>JARKIP010000124.1:0-602486 GCA_029990175.1 Petunia secreta | reverse complement strand
GAAGTAACAACACGAAAAGGATAATTGATGTTCATCCTGCAAAAAAGTAACACTAGGGCTGTAAATAAGTGAAGAATAAAAATTATTGCAAATTGAAATTGTGATCTTTTAACTGACATTGGAAGAATAATATATTCTCCCTCATGTGAGATTACTTACCCGTTTAGTCTTGTAGAGTTGCTATAGATATGATTATACATTGACAGAAATATGTGATCTTCAAAGATATGATATGGGATGATGATTACACTATGGAATGTGTTAGGGTTTTAAATAAGAAGAGTATTGGGTAATGGAAATTGAACCAATCATCTGATGCATGCATTGCAAGAGCCCATGCGCGCCAAACCAATTGAATTGGTGGCTTGTATTGGGATTCTAATTGTTGTGTGTCTTTTGATATGTCCAATGTACACACATTCACATAACAATCAATACACGAATTCACTTAACAATCAATGCACAAAAACATTCTAATCCTAATAGTGTTCTAAGTGATCAGTCCAAATCCCTTTCAAATTGCATCATCTTGGATATATCTTAGTGAAATTACTCAATTTATTTCAATATGTTGTTATAATATGCTTTCTATTACTTGCTTACATCAAATTACAACTATGATTTATTAGGTAATGAATTCACGTAATCCTACTTACACCTTATTGCATCGAATTGGAGACGTTTAAATAAGAATTTTCATCCTTTTGTAAAATAATTGGTATAATTTAAAATTTGAGAAATTGTCATGTTTTAAGTATAAAATATGTATTTATAATCTGCAAATTATTTTCATGTACATTATGAAATTGCTATAAAATGAGGTCTCTTCATCTTAGAATAATTTTTTTCGAAATTTAGTGGTTCAATCTGCCTTTAATTTTCTCTTTCATATATTTTTTTAAGAAAGTGTGTTTTTGAATATGTCAATGGTGGTAAACAACAACACAAATTAGATAACAAACATTCTTAGAACATAGTATTTCTATATATTAATTCATCAATCCCGTCTAATATTAACAACCATCCAAAATATAATAAAAATCCCTCAAAAACAACCATCCCCTACTAATACATAACCCACAGTTTGCAAACAAATACGTAACATGAGTTATGGGGGATGGAGGAATTAAAACAACATATAACTAAACTAGAAACTGGGTGACGATGGAGGAGAAACATAATCATAGGAATGAAGGTTGGCACCACGAACAGCAGCCTCTAATAACTTCTCAATCCTTCAAGGGTTTTCATAATTTTGGCCTGGTTACTCTCAAGAACCATGACAATCTCTTCAATGTCCTCAAGTTTGCACTGCATTTCGATAACACGCTCACGAACACACTTATCCATACAGAATATATTTTCATACTTGGTACTTGTTGGCCAGTCGTTGCTTTTTTCACCTTCCATGACTGCAAAAGACAATCATAGTTAATTTACACTAACATCATCCAAAAATTAAAAGAAAAATACTCATAAAATCTAAGAAATTTAGAAATAAATGTATCAAACCGTACTTTTCTTGGCAAATGGATTTCTTCTCAAGAAATGAAGGGACACATTACAGATGGTGTTTAGTTATAATGCATTTGAGAAGCACTAATTAGCTTCTTAAATAGAGGTTGCCACACCCGTTCAAGAGGGTGTTTGTTTAAAATTGATACTCAATAGGGTGCGTAATTTAATTTTTGCACACTTAATGACGTAAAATTGTAAATATAAATATTAATAAGACTATTTGTTTAAATAATGACCCTTAATTGCATAGTTTGGATTGACATTCAGTGTAATAAAATTAATGACACCTACTCCACTTAATTAATAAAATATTTAAAATATTTTATGACATTACTAATAAGACATGAACAATGTTATTAGCTATGATTACTCACTTTAATTGTCACAATATTACAAATTTATGTGATCACATTTATACAATACCATGATGAACACTAAGACATGTTACCGGTGACTTTAAATCACCAAGGACCAATGTGGAAGGTGTAAAGGGTGTCATTAGCTATGATCAATCACTAAATTGCATCATGAATTCACAAAGATGGAAATATGTGTTCACTTGCATACAATAACGAGATTAACACTACGATATTATGTCGGTGACCTTAACTCACCACAAAGACCAATATTGGAAGTATAAGGGTGTCAATAACTATGATCAATCACTACAAATGCCTCATGAAGGCACAAGGATAGAAATTATAAGTGATCACTTGTACATAATAGCATCACGTACAGTACGACATATTATCAGTGATTACTAATACATTGACCAATAATTGATCACTAGCATCAATTGCAACGTCCAGGAACAAGAAATGTGTTATAACTGATACATTGTTGTCACGACCCAGTTTTGGGGCCGTGACCGGCGCTTAGGAAGTAAGTCCCTAAACAAGCCTTATCAAAATTCTACAGAAAATCGGGTAAAGTTTTCCCTGTTTTACGACTATCCAAAAATAAACCTGCTAAACCAGAATACCAAAACACACAGTAATAGTAATAATTACTCAAAAACTATGTCTTTAGAGCATTAACAAAGCAAAGTGCTTCATCTAACTCCCAATAACTTAGAAACGTCTGACAAGAAGTACTAAGTGCATAAAGGCCTAAAATACTCGCAAGACCAACTTATTAACTGAATAACCAACTCAAAGATAAGACAACTGAATAACAAATGACTAAATGGAGCGACTCTAAGAGTTTCAAAGAAGGAATATAATAAATAAATAAATAAATAAAGATCTTGCCCACGCGAACTAATGCGGGGCTCACCGAGATTATCAACACGCAACTCTAAGAATGAAGATCCTCGGCTACGGCACTTGCTGTATCTGGATGGAAAATATAGCGAGGAGTGAGTCACAACTCAGTGAGTAATAACGGTTAACCGCAACCGTTTTAAGTGGAGACAACTCAAACATGCTAGTATATCATATGCAGAACAATACATATAATTTAATTGTCACTTTCAGAATAACAAACAGAAATCAGTCTTTTCTAGTACTTCTTGTAAACAGTAATCAATATAAAATCAGTAGTAAATTCAGTAATCACTATATTATATCAAGTATATAGGTTAGGGAGATTTCCAAGAACAAACCATGTAATCAGTAAAAATTCCTCCCTGAGGAAATCAGTAACGGTAAGCTAGTTCTACCTTCCCACTAGCAGGGACTGTAATGGTAATCTGGAGTATACAAGGTGCATCAGGTCTAACGTACCCGTCTTTAGCTACGGGGTCTGTCAAGGCTCATCCCAAAAATGTATATATATATTCCCTATACCAAGTACAGGGCATTTCGAATAACAATTCAATATTTCACATAGCAGTAAAACATGTCAAGTAGCGGTAAAAAATCAAATCTTGTAACGGTAAAATAATTTAAATAATTATTTCAGTACGTATCTTGTAAAAGGACTTGTCCCACATGCAGTTTAAACATTCAGTAAGACATTTACTTCAAATCAAGTAGAAACCATGCAGGTTATGGAAACACAAATTGTGGTAAGGTCATCACTTACAGTACAAACACGCGTAGCTTAAGCGTATCTTCCACGAGCACTCCAACACCTTGTCCAATCAATCTATAATCACATTGTAGGGATTCCAACCAATTCCAAGCAAATATCATTGTATCTTTATTTAGGCTTGCTCTTACTCCATTAACAATACTGATACTTTGGTTTCATGGTATACCCTTAATTCGACTAATTAGAAGATATTGTGATCTAAATCACTTTTGAAAAAAATTTAATATTTTTTTATGTTAAAACTTATTCACTTTCGCTATAAACTAAGTTTCACTACCATGGATTCCTAGTTCAAATACAAACTTGTAGCTTCTTGACTCTCTGTAGTAATAAAAGAATCCAAGAGTTTACTTATATTCACTAGGAAAACAATTCATGAATTATCTACAAGATTCCTTAAAAAAAAAAAGAATCATACCTCGGTTAGAGTCTTATAATGTTGCAAATAATAAAAGGAAAATTTTCTCTTATTTCTTTAATATCACGCTGATCAAAGATTCTTCTTTGCTTTGTTTTGAGCCCTAACGTGTTCTCTGTTTTGCTAAGCACTCTGTTTCTATGTACTTTTGCTTGCACAGGTTAGTTCATATGGGCTTAAGCCCACTCACGTTTCCTTTTTTTTTTTTTTAATTTAAGAAAAGACCAGTTTGCCTTTAAATTTTTAAATAGGGTATTACATTCTCTCTCCCTTAAGAAATTCGGTCTCCGAATTTAAACCAAGAGCATACCTGTAGGGTAAAATAAGTGAGGATACTTGGCTCGCATATCATCTTCCATTTCCCAAGTAGCTTCCCTTGCAGTATGGTTTTTTCCACAAAACTTTCACAAACACATTTTTTTTTCTCCTTAGCTTCCTTATTTGGCTCTCGAGTATGGCTATGGGTTCCTCCTCATAAGATAATTTCTCATTAAGCTGCACAGTCGGTGTCTCAAGCACATGAGAATCATCTGGTATATACTTTCGTAGCATAGACACGTGAAACACAGAATGAATAAAAGATAACTCTGGAGGAAGAGCCAAACTGTAAGCAACGGCTCCAACTCGTTCAAGTATCTCATAGGGTCCTATGAATCTCGGTCTCAACTTCCCTCTTTTCCCGAATCGTGTCACTCCTTTCATTGGGGAAACTCGTAAGAACACCCGATACCCCGCTGCAAACTCCAAGTTCCTTTTTCTTTTATCTGCATAAGACTTTTGCCTACTTTGAGCTGTGAGCAATCTCTGCCTAATCAACTGGACCTTATCATAGCTTCTTGTATCAGGTCTGGTCCTAATACCTTAACTTCACCATCTTCAAACCATCCAATTGGAGAACGACAATGCCTACCATATAAAGCCTCGTAAGGAGCAATCTGAATGCTTGCCTAATAGCTGTTATTATAAGCAAACTCAGCTAAAGGCAAGTAAGCATCCCAACTACCTTCAAAATAAATAATGCAAGCTCTCAATATGTCCTCCAATATTTGTATAGCACGTTCAGACTGACCGTCAGTCTGAGGATGGAATGCGGTGATAAGGTCTACTCTAGTACCCAATTCTCTTTGAAAGGACCTCCAAAAGTGAGAAGTGAATTGTGATCTTCTGTCAGAGAGTCGAACTGCATGGAGTCGGACAATTTCATTCATGTACAACTGTGCATATCTCGCACCACTGTAAGTAGTTTTAAGCGGCAAAAAGTGTGTTGACTTTGTAAGCCGATCAACAATCACCCATACTGAATCATAACCTTTAAGTGTACGAGGTAGCCCAGTCACAAAATCCATGTAACTCTTTCCCAATTCACTCTGGAATCTCAAGCCGCTGTAGTAGTCCTGGCGCGTCGCTGGGTGCTCAGCTTTAACCTGTGACAAGTCAAACAACTAGCAAAAAAGTTAGCAATATCTTTCTTCATACATTCCAACCAATACTATTGCTTCAGGTCACGGTACATCTTAGTGGATCCAGGATGTATAGTGTATCTAGAATGGCGAGCTTCCTTGAGAATAACTCGTCTTAGCCCATCAATTTCTGGTACACACAATTGGCTACCTAGTCGGAGAACCCCATCATCATCAATAATCATATTCTTGCTTTTACCAGCTAGGACTTCATCTCGATATTTGCACAACCGTTCATCCTCGTACTGAGTGGCTTTAACACGTTCTACCAATGAAGACTTGGCTGGAACATAAGCCAGTAACACCCTAGAATTAGTCACACTGAACCTGATACCTTTACCTTCGAGCCTGTGAATATCCTTGGCCAACTGTCTCTTTACAGGAGCTATATGTGCGAAACTAGCCATGGACTTTCTGCTCAATGCATCAGCCACAACATTGGCCTACCCTGGATGATATAGAATAGCGCAATCATAGTCCTTGAGGAGTTCCATCCGGCGACGCTGCGAATGTTCAGGTCTCTTTGCTGAAAATATACTTTAGGCTCTTGTGATCAGTATAAATTTCACATGTTTCTCCATACAAGTAGTGCCTCCAAATTTTCTGTGCAAATACCACTACAGCCATCTCCAGATCATGAGTTGGATAGTTCTGTTCATTCTTCTTCAACTGTCGTGAAGCATAAAATATCACACGACCATTTGCATGAGAACACACCTTAATCCCACTCTCGAAGCATCACAAAATACCATGAATCCTCCGAACCGGATGGTAAAGCTAGAATTGGAGCAGTGGTCAAACATGTCTTGAGCTTCTGAAAACTCTGCTCACATTCATCTGTCCACTGAAACTTTGCATTTTTCTATGTTAGCTTAGTCATTGGTGCTGCTATTCTGGAAAAATCCTGCACAAAACGCCTATAGTAACCTGCTAAACAAAGAAAGCTGCGAATCTCTATAGGAGTGGTTGGTCGGGCCATTTTTGCACTGCTTCCTTCTTTCTAGGATCTACCACTATTCCATCCTTGGATACCACATGCCCAAGGAATGCTACAGAGTCTAGCCAAAATTCAGACTTAGAGAACTTCGCATAAAGCTTATGTTCTCGCAATGTTTGCAGTACAACTCTTAGATGAGCCTCGTGTTCTTTTTGACTACGAGAATACACCAAGATATCGTTAATAAATACAATGACAAATTTATCCAGAAACATCTTGAACACCCTATTCATTAAATTCATGAATGCAGCTGGAGCATATGTCAACCCGAAAGGCATCATAAGGAATTCATAATGCCCGTATCGAGTTCTGAAAGCTGTCTTAGGAATATCTTTGTCACTAACTCTGAGCTGATGATAACCAGATCGAAGATCAATCTTTGAGAAATGGGCAGCTCCCTGCAACTGATCAAACAGATCATCAATACGAGGTAAAGGGTATTTATTATGTACCGTTACCTTTTTCAGCTGTCTGTAGTCAATGCACATTCTTAGAGACCCATCTTTGTTCTTCACAAATAGCACTGGTGCACCCCATGGGGATACACTTGGTCTGATAAACCCCTTGTTCAATAACTGCCGCAATTGTTCCTTTAGCTCCCTCAACTCCGCTGGTGCCATACGATATGGAGGTATCGATATGGGCTGCGTGTCAGTGCTACATCAATGCTGAAATCTATATCCCGCACTGGTGGTAGTCCCGGTAAATCCTCAAGAAATACATCGGTGAAGGCTTGCACCACTGGAACGTTTTCTAAGCTATGAGTCACATCTCTTGTATCTCTCACCATAGCTAAGAATGCCCAACAACCTTTCTTCACTAACTGCTGAGCTTTTACAACGATATGACATTACACCTCTCTGAAATTTGATCCCCTTTCAGAACAAAACTGGGTTCATTAGGCATCTCGAACTTAACTACCTTCGCATGACAATCGAGGGTAGCGTGGCTAGAAGATAGCCAATCCATACCCATCAGTACGTCAAAATCAACCATATCAAGTACAATTAGATTAGCTAAGGTATCTCTACCCTCAACTCGTATCTCACAAGCACGATACACATATTCAACAAGTAAAGAATCCCTTATAGGATTAGCAACTAGAAAAGGATCATTCAATATTTCTGGTTGTCTATCAAACCTCAACGCAAAGAATGAGGACACATAGGAGTGGGTAGATCCTGGATCAAACAATGAAAGTGCATCAAGGGAGCAAACTGAAAGAATACCTGTAACCACAGCATTTGAGGACTGAGTATCCTGCCTAGTAAGTGCGAAACTCTCGACTGGCCTCTACCTGCAGTCCCTGTCCTGGATTACCCATGGCACGATCTCCGGCATCTTTACCTCTGTTACCTCTACCAGCAGTACCTGTATTATTACGAGCAGTCTGCGTAGGTGCCGCTGCCTGCACAGAAGCCTGGCTAAACTCTCTTTGAGGATGAGGGCAATCCTGTATGTGATGTCCCAACTTGCCACACCGAAAGCACCCTCCAGTCCGAACACGACACGGACCCCAATGAAATCTACCACAAGTCTGACAAGCTGAATCAATAGCATATATCTGCCTAGAGCTATGATATCCAGATGATGATGATGGTCCCTTAGCATTATATTTGTGAGGAGGTGCTCTAACAGCTGGCTGGGACAGATGGTCTGTCCATGTCTGAAAACCCTGTCGGTGTACCCGATTCCTGGCTCTACGGTCTGTGCTAACTCCCCTAGTGAAAGACTCTCAGTCTTAACCTTCTTATATGAATCTTTAGCTGCCCGTGATTCACGACCCCTATTTTCAATCTTTCGGGCAAGATCAAGAGCATCAGAGTAATTCAGATTCTTCATCTGCGGAGCATCTGCATTGAATAAACTGTCAGCCAACCCATCAACAAACCTCTGAACCCGAGATGTTTCATTAGGCACTAAGTTAGGTGCATATCTAGACAGCTTAGTAAACTTAGTGTTATATGTCGATACATCCATATTTGGAGTCTGAACTAATCTCTCAAACTGCCTATCATATTCCTTCCTCAGACTTTCAGGGAGAAAGCGATCCATGAACAACTTAGTAAACTCGTACCATGTCAATCGTGTTGCTTTTGCGGGCCTTCCTAAAAGTACAGTTTCATACCAGGTATTAGCTGTATCCTCAAATTTGTATGTTGCAAGTTCTACGGATCTCTCACTAGAACATCCAAGAGCACGCAACGCCTTAAGTGTACCATCCAAGAAACTCTGAGGATCCTCTGTACTGTCAGAACCCGTGAACCTTGGTGGTTTTAGTTTCAAGAACTCTAGTAAGGACACTTTTCTGTTACTAAAAATCTGAGTCTGTCTAGATGCCTGTTACTGAGCTTGAGCCTGAGTCTGTGTCTGAGCCTGAGTCTGTGTCTGAGTCTGAGCCTGTGTAGGTGCCTGAGATTGCGTGGGAGCAACGTTCTGTTGTCTAGCCCTTTCCTGTCTCTCCATTCTGGCATTCAGGAGATCAATGGACCTTTGCATAGCATTAAGTGCCTCAATAGTAGCATTCTCATATGACGGTGGAGGAGGATTATCCTCAATTTCTGGAGTAGGCTCTCTTGTAGCTCTTGTAGTAGCACCAGCCCTCGTGGTAGCAGCTTGGCCTCGTCCCTGAGTATTACCTCCCTTCCTAACTGAGGATGACGGCCCAGCAGTGGAGGAATTCGGAGCAGCTCGGGCCGCCTTTTTAGATCTTGTCTTACCAGCCATCTGAGTAATAGAATAACTAACGTTAGATTCATCTATTTAGCAGTAGTCATCTCACAAGTACGGAAGGAACAAGAAAGAAGGAAAGACACGAAACATCCTATCACGCCCTCGCAGAATAACGATTATGGGAATGGCCGGCTACATAACCATAATAGAGATTCTACTACCGACGTGTGCTCCATTAGTCACAGAAATAACCTAGAGCTCTGATACCAACTTTGTCACGACCCAGTTTTGGGGCCGTGACCGGCGCTTAGGAACTAAGTCCCTAAAAAGGCCTTATCAAAATTCTACAGAAAATCGGGCAGAGTTTCCCCTGTTTGACGACTATCCAAAAATGTACCTGCTCAACCAGAATAGCAAAACACACCAGTAATAATAATATTTACTCAAAAACTATGTCTTTAGAGCATTAACAAAGCAAAGTGCTTCATCTAACTCCCAATAAACCAGAAACGTCTGACAAGAACTACTAAGTGCATAAAGGCCTAAAATACTCGCAAGACCAACTTAGTAACTGAATAACCAACTCAAAGATAAGACAACTGACTAACAAATGACTAAATGGAGCGACTCTAAGAGTTTCAAAGAAGGACAATAATAAATAACTGAAGATCTTGCCCACGCGAACTAATGCGGGGCTCACCGAGATTATTAACTCGCAGCTCTAAGAATGAAGATCCTCGGCTACGGCACCTACTGTATCTGGTAGGAAAAATATAGCGAGGAGTGAGTCGCAACTCAGTGAGTAATAACGCTTAACCGCAACCGTTTTAAGTGGGGACAAGTCAAAACATGCCAGTATATCTTATGCCGAACTATACATATAATTTAATTGTCACTTTCAGAATAACAAACAGAAATCAGTCTTTTCAAGTACTTCTTGTAAACACTAATCAATATAAAATCAGTAGTAAATTCAGTAATCATTATATTATATCAAGTATATAGGTTAGGGAGATTTCCAAGAACAAACCATGTAATCAGTATAAATTTCTCCCTGGGGAAATCAGTAACGGTAACCTAGTTAGCTATGGGGTCTGTCAAGGCTCATCCCAAAAAAATATATATTCCCTATACCAAGTACAGGGCATTTCGAGTAATAATTCAATATTTCACATAGCGGTAAAACATGTCAAGTAGCGGTAAAAATCAAATCTTGTAACGGTAAAATAATTTAAATAATTATTTTGGTACATATCTTGTAAAAGGACTTGTCCCACATGTAGTTTAAATATTCAGTAAGACATTTACTTCAAAATCAAGTAGAAACCATGCAGGTTATGGAAACACAAATTGTGGTAAGGTCATCACTCACAGTACAAACACGCGTAGCTTAAGCGTATCCACGAGCACTCCAACACCTCGTCCAATCAATCTATAATCACATTGTAGGAATTCCAATCAATTCCAAACAAATATCATTGTATCTTTATTTAGGCTAGCTCTTACTCCATTAACAATACCGATACTTTGGTTTCATTGTACACCCTTAATTCGACTAATTAGAAGATTTTGTGATCTAAATCACTTTTGAAAAAAATCTAATATTTGTTTAAGTTAAAACTTATTCACTGTCGCTATGAACTAAGTTTCACTACCATGGATTCCTAGTTCAAATACAAACTTGTACCTCCTTGACCTCTCTGTAGTAATAAAAGAATCCAAGAGTTTACTTATATTCACCAGGAAAACAATTCATGAATTGTCTACAAGATTCCTTAAAAAAAAAATCATACCTCGGTTAGAGCCTTATAGTGTTGCAAATAATAAAAGGAAACTCTTCTCTTATTTCTTTAATATCACGCTGATCAAAGATTCTTCTTTGCTTTGTTTTGAGCCCTAACGTGTTCTCTGTTTTTCTAAGCACTCTGTTTCTATGTACTTTTGACTTGCACAAGTTAGTTCATATGGTATTTAAGCCCACTCACGTTTCCTCTTTTTTTTTTTTCTTTTTTTAATTTAAGAAAAGACCAGTTTGCCCTTAAATTTTTATATAGGGTATTACAATTGTATTACTAATATAAGTATGAATATTACGAAATTACATTAGTAAATCTTAGGGTGTAAGGTTTAGGGTTTAGGGTCTAGGGTTAGGATTTAAGGTTTCAATAAGCAGATTTTTTTTTTAAAAAAAAAGAATTATAATTAATTGAGTCTATCCAAACTCGAACCCTAAACCACCACATCAGGTAAGTACACTAAACACCACTAAGCAGGATTAGCATATTCTGCGAAACAACTAAATATTAATTTCTTTCTTTAATTAATACCGTGGTTGGTCTCAATAGGTGTGCAATTAAATTAAGGTGCACTAAACGACATGAAATTACAACCATAAATATTAATGACACTTTTCTTTCAATAATGACCCTAATTGCATATTTTGGACTGAAATTATTGTGTCATTTAATTAATGACTCTATAGAAATTACATTTAATAAAAAAATTTGAATATTTTAATTTTATATTAATTAATCATGGAAAATATTATATGCGGGACATGTAATGGTGTCATTAGCTATGATCACTCAGTTTAATTGCATAATATAGTCATAATAACACAATTAAAATTGATCACATATACACAATAGCATCATGAACGCTACGACATGTTCCCGGTGTCGTTAACTCACCTCAAGGACCAATGTGGGAGGTGTAAGAGTGTCATAACATATGATCACTCACTTCAATTGCATCATGAAGGCACAAGAACACAGTTACAATTGATGACATGTGTACAATACTCATAAACTCTACGACATGTTACCGGTGACCTTAAATCACCACATGGACCAATGTAGGACATCTAAGGGTGTCATCACCTATGATCACTCACTACAATTGCATCATGTAGGCACAAGAACATAATTACAATTGATGACATGTATACAATAGCATCATAAATCCTACGCCATGTTATCGGTGACCTTAAAACCACATGGACCAATGTGGGACATCTAAGGGTGTCATCACCTATGATCACTCACTATAATTGCATCATGTAGGCAAAAGAACACACATATATGTGATAATTTGTAGAGATTTATACCGGTAACCTTAAGGAGTCGTTTGGTTGGTGGGACTACAGATCAAGAAAATCCCTATAAATAACTCCACCATCTCCTTGGTATAAGTTATAATAATATTTTAACAGTAAAATTTTTAACAAAATTAATAAATATTACTAATCAAACGTGAACAATTCTCCTTATCAAATCAACCAAACGACCCCTAAGGTGTTTAGGGTTTATTTTTTTAAAGCAAAATCCACTAAGCTTTATAGCTTAGTGGCTAATTTTATTAATAATAATAACAAAAAACAAAAAAAAGGTCTTTACAATCTTGAAAGAAATACGAACTAGCAAAAGCTAAAGCTAATAAACACCTAAGTAGCGGTAAGATAGTACCATACCCAAGAATCACATCCACTTCATTGGGTTGAGCATTATAAAATGCTAATACCACCAATCGAAATGAAGTTAATGCCATGATATAGTACTTTACAAGGTTCACCAAACTACTTAGGCCTAATGGATATGAAAAACTAATGAAACATCTAAGTAATAAGCTACAAACATGTAGTTGTAGGCTAATAATGAGAGTAATACAATAAGCATGAACTCCTAGCTTGCCGTAGTGATAATCAATCGCGAACTAGCCAACCAAAAACAAGCCGTACCATCTCCCTGGTTGAAACAGTGTGGCACGCGTCGCCCTAGTTGCTGTGCCACATAAAATTGATGTCCCATAGCATACAGCGCTAGGCGCTTTTGGCCCGCAACACTGCCTCAAAATGGCGCGATCAACACAGGCAAAACAGGGTGTGGCGCGGCGCATGGTGGGCTGTATGGTCTTGCGCCTTGCGCGCATTGCCCCCATGGCTGTTCCCCAAGAAAAATAGAATACAGTGGCCGGTGCCATTGAGCCACAACACCGCCTCAATTCATCCGAAACATCACAACCAAAACAGTCCACGACGCGACGCATGGTGTACTGTTTTGCCTGGAATTTTGTAGCATCTTTAATTCGTAAACTCTCCCAACTAAGCCAATGCTTGGTGCGACGTATGGAGCAATGCTTCACCTGAGAATTGCACAAAAAAGAAGGAACAGTGCTCATCATCAATCCCACACAATCAGAGTAGCAATAACATCTTGAAATCATCATCCAATGTAGCAAAATTTCCATTCCAAAGTATTGCACCAATCCATTCAAAGCAGTATGAAATTTTAGCTATGTAAGTACCTACAAAAAAGAAAACAAAGTTAGTAGTAAACTCCTCCATGCTCTTCTCCCCAAGGATTCGAGCATGAAGGAAAGTTCCACCTCCCTTGTTTCTAAACATTCCTCCTCGGCCTAGTGCGAATGTATGGTTCATTATACTTATCCCCATTCACCAATCTCCTACCCACACTATCCAATTTATTAAACGAATTAGCAATAACATCTTCTCGATCAAGAGCCAAGTTGGCCAAGTAATCCGCCAATTTATTCCCTTCTCTAAACACATGCACCACCACTACCTCAATACCCTCCATCAAGCTCCAAATTTCTTCAACTATTTGCACAATTTGCCAAGGCACCTCCCACACCTTAGTCACCACATTTTTGAGGAAGAATGCGTTTCAACAATAACTTGCGCATAAGGAGTAAATACCACATACCTCAAAGCCATAAGAATTGCCGTTGCCTCCGCTTGAGTATTTGTGGTCATGCAATCATCCATCTCCTTTGCACAAGCATTCACAATATCACCCCTCTTATCTCGAACACAAAATGCTCAAGAACTAGAACCCGGATTACCCCTGGAAGCACCATCCGTATTACATTTGATCCACCCCAGCTGAGGCGGACTCCAAACAACTTTTTTCATCACTAACGCAGGCGTATGATCTCTTAACACCGGAAGCAAATCCCCCCACCTATTTGGCGCATGCTGAAAGTTCCTCCTGCGAACTCTCAGCAACATAATAATATGCTGCATGACAAGATACACCACCCTGTGAGCTGAAGTCGACCCACCATGCCTCATAAAATTCCTCCATTTCCACAACTCCAATACAATAAATATAGGAATAACATGGTAAATCAACCTCAGGACCGGACTAGCAGAGGCATCCCACCACAAATTAATCACTTGTGTCAAGTGCAACCCAACAAAATTAAGACCTGCAGGACCTCCAAAATAATACCATACATATCGCGCCACAGGTGCTTTAAGAAACACATGGGAGATAGTGATATAGGGAAAACGCGGAAAGTAAACAAGATAAAGAGCGAATGGAACCCGAGCTAAGAACACCTACACTAAGCAACTACCCTCGAGCTAACTAGAACCCAGGAGATTGCCAAGAACACCTACACTAAGCAACTACCCTCGAGCTAACTAGAACCCGTAAGTAGAATGATCGGGGAGGCAATGGAATTTATCTCGATCCACTAGAAGAAGAACAAGTCCCAAACAAGGTTGTTTCATTCAATAAAGACTTCAACTCTTAACAAGGTTCTTTAATCATCAAAATTAGCTAAGTAATGAAATAAGCTATCTAGATATTTATAGAGGTTTTTAGGCACTAAGTAAAAGGTCTAAAGTGCCCACACTTAGGCTTTAAGATAAAAGTCCACGTAGGGTCAAAATAGACATAACATACTAAAGAATCTCGTCTCTCAGCATTTGGGGCGGAGCGCCCGTGTCTGGGGCGGACCGCCTGCCCAATTGATCAGTGGGGGTGGCTGGGCGGAGCACCCCCTGGGTGTGCGGAGCGCCTGGCCCCTTTGTTCCCTAGGCGGGGCGCCTGGGGCACCTCTTGCGCTTTGATCATCCGGTACGGCTTCCCATCGCTTCCATCTTCAACGCCCTTTCTCTCCAAGTATAAATGCACCTTTTGAACCTTCTTGGCTTGACTTCGAGTTAAGGGTCTAGTGATGGGTTGCCCGGCATCATCCTCCCCTTCTTGGGAAGATTTCGTTCTCGAAATCCAAGCATCATCACCCTCGGGTCCATCATCTCCTACAACAAGAGGAGTCAAGTCAGCCACATTAAAAGTATTAGATACATTATACTCACTTGGCAAGTCGACCACATAGGCATTGTTGTTGATCTTCAAAAGCATTTGGAAGGGTCCATCTCCACGGGGTGCCAACTTCCCTTTCCTAAGGTTTGGAAACCTTTCTTTTCGAAAGTGCACCCACACATAATCACCCTTCTTGAGTTCCACCTTCTGGCGTCCCTTTTTTTTCTTGGATGCAACCTTTACATAAGCTTCCTACAAGTTCTTCTTCGCCTTAGCATGTAGCTCCACCAAAGCCTTGGCTCTAGTTTTACCTTAAAATTAACAACCATTTCCCTTGGCAAAAGGGTTAGATCAAGGGGAATCAAGGGGTTAAAACCATAAACACACTTGAATGGAGTCATGCCAATCATTCTATGCACGGTGCGATTGTAGGCAAACTCCATAAGAGGTAACTTGTCAATCCAAGTCCCACCCTTACCTCGGGTCATGGCTCTAAGAAGAGCACCCAAAGTACAGTTCACCACCTCGGTTTGCCCATCGGTTTGAGGGTGGTGGGACGTAGAAAATAAAAGCTTGGTGCCAAGGGCACCCCATAAAATCCTCCAAAAATGGCTAAGGAACTTAGTGTCCCTATCACTTACAATGGTTTGAGGCACACCATGCAACTTTAAAACATTATCAATGAACAAAGAAGCAACATGTTGTGCATCATCACACTTTTTACATGGAATAAAGTGAGCCATCTTGGAGAACATATCCACGACAACATAAATGCTATCATGTCCCCCCTAGTCCGTGGTAATCCCATGACAATGTCCATCGATATATCCATCCACCGGCTAGTAGGTACGGGGAGAGGGGTATACAACCATGGGGGTTCGATTTGGACTTAGCAAACTTGCACTCAAGACAAGAGTTGCAAAGTCTCTCAACTTGTGTCCCCATTTTAGGCCAATGGAATTGCTCCATGAGAATGGCCAAGGTTTTATCCCTACCAAAGTGACCATGAGTCCTCCACAATGTGCTTCTTGCACAAGAAATTCTCTCCATGAGGACTTGGGTATGCAAACTTTACCATTTTTAAAGATATAGCCATAAACCCATTGGTATTTCTCAACTCTCTCCTTTCTCTAGAGCTTCATGGATGCTCTTTAGCTTAGGGTCATGAGCATACATCAACTTGATGCTCTCAAAACCCATGAGCTTTGAGGTAAGAGTAGTGGCAAGAGCAAACTTCCTAGAAAGCGCATCCGCCACAATATTGTCTTTCCCCTTTTTGTATTGAAAAACATAGGGGAAAGACTTAATGAACTGTACCCACTTGGAGTGCCTCTTGTTTAACTTCTCTTGGCCCCTAAGTAGTTTGAATGACTCATGGTCACTCTTAATCACAAATTCCTAAGGCCAAAGGTAATGTTTCCAATGAGCGAGAGCTCTCACTAGGGCATACAACTCCTTGTCATACGTAGAGTAATTCAAGGAGGCTCTCTTCAACTTTTCAATAAAGTAGGCTATGGATTTGCCATCTTGCATTAAAACACCACCAATTCCCACCCCCGAGGCATCACATTCAACCTCAAATGCCTTTCCAAAATCGGGAAATTACAACAGAGGGGTGGTACGCGACCTACTTTTCAAATCTTAGAAGGCCTTCTCTTGAGGCTCTCCCCACACAAACGGTTGGTCCTTCTTCACCAATTCGGTGAGTGGAGCGGCAATGGAGCTAAAGTCATTCATAAATCAACTATAAAAACTAGCAAGACCATGAAAGCTCCTCACTTGAGTCACGGTGGTAGGAGTCGGCCAATCACGAATGGCCTCCCCCTTGGACACATCCACCTCCACTCCTTGGGCACTCACAACAAACCCAAGGAAGACAACCTTCTCCACACAAAAGGAACACTTTTTCAAATTGGCATAGAGCTTTTCGGCTCTTAGCACTTCAAGAACTTGACTCAAGTGGCAAACATGATTATCTATTGACTTACTATAAATAAAGATATCATCAAAATAGACGACCACGAATTTATTGATAAAAGGATTCAAAACATGGTTCATTAGTCTCATAAAAGTACTAGGTGTGTTGGAGATCCCAAAGGGCATCACCAACAATTCATAGAGGCCAAACTTGGTCATGAATGCGGTTTTCCATTCCTCCCCGGGTTTCATCCGGATTTGATGGTAACCGGACCTAAGGTCTATTTTGGTAAAGACAAATGAACCACTCAATTCATCTAACAAGTCATTAAGTCGTGGAATGGGATAACGGTACTTTACCGTTATCTTGTTCACGGCCCGGCAATCTACGCACATTCTCCAGGTGCCATCCTTCTTTGGATCAAGGATCACGGGTACGGCACAAGGACTCGAGCTTTCCCTCACCAAGCCTTTAGTAAGCAATTCATCAACTTGCTTTTTCAATTCTCTTGTGTCCTCCGGATTGCTCCTATAAGCCGGTTTGTTTGGAATTTGAGACCCCGAGATAAAATCAATTTGGTGCTCTATCCCCCTCAATGGAGGAAGACCACTCGGCATCTCTTCCGGGAACATATCTTCAAATACCTTCAAAACATTCTCAATTGCACTAGGTAAAGGGTTAGTTAAACAATCAACATCAGATGTAAGAATCATACCTTTATGCACTAGGCAAAGGAGTAGCTTGTTGCCATCATTTCCTCTCAAAAGTTCACCCGGTTGCATCATAGCACATATGCTACCGGTAGAAGATGGTGGGATTGTGGTGCAAGCAAACCCGAGGGAAAGCAAGACACAATGAAACGCGGAAGAAATAAAAGATAGAAGCAAGACAAATCTTGCATCGATTAAAAACAACAGTAAGGAACCTGTCTCAAAGCTCAATCGAATGAAAATCAAGACGCACCTATGATATGCAACAATCCTCAAGAAGACAAGCTTCTTGAAAACTGAATGACCAAGAAGAAAATGTTCAATCGAAGACACCGAATGACACAAGTTCTTTATAATCCCACGTCGGGGTTTGGCTCCAGTGGAGACTCACAATAGCACTTGCTATGTTTGATCATTCAACGACAACTACATTACAATGAAATGGGAAAGAGTATTTATAGACTAAGCTAAGGACAAAATAGTAAAGGGTCACAAGAGACGAATAGGAGCAAGTCACGCAGGGCTGCTTTAGCGAGTGTTCGGTCACTCCTTCAACCGAACACGTGACTTCGAGCACTTAAGCTCGAGCTTCTTCACTTTGGTGCTTGGTCGGTTGGCTAAGCTCTTTCTTGACATCGATCGCCCTTCCTTCGGTTGATTGGATTTACTTCGGCGCCGATGTTGAGTGCTCGGTTAAGGTTCGGTCACTCCCCTCTTCGAGCTCAAGCTTGTAGATGAAGCCTTCGGTTCTTGAGCTCGAATATTCAGCTTCGAGGTAGTTGCTTTCCTTCGGCCAGGCCAAGTGAATATGAACATCGTGCAGAAGTTTGGCTGGGCTTCATGTCATTGGCCTTGGTGGATCGAACACTTGATCAGCACGTGTTTAGGCTGCATCATCCTCACCTTCTTGAGAAGGTTTCGTCCTCGAAATCGAGCCCTCCTTGTCCTCCGAAGTTTGGCCTACAACACAAGGAACTAAGCTAGCAACATTAACGGTGTTGGACACGTTATACTCACCAGGGAGGTCGATAACGTTAGCATTGTTGTTGATCTTGGTCAACACTTGAAATGGACCGTCTCCTCGAGGAGCCAACTTTCCTTTCCTTTGGTTCGGGAAACGTTCCTTTCGGAAGTGAACCCAAACCCAATCCCCCTTCTTTAATTCCAACTTTTTACGCCCCTTGTTTTTCTTTGATGCAACCTTTGCATAAGCTTCCTCGAGGTTCTTCTTCACCTTTGCTTGCAACTCGATCAAGGAAGTGGCTCGCCGAGTACCTTCAAAATCAATAATAGAATCTCGAGGCAATCGGGTTAAATAAAGTAGAATCAAAGGATTAAAATCATACACACATTCGAACGGGGTCATATTGATCATTCGATGCGCCATTCGATTGTATGCAAACTCCATCATAGGCAAACGATCAGCCCAATTTCCGACTTTGCTTTTGGTCATTGCTCGAAGCAAAGATCCCAAGGTTCGGTTAACTACCTTGGTCTGTCCATCAGTCTGAGGATGGTGAGACGTCGAGAATAGTAATTTGGTGCCGAGGGCACCCCACAAACATTTGCAAAAATGACTCAACAATTTTGAGTCTCGATCCCTCACAATAGTACGAGGCACACCATGCAATTTCAACGCATTAGCAAAAAACAAGGTAGCTACATGTTGTGCATCATCACACTTTTTGCAAGGAATAAAGTGAGCTATTTTTGAAAAACGGTCGACTACGACAAAGATGCTGTCATGTCCACCCCCCGACCTTGGTAACCCCAACACAAAGTCCATGGATATATCAACCCAAGGTCGATCAGGCACAGGAAATGGGGTATACAAACCATGAGGGTTGGACTTCGATTTAGCCTTCTTGCAAACGAGACAAGCGTTGCAAAGCTTTTCCACATCTCGTCGCATTTTTGGCCAATGGAACTGCTCGGTTAAGATACCAAGTGTTTTGTCGACACCGAAGTGTCCAATCAAGCCTCCGGAGTGAGCTTCTCGAACTAAGAGCTCTCTCCACGACGACACTGGCACACAAACCCTCCCATTCTTGAAGAGGTAGCCATCGTGCCACTGATATTTCTCAACCCTTCGGCCACTCAAGATTGCGTCACGAACGCATTTCAGCTTGGGATCGTCTTCGTACATCGACTTGATGCTTTCGAATCCCATGAGCCTTGAGGCAAGAGTGGTCGCTAAGGCAAATTTCCTTGATAGCGCATCGGCCACAATTGTCTTGCCCTTTTTGTAATGAATGACATAGGGAAAACTCTAAATGAATTCAACCTACTTGGCATGCCTTCGGTTCAATTTCTCCTGACCTCGGAGGTGTTTCAAAGATTCATGATCACTTTTAATCACAAACTCTCGAGGCCACAAATAATGCTGCCAATGGGCGAGTGCTCGAATGAGGGCATACAACTCCTTGTCATACGTTGAGTAGTTCACGGTTGCACCCTTAAGCTTTTCGCTAAAGTAAGCGATTGGCTTCGATTCTTGCATCAGCACTCCTCCAATCCTAACTCCGGACGCATCACACTCGACTTCGAATGCTTTGCCGAAGTCAGGGAGTTGCAACAACGGGGCAGAACAAAGCCTCCGTTTCAACTCTTGGAAAGCCCTCTCTTGGGACTCTCCCCACACAATTGGATGGTCTTTCTTTATCAGCTCAGTTAAAGGAGCTGCCACGGTGCTAAAGTCACGAACAAACCTCCGGTAAAAACTAGCTAAGCCATGGAAGCTACGAACTTGTGATACTGAGGTTGGCGTTGGCCAATCTTTGATGGCTTCGACCTTTGACTCGTCGACTTCAACACCATTAGCACTGACAACGAACCCTACAAAGACTACACGTTCGACACAAAAGGCACATTTCTTGAAGTTAGCATATAACTTCTCTTCTCTAAGCTTATCAAGCACTAGCCTTAGGTGTTCAACATGTTCATCCACAGATTTACTATAAACAAGTATGTCATCAAAGTAAACGACAACAAACTTATTTATGAACGGTTTGAGCACATGGTTCATCAGTCGCATGAATGTGTTTGGTGCATTGGATAAGCTAAAAGGCATCACCAACCATTCATAGAGACCAAACTTGGTCTTGAATGCGGTTTTCCACTCGTCTCCGGGTTTCATTCGGATTTGGTGGTAACCGGACCTGAGGTCTATCTTCGTAAAGCATAAAGAACCACTTAACTCGTCTAGCATGTCATCTAATCGAGGGATAGGATGATGATACTTTACCGTTATTTTGTTGACTGCTCGGCAATCAACGCACATTCGCCATGTTCCATCTTTCTTTGGGACGAGTATAACAGGAACGTCGCAAGGACTTAAACTCTCTCGAACGAGGCCCTTGTTCAGCAACTCATCAACCTGTCTTTGGAGCTCTTTGGTGTCTTCGAGATTACACCGGTATGCAGGTTTGCCAGGGATTTGAGACCTCGGTACGAAGTCAATTTGGTGCTCGATTCCTCTCCACGGAGGTAATCCACCTGGCATTTCTTTGGGAAACATGTCTCCGAAGTCTTGCAAAACACTTTGTACAACAGTTGGCAAAGGGTTATCGTTAGAAAAATCATCATTTGAGTTTAGAAAGATACCCTTGTGCACGAGGCAAATCATCATCTGATCGTTGTCGTTGCCTCGTAGAAACTCACCCGGTTGCATGATTGCACAAACATTTCTTACCTCGGGCGGTGAGTCTTTGTTTTCGGCCCCAATTGTTGTTCCCATCGGAAGCTTAGCTTTGGCCGTTTTTTTCAGTTTTTTCATCCGTTTATAGTCCTCGGTGACTTATTTTGGAGAAAAGGTTTGAGTATAAAACTCTTCCCTTAATCTTCCATTTTGCACAACCGACCGGTTTTACTGCCATGGTCGACCCAATAGCAAATGACAAGCTTGCATCGGCACCACGTCGAACATCATCTCATCCTGATATTCGCCAATTCTAAACTTGATCCACACTTGTTTGACAACCCTCAATTCTCCACACTCGTTCAACCATTGCAATTTGTAAGGGTGAGGATGTTTCAAAGTAGGTAGTCCCATTTGTGAAGCCAAGGTTTGGCTCACTACATTTGCACAACTACCTGAGTCAATGATCATCGAACACACCTTTCCCCTCACTCGACATCGGGCATGGAAAAGATTTTCTCGTTGGTTGTCCTCTTCTTCGCGAGTCATGCAGCTCAAATTCCTTCGAACCACAAGAAACAATTCTGGATGGTCAGCTTCGGCAGCTTCACGACCATCATACTGTTCAGCTCGGTCAATCTCCTCGATGTATTCCTCCTCGGTGTCACTCGCTTGCTCATGGACGGTTCCATCTTCGAGCAAAAGCATAACCTTGCGTGTTGAACACTCCTTTGCCATGTGACCATAACCTTTGCATTTATGACACTGAATATTTGAAGCACTAGGAGAATTTAGTTGAACTTTACCTCCCACTTCTCTTGGTTGGTTAACGGTCACACCCCTTTCGAACGGTTTCTTCGCATCTCGAACAGTGTTAGCATTTGTTGGATTAGGACTCTTCCATTCTTTACCTTGGTTCAAAGGAGTAGAAGTAGTGACTCCTCGATTCCGGTTTGCCTTATCGTCCTTCACCAATTTCTCAGCTTCGGTGGAAGCTTCGAACAGATCTTCCAATGTATGGTACACGTGTAGTCTCAATTGAGATGACACATCTCGAGCCAAGCCATTTTTGAACCAAATAGTGGCTTGCTCTTCATCTTCTACCAAATCAAGATTCAATCGAACTCTTTCGAAATCATCATGATATTCTTGGACTGACTTGGACCCTTGCTTCAGCTCATAGAGCTTTTGTAATTGAGTTTGCCTATACTTAGCGCTCAAATACTTAGCATCCATTGCTCTCTTCAACTGTGCCCAAGTAATGACTTCGGGATAGGCATTCCTTCGTCTATGCCTTTTGTCAGCTTCCCACCATGTAGAGGCATACGCTTCAAACGAAGCGATGGCATGTGCAGCTTTTCTCTCATCGGTCATCTCATTGGTTTCGAAGATTCACTCCATTTTAAGCTTCCATTCAAGATATTCATCCGGGTCACTAGTTCCTTTAAAGGGTGGAATAGTGATCTTGACACTGCTCAAGTTTGAGTCTCGAACACCACGAACTTGTTTGGGATACTCATCATAGCGATCATCAGCCTCACGCTCAATATGTCGATCAATATTTGCGCCTCGGCCTCGACCTCGGAAATTTCCACGACCTCGGTGAGCTTGCCATCGTTGAGCGAACGACTGCTCATGTTCAGGTTTGGCATAAGGAAATTCTCCTTCATCTACCTCTTCATCAACGACCTCAATTTGTCTTCAGGCCATTGGAAGTGGTATTCTTTCATTTCGGGGAATGCCCAAGTGTTGATTTTCAGCTTGGGGACTGCCCAAATTTTGTTGTGTTCGGGGATTGCCCAAAACTTCCTTTCGAATTGCCTCGCTTTTCAATTGATGTTGTCGAATAAGCTCAGTATACAGCTCAAGTTTCATCGGAGTGGAGTTGCTAGTTCCAGCGCTGGACCCAGGTAAGGCCACAGACACACTTCCTTGCTCGAGTTGAGCTACTCGAGTACTCACTTCTCTTACTTCGGCACTGATACCTTGTATCGCAGCCATGAGATTGGCTAACGACACTTCGGGCTTCTCAATGCCTTTGCCATCGCCTCCATTCCCAGCCATGGCACCTGCACGAATCAAAGACCAAATAAAATGTTAGGGTTAGAAATCGCCTCACACACTCCCTCACCTTTGATGGTGGCACTCGGGTCCACTCAATTTATGAGCTCGGTTTTGGTCACTCAAGAACTTGTAGCCAATGGCTTCCTCAGTTGATCAAATTCTCTCGGTTCCTTCGAATTTGACAAGTTACAATGTCTCCTTCGGGATAAGTGAATTGATAAGACTCGATGAAACGGACACTATTTACTCCGCGCTTCGGAAGTAAAATAATTTCCTACGTAATTTGGACTTCGGTCACCCACGCACGAGTTCCTATAAGCTTAAATGAGTTAGTACGACCTCGAGTAGGAAGAAGTACTCAAGAGATCCACCAACTAGATTTATCGAATACAAGAAAAGTGAAATCCTAGGAGAATCTACCCTTCGATTCCTCTTCGGAATCCCTTTCGAACACACCAACTCTTGTCCGTACAAAGAGTGGTTCCTCCTTGGTACGGATAAGGTTTTACCTTATCCAATTCCCTTTTCTAGCCGACAACTTTTCACCTGGGGTTTTGATCTTTACACTTTACCCCTTTCTTCTTCAATGGAACAGTGAAGGTTTTGCTCCGATGTACGGACAACGTTAACCGCGTTCACTGATCAAAATTTTCAGCAGAATTTGGGTTGCTCCTACAACTCCGGTAATGACAACAACGGAGGAAATCAGTCAAAAGTTCCTTGAGCTAAGACTCAGCTCTTTCGTGTTCGTACACTGTCACAACAGTGACAATTTTCCAGCGTACGGACGTGATTTCAAATCTTAGAACTTTGAAAATTTAAGCACAAACACACCCAATTCAAGAACCACCAGTCTTCATCAGAGACAACCAATAACACACTGGGGTTCGAAATCAGTCACCACTAAGCTCATAACAGTCCAAAATTTTGTCGAGAAACCCTAGTCACAAACGTTGTACGTCGGGTGCTCAAATCAATCCTTGGACAGTGGTGAACACAAATCAATGGTTGTTTGATTCAAACAACCAATAAATCAACCAAAATTTTTTGGATTTTTCTTAATCAACTTTTTTTTTTTTATAAACAGCACATCAACAACAATTAACAACAAGGAAGAAAGCTGAAACTTGAGACACAAGCACGAATAAACGAACAGGTTTTGATGTTGTAAAAACAAGCTCAAACCTTGCTCTGATACCAAGATGGTGCAAGCAAACCCGAGGGGAAGCTAGACACAATGAAACGCAGAAGAAATAAAAGATAGAAGCAAGACAAATCTTGCTTCGATTTAAAAGAACAGTAAGGAACCTGTCTCAAAGCTCAATCGAATGAAAACCAAGACGCACCTATGCTACGCAAAAATCCTCAAGAAGACAAGCTTCTTGCAAACTGAATGACCAAGAAGAAAATGTTCAATCGAAGACACCGAATGACACAAGTTCTTTATAATCCCACGTCGGGGTTTGGCTCAATCGGAGACTCACAATAGCACTTGCTATGTTTGATCATTCAACGACAACTACTTTACAATGAAATGGGAAGGAGTATTTATAGACTAAACTAAGGACAAAATAGTAAAGGGTCACAGGCGACCAATAGGAGCAAGCCACGCAGGGCTACTTTAGCGAGTGTTCGGTCACTCCTTCAACCGAACACGTGACTTCGAGCACTTGAGCTCGAGCTTCTTCACTTCGGTGCTTGGTCGCTTGGCTCAGCTCTTTCTTGACATCGATCGCCATTCCTTCGGTTGATTGGATTTACTTCGGCGCCGATGTTGAGTGCTCGGTTAAGGTTTGGTCACTCCCCTCTTCGAGCTCAAGCTTGTAGATGAAGCCTTTGGTTCTTGAGCTCGAATATTCAGCTTTGGGGTAGTTGCTTTCCTTCGGCCAGGCCAAGTGAATATGAACATCATTTAGAAGTTTGGCTTGGCTTAGTGTCATTGGCCTCGGTGGAAAGAATACTTGATCAACACATGTTCGGGCTGCATCAGATTGCCACTATGCTCTCGGCCAAAGGACTAGTCTCCACAACTGACTTAGCCTTTGCCGCTCTCTTAACTCCCTCATCCGCTTGTAATCATCACTTACTTGCTTGGGAGTTAACGGTATAAGTACAAATTTCCTCCTTTCTGGTTTGACCGTGTAAGTATTGACACGACCATCATGAACCACATGCCTATCGAATTTCCATGGCATTCCAAACAGAAGGTGGCATGCTTGCATAGGTACCACGTCGAACATGTGTTCATCCACATAGTTCCCCATTTTGAACTTGATCATTACTTGCTTCACCACTTTTAGCTCCCCACACTCACTAAGCCATTGCAAACGATAAGGCTTGGGATGTTTCAAGGTAGATAACTTCAATTGGGAAACAAGAGATTGACTCATAACATTAGCACAACTTCCCGAGTCAATGATCATAGAGCAAACAACACCCATGACTCAGCATCTAGCATGGAAGAGATTTTTCCATTGCAAAGTTTCACTATCCTCCACAAGCATAGCACCTAAACTCTTCCTCATAACTAGAAAAGCATGAGGATCATCATCCTTCACATCATCCACCTCATCTCCCTCTGCTCCCTCATCCTCCGGTTCATTCTCTTGCTCATAAGCCCCATCACCAACAACAATCATGGTCCTTTTCGTAGGGCACTCTTTAGCAAAGTGACCATACCCCTTACATTTGTGGCGTTGATCTGAAGAAGAAGTAGGAGTATTTAATTGAGTTTTAGAGTTACCTCCCACATTGGATGTGTACTTATCATATGGCTTCTTCACTTCTTTGCTTGCACTTGCACCACTTGTACCACTTTCATTTGGGAATCTTGCATTTGGAGTAGGAGTCTTCCACTCCTTTGGCTTACTCATGGGAGTAGGAGTGCTACTCTTGTAGTGAGTGGATTTTTCTTCCTTAAGCCATTTCTCGGCTTCAACCGCATCTTTGCATAGCTCATAGTGGTCTTCATACTTGTGAAACTTCAATTGTGAAGCTACGTCTCGGTTCAAAGCACTTCGAAATCTAATTATGGCTTGCTCATTCTCTTTCCTATCTAAATCTAGGGACATCCGCATTTGCTCAAATTCATTGAAGTACTCCCTAGCCGTCTTGTAACCTTGCTTTAACTCATAGAGACGCTTGTATTGGTCTATGCGGTATTGTTGAGTCACGTACTTCTCATCCATCACATGAATCAATTCACCCCAAGTCACATTGATTGGCATAGCATTCCTCCTTCCACTTCTCTTGACCGATTCCGACCAAGTAGAAGCAAAAGATTCAAAGGAAGATATTGCATACTTGGCCTTCTTCTCTTCGGGCATATCATTGGTGTCAAATATCCTCTCCATAGCCAATTTCAACTCAATGTACTCCACCGGGTCACTACTTCCTTTGAAAGAAGAAATAGTGAGCTTCACACTATTAAGATTGTTGTTATCTCGACCCCCTTGGTAAGGCTCCGGTTGGCCTCCAAAGTTGCCTCCATAACCACCAAAATCTCTTCTACATTCCCTCCAACATCCCTATCAACACCTAAGGGTGGCCCTCGACCTCGGCCTCTACTCCTATTAACATTGCATCCCCAATTCATAGCTCTCCCATTTGGATTAGGAGCTCCATAATCATTACCTCCATAATCTTCCTCCTCCCCTTCTTGAGTTTCTCCCACTTGTTCAAGAGGTTGCACATTTCGAATAGCCGTTGGAAAAGGAACATTCCTTTAGGGATTGCCCATAAGGTTAGGGTTGATCCCTAGGTGGGGAATGCCCGTTCGTTGGGTATTGCCCAACATTTGTTCATATCTCTCATAATCTTCCTTCACCCGTTGTTGGTTAAGCAACTCAACAACTTGTTCCGAGGTAAAAGTAGGACTACTTGAGCCCTCATCGGCTTCAATTTGGACACTCGGGGTCCCTTGCTCAACTTGGACTCTCGGGGTCCCTTTATGATCTTGGACACTCGGGGTCCCTTAATCACCTTGGGTACTTGAAGCCCCCTTTCCAAGAGACTCAATCCTTTGGATCATGATATCCATCTTGGCAAGAAGATTAGCCAAGGCATCCTTTATAAAATCTTGACCTTCGTTTGCCATTGTACCTACAAGAAGAAAAAACGTTAGTGAAATCACCTCACACACTCCCTCACTTGTATTTCACTCGGATCACTTGTTTAGTGGTGGTGAATATTTTCACTCGACTTGTAGTCCCAAAAGCTTCATGTAGATGAATAACAATCCCTCGACTCAACCAAACTATCCACGAGTCAAGCACACTCTGGGTTGAGTGGAGTTAATGTGACTCAATGAACGCTAGGCACTTTGAAGTAAGGACTTGAGTCAAAAGGATCTACGAATCTTCTTGGAGTTATACTCTCCACTAATGCACGAATCACCTAAAAGCTTATTGGACTAGTGACAATTAAGTAGGAAGATTACTTAGATAGGCACTAGTTAGAGGTTAGGGAAACAAAGAAACAAGAAAACCTATAAGAAACTACCTAAATCCAACCCTTCCGAAAGCAGGCGGAGTGCCCAGAGGAGTTGATGCAACCCAAATTGCATCGAGACCATTCACTCGAAGTCAAGCCAAGGATATACAAGACGCTCACCTACACTTGGTTTGGAGAGGCGTGGATGATACGAGCTCGGGAGAGGACTTAAAGACAATGCATTGGAGCTCAATCCATGTGGAAACAGGGCAGGAAACAGTGCAAGAAGCAGGGGAGCAAAACAGGGCAAAAACAGGGGAAGTCTGTTGAGCTTACTGCCTAACGCTGGAATTTTGTTCTTCGCGATCGCGTGCATCACCTTCGCGATCGCGAAGAGTCTTCTTTTGTTCTTCGCCCTCGCGTTATGTCTCGCGCGATCGCGCGCTTCAGCATTAAGTTCTCCACGCGATCGCATATAATCTGACGCGATCGCGAAGGGAACTTAAAGAGCAGCGGACCAGAATCTTGTAAACATTGTATTGGGGTGTTATAAATACACCCCTACCTCATTTATTGCCTTTTTAGCTTACTTTGAACACAAAACATTAAATGAGCAATGCTCTTGAACCTTGTAACACTTTTGGCTTGAAATCAATTGGATGAATCCAAGTTGTTCTTCAATCCGTCTTCGATCATTCTATTTGCTCGAGCCTCGTGACTCTTGAGGATAGTTGCATAGTGTTAGGTGATTCTTTCCAATCGTTTGGGGTGTAACGGAACTAGTTCTTTGTTGCTACTCGGACTTTAGTGTAAGTCTCGTCTCGCTTTTATCTCTTTATCGCTTTCGTATTTTCGATTGCATCAGTTGGTATCAGAGCAAGGCTAGGGTTGCGTTCTTACGAGCCCTCGTCCTACTCTTCGTGCTTGTCATCTTTGTTCCGCATTTGTTTTCTTGTTCTTGTTCTTGTTATATTGAAAAAGAAGAAAAAAATTCAAAAACTTGAAAACCCAAAAATTTGAAGGAAATCGCTTGTTGTTACGCTTTTGTTGGTGTTGATTATCGGGGATTGTATGTTTATGTAATCTCGACAATTGGGAACCAACAAAACACGTTTTGGAGTTGAAAATCAAAGGGGTAAAAATTTAAACCCTAGGTTGAAGAATTTGCAAAATTTGCTAGAACTCAATTGATGTTATGATTTTGTGGTTGTTTGGTATCGGGGATTGTTCGCTATAGTTTTCCCGTTGATTTGATACCATCATAACATCATTTGGAGTATTGTAGTGAAAATTTCAGTGAAAATCAAAATTTTGAACTTTGAAGGTTTTGAAAAGTTGAAGAACTTGACCCAAAATCATTGAAAAACAAGTTGTTTGATGGTTGTTTTTGTGTTAGAACCATTGTGGGATGTTTACCACAATTGAAACACCTCTTGCAAGCTTGAAAACTGAAATGAGTTGAATTTGGGTTGTTGTGTGTGCCAAAACTGCTGTTTTCTGTCGAGTTTCTGGTTCAGCTAAGCAAACCTGCACGATCGCGCAAGGTCTCGCGCTATCGCGCCAATTCCGAATTGTTGTTCATCGCGATCGCGCCCCAGTGCACGCGATCGCGAAGGGTACCAATTTCCAGAATTTCCTGAAGTTGGACAGAATGTTCGCAAAGGCGTCGTAACAGTTTCCAACCACCAAAACTCCCATAGCATCATCAAATATGGTGAGTTTCTAGATCACAAACCAAAATTCATCCAATTCCGAATCCGTTTAGTGGCGATTCGATCTTTGAACATTTGATCGCGCCACTTCCGGTTAGTACTTTGAGGGTAACACTTCTACCCAATTAGTACTAATCCCTCGCTCGATTAGGATACTCGTGCCTAGAAGGAGAGTAGATTTCAAAGAAGATTCGTAGTTAATTGTTTGGTTCAAGTGCTCACCAAATAGCTTGGCATTGATCGAGTCCCATTGAATCCACTCTTCCCGAAGGGCATTTGGTTCTTGTATTTTGGTTTGATCATTGAGGAGGTTGCGCAACTACGAGGAGGCCATTGATTTCAAGTTGTGTGAAACCAACCCCAAGCTTGAGTGAACCCGAGCGATAAACAAAGTGAGGGAGTGAGTGAGGGCTTTTACTCTAATCTTCCTTTCTTGTTTTTGATTGTTGTAGGTACATGGCGGAGGAGAAAGCAAAGAGTACCATTGAGGTTCCGACCGACGTCTTGGCTAGTTTGTTAGCCGAGGTGAAGGCCCTAAACCTTAAAATGGAGGTTCTTGAAAAGGAGAGGACCCCGAGTGTCCAAAAGGACCCCAATGAAGGCACTAGTGATGATTCCATCATGAAGTTGGATCATTATGCGGAGCTAGTTCGTCGACAACGGTTGAGGGATGAGGCTCTTGCTAGAGAAAGAATGTTGGGCAATCCCCAACCCTTGGGCAATCCCCAAGGAGATGTTCCATTCCTAAGACCACGGAGAAACATTGCACCTCTTGAGCAAGTTGATGAAGCTCAAGAAGGGGAGGGCCTCGGACTTGATGATGATTACTTTGATGTCCCCTATCCGAATAGGAGGGCGATGAATGGAGGTCGAGGTGTAGATAGAGGTCGTGGCCGAGGTCGAGGACCACCAAGAGCTTATATGGGGAGGAACTTGGGAAGGGAATATGAAGATGTTGATGACAACTATGGGATTCAACCGGAACAACACCGTGGGGGTCGTGACACTAATCTCAATAGTGTCAAGATCACTATCCCTCCTTTCAAAGGGACTAGTGATCCGGAAGCATTTCTTGAATGGAAGATCCAACTAGAGCGGGTCTTTGACACAAATGATATGACCGAGGAGAAGAAGGCCACCTATGCTATATCATCATTTGAGTCTTATGCATCTACATGGTGGGAATCCATGAAGCGATCAAGGAGACGACTTGGGTTGCGGATGAACATTACTTGGGAAGAGTTGAAAGAAATAATGAACAACAAATATGTGACTCCCAAGTATCGACAGGAGCAACTCAAAAGGATCTATGAATTGAAACAAGGTTACAAGTCCGTTGATGAATATTTCAACGACTTTGAGAAAAATCGGATGGCTCTTGATATGGAAACGGAGGATGAGGAACAAGCTATCATCCGTTTCAAAAGTGGTTTGAGTAGGGAGATTGCATCCCAATTGAGACTTAACATCTTTCACTCCTTACAAGATGTTTGTGATGCCGCGGTTGAAGCCGAGAAATGGCTCAAAGAAGAAAAGGCTCCTCGCTATAGGAGTACTACCACTACCACTCCTTCAACTCGCACCAAAGAATGGAAGAGCCCATATGCTAGTGGGGCAAGTGGGAGTCGAGATGTAAAGAAGCCTTTTGAGAAGGCTACCCCGAAGAGCGACCACAAAGAGGTTGGAGGTACTTCTAAAACTACTTTAAATACTCCTTCTCCTTCTTCCTTCCAATGTCATAAATGCAAGGGTTATGGCCACTTTGCCAAAGAGTGCCCTACCCGGAAAACAATGATTGTAATAGCTGATGGGTTGGTCTATGAGGGGGAAAGTGAGCCCGAGGGAGATGATGAGGAGGAGAGTGAGGAAGTTGAGGGTGAAGGTGAGGAGAGAGCGACGGAGGGGGATGATCCTAATATGTTCCTTGTGGTACGCCGCATTTTGGGAACTATGTTGAGTGAGGAGAGGGAAGATGAGCAAAGGGAGAACTTGTTCCATGCCCGTTGTAGAGTGAGGGGGCAAGTTTGTTCCATGATTATTGACTCGGGTAGTTGTGCAAATGTGGTGAGCCAATCTTTGGTCTCACAATTGAAGTTGACTACCATTAAACACCCGAGCCCCTACCGTTTGCAATGGCTAAGTGAGTGTGGGGAATTGAGGGTAGTGAAGCAAGTCTTGGTTAGGTTCAAGATTGGAAACTATCAAGATGAACACATGTTTGACGTGGTGCCAATGCAAGCTTGCCATCTTTTGTTTGGAAGGCCTTGGCAATACGACAAACAAGTGGTTCATGATGGCCGGGCCAACACTTACACGGTGAAACATGAGAGAAAAAGGTTTGTGCTTACACCTTTGACCCCGAAACAAGTAAGTGAAGACTATCGGCGCATGAAAGAGTTAAGGGAAGCGGCTAAGGCCAAGTCCCCGATTGTGGCCAAATCTTTGGCCGAGACTCCACCATCTTCCACCGGTCGCATGTGTGCCATGATGCAACCGGGTGAGGTTTTGAGAGGTAATGATGGCACCAAGATGCTCATATGCCTAGTGCACAAAGGTATGGTTTTAAATTCCGAAAGTGATTATTTATCTAACCCTAACCCTTTGCCTAGTGCCATTGACAATGTCTTGAAGGTCTACGAGGACATGTTTACGGAAGAGATGCCGGACGGACTACCTCCCTTAAGAGGTATTGAACATCAAATTGATTTTGTCCCGGGATCTCAAATCCCCAACAAGCCGGCATATAGAAGCAATCCCGAGGACACAAGGGAGTTGCAAAAACAAATTGATGAATTGCTTACAAAGGGCTTGGTGAGGGAAAGCTTGAGTCCTTGTGCCGTGCCCGTGATCCTCGTTCCAAAGAAGGATGGCACTTGGAGGATGTGTGTGGATTGTCGAGCGGTCAACAAGATCACGGTAAAGTATCGACATCCCATACCTCGATTGGATGACATGTTGGATGAGCTTAGTGGTTCTAATGTCTTTTCAAAAATAGACCTTAGGTCCGGCTACCACCAAATCCGGATGAAACCGGGTGATGAGTGGAAAACCGCATTCAAGACTAAATTTGGTCTATATGAATGGTTGGTGATGCCCTTCGGCCTCTCCAACGCACCTAGCACTTTCATGAGATTAATGAACCACGTGCTTAAGCCATTTATCAACAAATTCGTGGTCGTCTACTTTGATGACATATTGATTTATAGCAAGTCAATAGACGACCATGTGGGCCACTTGAGTCAAGTGCTTGAAGTGCTACGAGCCGAAAAGCTCTATGCCAACTTTAAGAAGTGTGCCTTTTGTGTTGAAAAGGTTGTCTTTTTGGGCTTTGTTGTTAGTGCCAATGGTGTGGAAGTTGATGAGTCCAAAGTTGAAGCCATTAGAGATTGGCCTACTCCTACCACCGTTTCTCATGTGAGGAGTTTTCATGGCCTTGCTAGTTTCTATCGGCGCTTTGTTAGAGACTTTAGCACCATTGCCGCACCACTCACCGAGTTGGTAAAAAAAGATAAACCCTTTGTGTGGGGAGAGTCTCAAGAGAGAGCTTTCCAAGAATTGAAAGGTAGGTTGAGTACCGCCCCCTTGCTACAATTGCCCGACTTCGGGAAGGCTTTTGAGGTTGAATGTGATGCCTCGGGGGTGGGAATTGGGGGTGTTCTCATGCAAGAAGGAAAGCCCGTTGCCTACTTTAGTGAGAAGTTGAAGGGCGCAACCTTGAATTACTCCACGTATGACAAGGAGTTGTATGCCCTCGTGAGAGCTTTAGCCCATTGGCAACACTATCTATGGCCTCGGGAATTTGTGATCAAGAGTGACCATGAGTCACTCAAGCATCTAAGAGGTCAAGAAAAGTTGAACAAGAGACATGCCAAGTGGGTGGAGTTCATTGAGTCCTTTCCTTATGTAATTCATTACAAAAAGGGTAAGAACAATATTGTGGCCGATGCGCTTTCAAGAAAATTCGCTCTTGCCACCACTCTCGCTTCTAAACTTGTGGGTTTTGAGAGTATCAAGTCATTGTACGCTCATGACGCAAAGCTCAAGAGCATTCATGATGCTCTAGAGAGTGGGGAAAGGGTGGAGAAATACCAATGGGTAGATGGCTACATTTTCAAGCATGGGCGAGTGTGTTCCCGAGTCCTCTTGGAGAGATGTGCTAGTGCAAGAAGCACATTGCGGGGGCTTGATGGGTCACTTTGGGGTGGGTAAGACTATGGCCATACTTAAAGAGCAATTCCATTGGCCAAAAATGAGGCCTCTTGTGGAGCGATTTTGCAATGCTTGCTTGGATTGCAAGAGGGCCAAGTCTAGATCCAACAACCAAGGCCTATACACTCCTTTACCCATTCCTACTAGTCCGTGGGTTGATCTTTCTATGGATTTTGTTATGGCTTTACCCCGGACTAAAGGAGGACACGATAGCATTTTTGTTGTCGTTGACCGTTTCTCCAAAATGGCTCACTTCATTCCGTGCAAAAAGACTAATGATGCCCAACATGTAGCTTCCTTATTTATTGATCATGTCTTGAAATTGCATGGGGTGCCTCGCACCATTGTTAGTGATACGGACTCCAAGTTCCTTAGCCATTTTTGGAAGTGTTTGTGGGGTGCTCTTGGCACCAAGTTGCTCTTCTCCATGTCCCACCACCCTCAAACCGATGGACAAACCGAGGTGGTGAACCGGACTTTGGGAGCTCTACTTCGAGCTATGACCAAAGGAAAGGCCGGGACTTGGATTGATAAGCTACCACTCATGGAGTTTGCATATAACCGCACCTTACATCGCATGATTGGTATGACTCCATTTGAGTGTGTTTATGGTTTTAACCCATTGATTCCTCTTGATCTTACCCCTTTGCCAAGGGATATGGTTGTTGATTTTGAAGGTAAAGCTCGGGCCAAAGCATTGCTTGAACTTCACGCCAAGGCGCGGAAGACTTTGGAGGAGGCCTATGAGAAGATAGCAACCAAGAAAAACAAAGGAAGAAAGAAGGTGGACTTCAAGAAGGGAGATTGGGTATGGGTGCACTTCCGCAAGGAACGATTTCCCAACCAAAGGAAGGGGAAGTTGGCACCAAGGGGCGATGGACCATTCCAAGTGTTGTCCAAGATCAACAACAATGCAAACGTGATAGATTTGCTCGGTGAGTATAATGTGTCGACTACTTTCAATATTAGTGACTTGACTTCTTTTGATGTAGGTGATGATACCTTGGAGGAGGACGCCTTAATTTCGAGGACGAAATCTTCTCAAGAAGGGGAGGATGATGCAACCCAAATTGCATCGAGACCATTCACTCGAAGTCAAGCCAAGGATATACAAGACGCTCACCTACACTTGGTTTGGAGAGGCGTGGATGATACGAGCTCGGCAGAGGACTTAAAGACAATGCATTGGAGCTCAATCCATGTGGAAACAGGGCAGGAAACAGTGCAAGAAGCAGGGGAGAAAAACAGGGCAAAAACAGGGGAAGTCTGCTGAGCTTACTGCCTAACGCTGGAATTTTGTTCTTCGCGATCGCGTGCATCACCTTCGCGATCGCGAAGAGTCTTCTTTTGTTCTTCGCCCTCGCGTTATGTCTCGCGCGATCGCGCGCTTCAGCATTAAGTTCTCCACGCGATCGCATATAATCTGACGCGATCGCGAAGGGAACTTAAAGAGCAGCGGACCAGAATCTTGTAAACATTGTATTGGGGTGTTATAAATACACCCCTACCTCATTTATTGCCTTTTTAGCTTACTTTGAACACAAAACATTAAATGAGCAATGCTCTTGAACCTTGTAACACTTTTGGCTTGAAATCAATTGGATGAATCCAAGTTGTTCTTCAATCTGTCTTCGATCATTCTATTTGCTCGAGCCTCGTGACTCTTGAGGATAGTTGCATAGTGTTAGGTGATTATTTCCAATCGTTTGGAGTGTAACGGAACTAGTTCTTCCTTGCTACTCGAACTTTAGTGTAAGTCTCGTCTCGCTTTTATCTCTTTATCGCTTTCGTATTTTCGATTGCATCAGGAGTAGTGTGGAGCGCCTGGCAAAAACCACCAGTAGGGGTGGTCAGGCGGAGCGCCTGGCTGAAGAAGGCCTGGGTTTCCAACTCTGTTTTCTTCGATTTCAATCAAATTTTTGGATCAATTCCAACGTGTTTTGCCCAAATCCAAGGTACCCAAAGTTGAATATTGATATAATCTTCAAACCCAAATGATTTTTTACACCCAAACAACCAACAATCAAAGCACAATCATGATTCAAAGTTTCAAGTTGGGGTTTTAACAAGGGTTTCAATGGGTTTTAAAGTGGATTTCGATTCTTCAAACTCGATGTTATACAACTCCAAATCACACGAAATTTGTTTCAAATTGTTTGTTTTTCAATGTAGAACAAACCCCAATAATCAAAGCAACGATCAACAACCAACAAACCCATGAATCGGTCAAAAGTCATCAAGAACAGGGGTTTAATAATTTTGGGGTTTTCAAATTTTCAAATCTCGTGATTCCAATTCAAACCACGTGTTTTTGGTATCAAAACGATGGGTTTTCAACAAGGGTCAATAATCTATAACACCCATAACAAGAATCAATCACACCAAAAAGTTACGACAATTTTTGTATTTTTCACTTTTCTATTTTATTGTATTTTTTTTCTTTCTAATAACTTCAACAACAAGAAAACTAAAAGAAGATACCAGGCACGAAGAACCAAGGGTCGGGGGTTTGTAGAAACAAAACCCGAGCCTTGCTCTGATACCAAATGATGTAGGAAAAACGTGGAAAGTATACAAGATAAAGAGCGAGACGTAACTCGATCGAAAATCCCAAGTAGCAACGAAGAACTTGTTCCGTTACACCCCGGGAGGTTGCCAAGAACACCTACACTGAGCAACTACGCTCGAGCTAACTAGAGCCTGCAAGTAGAATGATCGGGGAGGGAATGGAATTCATCTAGATCCGCTAGAAGAAGAACAAGTCCCAAACAAGGTTGTTTCATTCAATAAAGAGTTCAACTCTTAACAAGGTTCTTTAATCATCAAAATTAGCTAAGTAATGAAATAAGCTATCTAGCTATTTATAGAGGTTTTTAGTCACTAAGTAAAAGGTCTAAAATGCATTTGGGGCGGAGCGCCCGTGTCTGTGGCGGACCGCCTGCCCAATTGATCAGTGGGGGTGGCTGGGCGGAGCGCCCCCTGGTGGGCGGAGCGCCTGGCCCCCTTGTTCCCTGGGTGGGGCGCCTGGGGCGCTGGGCTGCTCCTATTGCGCTTTGATCATCCGGTACGGCTTCCAATCGCTTCCATCTTCAATGGACCTCTTGAACCTTCCTAACTTGACTCAGAGTAAAGGGTCTAGTGACGGGTTGCCCGACATCAGACAGTCTCCACATCAGGGCTCACACAACAATGACACCTAGAGGGGAACTGAATTCCCCACCTCTTCAGCATATCATCTAGGGGTAGCTTAAACTTCCACAATCTCCATATTAAAAATGACATTTTGAAAGGAATACCTTTGATCCAGATGTGCTTGTAAAGGTCACTCGGCTTTTTCCTCTGCCTCACCAAGTGATAAGCTGACCGAACAGAAAAGGTACCCCGAGACTCCAGCATCCAATAGGGCCTATCCAGCTGCTCAGGACATGTAGGAGGCTTAATATTTTGAATCACATGCTCTGCAAGGTCGTCAGGTATGAGCTCCCTGAGGCGCTGCTCCAGCCACTCTCTACCCTCAGCTACTTCGTAAACACAGAGGACAGTCTCGTCACATGCAAAATCACGAGGAACTACATGACACAGAGGACCAAGACCAGTCCAGTTATCAAGCCAGAAATACAAATTTCCCTTCTTCAGCTGCCATACTATCTCATGATCCATCTCGGGCCTGCTCTGCAACATCTTTTTCCAAGCATAAGTCCCCTCTTTCCATGGCACCACCACAGAGTGGTGCTTTTTCAAGTACTTTTTGCTCATAAAATCCCTCCATAAAGAATCCTTGGTGCGAAAATTCCACCAAAGCTTTGCAAATAAGCCTTGGAGACATCATACAAGCTCCTAAAACCAACTCCACCTTCATTCAGAGGGTGACACAGAGTCTTCAAAGAAGCCCAAATCCTGCTATCCTGACCCACAGAGTTACTGCAAAAGAACTTGGCAAACATCCTGTGAAGCTGAGCCACCACCCCAGCAGGGAGGTCATAAGCAGATAACAAGTGAATGGGCATACTCTGAAGTACTGAGGAAATCAGAGTCGCCTATCAACCTATGGAAAGCAGCTTACCAGTCCAGGAGTCAAGCTTTTTCTGCACCTTTTCCACCAACTTATTTAGTGACAATTCTTCCTCCTAGCATAATAAATAGGAACTCCAAGATACTTGAAAGGGAAATCCCCCTTCGGTATCTCAGTCACATCAAGCATCGGTATCTCAGTCACATCAAGCACCCTGCCAACTAACAAATGTGGAATCTAACCATGCAAGTAAACATTACTCTCTCCTTATTGATTTTCTGTCAGCTGGCCAACTCATAACTAGACAAAGTGTCCATCACCAACTTCAAAGAGCCCTCATCAGCTGACGAAAAAATAATCATGTCATCCGCATACGCCAGGTGATTGAGATGTGGACTCCAGATGGGCATCCCAAACGGCAGAAAATTTTCATCTCTGTGCAGCGCATTCAGAGCTCTGGAAAGGAACTCTGCAGCAAGTAAAAACAAAGTGGGTGACAGAGGATCACCTTGCTTCACTCATCTGGAGGACTGGAAAAACCCATAGGGCTGACCATTTACAAGGACAGAGTACCAGTTATTGCACAAAGTCCTGTAAATCAACCCAACAAACGTCTCACCAAATCCCTTCTTCTTCAGAGCCTTTATCATAAACAACCACGAAACTCTGTCATACGCCTTAGCCATGTATAGCTTAATTACCACATTTGCAGGCTTCCCCCTATCAGCAATATCGTGCACAATTTCTTGCACTAAGAGGATATTCTCAAATATGCTCCTCCCTTTCACAAAGCCAGACTGCTGCGGTCAAAATGATCCCAGGCAAAAGAATAGAAAGCCTGTCATGAATAACTTTGGAAAACACCTTGTTGCCAAAGTTACTCAAAATAATTGGTCTCATATCTGAAAAAGTAGTGAAATCTCTCCTTTTAGGCAGGAGAACCAAATTAGTAGAAGTAATATACCTCGGCAGGAAATGACTCCGAAAGAATGCCCGTTCCATTTTGACCACATAAGTACCTATAATATCCCAGCACGAGTGATAGAAAGCACCCGTAAAACCATCAGGACCCCATGCAATGTCAGTATTCAGCCCAAAAACAGCCTTCTTCACCTCCTGTTCATCTGGTTCATCAATAAAAGCAACATTCTGGTCCTGTATAATAATACTGGGCAAGTGATCAAGAATAGAAAAATCATCTGGCGCCGCATCACTAGTAAACGGAGCCTGAAAAAATCTGGTTGCCTCCTGGGCTATGTCTGCATCGTTTTTCTAGCAAAGTACCAGCAGCATCCTGCATTCTCCTAATCTGCAACACCTTCCTTTTTTCCATTTACATGAGCACGAAAAAATTTGGTGTTCCTGTCCCTATCTTTGAACCACTCCATGCCAGCTTTCTGCTTCCAAAACTGCTCCTCTATAGCATAGAAGCTGATCAACTCTACATTGACCCGCTGTAGCCTCTCTCTATTGTGCCCAGTGGGGTGCTCCTCGAACTCCTGCTCATAAAACCGGAACACCTCCTCCAAAGTAGCTATCTGCCTAAAGATGTCGCCATAAGTCTCCCTGCTCCATAGAGACAGTGCCTTTTTCAACTTTTTCAGCGTGCAGTTGAAATTGTAAAAAGGATCTGCATTGAAGTTTTCAGCCCAGTTATCTCTGACAACGCCCTGGAAGGATTCATGTTGCACCCAAAAATTTAGAAATCTTAACAGTTTCTTCGCATTGGGACTGCCCATGTTCGGCAAGAGCAGCAACGGAGCATGGTCAGACCCCTGCCTAATCAAATGCTCCACCTCAAACTAAGGGAATAGCGCCTGGAAGGCTTGATTCACAAGACACCTATGAAGCCTTTTAAAAAAGCATTCATCATCTGATCTACCATTCCACCAAGTGTACATGCTGCCTTACAAAACCCATGTCAAAAAGTTGATAAGTATTGATGCAGTGCACAAAGTCTTCCACCTCCGGGAATAAACTGGCAGACCCCCAAATTTTTCGAGCTCATCAATACTGACATTAAAATCACCCCCAACCAGCCAAGGAGATGTCATGTCACTAGCCTGAGCATACAACAAATCCCACAGTTCCACCCGACTAACATGATCAGTGCTAGCATACACCAAAGACACCACAAATTCCAGCAAACCATCCAAATGTATTAGCTTCAGAGACAACATCTGTGATGTATCATACACCACTTCTACCTGATAGTCATCATCTACAAACACCCATATTTTTCCATTAAAATTATGCCAAGAAGAACGCATACCTAGCCACAGACGATACTTGTCAATATGCCTGTAGTGCTGGAACGACTCCATTAATGCGATAAATGAAAAGTGCTTCTGCCTGTGCATTATCACCACTCTGTCCAAGGCCTGCTGAGCATTCACAAACCTTATATTCCATATGAGTGAGCTATTCATTGATGACCAGAGGTTTTGGAAACCGTCCTCCTGGTTGACACCCCTCCGACAGCCGGTGGGGCGCTTGTATCTCGCTTTGCCGGAGTCTGCTTTGCCTTCTTCTTCTGATGAGCCACCTGTTTAGGAGATAAGTCACCCTTCTCAACAACATTCACATAAATCTGAGCCGTGGACTAAGTGTCTAGCTCATCATCATCACCAGCATCCACCTGCTTTTCAGGAGGCTTTTCAAACAAATGCGCCAGAGCTGGTACGGGCTCAAAATTTTTTGCAACCAGCTGTGCATTCTTCCGTTTGGCACTATCATAGGCTGCTTTCAACTCCTCTCTCTCCTTGTCACTGGCTGGCCTACCTCCAGATAGCACCGGCCTAGCATTAACCACATCCAACGACTTTTCAAGACCTCCCTGCGCCTTTTCAGGACTACCTTGTGACTTTTCAGCAATTGCATTTTTATAACTTGTAATACCTTCTTTCTTGTAATTGTTATCATACTTGCCACTACTATCCCTAGACATATGACCCTCTATTCCCATGTATTCATCAGCTGGGTCTTTTTCAAAATTTTCTAGATCAGCAGCATCATTTTCACTCTCAGCACCGTAATCCACCAATTCTTCGTCATCCTTTAAATCTACTATTTCCAAGTTTTCATCATCAAATCTCAACATCTGCAGTGGCCTTAATTACCAATGAATTAGATGGCACCTCCTGTTGGGAAGTGTTTAAAAGCACAGGAACATCAGAAACAGGCTCTGCTGCAGTAACAGGACCTCCCTGTGGAGCTATTACGTCAACTATTTCACCCTACTTTTACTGCTGAGGCTGAGGTTTAGCAAGCTGTTTCCCATCGTTACCTCCTTTTTTAGCAGCCTATGTCTGCTTTACCCAGTCTAGAGTCGATTTAGGCATAGAGATATTACCTTTCCCAGCTGATTTTTGAGCTGCAGCACAATTCTTTGCTGCACTTTTCTTTGCGCCCTGCTTTGCTGAATTTTCTGATTTGTGAACATTGGTAGATTGAACATCTTCTTTTGCCTCAACTATTGCCTTGTCACCCACATTACCAACTTCCTGATTTTCCTCCTCCTGCAAAGCTGGAAATTTGTTATTCCCTTCCTTTACCAAAGCCAGTTTGTCAACAGATTTCGCAGCAACTTTTGTATTCTTTGCATTATCATTGCTCTTCTTAGCTTTCTTATTCTTTGCTTCATTCCATTCACCCTCATTACTCATATTTCCTACAACCTTCCCACTAGTTAGGATACGCACAGAGGGAGATGGAACACTGGAGTAGCCTTTGAAACATTAACATTCGCATCCCGAGCATACTTATTATTTTGCCTTTCCCAGAGCTCTGGGTGAATCTCCTTACACTTGCTTTCATCATGACCCTGCAGTTTACAACTTTTGCAATACAAAGGTAGGTGATCATACAAGATATCCACCCATGTAGAGATTACCACATCATTGTCATCATCTTCTTCATTAATCAACACACGAGTAGGGTGTTTTGCCAACAAATCCAATTCAACCATGACCCTGGCGCAGCTTGGTCTAGTCCTGTTCAGGGTTGCAGTGTCAACTTTCAATGGTGTTCCCACTGCTGAAGCAATGGAAAAAATAAACTCTGTAGCAAAAAAGTTTGGAGGTATATTCGGGAAACTAATCCATGCAAGAGCCATTGAAGTCTCAATATCAGGCTTCCAGTATCTTGTCCACTTCAATGATCTCATAGGGAATGATATACCTCTAAACTTAATCCAATAAGCTGGGGTTGACAAGAAATTAACATAATCCTCCATTGAACTCAATCTAATCAACATATATTGTCCATGTATCCAATATTGCACTCACTCTTGATTCCACATTGGCTCGGGATGATTTTATGTAGGTTTTCCAACTCAGGCCTACCATACGAAATTTTCCCAGGTACAACTAATTTTAACTACTCCTTTGTAACAGATTTCTTCACTTCAGATGTTTTCCATGTTAATTGAGAAACTCCTTGTGACACGACCCAAAATCCGGTTAGGCCGTGCAGGCACCCGACATCCTCCCCTAGACCCGTCGGGCGAACCCTTACCAATTAAATTAGGAAAATAAATATAATAATTCATAAATAAGGACAACACTTAAAAAAAAACACAGACATACTGATACCTCTAAGTTGTACAAAAGAAATTACAGCTGACTACCCAACATGCTAGGTTTAGGGCTATCCAGACTAGACATCTAAGAGTACAAAAGAAGACAGATACCTCCTGAAGGGAGCAAAATGCAACTGAAATGATAACAAATAAACTAGTGGCCATCCGGAATAAAAGCTGGCTCACCCTGACAGCTGAAGTCGTCTTCGCTCCTTCACAACGTGGCGAACTCAATCCTGGAGCGAACCTGCCGAAACGAAATAGATAGACAAGAAACAAACAACAAACAAGGGTGAGTCAAAAGGACTTAATAAGTGGGGCAGACTAGCCACCTCAAGGAATAGGATAGCTAGTCAGGGAGAAGAAACATATAAACCAAATTCCTCTTATTTAAATTATAAAAAGGCAGAGCCAGATAATAACTAGAAACACGTATGGAATCACAAACTCATTAACAACCAGTAACATAAGATAGCCAAAACATATACGTATCCCTAACATATCAACAATCAGAAATACATCCTGTTGCACCGCGCAACCCGATCCATATAATTATCCTGTTGTAGCGTGCAACCTGATCCATATATTCATACCGTCGCGGCGTGCAAACCGATCCATATATTCATACCGTCGTGGCGTGCAACCCGATCCATATATTCATACCGTTGCGGCGTGCTACCTGATCCATATATTAATCCTGTTGCACCGCGCAACCCGATCCATATAATTATCCTGTTGTAGCGTGCAACCTGATCCATATATTCATACCGTCGCGGCGTGCAAACCGATCCATATATTCATACCGTCGTGGCGTGCAACCCGATCCATATATTCATACCGTTGCGGCGTGCTACCTGATCCATATATTCATCCTGTTGCGGCGTGCAACCCGATCCCCGCAACCGAGAATACGAGCCAGAAATATATAGGTAAACTGAGATATGTCCACGACATAGTGTACAAACCGCATACATAAAATACAACACGATACACACAATAGTCAGTATGCGGTGCAATGAGATGGGATGAATGCGGTACAATGCAATGCAGTCACATATACCTGATACCTTCCGGTGCGGGACTCTCATCGTCTACCAGGAGATATATGCAAAGATGATCCTTCACCGGCTCGGGACTCTCATCGATTACCGGGAAGTATATGCAATGATGACCCTTCACCGGCTCGGGACTCTCATCGATTACCGGGATGTATGTGCAATGATGACCCTTCACCGGTGCGGGACTCTCATCGCCAACTGGGAAGTATATGCAATGATGAAGCTTCACCGGCTCGGGACTCTCATCGATTACCGGGAAGTGTATGCAATAATGACCCTTCACCGGTGCGGGACTCTCATCGCCAACCGGAAAGTATATGCAATGCTCAAAACCAGAGTGCAATGCTCATATGCTCAATGCAATACCAACCACAGGGCATAACATATAATATACAATGTAAATTCAAAGGTAAGGCGTAATGAGTACGCCTATCGGCAGCTACACACGTAAGGAACACGTGGTAGAAAATCCACGAGGCAAGGTGCCTCCAAAAAAATGGATATAAACACTTACCTCTCCCAAAGTTAGTACAGCCACTCAGTAACCTCCTTGTCCTTTGGATTCATTGCCAAACGATCCCACTCTATTCAGTAAGCAGAAAAATATATCAAATTAGGCTAAAGACTTCATTCCTCACATCTTAGGGCAATCCGGTTAGGAACCTGATACCCACGCGACCGGACTGTGTGTCCAATGTCCAACCTTTATGGGGGACTCCAGATCACACATAACATGATCACAATATAAGTATAAGAAGGTATGAGGCATAAAACATGTGGCAACAGTACATATGGACTCAAAGGAATGAGAGGAAAACTCTGGATAGAATTATAGACACAACCTAGAACTCAGAATTTGTCACTCTATTTGAATTTCTATAAAAATTCCGACAGAGTTTCCCCTGAAACTGGATGATCCGCAAAACAGAACCAGCACTATACTATACACGGGAATGGATACCCGGATAAACTGATAACATAAACATGTTAAATGGATAACAAGATGACACAACTGGATGACATAACAAATCCGCAGGTAGAATGTCTGGACAGCACCACTGTCCTGATTTTCAACCAAATTTCCAGAGTGTAAATCAAAGTTATAGACTTCATGGTCTTCATGAAAGTTGTAGATATATATCTTAGGATTCTGGGGATTCTCAAAGCATCTTAATATCAAATTTGTACAAATAGTTATGATCAATATACTAGCAACTGTCCAAAGATCAAAATGATTTTCCAGATTTTGAAATATTTTGTCTTGCTGATGCGGATGTCTTTCACCTTGGATTTTTGTACCAAATTACGTATATACAAGTTTTCCTTGATACCATACCAGTTTCTCACAAGAAACACTTAATTTATAACTAAGAAAAGCTTCAAAAGCTAACAGATACATGCCTTGCCAAAAGAAAGGTTTAGCCTTACATACCTTTGATGTTTCTTGCTTCTAAACCTTGTTTCCTTTGAATTCCACAGCTTCTAAAGCTTAAACAAGCTATAATACAATATTAGGTACTTTAGTTAGCCATGAAGTAATTCTAAAACTCAAGCTATAGACGAAATTGAGGGTAGCATAACGTTACCTTAATCTCGTAGAGCATTTTGACGCAATCTGTCTTTGATTTCGAGTTAAGATTGACCTCCATCCTTTAAAACCATATTAGTGACTTCAATACTCAATAACACACTGTAACTCTCTTTATTTTTCTGTAAGTGACGAGATATGGGGGAAATTTTCTTTTTATACTTGAAGCATTTCAGTTTTAGTCCTCTTTTGCGCTTATGTCCCTTTTTCTGGCCTGACTTCTAACGCTCATATCCGTATATCCAAATATTGTATGAACAAACCGTCAAAAGTTTTAGAAACTACACTCCAAGACCTTCAATTTGGTATATGATATATCCCCAAAAGACCTCATATAACACACGAAATTAACTGCCGAAAAAGCTCTGTTACAAGGCAATTCCTTAGTCGGTTTTTCCACAACTTAAATCCGACTTTTCCCAATCTTTATATTCAATATATAAACATCTTCTATGGTTATATTATGTCTTTAAACTCATTGAAATCATTCTTAACATCACATTAGAATGATATACGTCACTTTATACATACGGGGTGTAACAATCTTCCCTCGTTAGGGACATTCGTCCTCGAATGTTTAATGAAGTACGTAGAAGCATTAACCACTGATCTGTTACATACTTGTAGTAGTGAAGAGATGTGAAAGGTCAAATTATTTAAATTTCGGCATTTTAGCAGAACCTAGCCGAACAACCTCGAAATTCACTTTCGAAAAAGCACAAAAGTCACAAATAATCATACGAACCTAACGGCGCTTTCAGATTTTGAATCGGTGCTCGTTCACCAAAGTCGAGCTCGAAAATCTCTTTTTAGTATTTATCGACAATAAAAACTGAAACCTTCTTCGGATGTCTACCAAACGAGGTCTGATTTAGCTCAAATTTTACAGACATGTCCTAATGGACATTACGAATATTTTAAAATTATCGACACGCCAATCAGAGTCCTATCTTCCGAAACGACTAACCGAGGTCGTTTTATTCTCCTCCACTTAAACTCTCGTTCGTCCTCGAACGAGCCTAAGTCTAAAGAAAAATTCATATAGATAACAAGAGAACTTGCATGACCTTCATAAACTACTCCACGGGCATTATCTCATGATTGCAGAATCAGAATTATAACTCGAACACCGAACTCTTGGAATAAAACATATCTGAATACTATGATAACATCATTGCCCAACTTATTCGGACTAAGCTGACCTTTTCTCGATCATGAGAGAAGAGTTCTATATTTTAGAAATGAAGATACACACAACTCTTGATGGACTAACATGATTCCACCAACGAATCTCCTCATCTATATACTTTCGATATAGAACAGGTCGATGAAACAAAGAATTAGCTTACGCTTCAGCAACGCCTTACAGATTTAATATTATGATTCGGCATCAATTGGAGGAAGACTCCTCCACTTAGAGCATAAACTCATACAAATAATTTGAATAGAAATAGTCATCCTCGCAAAACCTGCTGGACTAAAGAAGATTTAGCTAAAAGCTGAACGTAGGCAGACCTAAGATCACCAGTGCCGAATAAAGAAGAGATGGCAACGGATTGAAGATAGAAACAATTAGAGCTTTAGGAAGCTCTTCTTCTTAATTATTTGGCTACTAAAGTTAGACTACTTACGAGTTAGGCAAATCGAACAATCGCAATTAAAGAAATAAACATTAAATGAGCTTTATGGAACAACACCTATGCCAATTTAATCTCCCAATAAGAAAGGAACTCTGACAATTTACCCGGAAACTCTTTTAAAACTCAGACAAGCTCATAGGATAACATAACTCTACTAGCGTTTTGAACCAAGAGGAGATAAATAGATCGAATATTACTTACTAATCACTTTGCACCGGAAGAAATGATAACACTTTCTGATGGTGATGAATAAGAATCCCATCATCCTACCGACACTAAGTTCCAAAGAGAGATAGCTTGACTTGACATTATAATAGAATGAGTCACACAAGATGTCAAGCAACAATACCGATACTCACTCTCAAATTCCTCACATTTAAACCACCTAGGAAGATCTCAAAAATGCCAGGAATAAATTATACAAGAAGCTCACTCCTCTACAGCAACTGATTCTTGATAAAAACGACATCCAAGAAAACCATTGAAAAATGATAAGATAACCATTTCCAAATCGATCGGAAGAATCGAAGCTTACACACATATAAGTGAGGAAGAAATACTATGGTCTACTACATCAGATACCTCAACATCCTGCTAGACTGGTAGTTTTTAGAGCTGCCTCTGCGGCTGAGCCGAGCCGCTACCTTGATAATTACTTCTAGAAGAACCACTACTACCACACTCTTGACCTCTATCGAATGAGGGCATATCTCTGGTTGATGAAGATATAAATGGAATTCCCTACGATTGTGCAGGTGCCTGATGAAGAGAGAAAGGATGACTGCCTACTTCCCGGAGTAAGAAAAAAACTCCTCAAAGCATGACCAGACTCATGACAATGGTAACACCCTTTCGGTGAAAATGGAAGCTGGAAAGATTGTTGATAGCTGTAAAGAGAAAACTGGGTATGATCTTGACGAACTACTAGCACACTCTAAGAATCGCGTGACACAAGCTGAGATAACTGGAAGGTGACCTCCCAAAATAATCAGAACTCTTACCTCCAAATGAGGTACCATGGTTACCCACTAGGGCCACGGGATCTCTTGCTCTCCCGCTCTAACTCTTCCCCCTCTAACTCATGGTATGCCTAATACCTTGAGCAATATCAACAACGACATCAAATGAAATCCCGACATCAATCTCTCGAGCCGTTTGGGACCTTAATAAAGAACAAAGGTCACCAATAAATCTTTGAACGTTCTCGGAAGGTTCATAAACTAGTTCTAGTGCATATCCAGCCATCCTAAAGAATTTAATATCATATTCTAAACTTCGACAAGCTACCCATTCAATCAACTCAAATTGGCGACTCTTTTCATCTCGCTCACTGCGCGAAATGATCTTTTTCATAAATCTACGAGAAAATTCGAACCAAGTTAGCTAATAAGAAAGCAGACCACCAATTCAAGACTGGACCCCTGAAACTGAAAAAACAGAATAACCAACACCATTCCGCTCGATATAATCAAGAGCCTGAAGGATATGCTGAAATCATTTTATTAAAAAAAGCACGAGGTTTATCCAATGCGTTGCTTAAGAATATCGGAAGGTTCAATTGGGTAAAATAAAGCACCCTTTTCAGATACTCGGACCGAGCCATTACTCGAGCTAGCTAACCAGCCAGAACAACTAGAGGCACAACACATGCTGCTTCTGGAACATAATTTTCTGCAGAAATATTAAGAACCGGAATAGGAGCTCCCTGAGACCGAACGTCTGCATCTGCGGCAACCTGATAGGCTGCCTAGCGAATAATAGACTCGTGCGTTATCTGCGTCGCTAAGATTCTCGTAAAAGCATCATAGAGATCCAAGGGAACCACAAGACCCTGCTCCCTTGCCCATCGCGAGCTCGTACAGCTGGGACATCCGTAACTAGATCGTCAGAATGATCAAAAACTCTCGGGGCTTCGTCAGTACTAGCCTAAGGCTAGACTACTTCGTCTTAAACTCATACTGTTTGCTGATTTGTCGCATGAGGGTTCACAATTACCACGAAGGAATTAACGAAAATACTTTTGCATCCTAGACCGACGCATGATCAGAAAAGAAGTAAGTGAAACTTCCTAAATGCCATCATAACCTCTCGTAGATAAGTACAGACGTCTACGTACCCATCAGCAAGACTCTACTAGACACTGTCTTAGTCTGGATAGACTCTACTAGACACTGTCTTAGTCTGGATATAAACACTTACCTCTCGCAAAGTTAGTACAGCCACTCAATAACCGCTTTGTCCTTTGGATTCATTGCCAGATGATCTAACTCTATTCAATAAGCAGAAAAATATATCAAATTTGGCTAAAGGCTTCATTCCTCATATCTTAGGGCGATCCGGTTAGGGAGCTGATACCCACGCGACCGGACTGTGTGTCCAATGTCCAGCCTCTATGGGGGACTCCAGATCACACATAACATGATCCCAATATAAGTATAAACATGTATGAGGCATAAAACATGTGCAACAGTAGATATGGACTAAAAGGAATGAGAGTAAAATTCAGGATAGAATTATAGACACAACCTAGAACTCAGAATTTGTCACTCTCTTTGAATTTCTATAAAAATTTCGACAGAGTTTCCCCTGAAACTGGATGATCCGCAAAACAGAACCAGCACTATACTATACACGGGAATGGATACCCGGATAAACTGATAACATAAACATGTTTAACGGATAACAAGATGAGACAACTGGATGACATAACAAATCCGCAGGTAGAATTTCTGGATAGCACCACTGTCCTGATTTTCAACCAAATTTCCAGAGTGTAAATCAAAGTTATAGACTTCATGGTCTGCATGAAAATTGTAGATATATGTCTTAGGATTCTGGGGATTCTTAAAGAATCTTAATATCAATTTTGTACAAATAGTTCTGATCAATATACTAACAACTGTCCAAAGATCAAAATGATTTTCCAGATTTTGAAATATTTTGTCTTGCTGATTCGGATGTCTTTTACCTTGGATTTTTTTACCAAATTAAGTATATACAAGTTTTCCTTGATACCATACCAGTTTCTCACAAGAAACACTAAATTTTCAACTATGAAAAGCTTCAATAGTTAACAGATACATGCCTTGCTAAAAGAAAGGTTTAGCCTTACATACCTTTGATGTTTCTTGGTTCTAAACCTTGTTTCCTTTGAATTCCACACCTTCTAAAGCTTAAACAAGCTATAATACAATATTTAGGTACTTTACTTAGCCATGAAGTAATTCTAAAACCCAAGCTATAGACGAAATTGAAGGTAGCATAACGTTACCTTAATCGCGTAGAGCATTTTGACGCAATTTGTCTTCGATTTGGAGTTAAGATTGACCTCCATCCTTCAAAACCATATTAGTGGCTTCAATACTCAATAACACACTGTAAGTCTCTTTATTTTTCTGTAAGTGATGAGATATGGGGGAAATTTTCTTTTTATACTTGAAACATTTCAGTTTTAGTCCTCTTTTGCGCTTATGTCCCTTTTTCTGGCCTGACTTCTGACGCTCATATCCCTTTATCCAAATATTGTATGAACAAACCGTCAAAAGTTTTAGAAACTACACTCCAAGACCTTCAATTTGGTATATGATATATCTCCAAAAGACATCATATAACACACGAAACGAACTGCCGAAAAAGCTCTATTACAAGGCAATTCCTTAGTCGGTTTTTCCGCAGCTTAAATCCGACTTTTTCCAAACTTTATGTTCAATATATAAACATCTTCTATGGTAATATTATCTCTTTAAACTCTCTTATATCATTCTTAACATGTCATTAGAATGATATACGTCACTTTAGACATACGGGGTGTAACAATCTTCCCCCGTTTGGAACATTCGTCCTCGAATGTTAAATGAAGTACGTAGAAGCATTATACACTGATATGTTACATACTTGTAGTACTGAAGAGATGCGAAAGGTCAAATTATTTAACTTTCGGCATTTTAGCGGAACCTAGCCGAACAACCTCGAAATTCACTTTCGAAAAAGCATAAAAGTCACAAATAATCATACGAGCCTAACGGCGCTTTCAGATTTTTAATCGGAGCTCGTTCACCAAAACCGAGCTCGAAAATCTCTTTTTAGTATTTATCGACAATAAAAATCGAAACCTTCTTCCGATGTCTACCAAACGAGGTCTGATTTAGCTCAAATTTTACAGACAGGTCCTAATGGACATTACGAATATTTTAAAATTATCGGCACGTCAATCGGAGTCCAATCTTCCGAAACGACTAACCGAGGTCGTTTCATCCTCCTCTACGTAAACTCTCGTTCGTCCTCGAACGAGCCTAAGTCTAAAGAAAAATTCATATAGCTTACAAGAGAACTTGCATGACCTTCATAAACTACTCCACGGGCATTATCTCATGATTGTAGAATCAGAATGAAACGACCTCGGTCAGTCGTTTCGGAAGTTAGGACTCCGATTGGCGTGCCGATAATTTTAAAATATTTGTAATGTCCATTAGAACCTGTCTGTAAAATTTGAGCTAAATCAGACCTCGTTTGGTAGGCATCGGAAGAAGGTTTCAGATTTTATTGGCGATAAATATTAAAAAGAGATTTTCGAGCTCGGTTTTGCCAAATGAGCTCCGATTCGAAATCCGAAAGCGCCGTTAGGTTCGTATGATCATTTGTGATTTTTTTAAACTTTCAAAAGTGAATTTCGATGTTGTTCTGCTAGTTTTTGCTAAAATGCCGAAAGTTAAATAATTTGACTTTTTTCATTTAAATTCGCATCTTGAGTTTCGGGAGTCCGATTGCAAATTCGCCTTCGCGAGTATGTTACATATATTTTGTATAACGTGTATGCAAAAGTTAGAATTATTTCGAATATCACAGGGTACCGTTTTAATTTTCGTCGAGAAAACAAAATAAAATAAAAGAAAAACAAAAAAAAAAGAGAAAGCAAAATGGAATATAAAGGTGGGCGGTGGTTGCTGGGGATATATATCCCTAGCGCACCCCAATATGAAAGAAAAACGCAAAAGGAAAAATAAGAAATGACGCAATATAATGCCGAAAATGAGAAAAGGAGCCAGTGAAAAGTAGAATTTCACCCTGAAACATTAAGGTAATGATCCTAATATATTATTTGAGTTTATTACGTGTTTTTGAATATGTTTTAACGGTAAAACTTGGAATATTATACATCGTTTTAATAAGTTCAACTAATAGTTTAAAGGGTCAAATGGACCCCGATAAGGAAATTGATTATATATTCGTACTCAGTGAGTTATGAGCAACTTATAAATGTAATTTATTTAGGGTTTGGTTATGTGACCATAAACCCTGTACATAGGCCGAGCCTGCGTATTACGTATGCGAATAAGGTATCAGGTTCCTACCTGGATTGCCCTAATATGTGAGGAATGAAGCCTTTAGCCTAATTTGATATATTTTTCTGCTTATTGAATAGAGTGGGATCGTTTGGCAATGAAACCAAAGGACAAGCGGTTATTGAGTGGATGTACTAACTTTGTAACAAGGTAAGTGTTTATATCCATTTCTTTGGAGGCACCTGGCCTCGTAAATTTTCTACCACGTGTTCCTTACGTGTGTAGCTGCCGATAGGCGTACTCATTACGCCTTAGCTTTGGATTTATATTCTATATTATATATTATGTCCTGTTATTGGTATTGCATTGAGAATCTGAGTATTGTACTTTGGTTGTGAGTTGGTATATACTTTCCAGCTGTCGATGAGAGTCCCCCGCTGGTGATGGGTTATTATTGCATCATGTTGCATTCGTATGCACATTGCATCATATTGAGGGTAGGAGGATTCCGCCCTCGGAGTAGGAGGATTCCGCTCCATTACATCATATTGAGGGTAGGAGGATTTCGCCCTCGGAGTAGGAGGATTCCGCTCTATTGCATCATATTGAGGGTAGGAGGATTCCGCCCTCGGAGCGGGAGGATTCCGCTCTATTGCATCATATTGAGGGTAGGAGGATTCCGCCCTCGGAGCAGGAGGATTTCGCTCTATTGCATCATATTGAGGGTAGGAGAATTCCGCCCCCGGAGCAGGAGAATTCCGCTCCATCTATTTGGCACATGTGACACTATTGCATCATACTGCATTCATCCAATTATATTACACCGCGTGCTGACTATTGTGTGACTATCATGTTTTGTTTTATATATGCGGTATGTATACCGTATCTCAGTTTGCCTATATATTTCTGGCTCGTATCCCGGGTTGCACGTCGCGACAATAATAATACATGGATCGGATCGAGTTGCACGCCGCAAAAGTATAAATATACGGATCGGGTTGCACGCCGCAACAGTATAAATATATGAATCGGGTTGCACGCCGCAACAATATGAACATATGGATCGGGTTGCACGCCGCAACAGGATGTATTTCTGATTGTCGACATGTTCAGGATATCTATATGTTCTGTCTACCTTATGTCCCTGGCTGTTTATGATTCCATACGTGTTTTCAGTTACTATTTGGCTTTGCCTGCTTATAGTTCAAATAAGATGGATTTAGTTTATCTGTTTTTCTTCTCCCTGGCTAGCTATCCTATTCTTTGAGGTGGCTAGTCTGCCCCACTTATTGAGTCCTTTTGACTCACCCTTGTTTGTTGTTTGTTTGTTGTCTATCTATTTCGTTTCGGCAGGTTCGCTCCAGGATTGAGTTTGCCACGTTGTGAAGGAGCGAAGACGACTTCAGCTGTCAGGGTGAGCCAGCTTTTATTCCGGATGGCCACCAGTTTATTGGTTATTATTTCAGTTGCATTTTTCTCCCTTCAGGAGGTATTTGTCTTCTTTTGTACTCTTAGATGTCTAGTCTGGATAGCCCTAAACTTAGTATGTTGGGTAGTTAGCTGTAATTTTCTTTCGTACAACTTAGAAGTGTCAATATGTCTGTGTATTTTATTTATTTTCCTAATTTAATTGGTAAGGGTTTGCCCGACGGGTTTAGGGGAGGATGTCGGGTGCCCGCACGGCTTAACCGGATTCCGAGTCGTGTCACAGAGTTATAACACGAACACCGAACTCTTGGAATAAAACATATCTGGATACTATGATAACATCATTGCCCAAGTTATTCGGACTAAGCTGACCCTTTCTCGATCATGAGAGAAGAGTTCTATATTTTGGAAATGAAGATACACACAACTCTTGATGGACTAACATGATTCCACCAACGAATCACCTCGTCGATATACTTTCGATATAGAACAGGTCGATGAAACAAAGAATTAGCTTACGCTTCAGCAACGCCTTACAGATTTAATATTATGATTCGGCATCAATTGGAGGAAGACTCCTCCACTTAGAGTATAAACTCATACAAATAATTTGAATAGAAATAGTCATCCTCGCACAACCTGTTGGACTAAAGAAGATTTAGCTAAAACCTGAACGTAGGCAGACCTAAGCTCACCAGTGCTGAATAAAGAAGAGATGGCAACGGACTGAAGATAGAAATAATTAGAGCTTTAGGAAGCTCTTCTTCTTAATTATTTGGCTACCAGAGCTAGACTACTTACGAGTTAGGCTAACCGAAGAATCACAATTAAATAAATAAACATTAAATGAGCTTTATGGAACAACATCTATGCCAATTTAATCTCCCAATAAGAAGGAAACTCTGACAATTTACCAGGAAACTCTTTTAAAACTCAGACAATCTCATAGGATAACATAACTCTACTGGCATTTTGAACCAAGAGGAGATACGTAGATCGAATATTACTTACTAATCACTTTGCACCGAAAGAAATGATAACACTTTCTGATGGTGATAAATAAGATTCCCATCATCCTACTGACACTAAGTTCCAAAGAGAGATAGCTTGACTTGACATTATAATAGAATGAGTCACACAAGATGCTAAGCAACAATACCGATACTCACTCTCAAATTCCTCACATTTAAACCACCTAGGAAGATCTCAAAAATGCCAGGAATAAATCATACAAGAAGCTCACCCCTCTACAGCAACTGATTCTTGATAAAAACGACATCCAAGAAAACCATTGAAAAATGATAAGATAACCATTTCCAAATCGATTGGAAGAATCGAAGCTTACACAAATATAAGTGAGGAATAAATGCTAGGGTCTACTACATCAGATACCTCAACATCCTGCTAGACTGGTAGTTTTTAGAGCTGCCTCTGCGGCTCACCCGAGCCGCTACCTTGATAATTACTTCTAGAAGAACCACTACTACCACACTCTTGACATCTATCGAATGAGGGCATATCTCTGGTTGATTAAGATATAAATGGAATTCCCTACGATTGTGCAGGTGCCTGATGACGAGAGAAAGGATGACTGCCTACTTCCCGGAGTAAGAAAAAAACTCCTCAAAGCATGACCAGACTCATGACAATGGTAACACCCTTTCGCTGAAAATGGAAGCTGGAAAGATTGTTGATAGCTGTAAAGAGAAAACTGGGTATGATCTTGACGAACTACTAGCACACTCTAAGAATCGCGTGACACAAGCTGAGATAACTGGAAGGTGACCTTCCAAAAATAATCAGAACTCTTACCTCCAAATGAGGTACCATGGTTACCCACTAGGGCCACGGGATCTCTTGCTCTCCCGCTCTAACTCTTCCCCCTCTAACTCATGGTATGCCTAATACCTTGAGCAATATCAACAACGACATCAAATGAAATCCCGACCTCAATCTCTCGAGCCGTTTCGGACCTTAATGAAGAACAAAGGTCACCAATAAATCTTTGAACATTCTCGGAAGGTTCATAAACTAGCTCTAGTGCATATTCTGCCATCCTAAAGAATTTAATATCATATTCTAAACTACGACAAGCTACCCATTCAATCAACTCAAATTGGCGACTCTTTTCATCTCGCTCACTGTGCGAAAAGAACTTTTTCATAAATCTACGAGAAAAATCGAACAAAGTTAGCAAATAAGAAAGCACTCCACCAATTCAAGACTGGACCCCTGAAACTGGAAAACAGAATAACCAACACCATACCGCTCGATATAATCAAGAGCCTGAAGGATATGCTGAAATCATTTTATTTTAAAAAAATAATCACGAGTTTTATCCGATGCATTGCTTAAGAATATCGGAAGGTTCAATTGGGTAAAATAATGCACCCTTTTCAGATACTCGGACCGAGCCATTACTCGAGCTAGCTAACCAACCAGAACAACTAGAGGCACAACACATGCTGCTTCTGGAACATAATTTACTGCAGAAATATTAAGAACCGGAATAGGAGCTCCCTGAGACTGAACGTCCGCATCTGCGGCAACCTGATAGGCTGCCTAGTGAATAATAGAATCGTGCTCTATCTGCGCCGCCAAGATTCTCGTAAAAGCATCATAGAGAGCCAAGGGAACCACAAGGCCCTGCTCCCTTGCCCATCGCGAGCTCGTACAGCTGGGACCTCCGTAACTAGATCGTCAGAATGATCAAAAACTCTCGGGGCTTCGTCAGTACTAGCCTCAAGCTAGACTACTTCGTCTTAAACTCATACTGTTTGCTGATTTGTCGCATGAGGGTTCACAATTACCACGAAGGAATTAACGAAAATACTTTTGCATCCTAGACCGACGTATGATCAGAAAAGAAGGAAGTGAAACTTCCTAAATGCCATCATAACCTCTCGTAGATAAGTACGGACGTCTATGTACCCATCAGCGAGACTCTACTAGAGATTGTCTTAATCTGGATAGACTCTAAACCGGGCTCTGATACCAACTGACAGGACCCGAAATCCGGTTAGGCCATGCGGGCACCCGACATCCTCCCCTAGACCCATCGGGCGAACCCTTACTAATTAAATTAGGAAAATAAATATAATAATTCATAAATAAGGATAAGACTTAAAAAAACACAGACATACTGATACCTCTAAGTTGTACAAAAGAAATTACAGCTGACTACCCAATATGCTAGGTTTAGGGCTATCCAGACCAGACAACTAAGAGTACAAAATAAGACAGATACCTCCTGAAGGGAGAAAAATGCAACTGCAATGATAACCAATAAACTGGTGGCCATCCGGAATAAAAGCTGGCTCACCCTGACAGCTGAAGTCGTCTTCGCTCGAAGAAATGGATATAAACACTTACCTCTCCCAAAGTTAGTACAGCCACTCAATAACCGCTTTATCCTTTGGTTTCATTGCCAAATGATCCAACTCTATTCAATAAGCAGAAAAATATATTAAATTAGGCTAAAAGCTTCATTCCTCATATCTTAGGGCGATCCGGTTAGGGAGCTGATACCCACGCGACCGGACTGTGTGTCCAATGTCCAGCCTCTATGGGGGACTCCAGATCACACATAACATGATCACAATATAAGTATAAGCATGTATGAGGCATAAAACATGTGGCAGTAGTAGATATGGACTCAAAGGAATGAGAGGAAAACACTGGATAGAATTATAGACACAACCTAGAACTCATAATTTGTCACTCTCTTTGAATTTCTATAAGAATATCGACAGAGTTCCCCCTGAAACTGGATGATCCGCACAACAGAACCAGCACTATACTATACACGGGAATGGATACCCGGATAAACTGATAACATAAACATGTTAAACGGATAACAAGATGAGACAACTGAGTGACATAACAAATCCGCATGTAGAATGTCTGGACAGCACCACTGTCCTTATTTTCAACCAAATTTCCAGAGTGTAAATCAAAGTTATAGACTTCATGGTCTTCATGAAAGTTGTAGATATATGTCTTAGGATTCTGGGTATTCTTAAAGCATCTTAATATCAATTTTTTACAAATAGTTATGATCAATATACTAGCAACTATCCAAAGATCATAATTTTTTTCCAGATTTTGAAATATTTTGTCTTGCTGATTCAGATGTCTTTCACCTTAGATTTTTGTACCAAATTAAGTATATACAAGTTTTCCTTGATACCATACCAGTTTCTTACAAGAAACACTAAATTTAGAACTAAGAAAAGCTTCAAAAGCTAATAGATACATGCCTTGCCAAAAGAAAGGTTTAGCCTTACATACCTTTGATGTTTCTTGCTTCTAAACCTTGTTTCCTTTGAATTCCACACCTTCTAAAGCTTAAATAAGCTATAATACAATATTTAGGTACTTTACTTAGCCATGAAGTAATTCTAAAACTCAAGCTATAGATGAAATTGAAGGTAGCATAACGTTACCTTAATCGCGTAGAGCATTTTGACGCAATCTGTCTTCGATTTCGAGTTAAGATTGACCTCCATCCTTCAAAACCATATTAGTGGCTTCAATACTCAATAACACATTGTAACTCTCTTTATTTTTCTGTAAGTTACGAGATATGGGGGAAATTTTCTTTTTATACTTGAAACATTTCAGTTTTAGTCCTCTTTTACGCTTATGTCCTTTTTTCTGGCCTGACTTCTGATGCTCATATCCTTTTATCCAAATAATTTATGAACGAACCGTCAAAAGTTTTAGAAACTACACTCCGAGACCTTCAATTTGGTATATGATATATCCCCAAAAGACCTCATATAACACGGGAAATTAACTGCCGAAAAAGCTCTGTTACAAGGCAATTCCTTAGTCGGTTTTTCCGCAACTTAAATCCGACTTTTCCCAAACTTTATGTTCAATATATAAACATCTTCTATGGTAATATTATGTCTTTAAACTCACTTAAATCATTCTTAACATATCATTAGAATGATATACGTCTTTCTAGACATACGGGGTGTAACAATCTACCCCCATTTGGAATATTCATCCTCGAATGTTAAATGAAGTACGTAGAAGCATTTAGCACTGATCTGTTACATACTTGTAGTAGTGAAGAGATGTGAGAGGTCAAATTATTTAACTTTCGGAATTTTAGCGGAACCTAGCCGAACAACCTCGAAATTCACTTTCGAAAAAGCACAAAAGTCACAAATAATCATACGAACCTAACGGCGCTTTCGGATTTTGAATCGGAGCTCGTTCACCTAAACCGAGCTCGAAAATCTCTTTTTAGTATTTATCGACAATAAAAACTGAAACCTTCTTCCAATGTCTACCAAACGAGGTCTAATTTAGCTCAATTTTTCAGACAGGTCCTAATGGACATTACGAATATTTTAAAATTATCGGCACGCCAATCGGAGTCCTATCTTCCGAAACGACTAACCGAGGTCGTTTCATTCTCCTCCACTTAAACTCTCGTTCGTCCTCGAACGAGCCTAAGGCTAAAGAAAAATTCATATAGATAACAAGAGAACTTGCATGACCTTCATAAACTACTCCACGGGCATTATCTCATGATTGCAGAAACAGAATTATAAAACGAACACCGAACTCTTGGAATAAAACATATCTGGATACTATGATAACATCATTGCCCAACATATTCTGATAAGTATCAAATGCGGAAAATATAAAGGATAAGAACGAGACGTATCTCGATCGCAAATCTCAAGTAGCAACGGAGAACTTATTCCGTTACACTCCGAGAGGAGGTCAAGAACACCTACGCTAGGCAACTACCCTCGAGCCAACTAGGACTCGCAAATAGAATGATCGGGGCGGAGTTGTTAGGCAACTAGAATCCACTAGAAGTAAACAAGTCCCAAACTCAAGGTTTGTTTTCATAAACCCAAAGAGATCCCTCTTTACAATGTTAATTCATCATTCAAATAGACTAAGGAATAAAATAAGCTATCTAGCTATTTATAGAGGTTTCTAGGCATTAAGTAAAAGGTCTATAATGGCCACAAGCTAGGCTTTAAGCTAAAAGACCATGCAAGGTCAAAATAGTCCCTACACACTTAAAATCCCGTGCTTCAGCAAATCGGGCGGAGCGCCCACAAAGTTGGTCAGTGGAGGGGGCTGGGCGGAGCGCCTGGGGGCTGGGCGGAGCGCCTGGAGCAAGTGTATCTCAGGCGGAGCGCCTGGCTGCCTGTGGGGTGGAGCACCGGTTCTCCATCGCCTAAACATGCTTGAATCATCTCCGAAGCTCTTGCTCTTGCATCCTTTGCCTCTTCCAAGCTTGATACATGTTGGCAAGGTGTCTTGGCTCGATTTGGGGCTTATCATCCTCCCCTTCTAGAGAAGATTTCGTCCTCGAAATGAATGCATTCACGTACATAGCATCATCTCTTGGGGGTGCCCAATGCTCTCCTCCCTTGTAACCCTTGATCGTCACTTTGACATAGGTTTCTTCCAATCCCCCCCCCCCCGACCATTCTACTTGCGTGCTCACGTTAGCTCGAGGGTAGTTGCCTAGCGTAGGTATTCTTGACCTCCTCTCGGGGTGTAACGGAACAAGTTCTCCGTTGCTACTTGAGATTTGTGATCGAGATACGTCTCGTTCTTATCCTTTTTATTTTCCGCGTTTGATAAGACCCAAACCCCCACAAGACCCTTCACTCGGAGCCAAGATAAGGACATCCAAGGAGTACACCTACACTCTATGAGGAAGGGGCTAGAAGAAGGAAGCGATTGGAAGCCGTTCCGAGTGCTCAAAGTGCAAGAAGAGCAGGCCAGACATCCAGGCGCTCCGCCTGAAAATCCAGGCGCTCCGCCCAAGGATGCCTAGGCCTGGGCGCTCCGCCCAAGTTCTGGGCGCCCCGCCTAGGCCATCCCACTGTCCAAAAACGCGGGCGCTCCGCCTGGAAAGCTGAAGCACGTGAATCCTAGCTATGTTAAGACTATTTTGACCCTGCGTGGTCCTTTACTCCTAAGCTTAAGTGTGGGCATATTGGACCTTTCATATGGTGTCTAAAAACACCTATAAATAGCTAGTTGTCTTATTATTTTTATTAGCTTACCTTTTGATGAAAACAAACACTTGTGTTGAAGAGTTGAACTCTTATTGAATGAAAAACCTTGATTTTGGGACTTGTTCTTCTTCTAGCGGATCTAGATGAATTCCAATCCCCCCCGACCATTCTACTTGCGTGCTCACGTTAGCTCGAGGGTAGTTGCCTAGCGTAGGTGTTCTTGACCACCTCTCGGGGTGTAACGGAACAAGTTCTCCGTTGCTACTTGAGATTTGTGATCGAGATACGTCACGTTCTTATCCTTTTTATTTTCCGCGTTTTATTCTTATCAGCTTGGTATCAGAGCAAGGTTCGGGTATCGTTCCTACGAACCCCGACCCTTGATTCTTCGTGCCTAGTATCTTCTTTTAGTTTTCTTGTTGTTGAAGTTATTGGGAAAAAGAAAATTACAAAAAAATTCAAAAATTCAAAAATTCAAAAATTGGCATAACTTTTTGGTGTTTGTGATTTGTGATATGGGTGTTATGGATTCTTGATTGTGATTGAATTCCCGTTGCTTGGGTACCAAAATTACTTGGATTGGTGAAGTTTGAAAAATTGAAACCTCAATTTTCCTTAAACCCTACTAAACCCTTGTTCTTGAGGAATTTGCTTGATTTTGGGTTGTGTGGTTGTGGGGTTTTGGATTTGATTACCGGGGATTGATCTACTTTTGAAAAAAAAACCATTTGCAACAAATTTGGTGTGAATCGGAGTTGTATAACATTGATTTTGAAGAATCGAAACCCACCTTTTTGACCCTTTTGAAAAATTGAGAAAACCCAACTTGAAACTTGAATCATGATTGTGTCTTGTTTGTTGCTTGGTTGGGTGTGAAAATCATTGGGGTTTGGTGGTTATACCAAAATACAACTTCGGGTACTTCGAATTTGGGAAGATCACGTTGGAATCGACCAAAAAGTTGGGTTGAAATCGAAGAACACGTTGTTGAAAAACCCAGGTGTTCTTCGATCAGGCGCTCCGCCTCAAGTTTGGGCGCCCCGCCTGACCAGTGCATAGTCCAGGCGCTCCGCCTAAACCCCAGGCGCCCCGCCTGCCCGACCTCACTGATCAATTTTTGAGGCGCTCCGCCTAATATCCTGAAGGGTTGTTTTGGGTAGTTTCTTCTAGGATTACGTGTTTCTTTGTTGCCTAACCTCTAATTAGTGTTGATCTAAGTAATCTTCCTACTTAATTAACACTAATCCTTAATTGCTTTAGGTGATTCGTGCTATAGTTGGAGAGTAGAAATCCAAAGAAGACTCGTAGTTTCTATTGGTTCTAGTCCTCACTTCAAAGTGCCTAGTGTTCATTGAGTCCTATTAACTCCACTCACCCCGGAGTGTGCTTGACTCATGAATAGTTTGGTTGAGTTGAGGAATTTCTATTCATCTACATAAAGCTTTGGAACCACAAGTCGAGTGAAATACCCACCGTCACTATACGAGAGAGCCAAGTGATCTCAAGTGAGGGAGTGTGTGAGGTTGTTTTCTAACGTTTGTTACTTGTGTAGGTACAATGTCTTCTGAAGGAGATGATTTTGCAAAGAGTGCCCTTGCTACTATCCTCGCCAAATTGGATAGTATGCACTTGAGGATTGAAAGCCTGAGCGGGTGAACTCTAGTGCTCTAGTTTAGCAAGGGACTTCTAATATCCCCTCGAAGAAAGGGACCCCGAGTGTCCAAGCCGAGAAAGGGAACCCGAGTGTCCCGGTTGAAGTCTCAAGTACTCCTAACTTTATTCCGGAGCAAGTTAGCCATGTCATTGAATTGCTCAATCAACAACGGGCAAAGGAGGAACGAGAGAGACTTGATCAAGTGTTGGGCAATACCCAACGAACGGGCATTCCCCGTATCTTGGATAACCCCCCAAGAAACATTCCACTACCAAGGCCCATCCGAAATGTGCAACCTCTTGAGCAAGCCGATGAAGCTCAAGAAGGGGAGGAAGCCGATTATGGTGATGATATGTATGGGTTTGATGATCACTTTCAACCAAGGAGAGGTATGAATTGGGGTCGAAATGTGGATAGAGGTAGGGGCCGAGGTCGAGGGCCACCTATGGGTTATGTTGGAGGGAATGCGAGGAGGGAGTATGGTGTGAATGAAGATCACTATGGGGGCCAACTGGAGCCTTTCCGTGGGGGTCGTGATAACATCAACATCAATAGAGTGAAGCTTAATCTCCCAACCTTTAAAGGGAATTGTGATCCGGCGGCTTATATTGAATGGGTGCTACACATGGAAAGATTGTTTGACACAAATGAGATGACCGATGAGAAGAAAGGTACCTATGCTATTTCATCCTTTGAATCCTATGCATCTACTTGGTGGGAATCCGTCAAGAGATCAAGGAGGAGAGCGGGGGTTCCCGTGATTGTGGGTTGGAATGACTTGAAGGGTATCATGAGTATCAAGTACATCACTCCAAGATATCGGCAAGAGCAACTCAAGAAACTTTATGAGTTGAAGCAAGGTGTCAAGACGGTGCATGAATACTTTGATGAGTTTGAAAGAACTCGAATGGCCTTAGATATGGACACCGAAGATGAAGAGCAAGCCGTGATCCATTTCATGAATGGTTTGAGCTATGGTATAGCTTCACAATTGAGATTGCATGCTTATCTTTCACTTCAAGAGGTTCTTGATGCCGCTATTCAAGCCGAGCAATGGCTTGAGAAAGAGAAGTCCAACCGTTACAAGAGCAACACTTCTACCTCCATGAACAAGTCAAAGGATTGGAAAAATCCTACTCCCAATGCCAAGTTCACAAATGCAAGTGGCCCTAGTGGAGCAAGTGCAAGCAAAGATGTGAAGAAGCCGTTGGAGAAGTACACACCCAATGTGGGAGGTAATTCTAAAACTCAATTGAATACTCCTACTTCTTCTTCCATTCAATGTCACAAATGCAAGGGGTATGGACACTTTGCTAAGGAGTGTCCTACGAAGAGGACCATGGTTCTTGTTGGTGAAAATGCATATGAACAAGAGAGTGAACCGGAGGATGATGAGGGAGTAGAGGGAGATGAGGGAGTAGAGGAGGATGATCTAGATGACACGGTGGAGGATGAGGAACCTCATACTTTTCTAGTTGTGAGGAGGAGCTTAGGAGCTATGATTGTGGAGGATGGTGAAACCTTGCAAAGAGAAAACCTTTTCCATGCTAGGCGTCGTGTTAAGGGTGTTGTATGCTCTATGATCATTGACTCCGGGAGTTGTGCTAATGTTGTGAGTCAATCTCTTATAACCCAATTGAAGTTGCCTACCGTGAAGCATCCCAAGCCATATCGATTGCAATGGCTTAGTGAATGTGGGGAGCTAAAGGTAGTGAAACAAGCAATGATCAAGTTCAAAATGGGTAGTTATGCTGATGAACACTTGTTCGACGTTGTGCCCATGCAAGCTTGCCACCTTCTCTTTGGAAGGCCTTGGCAATTTGATCGCCAAGCGGTTCATGACGGGCGTGTCAACACTTACACGCTCCAACATGAAGGAAGGAAATTTGTGTTGAAGCCCCTAACTCCCAAACAAGTGAGGGATGACTACAATCGGATGAGGGAGTTGAGGGAAGCGGCTAAAGCCAAGTCGCCCATTGTACTTGAATCCGAGGCAAGCAATCTTGTTGTCTTGCCAAAGCATGATGAAAATGAGAGTCACTCCACTTCAAATGAGAGAGAAAAGATAGAGAGAAGTGAGGAAGTGACCGGTGACAATCTAAGAGACGAAAAAGGAGAGGAATTGAGGAGTGGTGTGAGTGGATTGTCACCACCAACTACACTTGACCATGAGGTAAAATTGAGAGAGAAGAGAGGTGAGGAAAGGAAAATTGAGAGTGAGAGCACCCATTGTTCTAACAATTCTTCATCTTCTACTCTTTCTTGTGTTAGTTCTTGTGTAGGTGCAAATGAAGACAAGCCATTGGAGCCTCAACCATGTGCTTGGAAGAAGAGCCAAGAGGAAGAAGACTCTCAATGTGAGCTTCATGAAGAAGGAGTCGCACATGACACTTCAAGCCTTGTAAGTGATCAAGGGAGAACTACCAATGTAAGTGTTGCTCCACCCTTTCATGAACCTACTAGCTATTTGTCTTGGGATGACTCAACACTAGTTGGTGCTTGTGTTGCATCTAGTAAATATGCCACTGGTGGAGAGTCTCAAAGTCAACTTGTGTGTGCTTGTGTGACATTAGTTGAGAGCCTTGCTAAGCCGCATCATGATGTGAGCTCATTGTTCAATGAATCTCTCAGTAGTGTAGACTTGATGGTTGACAATGAATTTGACCTTTGCTATGACACACCGCCAATCTATGATAAAGGGGTAGATGAGGTAGTTGATCATACCCTTGTTGATATGCTTCTATTTGGTGGGTCTATGTGTTGTGGTGAGGATGTTAGTGGCAATGAGGAGTCCAAATTGCATGAATTGGACAAAGTTGTCTATGATGACTCCTCAAGTGAACCTAGTCTTGATAACTTGTCTATGCTTGATCATGATGTTGAGATGCATGTTTTTATATTTCCATTGTTTGAAGATAATCTCATTGGTGGTAGCAAATTGTATAGGACTAGGGTTGATAGTAAGATGGAACCTCCATGGTGTGAAGGGTTTGACCCCTTAGGCAACCCATTGTGTGAGGATTTGATTGAGGTAGATGACTCTTTGAGTGACCCTACTATTGCTTGTTTGGGTTATGATGAAGAAGAGGCCATTACCAATACCTTTCTTGATAGTTTGTCTTTTGAGACGGGTTGCTTAAGTGATGAAATGGGAGGTGGAAAGGAATCCCTTGGTGTGAGTAGGTATGCTTTAAAGAAGGGGAGTGGAGTACTTGATGTTACTTGCATGATGGGTTATTTGACTCACTCCACTCCACATATTGATTACACTTTGAGTAGGGATTGGTTTGTTGATCTTGAGCTTAAGGTTCAAGGGGATTTTGATAGCTTGGTCTTGCATTTTCCATGCCCCCATGACCTACTTGCTCATTATTGTGATGAGTGCATGTTGATCTTTAACCAAGTACTTATTGTTCTCTTTGGAGACTTGATATTTGTTCTTAACATTGATGCTTGGTTTTATCACAAGAGTGTGTTTTCCACACTTCTTGCACTAACCTACCTTCAAGGTAGGAAATCTTGTGTTTGCTTGTCGTTGCTTGTAGGTTCTAAGCTCCATGTTAAGGCAAAGGAGACCTTGGAAGAAACCTATGTCAAAGTGACGATCGAGGGTTGCGAGAGAGGAGAGCTTTGGTGGTGCAATGCAAACCCGAAGGAGTTGCTAAGCACAAACGCGGAAGATAAACAAGAAAGATAAAAGATAGAAGCAAGACAAAACCTGCTTCTTTCGAAAGAACAGTGAGGAACCTGTCTCAAAGCTCGATCGAAAGGGTCACAAGAATCACCCTAACTATGCAACAATCCTCAAGAGAACATTGCCTCTTGCAAACTGAATGATCAAAGAGGAATGTTCAATCGGATTAACCGAAAGCCACAAGTCCATAAAATCCCTCACAGGGTTTTGCTCACGTCGGAGACAAGAGAAAGGTGCTCGGCACTTTCATTAATTTATCATTGTTCAAAAAACTAGCTATGTACAATGAAAGGAAACAAGGTTTATATAGGAAATACTAAGGGTAAACTAGTAAAAGGGTCACTAGCGACCAATAGAAATAAGCCACGCAGGGCTGAGTTAAATTGTGTTCGGCAGAATTTGACTTCGGTAAGCCTTGGCTTCGGTTCTCGATTGTCTGCTCGAACACACTCATTGTCTTTGGACGCCCATTGTCCTCGGTCACTTTGCCTTCGGGCTCAAATCTGAAGATAATGCCTTCGGTTCTTGAGCCCGGCCACTCAGCTTCGGAGCAATTGTTTTCCTTCGGCCAGACTAAGTGAACGTGCACATCGTGCAGCAGCTTGGCTTGGCTTCTTGTCATCGGTCTCCTCGGTGGATCGAACACTTGATCAGCACGTGTTCGGGCTGCATCATCCTCCCTTTCTTGAGAAGATTTCGTCCTCGAAATCAAGCCCTCCTCGTCCTCCGAAGTTGGACCTACATTACAAGGAACTAAGTCAGCAACATTAAAGGTTTTGGACACGTTATACTCACCAGGGAGGTCGATCACGTAAGCATTGTTGTTGATCTTGGTCAACACTTGAAATGGACCATCCCCTCGAGGAGCCAACTTTCCTTTCCTTTGGTTCGGGAAGCGTTCCTTTCGGAAGTGAACCCAAACCCAATCTCCCTTTTTTAATTCCAGCTTTTTACGCCCCTTGTTTTTCTTTAAGGCAACCTTTGCATAGGCCTCCTCGAGGTTCTTCTTCACCTTTGCATGCAATTCGATCAAGGCAGCTGCTCGTCGAGTACCTTCAAATTCAAGAACAGAATCTCGAGGCAATGGGGTTAAATCAAGTGGAATCAAAGGATTAAAGCCATACACACATTCAAACGGGGTCATGTTGATCATTCTATGCACCGTTCGATTGTATGCAAACTCCATCATGGGCAAACGATCAGCCCAGTTTCCAACTTTGCCTTTGGTCATTGCTCGAAGCAAAGATCCCAAGGTTCGGTTAACTACCTCGGTCTGTCCATCAGTCTGAGGATGGAGAGACGTCGAGAATAGTAGCTTGGTGCCGAGGGCACCCCACAAACACTTCAAAAAATGACTCAAGAATTTTGAGTCTCGATCACTCACAATAGTGCAAGGTACACCATGCAATTTTAACACATTAGAAATAAACAATGTAGCTACATGCTGGGCATCATCACACTTTTTGCAAGGAATAAAGTGAGCCATTTTTGAAAAACGGTCAACCACAACGAAGATGCTATCATGCCCTCCCCCCGATCTCGGTAACCCCAAGACAAAGTCCATGGATATATCAACCCAAGGTCGATCAGGCACAGGTAACGGGGTGTACAAACCATGAGGGTTGGACTTCGATTTTGCTTTCTTGCAAACGAGACAAGCGTTGCAAAGTTTTTCCACATCTCGTCGCATTTTGGGCCAATGGAACTGTTCGGTCAAGATGCCAAGAGTTTTGTCGACACCGAAGTGTCCCATCAGTCCACCGGAGTGAGCTTCTCGAACTAAGAGCTCTCTCCACGATGACACTGGCACACAAACCCTCCCATTCTTGAAGAGGTAGCCATCATGCCATTGATATTTCTCAACCCTTCGGCCACTCAAGATTGCGTTACGAACGCATTTTAGCTTGGGATCGTCCTCGTACATCGACTTGATGCTTTCGAATCCCATGAGCCTAGAGGCGAGAGTGGTCGCTAAGGCAAATTTCTTTGATAGCGCATCGGCCACAACATTGTCTTTACCCTTTTTGTAATGAATTACATAGGGAAAGCTCTCAATGAATTCAACCCACTTGGCATGTCTTCGATTCAATTTCTCCTAACCTCGGATATGTTTCAAAGACTCATGATCACTCTTGATCACAAACTCTCGAGGCCACAAATAATGCTGCCAATGGGCGAGTTCTCGAACGAGGGCATACAATTCTTTGTCATACGTAGAGTAATTCAAAGTTGCACCCTTAAGCTTTTCGCTAAAATAAGCGATTGGCTTCGATTCTTGCATCAGCACTCCTCCGATCCCAACTCCAGATGCATCACACTCGACTTCGAATGCTTTGCCGAAGTCAGGGAGTTGCAACAACGGGGCAGAGCAAAGCCTCCGTTTCAATTCTTGGAAAGCCCTCTCTTGGGACTCTCCCCACACAAATGGATTGTCTTTCTTCACCAGCTCGGTTAAAGGAGCTGCCACGGTGCTAAAGTCACGAACAAACCTTCGGTAAAAGCTAGCTAAGCCATGGAAGCTACGAACTTGTGTTACCGAGGTTGGAGTTGGCCAATCTTTGATGGCTTCGACTTTTGATTCGTCGACTTCGACACCATTAGCACTTACAACAAGTCCAAGAAAGACTACACGATCGACACCGAAGGCGCATTTCTTGAAGTTGGCATACAACTTCTCTTCTCGAAGCTTTTCAAGTACTTGCCTTAGGTGTTCGACATGTTCATCCACGGTTCTGCTATAAACAAGTATGTCATCGAAATAAACGACAACGAACTTGTTTATGAACGGTTTGAGCACATGGTTCATCAATCGCATGAATGTGCTCGGTGCATTGGATAAGCCAAAAGGCATTACCAACCATTCATATAGACCGAATTTGGTCTTGAATGCAGTCTTCCACTCGTCTCCGGGTTTCATTCGGATCTGGTGGTAACCGGACCTGAGGTCTATCTTCGAAAAGCATGAAGAACCACTTAACTCATCTAGCATGTCATCTAATCGAGGGATAGGATGACGATACTCTACCGTTATTTTGTTGACTGCTCGACAGTCAACACACATTCGCCATGTTCCATCCTTCTTCGGGACAAGGATAACAGGAACGGCGCAAGGACTCAAGCTCTCACGAACGAGGCCCTTGTTCATCAACTCGTCAACCTGCCGTTGGAGCTCTTTGGTGTCTTCGGGATTACACCGGTATGCAGGTTTGTTGGGGATTTGAGACCCCGGTACGAAGTCAATTTGGTGCTCGATTCCTCTCAACGGAGGTAATCCACCTTGCATTTCCTCGGGAAACATGTCCTTGAAGTCCTGCAAAACTTTTCGAACAAACAAAGGCAAAGGGTTATCGTTAGAAAAATCATCATTAGAGTATAGAAAGATACCCTTGTGCACGAGGCAAATCATCACTTGGTCGTTGGCGTTGCCTCGTAGAATCTCAGCCGGTTGCATGATTGCACAAATTCTTTTCACTTCGGGCAGAGTGTTTGTCTCTTCGGGCCCCAATTTTGCTCCAATCGGAAGCTTAGCTTTGGCCGCTTCTTTCAGTTCTTTCATCCGTTTATAGTCCTCGGTGACTTGTTTTGGAGAGAGGGGTTTGAGTATGAAACTCTTCCCGTCGAGCTTTACAGTGTAAGTGTTGGATCTGCCATTGTGAACAGTTGTCCGGTCATATTGCCACGGTCGACCCAATAGCAAATGACAAGCTTGCATCGGAACCACATCGAATATCATTTCATCTTGATACTCTCCGATTTTGAACTTGATCCACACTTGTTTGACAACTCTCAATTCTCCACACTCATTCAGCCATTGTAATTTGTAAGGGTGGGGATGTTTCAAAGTAGTTAGTCCCATTTGTGAGACCAAAGTTTGGCTCACCACATTCGCACAACTACCAAAATCAATGATCATCGAACACACCTTTCCCCTTACTCGACATCGGGCATGAAAGAGGTTTTCTCTTTGGTTGTCCTCTCCTTCAAGAGTCATGCAGCTCAAATTCCTTCGAACCACAAGAAACATTTCCGGATGATCAGCTTCGGTAGCCTCACGATCATTATCACCTTCAGCTCGGTCAGTCTCCTCGATAAATTCCTCCTCGGTGTCACTCGCTTGCTCATGGACGGTTCCATCTTCGAGCAGAAGCATAACTTTGCGAGTTGGACACTCTTTTGCCATGTGACCATAACCCTTGCATTTGTGACACTGAATATTTGAAGCACTAGGAGAGTTGAGTTGAACTCTACCTCCCACTTCTCTCGACTGGTTAACGGTCACACCTCTTTCGAAGGGTCTCTTCGAATCTCGAACAGTGTTAGCACTTGTTTGGTTTGGACTCTTCCATTCTTTACCTCGGTTCAAAGGAGTAGAAGTGGTAACTCCTCGATACCGGTTTGTCTTATCGTCCTTCACCAATTTTTCAGCTTCGGTGGCAGCATCGAACAGATCTTCCAACGTGTGATACACGTGGAGTCTCAGCTGAGATGACACATCCCTAGCCAAGCCATTTTTGAATCTGATAATGGCTTGTTCTTCGTCTTCTACCAGATCAAGATTCAATCGAACCCTTTCGAACTCATCGTGGTACTCTTGGACTGACTTGGACCCTTGCTTTAGCTCGTAGAGCTTTTGCATTTGAGTTTTCCTGTACTTAGCACTCAAATACTTAGCATCCATTGCTCTCTTCAATTGTGGCCAAGTAGTGACTTCGGGATAGTCATTTCTTCTTCTATGCCTCTTGTCAGATTCCCATCATGTTGATGCATAAGCTTCGAACGAAGCAATAGCATGGGCAGCTTTTCTCTCATCGGTCATCTCGTTGGTTTCAAAGATGCGCTCCATCTGAAGCTTCCATTCATGATACTCATCGGGATCACTAGTTCCTTTAAAGGGTGGAATAATGATTTTGACACTGTTCAAATTTGAGTCTCGAACAGCACGAACCTGTTCGGGATACTCATCACCGCGATCATCAGCCTCACGCTCAATATTTCTTTCAACATTTGCGCCTCGGCCTCGACCTCGGAAATTTCCACGACCTCGGTGAGCTTGCCTTCGTTGAGCGAACGGCGGCTCATTCTCATATTCGTCCTCGGGAAATTCCTCTTCGACATCCTCTTCGACAACAGCTCAAAGATCTCTTCGGGCCCTTGGAGGTGGTATCCTTTCTCCTCGGGGAATGCCCAAGTTTTGATAACCAGCTTGGGGATTGCCCAAGTTAAGCTCTCTTCGTATTGCTTCACTTGTCAACTCATGTTGTCAAACAAGCTCAGCATACAACTCAGGTTTCATCGGAGTGGAATGGCTAGTTCCAACGCCGGACCCATTTATGGCCACGGACGCGCTCCCCTGCTCGAGGAGAGTTACTCGAGAAGTCACTCCTCTTATTTCGGCGCTGACGCCTTGTATCGCAGCCATAAGATCGGCTAACGACACTTCGGGCTTCTCAATGCTTTTGCCATCGTTTCCAGCCATGGTACCTGCACAAGTCAAAGATCAAACAAATGTTAAGAGTTATAAATCTCCTCACACATTCCCTCACCTTTGATGGGTGGCACTCGGGTCCACTCAATTTATGGGTTCGGTTTTGGTCACTCAAGGACTTGTTAACAGTGGCTCGTCTGATTGATCGGTCCTCTAAGATCCTTCAAGTTCGACAATAGTCACTGTCTCTTCGGGAAGAGTGAAGTGATGTTCGACTCGATGGAACGGACGCTTTTAACTGAGCTCGGGGAGTCAAAAGAATTTACTACGAAAGTTTGGACTTCGGTCACCCCTTCGCACGAGTTCCTATTAGCTCAAACGAGTTAGTACGACCTCGAGTAGGACAATTACTCAAAAAGATCCACTAACTAGAAATTTGACACGAAAGAAAGTGAGAACCTAGGAGAATCTACCCTTTGATTCCCTTTTGGAATCTTTGGAATCTTTTTCAATCACACCAACTCTTGTCCGTACAAGAGTGGTCCCTCCTTGGTACGGATAGGGTTTTTACCTTATCCACTTTCCTTTTCTCAGCCGACAATTTTCACCTGGGGTTTGGATGTTTAAACTTTTACCCCTTTGATAAGAATCAAACGCGGAAAGTAAAAAGGATAAGAACGAGACGTAACTCTATCTCTAATCCCAAGTAGAAACGGAGAACTTGTTCCGTTACACCCCGAGAGAAGGACAAGAACACCTACGCTATGCAACTACCCTCGAGCTAACGCGATCACGCAAGTAGAATGGTCGGAGAGGAAAAGTATTCATCTAGATCCGCTAGAAGAACTACAAGTCCCAAAACTAAGGTTGGTTTTCATAAACCCAAAGAGATTCACCCTTTACAATATTCAATTCATCATTCAAAACCTAAATGTAAAATAAGCTAGGCTTGGCTATTTATAGTGTTTCCCAAGCTTACACAATGACTTAAATACCCTTACTGATAAGGTTCAACAAATAAGCCACGCAGGGCAAAACAATAAAAGAAACATAGTCTTTTCAGCTGGGAGGGGCGCCTGGGACTAGGAGGGGCGCCTAGGTTGTCTGTAAGCTAGGCGGGGCGCCTGGGCTAGGCGGGCGCCTGGGCTGGGGCGCCTAGGCAGGCGGGGCGCCTGGGCACAATTCCATTCTTAGGCAGTGAGCTTCCTAGGCGGGGCGCCTGGGTCTAGGCGGGGCGCCTGGCTGTGCTGGGCCTTCTTCCTCCTCCTTAGGAGTGGAGCCTAATGCTGAAACCATCCGGAACACTTCCAAAGCCCTTGACTTCAAGTCCATTGTATCTTCCAAGCTTGGCACATGTCGGAAAGTGTTGGAAAGTGTCTTGGCACGATTTGGGGCTTATCATCCTCCCCTTCTTGAGAAGATTTCGTCCTCGAAATCAATGCATTCACGTCCATGGAATCTTCTCCTCGGGGTGCCCAATGCTCTCCTCCCTTGTAACTCTTGATCGTCACCTTGACATAGGTCTCTTCCAAGATCTCCCTTGCCTTAACATGGAGCTTAGAACCTACAAGCAACGACAAGCAAAACACAAGAATTCCTACTTTGAAAGTAGGTTAGTGCAAGAAGTGTGGGAAAACACACTCTTGTGATATAACCAAGCATCAATGAGAAGCACAAATATCAAGTCTCCAAAGAGAACAATAAACGTTTGGTTAAAATTCAACATGCACTCAATAAGATAATGAGCAAATAGGTCATGGGAAGATGGGAAATGCAAGATCAAGCTACCACAATCCCCTTGAACCTTAAGCTCAAGATCAACACACCAATCTATCCTCGAGGTGTGATCAACATGTGGAGTGGAGTGAGTCAAATAACCCAACATGCAAGTAACATCAAGTACTCCACTCCCCTTCTTTAGAGCATACTTACTCACACCAAGGGATTCCTTTTCACCTCCAATTTCATCACCTAAGCAACCCTTCTCAAAAGACAAGCTCTCAAGGAAGGCATTGATGATGGATTCTTCTTCATCATAACCCCAACTAGCAATAGTAGGGTCACTCAAAGAATTATCTACCTCACCCAAATTCTCAAACAAGTGGTTGCCTAAGGAATCAATCCTTCACACCATGGGGGTGTCCATTCGACCACCCACCCTAGCCCGATACAACTCGCTACCACAAATGAGATTGTCGTCACACAATGGAAATGTAAAAGCATGCATCTCAATATCATGATTAAGCATAGACAAATTATCGAGACTAGGTTCACTTGAGGAATCTTCATAGACAACCTTGTCCAATTCATGCAATTTGGACTCCCTCAAGGACAAGACCATCCTCACCACAACACATTGGTCCACCAAATAGAAGCATATCAATTAGGGAATGGTCAACTACCTCATCTTTCCCTATGTCAAAGGTTGGCGGTGTGTCATAGCAAAGGTCACAATCATGGTCAACTATCAATCTACACTAGGGAAGGGTTCAATGAACAATGAGCTCACATCATGATGTGGCATAGCATCCCTTCCAACTAGTGTTTCACAAGCACATACAAGTTGACAACTAGACTCTACACTAGTGGTATACTCACTAGATGCATCAAAACCACCAACTAGTGTTGAGTCATCACAACACAAGTAGCTAGTAAGTTCATGAAAAGGTGAAGCAACACTTACATTTGTAATACTTCCTTGGTCACTCGCAAGGCTTGAAATGTCCTGTGCAACTCCTTCTTCATGAGGCTCACATTGAGGCTCCAATGGCTTGTCTTCAATGTACCTACACAAGAACTTTCACAAGGAAAAGCAGAAGATGAAGAATTGGTTAGAACAGTGGTGCTCTCACTCTCAATTTTTCTTTCCTCACCTCTCTCCTCTCTCAATTTTACCTCATGGTCAAGTGTAGTTGGTGGTGACAATCCACTCACATCACTCCTTAAATCCTCTCCTTTTTCCTCTCTTGGATTGTCACCGGTCACTCCCTCACTTCTCTCTATCTTTTCTCTCTCAATTGGCAGTGGAGTGACTTCCATTTTCTTCATGCAATGGCAAAACAATGAATTGTTTGCCTCGAGTTCAAGTACAATGGGAGACTTGGCTCTAGCCTCTTCCCTCAACTCCTTCATCCATTTGTAGTCATCACTCACTTGTTTGGGAGTTAGGGGCTTCAACACATATTTCTTTCCTTCATGTTGGAGCGTGTAGGTGTTGCCACGTCCATTGTGAACCACTTGCCGATCAAATTGCCAAGGCCTTCCAAAGAGAAGGTGGCAAGCTTGCATGGGCACAATGTCGAACAAGTGTTCATCACATAACTACCCATTCTAAACTTGATCATGGCTTGTTTCATTACCTTAAGCTCTCCACATTCACTAAGCCATTGTAATCGATATGGCTTAGGATGCTTCATGGTAGTCAACTTCAATTGAGACACAAGTGATTGACTCACTACATTTGCACAACTTCCGGAATCAATTATCATAGAGCAAACAACATCTTTGACCCGGCACCTAGCATGGAAAGATTTTCCCTTTGCAAGATTTCACTATCTTCCACAATCATAGCCCCTAGGCTCCTTCTCACAACCAAGAAAGTATGAGGATCCTCCTCCTCCACCGTGTCATCAAGCAAATCATCCTCCTCTACTCCCTCATCTCCCTCTACTACCTCTACTCCCTCTTCTTCCGATTCACTCTCTTTCTCATATGCATCATTACCAACAACAATCATGGTCCTCTTTGTAGGACATTCCCTAGCAAAGTGACCATAGCCCTTGCACTTGTGGCATTGTATTGAAGAAGAAGTAGGAGCATGTAATTGAGTTTTAGAGTTACCTCCCACATTAGGTGTGTTCTTCTCATACGGCTTTTTCACATCCTTGGTAGCATTTGCACCACTTGTTCCACTTGCACTTGGGAACCTTGCATTTGTAGTAGGAGGCTTCCAATCCTTTGGTTTGCTTGTTGGAGTAGTAGTGCTACTCTTGTAGCGAAGGATTTCTCATCCTTGAGCCATTTCTCGGCTCAACCGCATCTTCACATAGCTTGTAATGATCATCATATTTGTGGAACTTCAATGTGAAGCTATGTCTCGGTTCAAGCCCCCTTTGAAACGGATCATGGCCGTCTCATTGTCTTCATCATCTAAGTCAAGGATCATTCAGATTTGCTCAAATTCATTGAAGTATTCACCAACCGATTTGTAACCTTGCTTCAAACTCATATAAACGCCTTTGTTGTTAAACTCGGTATTGGTTAGTCAAGTACTTCTCATCCATCACACGGATCAACTCTTCCCAAGTAAGGGATTAATAGCCATACCCGTCCTCCTTCTATTCCTCTTCACCGACTCCCACCAAGTAGAAGCAAAAGATTCAAAGGAGGGATATTGCATACTTGGTCTTCTTCACATTCGGGCATATCATTGGTGTCAAAGATACGCTCCATAGCCAATTTCCAATCAATGTACTCCACCGGGTCACTACTTCCTTTGAAAGAAGGAATAGTGAGCTTCACACTATTAAAGGTTGTTGTTGTGTCACGACCCCCTTGGAATGGCTCCGGTTGGCCTCCATTGTGATCATCATAAGCAACATAGTCCCTTCTAGCATTCCTCCCCTCCATATCCTAAGGGTGGCCCTCGACCTCGGCCTCTACCCCGATCCACATTTCGACCCCAATTCATAGCTCGCCTTGGTTGAAAGTGATCATCAAACCCATACACATCGTCACCATAATCAACTTCCTCCCCTTCTTGAGCCTCATCGACTTGCTCAAGAGGTTGCACATTTCGGACGGGTCTTGGTAGTGGAATGTTTCTTGGGGGATTATCCAAGATACGGGGAATGCCCGTTCGTTCATTTCTCTCTCGATCCTCCTTTACCCATTGTTGATTGAGCAATTCAACAACTTGCTCCGGGGTAAAGGTAGGGCTACTTGAGCCTTCACCGGTCTCAATTTGGACACTCGGGGTCCCCTTTTCAATTGGGACACTCGGGGTCCCATGTTCACCTTGAGTACTCGAGGCTCCTTTTTCAAGAGAATCAATCCTTTGGTTCATGAGGTCCATCTTGGCAAGAAGATTAGCCAAGGCCTCCTTAATGAAATCTTGACCTTCGTTGGCCATTGTACCTTCAAAGAAAGAAACAAGAGTTAGTTAAAACACCTCACTCGCTCCCTCACTTGTGTTCACTCGGATCACTCTTTTGGGTGGCGGTGGATATTTCACTCAACTTGTAGTTCCAAAGCTTCACGTAGATGATTAGCAACTCCTCAACTCAACTAAACTATTCACGAGTCACGCACACTCCGGGGTGAGTGGAATTAATGGGACTCAATGAACGCTAGGCACTTTGAAGTGAGGACTTGAGTTAAAAGGTTCTACGCTTTTCTTTAGAAATCTACTCTCCTTGCTAGGCACGAATCACTTAAGAGCAATCAAAGGGTTAGAACTATTCAAGTAGATCGGTTACTCAAAGTAGTACTAACTAGATGTTATGTTATCAAACAAAGGGAAGTACCTACGAAAATCTACCCGAAACAATACGTTCAGCACTCAGGAGGGGCGCCTGAAACTCAGGTGGGGCGCCTAGACTGTGCAGTATTCCAGGCGGGGCGCCTGGGACCTAGGCGGGGCGCCTGAGGTCTTAGGCAGTAGCCAAGTCAGGCGGGGCGCCTGGCTTAGGCGGGGCGCCTGGCCTGAAGCCTTTCCCAATTCGTTCCAAACTCGTTTCAAGTCGATTTTCAAGCTCCAAATCCGATGTTTTCAACTTGTTTTCACAATCCAATGATACCCAAAGTTGTTTTTGTTCTTCCTTAACAAAACCCAATCAAATATTCAATCAAACAATCAATCAAATCAAGGTTCAATCTCAAGAACTCAAGAACACAAGGGTTTAACAAAAGGGTTTCAACAAGGATTGTGATTCATCAAAGTAGGTGTTATACATGTACAAATCCCACAAAATTGGTACCGAATTGTTTGTTTTTCAATGAAGATCATTCCCCAATAACAAGTTTCCAATCAAACATCAATCCAACCCAAGAATCAAGCCAAAATTCATCAAGAACAAGTTCTTCAAGGGTTTAAGGGGTTTTGGGGTTTCAATTTTTCAAACTTCACCAATTCCAACAATTTTGGTACCCAAGTAACGGGAAATCAATCACGATCAAGAATCCATAACACCCATATCACAAATCATCCAAATCAACAAGTTACACCAAATTTTTGTATTTTTCAATTTTTTTTTTCAATTTTTTTTTTGTAATTTTCTCCTTTCTAATAACTTCAACAACAAGAAAACTAAAAGAGGATACTAGGCACGAAGAGCCAAGGGTCGGGGGTTTGTAGAAACAAAACCCGAGCCTTGCTCTGATACCAAACTGATAAGAATCAAACACGGAAAGTAAAAAGGATAAGAACGAGACGTAACTCGATCTCTAATCCCAAGTAGCAACGGAGAACTTGTTCCGTTACACCCCGAGAGAAGGACAAGAACACCTACGCTATGCAACTACCCTCGAGCTAACGCGAGCACGCAAGTAGAATGGTCGGAGAGGAAAAGTATTCATCTAGATCCGCTAGAAGAACTACAAGTCCCAAAACTAAGGTTGGTTTTCATAAACCCAAAGAGATTCACCCTTTACAATATTCAATTCATCATTCAAAAACAAAATGTAAAATAAGCTAGGCTTGGCTATTTATAGTGTTTCCCAAGCTTACACAATGACTTAAATACCCTTACTAATAAGGTTCAACAAATAAGCCACGCAGGGCAAAACAGTAAAAGAAACATAGTCTTTTCAGCTGGGAGGGGCGCCTGGGACTAGGAGGGGCGCCTAGGTTGTCTGTAAGCTAGGCGGGGCGCCTGGGGCTAGGCGGGGCGCCTGGGCTACGCGGGCGCCTGGGCTGGGGCGCCTAGGCAGGCGGGGCGCCTGGGCATAATTCCATTCTTAGGCAGTGAGCTTCCTAGGCGGGGCGCCTGGCTGTGCTGGGCCTTCTTCCTCCTCCTTAGGCGTGGAGCCTAATGCTGAAACCATCCGGAACACTTCCAAAGCCCTTGACTTCAAGTCCATTGTATCTTCCAAGCTTGGCACATGTCGGAAAGTGTTGGAAAGTGTCTTGGCACGATTTGGGGCTTATCACCCTTGTTCTTCAATGGAACAGTGACCTTTGCTCCGGCGTACGGACAAATCAACTTCGGTTCACTGATCACAAATTTCAACAGATCTGGGTTGCTCTTTCAGCTCCGGTTTCAACAGCATCGGAGGAATTCAGTTCAAGTTCCTCGAGCCAAGAACCAGCTCGTTCAAGTCGTACACTATTACGATTTTGTAACAAATTTTCCGGCGTACGGACAACGAATTCAAACTCAGAACTTCGATTTTCAAGCAACAAACAAACCCAAATCACTCAAGAACCACCAATCTTCATCGGTTTCAACCAAACACAATGGGGTTCAAGTTCCAGCCACCATTAAAGCTCAAAACAGTCCCAAAATTTCACCAAGAAACCCTAGTCACGAAATCAGTACGTCGGGTACTTGTTGGAATCAGGAAACAATGGTGAACAAGAATCAATGGTTGTTTATCCCAAACAACCAACAATCAAACACAATTTTTGAATTTTCTTTTAACACTTTTTTTTTTTTTTGTAAAGCAATAACACCAATAGTAACACAACCAAATCAAGAACACGAAATGGAAAACAAAGACACAACGCACGAAGATAAAGATAACTTGAACAGGATTTGGGGTTGTAGAAACAAGCCCAAACCGTGCTCTGATACCAAGGTGGTGCAATGCAAACCCGAAGGAGTTGCTAAGCACAAACGCGGAAGATAAACAAGAAAGATAAAAGATAGAAGCAAGACAAAACCTGCTTCTTTCGAAAGAACATGGAGGAACCTATCTCAAAGCTCCATCGAAAGGGTCACAAGAATTACCCTAACTATGCAACAATCCTCAAGAGAACATTGCCTCTTGCAAACTGAATGATCAAAGAGGAATGTTCAATCGGATTAACCGAAAGCCAAGTCCATAAAATCCCTCACAGGGTTTTGCTCACGTCGGAGACAAGAGAAAGGTGCTCGGCACTTTCATTAATTTATCATTGTTAAAAAAACTAGCTATGTACAATGAAAGGAAACAAGGTTTATATAGGAAATACTAAGGGTAAACTAGTAAAAGGGTCACAAGCGACCAATAGAAATAAGCCACGCAGGGCTGAGTTAAATTGTGTTCGGCAGAATTTGACTTTGGTAAGCCTTGGCTTCGGTTCTCGATTGTCTGCTCGAACACACTCATTGTCTTTGGACGCTCAATTGTCTTCGAGCCCATTGTCCTCGGTCACTTTGCCTTCGGGCTCAAATCTGAAGATAATGCCTTCGGTTCTTGAGCCCGGCCACTCAGCTTCGGAGCAATTATTTTCCTTCGGCCAGGCTAAGTGAACGTGCACATCGTGCAGCAGCTTGGCTTGGCTTCTTGTCATCGGTCTCCTCGGTGGATCGAACACTTGATCAGCACGTGTTCGGGCTGCATCATTTGGGCACCCCGAAGAGATGATGCCATGTATGTGAATGCATTGATTTCGAGGACGAAATCTTCTCAAGAAGGGGAGGATGATAAGACCCAAACCCCCACAAGACCCTTCACTCGGACCCTTCACTCGGTGCCCAATGCTCTCCTCCCTTGTAACCCGTGATCGTCACTCAAGAATGGTCGTCACTTTGACTTGTTCATGGAGGTAGAAGTGTTGCTCTTGTAACGGTTGGACTTCTCTTTCTCAAGCCATTGCTCGGCTTGAATAGCGGCATCAAGAACCTCTTGAAGTGAAAGATAAGCATGCAATCTCAATTGTGAAGCTATACCATAGCTCAAACCATTCATGAAACGGATCACGGCTTGCTCTTCATCTTCGGTGTCCATATCTAAGGCCATTCGAGTTCTTTCAAACTCATCAAAGTATTCATGCACCGTCTTGACACCTTGCTTCAACTCATAAAGTTTCTTGAGTTGCTCTTGCCGATATCTTGGAGTGATGTACGTGATACTCATGATACCCTTCAAGTCATTCCAACCCACAATCACGGGAACCCCCGCTCTCCTCCTTGATCTCTTGACGGATTCCCACCAAGTAGATGCATAGGATTCAAAGGATGAAATAGCATAGGTACCTTTCTTCTCATCGGTCATCTCATTTGCGTCAAACAATCTTTCCATGTGTAGCACCCATTCAATATAAGCCGCTGGATCACAATTCCCTTTAAAAGTTGGGAGATTAAGCTTCACACTATTGATGTTGGTGTTATCACGACCCCCACGGAAAGGCTCCGGTTGGCCCCCATAGTGATCTTCATTCACACCATACTCCCTCCTCGCATTCCCTCCAACATAACCCATAGGTGGCCCTCGACCTCGGCCCCTACCTCTATCCACATTTCGACCCCAATTCATACCTCGCCTTGGTTGAAAGTGATCATCAAACCCATACATATCATCACCATAATCGGCTTCCTCCCCTTCTTGAGCTTCATCGGCTTGCTCAAGAGGTTGCACATTTCGGATGGGCCTTGGTAGTGGAATGTTTCTTGGGGGGTTATCCAAGATACGGGGAATGCCCGTTCGTTGGGTATTGCCCAACACTTGATCAAGTCTCTCTCGTTCCTCCTTTGCCCGTTGTTGGTTCAGCAATTAAATGACATGGCTAACTTGCTCCGGAGTAAAGTTAGGAGTACTTGAGACTTCAACCGGGACACTCGGGTTCCCTTTCTCCGAGGGGACATTAGAAGTCCCTTGCTCAACTAAAGCACAAGAGTTCACCCGCTCGAGGCTTTCAATCCTCAAGTGCATACTATCCAATTTGGCGAGGATAGTAGCAAGGGCACTCTTTGCAAAATCATCTCCTTCGGAAGACATTGTACCTACACAAGTAACAAACGTTAGAAAAAAACCTCACACACTCCCTCACTTGAGATCACTCGGCTCTCTCGTATAGTGACGGTGGGTATTTCACTCGACTTGTGGTTCCAAAGCTTCACGTAGATGAATAGAAATTCCTCAACTCAACCAAACTATTCACGAGTCAAGCACACTCCGGGGTGAGTGGAGTTAATAGGACTCAATGAACGCTAGGCACTTTGAAATGAGGACTAGAACCAAAAGAAACTACGAGTCTTCTTTGGATTTTCTACTCTCCAACTATGGCATGAATTACCTAAAGCAATGAAGGAGTAGTGTTAATTAAGTAGAAAGATTACTTAGATCAACACTAATTAGAGGTTAGGCAACAAAGAAACAAGTAATCCTAGAAGAAACTACCCAAAACAACCCTTCAGGATATTAGGCGGAGCGCCTCAAAAATTGATCAGTGAGTTCGGGCAGGCGGGGCGCCTGTGGTTTAGGCGGAGCGCCTGCACTATGCACTGGTCAGGCGGGGCGCCCAAACTTGAGGCGGAGCGCCTGATCGAAGAACACCTGGGTTTTTCAACAACGTGTTCTTCGATTTCAACCCAATTTTTTGGTCGATTCCAACGTGATCTTCCCACATTCGAAGTGCCCGAAGTTGTATTTTGGTATAACCACCAAACCCCAATGATTTTCACACCCAACCAAGCAACAAACAATGCGCAATCATGATTCAAGTTTCAAGTTGGGTTTTCTCAAATTTTCAAAAGGGTCAAAAAGGTGGGTTTCGATTCTTCAAAATCAATGTTATACAACTCCGATTCACACCAAATTTATTGCAAATGGTTCGTTTTCAAAAGTAGATCAATCCCCGGTAATCAAATCCAAAACCCCATTAACACACAACCCAAAATCAAGCAAATTCCTCGTGAACAAGGGTTTAGTAGGGTTTAAGGAAAATTGGGGTTTCAATTTTTCAAACTTCACCAATCCAAGTAATTTTGGTACCCAAGCAACGGGAATTCAATCACAATCAAGAATCCATAACACCCATATCACGAATCACAAACACCAAAAAGTTACGCCAATTTTTGAATTTTTGAACTTTTCAATTTTTTTTTTTTTTTTTGTAATTTTCTTTTTCAATAACTTCAACAACAAGAAAACTAAAAGAAAAGATACTAGGCACGAAGAACCATGGGTCGGGGGTTTGTAGAAACAAAACCCGAGCCTTGCTCTGATACCAAACTGATAAGAATCAAACGCGGAAAATAAAAAGGATAAGAACGAGACGTATCTCGATCACAAGTCTCAAGTAGCAACGGAGAACTTGTTCCGCTATACCCCGAGAGGAGGTCAAGAACACCTACGCTAGGCAACTACCCTCGAGCTAACGTGAGCACGCAAGTAGAATGGTCGGGGGGATTGGAATTCATCTAGATCCGCTAGAGGAAGAACAAGTCCCAATTCAAGGTTTTTCATTCAACAAGAGTTCAACTCTTCAACACAAGTGTTTGTTTTTCATCAAAGGTAAGCTAATGAAAATAATAAGACAACTAGCTATTTATAGGTGTTTTTAGACACCATATGAAAGGTCTAATATGCCCACACTTAGGCTTAGGAACATAGGACCACGTAGGGTCAATATAGTCTTAACATAGCTAGGAATCACGTCCTTCAGCATTCCGGGCGGAGCGCCCGGCCAAATGATCAGTGGGGTGGCCTAGGCGGGGCGCCTGGGATTTAGGCGGAGCGCCCAGGCCTAGGTTTGCCCAGGCGGAGCGCCTGGTTCCTTCATGCGGGGCGCCCAGGCCTAAGCCTCTTCAGGCGGGGCGCCAAAGGCACTGGACTTCTCCCCTTGCACTTTAAGCAATCGGAACGGCTTCCAATCGCTTCCCTCTTCTAGGCCCTTCCTCATCAAGTGTAGGTGTACTCCTTGGATGTCCTTAGCTTGGCTCCGGGTGAAGGGTCTTGTGGGGGTTTGGGTCTTGTGGGGGTTTGGCTCTGATACCAAACTGATAAGAATCAAATGCGGAAAATAAAAAGGATAAGAACGAGACGTATCTCGATCACAAATCTCAAGTAGCAACGGAGAACTTGTTCCGTTACACCCCGAGAGGAGGTCAAGAACACCTACGCTAGGGAACTACCCTCGAGCCAACTAGGACTTGCAAATTGAATGATCGGGGCGGGGTTGTTAGGCAACTAGAATAGACTAAGGAATAAAATAAGCTATCTAGCTATTTATAGAGGTTTCTAGGCATTAAGTAAAAGGTCTATAATGCCCACAAGCTAGGCTTTATGCTAAAAGACCATGCAAGGTCAAAATAGTCACTACACACTTAAAATCCCGTGCTTCAGCAAATCGGGCGGAGCGCCCACAAAGTTGGTCAGTGGAGGGGGCTGGGCGGAGCGCCTGGAGCAAGTGTATCTCAGGCGGAGCGCCTAGCTTGCCTGGGCGGAGCGCCTGGCTGCCTGTGGGGTGGAGCACCGGTGCTCCATCGCCTAAACATGCTTGAATCATCTCCGAAGCTCTTGCCCGTACATCCTTTGCCTCATCCAAGCTTGATACATGTTGGCAAGGTGTCTTGGCTCGATTTGGGGCTTATCATCCTCCCCTTCTTGAGAAGATTTCGTCCTCGAAATCAATGCATTCACGTACATAGCATCATCTCTTCGGGGTGCCCAATGCTCTCCTCCCTTGTAACCCTTGATCGTCACTTTGACATAGGTTTCTTCCAAGGTCTCCTTTGCCTTAACATGGAGCTTAGAACCTACAAGCAACGACAAGCAAAACACAAGAATTCCTACTTTGAAAGTAGGTTAGTGCAAGAAGTGTGGAAAACACACTCTTGTGATATAACCAAGCATCAATAACAATCATGAATATGAAGTCTCCAAAGAGAACCATAAGCACTTGGTTAAAGATCAACATGCACTCAACAAGATAATGAGCAAATAGGTCATGGGGGCATGAAAAATGCAAGATCAAGCTATCAAAACCCTCTTGAACCTTAAGCTCAAAATCAACATACCAATCAATCCTCAAGGCGTGATCAACATGTGGAGTGGAGTGAATCAAATAGCCCAACCTACAAGTAGGATCAAGCACTCCACTCCCCTTCTTTAGAGCATACCTACTCACACCAAGGGATTCCTCTTCCCCTCCAATTTCATCACCTAAGCAATCCTTCTCGAGAGACAAGCTCTCAAGGAAGGTATTGATGATGGACTCTTCTTCATCACAACCCCAACAAACAATAGTAGGGTCACTCAAAGAACCATCTACCTCACCCAAATTCTCAAACAATGGATTGCCTAAGGAATCAAACCCTTCACACCATGGAGGTTCCATTTGATTTCTCACCCTAGTTCGATACAAGTCATTACCACTAATGAGAATGCCTTCAAACAAAGGATTAGTGTACACATGCATCTCACTATCATGATCAAGCATAGACAAGTTATCAAGACTAGGTTCACTTGAGGAGTCATCATTGACAACCTTGTACAATTCATGCAATTTGGACTCCTCAAGGACAAGACCATCCTCACCACAACACATTGGTCCACCAAATAGAAGCATATCAATTAGGGAATGGTCAACTACCTCATCTTCCCCTATGTCAAAGGTTGGTGGTGTGTCATAGCAACGGTCACAATTATGGTCAACTATCAAATCTACACTAGGGAAGGGTTCAATGAACAATGAGCTCACATCATGATGTGGCATAGCATCCCTTCCAACTAGTGTTTCACAAGCACATACAATTTGACAACTAGACTCTTCACTAGTGGCATACTCACTAGATGCATTCAAAACACCAACTATTGTTGCGTCATCACAAGACAAGTAGCTAGTCGGCTCATGAATAGGTGAAGTAACACTTATATTTGTAGTACTTCCTTGATCACTTACAAGGTTTGAAGTGTCATATGCAACTTCTCCTTCATGAAGCTCACATTGGGGCTCCAACGGCTTGTCTTCAAATGTACCTACACAAGAACTTTCACAAGAAAAAGTAGAAGATAAAGAAGGTTAGAACAATGGGTGCTCTCACTCTCAATTTTTCCTTCCTCACCTCTCATCTCTCTCAATTTTACCTCATGGTCAAGTGTAGTTTGTGGTGACAATCCCCTCACATCACTCCTCAAATCCTCTCCTTTTTCCTCTCTTGGATTTTCACCGGTCACTCCCTCACTTCTCTCTATCTTTTCTCTCTCATTTGAAGTGGAGTGACTCTCATTTTCATCACGTAATGGCAAAACAATAAGATTGTTTGCCTCGGGTTAAAGTACAATGGGTGACTTTGCTTTAGCCGCTTCCCTCAACTCCTTCATTCGAGTGTGTCTATGGATTTAACCCCTTGATTCCCCTTGATCTAACCCCTTTGCCAAGGGAAATGGTTGTTAATTTTGAAGGTAAAGCTAGAGCCAAGGCTTTAATGGAGCTACATGCTAAGGCGAAGAAGAACTTGGAGGAAGCCTATGAAAAGGTGGCATCCAAGAAAAACAAGGGACGCAAGAAGGTGGAACTCAAGAAGGGTGACTATGTGTGGGTGCACTTCCGGAAAGAAAGGTTTCCAAACCTTAGAAAAGGGAAGTTGGCACCCCGTGGAGATGGCCCATTCCAAGTGCTTTCCAAGATAAACAACAATGCCTATGTGGTCGACTTGCCAAGTGAGTATCAAGTTTCTAATACTTTCAATGTTTGTGACTTGGTTCCTTTGGATGTAGGTAATGAAGAGGTCGTGAATGATGATGAAGAGGTCGTGAATGAAGCTCCAATTTCGAGGACGAAATCCTCTCAAGAAGGGGAGGATGATAAGAATCAAACCCCCACAAGACCCTTCACTCGGAGCCAAGCTAAGGACATCCAAGGAGTACACCTACACTTGATTAGGAAGGGCCTAGAAGAGGGAAGCGATTGGAAGCCGTTCCGAGTGCTTAAAGTGCAAGGGGAGAAGTCCAGCGCCTTGGGCGCCCCGCCTGAAGAGGCTTAGGCCTGGGCGCCCCGCCTGAAGGAGCCAGGCGCTCCGCCTGAGCAAACCTAGGCCTGGGCGCTCCGCCCAAATCCCAGGCGCCCCGCCTAGGCCACCCCACTGATCATTTGGCCGGGCGCTCCGCCCCAATCTTGGGCGCTCCGCCCGGAATGCTGAAGGACGTGATTCCTAGCTATGTTAAGACTATTTTGACCCTACGTGGTGCTATGTTCCTAAGCCTAAGTGTGGGCATATTAGACCTTTCATATGGTGTCTAAAAACACCTATAAATAGCTAGTTGTCTTATTATTTTCATTAGCTTACCTTTGATGAAAAACAAACACTTGTGTTGAAGAGTTGAACTCTTGTTGAATGAAAAACCTTGAATTGGGACTTGTTCTTCCTCTAGTGGATCTAGATGAATTCCAATCCCCCCCGACCATTCTACTTGCGTGCTCACGTTAGCTCGAGGGTAGTTGCCTAGCGTAGGTGTTCTTGACCTCCTCTCGGGGTGTAGCGGAACAAGTTCTCCGTTGCTACTTGAGACTTGTGATCGAGATACGTCTCGTTCTTATCCTTTTTATTTTCCGCGTTTGATTCTTATCAGTTTGGAGACCTTGGAACCTACAAGCAACGACAAGCAAAACACAAGAATTCCTACTTTGAAAGTAGGTTAGTGCAAGAAGTGTGGAAAACACACTCTTGTGATATAACCAAGCATCAATAACAATCATGAATATGAAGTCTCCAAAGAGAACCATAAGCACTTGGTTAAAGATCAACATGCACTCAACAAGATAATGAGCAAATAGGTCATGGGGGCATGAAAAATGCAAGATCAAGCTATCAAAACCCTCTGGAACCTTAAGCTCAAAATCAACATACCAATCAATCCTCAAGGCGTGATCAACATGTGGAGTGGAGTGAATCAAATAGCCCAACCTACAAGTAGGATCAAGCACTCCACTCCCCTTCTTTAGAGCATACCTACTCACACCAAGGTATTCCTCTTCCCCTCCAATTTCATCACCTAAGCAATCCTTCTCGAAAGACAAGCTCTCAAGGAAGGTATTGATGATGGACTCTTCTTCATCACAACCCCAACAAACAATAGTAGGGTCACTCAAAGAACCATCTACCTCACCCAAATTCTCAAACAATGGATTGCCTAAGGAATCAAACCCTTCACACCATGGAGGTTCCATTTGATTTCTCACCCTAGTTCGATACAAGTAATTACCACTAATGAGAATGCCTTCAAACAATTGATTAGTGTACACATGCATCTCACTATCATGATCAAGAATAGACAAGTTATCAAGACTAGGTTCACTTGAGGAGTCATCATTGACAACCTTGTCCAATTCATGCAATTTGGACTCCTCAAGGACAAGACCATCCTCACCACAACACATTGGTCCACCAAATAGAAGCATATCAATTAGGGAATGGTCAACTACCTCATCTTCCCCTATGTCAAAGGTTGGTGGTGTGTCATAGCAAAGGTCACAATTATGGTCAACTATCAAATCTACACTAGGGAGGGGTTCAATGAACAATGAGCTCACATCATGATGTGGCATAGCATCCCTTCCAACTAGTGTTTCACAAGCACATACAAGTTGACAACTAGACTCTTCACTAGTGGCATACTCACTAGATGCATTCAAAACACCAACTAGTGTTGAGTCATCACAAGACAAGTAGCTAGTCGGCTCATGAATAGGTGAAGTAACACTTACATTTGTAGTAGTTCCTTGATCACTCACAAGGTTTGAAGTGTCATATGCAACTTCTCCTTCATGAAGCTCACATTGGGGCTCCAACGGCTTGTCTTCAAATGTACCTACACAAGAACTTTCACAAGAAAAAGTAGAAGATAAAGAAGGGTTAGAACAATGGGTGCTCTCACTCTCAATTTTTCCTTCCTCACCTTTCATCTCTCTCAATTTTACCTCATGGTCAAGTGTAGTTTGTGGTGACAATCCCCTCACATCACTCCTCAAATCCTCTCCTTTTTCCTCTCTTGGACTGTCACCGGTCACTCCCTCACTTCTCTCTATCTTTTCTCTCTCATTTGAAGTGGAGTGACTCTCATTTTCATCATGTAATGGCAAAACAATAAGATTGTTTGCCTCGGGTTCAAGTACAATGGGTGACTTTGCTTTAGCCGCTTCCCTCAACTCCTTCATTCGTTTGTAGTCTTCCCTCACTTGCCTTGGAGTCAAAGGTCTAAGCACATACTTTCTCCCATCTTGCTTGACCCTATAGGAATTGGTCCGGCCATCATGCACTACACTCCTATCATGTTGCCATGGTCTCCCAAACAATAAATGGCATGCTTGCATCGGGACCACGTCAAACATGATCTTATCCTTATAGCTCCCAATGCTAAACTCAATCAACGCTTGTTTCACCACTTTAAGTTCACCACACTCGCTAAGCCATTGTAATCGATATGGTTTTGGATGCTTTAGAGTAGGTAACTTCAATTGGGAAATCAAGGTTTGGCTCACTATGTTGGTACAACTCCCCGAATCAACAACCATTGAACATACTTGGCCCATTACTCGGCACCTAGCATGAAAGAGGTTTTCCCTTTGATCATTTTCCATCCCCTCTTCCATAACAATGGTACTCAAGCTTCTCCTAACCACCAAGAACATTTGAGGGACATCATCCTCTTCTACGGCCTCTTCACAATCAACTTCCTCATCCTCCTCTACTTCCTCATTTTCGGACTCACTTTCTTGTTCATACACCAAATTGCCAACCACAACCATGGTTCGTTTTGTGGAGCATTCTTTAGCAATATGCCCAAAGCCCTTACACTTATAACATTGAGTAGAAGTAGAAATAGGATTACTCAAACGAGTTTTAGAAGTACCTTCCAAGTGTGGTGTAGTCTTCTCATAAGGCTTCTTCACTTCTTTGCTAGCATTGGTACTTGGAAAGTTTGCATTTGGAGTCTTCCACTCTTTTGGCTTGCTTGTAGTAGTAGGAGTGTTGTTTTTGGACCTCTCTCCCTTAAGCCAACTCTCGGCTTCAATGGCGGCTTCAAGTAGATCTTGAAGTGAAAGATAAGTATGCAACCTCAATTGAGAAGCTATACCATAGCTCAAACCATTCTTGAAGCGGATCATTGCTTGTTCTACACACTCGGTATCCATATCCAATGCCATCCGGATCTTCTCAAATTCATCATGGTACTCATGCACCGTTTTGACACCTTGTTTTAGATCATAGAGCTTCTTGAGTTGCTCTTGTCGATACCTTGGAGTTATGTACTTGGCATTCATAAGTCCTTTCAAGTCATCCCAAGTCACATTCAAATGCAAGTTCATCCTTCTCCTAGACCTCTTCATAGACTCCCACCAAGTAGAAGCATAGGCCTCAAAGGTAGAAATAGCATAGGTACCCTTTCTCTCATCGGTCATCTCATTAGTATCAAACACTCTCTCCATGTGTAGTACCCATTCCATGTATGCCTCCGGATCACAAGTTCCCTTGAAGGGTGGAAGATTGAGCTTGACACTATTGAGGTTGTTGTTGTTGTCACGTACCCCATAGTTAGGCTCCGGTTGGCCTCCATAATGATCATCATAAGCAACATAGTCCCTCCTAGCATTACTCCCTCCATATCCCATGGGTGGCCCTCAACCTCGGCCTCTACCCCTATCCACATTTCGACCCCAATTCATTGGTCTCCTAGGTTGATAATGAGCATCATACCCATAGGCTTCCTCAACATACTCGGCTTCCTCCTCTTCTTGAGCCTCAACAACTTGCTCAAGAGGTGGGACAAACCTAACGGGTCTTCGAAGTGGAGTATTTCCTTGGGGATTGCCCAAGTTGAGAGGATTGCTCTCTTGTTGGGGATTGCCCAACTCACGCTCTCGTAGAGCTTCAACCTTGCTTTGTTCATACTTCTTGGTTAGCTCAACAAAGTGTCCGGGAGTCATAGGAGTGCTATGACTCGTGCCCTCTCCGGATTCAATTTGCACACTCGGGGTCCTCCTCTCACCGGTCTCAACTTGATTCCTCTCGACGGTTTCAAGTCTCAATGATATATCCTCCAATTTAGCCATAATGGTGGCCATGAAGTTCTTCATGGGATCATCTCCATCGCTTGCCATTGCACCTACAAAAAGCAACAAACGTTAGTAGAATACCTCACCCACTCCCTCACGAATGTTTCACTCGGATCACTCTTTTGGGTGACGGTAGATATTTCACTCGGACTTGATTACCAAAAGCTTCAAATAGTTGACTAGCAATCCTCAACTCAACCAACTATTCACAAGCCAATTGTACTCCGGGGTGAGTGGAGTTGATATGACTCGATGAACGCTAAGTACCTTTGAAGTGAGGACTTGAACCAAAAGAACCTACGAGTTCTTCTTGGAATTCTATTCTCCAACTATGGCTCGATGTTCCTAATAGCTCAAAGTAATTAGCACTAATCGAGTAGAATTATACTCTAATAGCACTAATTGGAAGCAATGCAAACAACGAATCAAGAAATCCTAGAAGATTCTACCCAATTCTCACCCTTCAGGTGTCAGGCGGAGCGCCCAAAGGTGTGGGGTGGAGCGCCTGAGTTTTTGGTGCAGTGGGGTTGGTCAGGCGGGGCGCCTGGGATTTAGGCGGAGCGCCTGGGGCAAGCACAAGTCAGGCGGGGCGCCCAAACTTTAGGCGGAGTGCCTGGACGAAGAACACCTGGGTTTTTCACTCGGTGTTCTTCGTTTCAATCCAATTTCTAGGCCGATTCCAAGGTGTTTTGGCCAAATCAAAGGTACCCAAAGTTGTTCCTTGATACAACCTTCAATCCCCAATCAATTTCACACCCAAACAACCAACAAATAAGGCTCAATCAACATTCAAAGATTTCAAGTTTGGGGTTTCAACATGGGTTTCAAGGTTCAAAAGTGGGTTTTGATTCTTCAAAAACTATGTTACCGAACTCCGAATCACACGATTCTTGTTGCAAATTGTTCGGTTTTCAATAGAGATCAATCCCCAATAATCAATTCAAAAACCCCATTAACACACAACCCAAAATCAATCAATTTTCTCACAAACAAGTGTTTGGTAGGGTTTAACAACAATTGGGGTTTTCAATTTTCAATTCAATCCAATCCCAACAAATTTGGTACCCAAACGACGGGAATTCAATCACAATCAAGAATCCATAACACCCATATCAAGAATCACAAACACAAAAAAGTTACACTAATTTTTGTATTTTTCAATTTTTTCTATTTTTTTGTAATTTTCTTCTTTCAATAACTTCAACAAGAAAACTAAAAGAAAAGATACTAGGCACGAAGAACCAAGGGTCGGAGGTTTGTAGAAACAAAACCCGAGCCTTGCTCTGATACCAAACTGATAAGAATCAAACGCGGAAAATAAAAAGGATAAGAACGAGACGTATCTCAATCACAAATCTCAAGTAGCAACGGAGAACTTGTTCCGTTACACCCCGAGAAGAGGTCAAGAACACCTACGCTAGGCAACTACCCTCGAGCCAACTAGGACTCGCAAATAGAATGACCGGGGCGGGGTTGTTAGGCAACTAGAATCCACTAGAAGTAAACAAGTCCCAAACTCAAGGTTGGTTTTCATAAACCCAAAGAGATCTCTCTTTACAATGTTAATTCATCATTCAAATAGACTAAGGAATAAAATAAGCTATCTAGCTATTTATAGAGGTTTCTAGGCATTAAGTAAAAGGTTTTTAATGCCCACAAGCTAGGCTTTAAGCTAAAAGACCATGCAAGGTCAAAATAGTCACTACACACTTAAAATCCCGTGCTTCAGCAAATCGGGCGGAGCGCCTGGGGGCTGGGCGGAGCGCCTGGAGCAAGTGTATCTCAGGCGGAGCGCCTGGCTTGCCTGGGCGGAGTGCCTGGCTGCCTGTGGGGTAGAACACCGGTGCTCCATCGCCTAAACATGCTTGAATCATCTCCGAAGCTCTTGCCCTTGCATCCTTTGCCTCTTCCAAGCTTGATACATGTTGGCAAGGTGTCTTGGCTCGATTTGGGGCTTATCATATTCGGACTAAGCTGATCCTTTCTCGATCATGAGAGAAGAGTTCTATATTTTGGAAATGAAGATACACACAACTCTTGATGGGCTAACATGATTCCACCAACAAATCACCTCGTCGATATACTTTCGATATAGAACAGGTCGATGAAACAAAGAATTAGCATACGCTTCAGTAACGCCTTACAGATTTAATATTATGATTCGGCATCAATTGGAGGAAGACTCCTCCACTTAGAGCATAAACTCACACAAATAATTTGAATAGAATTGTTCATCCTCGCACAACCTGCTGGACTAAAGAAGATTTAGCTAAAAGCTGAACGTAGGCAGACCTAAGCTCACCAGTGCCGAATGAAGAAGAGATGGCAACGGACTGAAGATCGAAATAATTAGAGCTTTAGGAAGCTATTCTTCTTAATTATTTGGCTACCAGAGCTAGACTACATACGAGTTAGGCTAACCGAAGAATCACAATTAAAGAAATAAACATTAAATGAGCTTTATGGAAAAACATCTATGTCAATTTAATCTCCCAATAAGAAGGAAACTCTAACAATTTACCAGGAAACTCTTTTAAAACTCAGACAAGCTCATAGGATAACATAACTCTACTAGCGTTTTGAACCAAGAGGAGATAAGTAGATCGAATATTACTTACTAATCACTTTGCACCGGAAGAAATGATAACACTTTCTGATGGTGATGAATAAGAATCCCATCATCCTACCGACACTAAGTTCCAAAGAGAGATAGCTTGACTTGACATTATAATAGAATGAGTCACACAAGATGCCAAGCAACAATACCGATACTCACTCTCAAATTCCTCACATTTAAACCACCTAGGAAGATCTCAAAAATGCCATTAATAAATCATACAAGAAGCTCACCCCTCTACAGCAACTGATTCTTGATAAAAACGACATCCAAGAAAACCATTGAAAAATGATAAGATAACCATTTCCAAATCGATCGGAAGAATCGAAGCTTACACATATATAAGTGAGGAATAAATGTTAGGGTCTACTACATCAGATACCTCAACATCCTGCTAAACTGGTAGTTTTTAGAGCTGCCTCTGCGGCTGAGCTGAGCCGCTACCTTGATAATTACTTCTAGAAGAACCACTACTACCACACTCTTGACCTCTATCGAATGAGGGCATATCTCTGGTTGATTAAGATATAAATGGAATTCCCTACGATTGTGCAGGTGCCTGATGATGAGAGAAAGGACGACTGCCTACTTCCCGGAGTAAGAAAAACACTCCTCAAAGCATGACCAGACTCATGACAATGATAACACCCTTTCGCTGAAAATGGAAGCTGGAAAGATTGTTGATAGCTGTAAACAGAAAACTGGGTCTGATCTTGACGAACTACTAGCACACTCTAAGAATCGCGTGACACAAGCTGAGATAACTGGAAGGTGACCTCCCAAAATAATCAGAACTCTTACCTTCAAATGAGGTACCATGTTTACCCACTAGGGCCACGGGATCTCTTGCTCTCCCGCTCTAACTCTTCCCCCTCTAACTCATGGTATGCCTAATACCTTGAGCAATATCAACAACGACATCAAATGAAATCCCGACCTTAATCTCTCGAGCCGTTTGGGACCTTAATGAAGAACAAAGGTCACCAATAAATCTTTGAACATTCTTGGAAGGTTCATAAACTAGTTCTAGTGCATATCCAGCCATCCTAAAGAATTTAATATCATATTCTAAACTACGACAAGCTACCCATTCAATCAACACAAATTGGCGACTCTTTTCATCTCGCTCACTGCGCGAAATGAACTTTTTCATGAATCTACGAGAAAAAGCGAACCAAGTTAGCTAATAAAAAAACAGTCCACCAATTCAAGACTGGACCCCTGAAACTGGAAAACAGAATAACCAACACCATACCGCTCGATATAATCAAGAGCCTGAAGGATATGCTGAAATCATTTTATTTTTAAAAAAATCACGAGGTTTATCCGATTCATTGCTTAAGAATATCGGAAGGTTCAATTGGGTAAAATAATGCACCCTTTTCAGATACTCGGACCGAGCCATTACTCGAGCTAGCTAACCAGCCAGAACAACTAGAGGCACAACACATGCTGCTTCTGGAACATAATTTACTGCAGAAATATTAAGAACCGGAATAGGAGCACCCTGAGACCGAACGTCTGCATCTGCGGAAACCTGATAGGCTGCCAAGCGAATAATAGACTCGTGTGCTATCTGCGTCGCCAAGATTCTAGTAATAGCATCATAGAGAGCCAAGGGAACCACAAGGCCCTGCTCCCTTGCCCATCGCGAGCTCGTACAGCTGGGACCTCCGTAACTTGACATCTAAGAGTACAAAAGAAGACAGATACCTCCTGAAGGGAGAAAAATGCAACTGAAATGATAACCAATAAACTGGTGGCCATCCGGAATAAAAGCTGGCTCACCCTGACAGCTGATGTCGTCTTCGCTCGAAGAAATGGATACAAACACTTAACTCTCCCAAAGTTAGTACTGCCACTCAATAACCGCTTTGTCCTTTGGTTTCATTGCTAAATGATCCCACTCTATTCAATAAGCAGAAAAATATATAAAAATTAGGCTAAAGGCTAAAGGCTTCATTCCTCACATCTTAGGGCAATCCGGTTAGGAAGCTGATACCCACGCGACCGAACTGTGTGTCCAATGTGCAGCCTCTATGGGGGACTCCAGATCACACATAACATGATCACAATATAAGTATAAGCATGTATGAGGCATAAAACATGTGGCAGTAGTAGATATGGACTCAAAGGAATGAGAGGAAAACACTGGATAGAATTATAGACACAACCTAGAACTCAGAATTTGTCACTCTGTTTGAATTTCTATAAAAATTTCGACAGAGTTTCCCCTGAAACTGGATGATCCGCAAAATAGAACCAGCACTATACTATACACGGGAATGGATACCCGGATAAACTGATAACATAAACATGTTAAACGGATAACAAGATGAGACAACTGAATGACATAACAAATCCGCATGTAGAATGTAGTGACAGCACCACTGTCCTGATTTTCAACAAAATTTCCAGACTGTAAATCAAAGTTATAGACTTCATGGTCTTCATGAAAGTTGTAGATATATGCCAAGCAACAATACCGATACTCACTCTCAAATTCCTCACATTTAAACCACCTAGGAAGATCTCAAAGATGCCTGGAATAAATCATACAAGAAGCTCACCCCTCCACAGCAACTGATTCTTGATAAAAACGACATCCAAGAAAACCATTGAAAAATGATAAGATAACCATTTCCACATCGATTGGAAGAATCGAAGCTTACACACATATAAGTGAGGAATAAATGCTAGGGTCTACTACATCAGATACCTCAACATCCTGCTAAACTGGTAGTTTTTAGAGCTGCCTCTGCGGCTGAGCCGAGCCACTACCTTGATAATTACTTCTAGAAGAACCACTACTACCACACTCTTGACCTCTATCGAATGAGGGCATATCTTTGGTTGATTAAGATATAAATGGAATTTCCTACGATTGTGCAGGTGCCTGATGACGAGAGAAAGGACGACTGCCTACTTCCCGGAGTAAGAAAAAAACTCCTCAAAGCATGACCAGACTCATGACAATGATAACACCCTTTCGCTGAAAATGGAAGCTGGAAAGATTGTTGATAGCTGTAAAGAGAAAACTGGGTCTGATCTTGACGAACTACTAGCACACTCTAAGAATCGTGTGACACAAGCTGAGATAACTGGAAGGTGACCTCCCAAAATAATCAGAACTCTTACCTCCAAATGAGGTACCATGTTTACCTACTAGGGCCACGGGATCTCTTGCTCTCCCGCTCTAACTCATGGTATGTCTAATACCTTGAGCAATATCAACAACGACATCAAATGAAATCCCGACCTCAATCTCTCGAGCCGTTTGGGACCTTAATGAAGAACAAAGGTCACCAATAAATCTTTGAACATTCTCGGAAGGTTCATAAACTAGTTCTAGTACATATCCAGCCATCCTAAAGAATTTAATATCATATTTTAAACTACGTCAAGCTACCCGTTCAATCAACTCAAATTGGCGACTCTTTTCATCTCGCTCACTGTGCGAAATGAACTTTTTCATGAATCTACGAGAAAAAGCTAACCAAGTTAGCTAATAAGAAAACAGTCCACCAATTCAAGACTGGACCCCTGAAACTGTAAAACAGAATAACCAACACCATACCGCTCCATATAATCAAGAGCCTGAAGGATATGCTGAAATCATTTTATTTTAAAAAAAAATCACGAGGTTTATCCGATGCATTGCTTAAGAATATCGGAAGGTTCAATTGGGTAAAATAATGCACCCTTTTCAGATACTCGGATCGAGCCATTACTCGAGCTAGCTAACCAGCCAGAACAACTAGAGGTACAATACATGCTGCTTCTGGAACATAATTTACTGCAGAAATATTAAGAACCGGAATAGGAGCTCCCTGAGACCAAATGTCTGCATCTGCGGCAACCTGATAGGCTGCCTAGCGAATAATAGACTCGTGCGCTATCTGCGTCGCCAAGATTCTCGTAAAAGAATCATAGAGAGCCAAGGGAACCACAAGGCCCTGCTCCCTTGCCCATCGCGAGCTCGTACAGCTGGGACTCCGTAACTAAATCGTCAGAATGATCAAAAACTCTCGGGGCTTCGTCAGGACTAGCCTCAGGTTAGACTACTTCATCTTAAACTCATACTCTTTGTTGATTTGTCGCATGCGGGTTCACAATTACCACGAAGGAATTAATGAAAATACTTTTGCATCCTAGACCGACGCATGATCAGAAAAGAAGAAAGTGAAACTTCCTAAATGCCATCATAACCTCTCGTAGATAAGTACGGACGTCTACGTACCCATTAGCGAGACTCTACTAGACACTGTCTTAGTCTGGATAGACTCTAAACCGGGCTCTGATAGCAACTGACACGACCCGAAATCCGGTTAGGCCATGCGGGCACCCGACATCCTCCCCTAGACCCGTCGGGCGAACCCTTACCAATTAAATTAGTAAAATAAATATAATAATTCATAAATAAGGACAAGACTTAAAAAAACACAGACATACTGATACCTCTAAGCTGTACAAAAGAAATTACAGCTGACTACCCAACATGCTAGGTTTAGGGCTATCCAGACTAGACATCTAAGAGTACAAAAGAAGACAGATACCTCCTGAAGGGAGCAAAATGCAACTGAAATGATAACCAATAAACTGGTGGCTATCCGGAATAAAAGCTGGCTCACCCTGACAGCTGAAGTTTTCTTCGCTCGAAGAAATGGATATAAACACTTACCTCTCCCAAAGTTAGTACAGCCACTCAATAACCGCTTTGTCCTTTGGATTCATTGCCAAATGATCCCACTCTATTCAACAAGCAGAAAAATATATCAAATTAGGCTTAAGGCTTCATTCCTCACATCTTAGGGCAATCCGGTTAGGAAGCTGATACCCACGCGACCGGACTGTGAGTCCAATGTCCAGCCTCTTTGGGGGACTCCAGATCACACATAACATGATCACAATATAAGTATAAGCATGTATGAGGCATAAAACATGTGGAAACAGTAGATATGGACTAAAAGGAATGAGAGGAAAACTCTAGATAGAATTATAGACACAACCTAGAACACAGAATTTGTCACTCTCTTTGAATTTCTATAAGAATTTCGACAGAGTTTCCCCTGAAACTGGATGATCCGCAAAACAGAACCAGCACTATACTATACACGGGAATGAATACCCGGATAAACTGATAACATAAACATGTTAAACGGATAACAAGATGAGACAACTGGATGACATAACAAATCCGCAGGTAGAATGTCTGGACAGCACCACTGTCCTGATTTTCAACCAAATTTCCAGAGTGTAAATCAAAGTTATAGACTTCATGGTCTCATGAAAATTGTAGATATATGTCTTAGGATTCTGGGGATTCTTAAAGAATCTTAATATCAATTTTGTACAAATAGTTCTGATAAATATACTAACAACTGTCCAAAGATCAAAATGATTTTCCAGATCTTGAAATATTTTGTCTTGCTGATTCGGATGTCTTTTACCTTGGATTTTTTTACTAAATTAAGTATATACAAGTTTTCCTTGATACCATACCAGTTTCTCACAAGAAACACTAAATTTAGAACTATGAAAAGCTTCAAAAGTTAACAGATATATGCCTTGCCAAAAGAAAGGTTTAGCCTTACATACCTTTGATGTTTCTTGGTTCTAAACCTTGTTTCCTTTGAATTCCACACCTTCTAAAGCTTAAACAAGCTATAATACAATATTTAGGTACTTTACTTAGCCATGAATTAATTCTAACACTCAAGCTATAGACGAAATTGAAGGTAGCATAACGTTACCTTAATCGCGTAGAGCATTTTGACGCATTTTGTCTCCGATTTGGAGTTAAGATTGACCTCCATCCTTCAAAACCATATTAGTGGCTTCAATACTCAATAACACACTGTAACTCTCTTTATTTTTCTGTAACTGATGAGATATGGGGGAAATTTTCTTTTTATACTTGAAACATTTCAGTTTTAGTCCTCTTTTGCGCTTATGTCCCTTTTTCTGGCCTGACTTCTGACGCTCATATCCTTTTATCCAAATATTGTATGAACAAACCATCAAAAGTTTTAGAAGCTACACTCCAAGACCTTCAATTTGGTATGTGATATATCCCCAAAAGACCTAATATAACACACGAAACTAACTGCCGAAAAAGCTCTGTTACAAGGCAATTCCTTAGTCGGTTTTTCCGCAGCTTAAATCCGACTTTTTCCAAACTTTATGTTCAATATATAAACATCTTCTATGGTAATATTATCTCTTTAAACTCTCTTATATCATTCTTAACATGTCATTAGAATGATATACGTCACTTTAGACATACGGGGTGTAACAATCTTCCCACGTTTTGAACATTCATCCTCGAATGTTAAATGAAGTACGTAGAAGCATTATGCACTGATCTGTTACATACTTGTAGTAGTGAAGAGATGTGAAAGGTCAAATTATTTAACTTTTGGCATTTTAGCGGAACCTAGCCGAACAACCTCGAAATTCACTTTCGAAAAAGCATACAAGTCACAAATAATCATACGAACCTAAAGGCGCTTTCGGATTTTGAATCGGAGCTCGTTCAACAAAACCGAGCTCGAAAATCTCTTTTTAGTATTTATCGACAATAAAAATCGAAACCTTCTTCCGATGTCTACCAAACGAGGTCTGATTTAGCTCAAATTTTACAGACAGGTCTTAATGGACATTACGAATATTTTAAAATTATCGGCACGTCAATCGGAGTCCTATCTTCCAAAACGACTAACCGAGGTCGTTTCATCCTCCTCCACTTAAACTCTCGTTCGTCCTCGAACGAGCCTAAGTCTAAAGAAAAATTAATATAGATAACAAGAGAACTTGAATGACCTTCATAAACTACTCCACGGGCATTATCTCATGATTGCAGAATCAGAATTATAACACGAACACCGAACTCTTGGAATAAAATATTTCTGGATACTATGATAACATCATTGCCCAACTTTTTCGGACTAAGCTGACCCTTTGTCGATCATGAGAGAAGAGTTCTATATTTTGGAAATGAAGATACACACAACTCTTGTTGGACTAACATGATTCCACCAAGGAATCACCTCGTCGATATACTTTCGATATAGAACAGGTCGATGAAACAAAGAATTAGCTTACGCTTCAGCAACGCCTTACAGATTTAATATTATGATTCGGCATCAATTGGAGGAAGACTCCTCCACTTAGAGCATAAAATCATACAAATAATTTGAATAGAAATAGTCATCCTCGCACAACCTGCTGGACTAAAGAAGATTTAGCTAAAAGCTGAACGTAGGCAGACCTAAGCTCACCAGTGCTGAATAAAGAAGAGATGGCAACGGACTGAAGATAGAAATAATTAGAGCATTAAGAAGCTCTTCTTCTTAATTATTTGGCTACCAGAGCTAGACTACTTACGAGTTAGGCTAACCAAAGAATCGCAATTAAAGAGATAAACATTAAATGAGCTTTATGGAAAAACATCTATGCCAATTTAATCTCCCAAGACAATTTACCAGGAAACTCTTTTAAAACTCAGACAAGCTCATAGGATAACATAACTCTACTAGCATTTTGAACCAAGAGAAGATAAGTAGATCGAATATTACTTACTAATCACTTTGCACCGGAAGAAATGATAACACTTTCTGATGGTGATGAATAAGAATCCCATCATCCTACCGACACTAAGTTCCAAAGAGAGATAGCTTGACTTGACATTATAATAGAATGAGTCACACAAGATGCCAAGCAACAATACCGATACTCACTCTCAAATTCCTCACATTTAAACCACCTAGGAAGATCTAAAAAAAGCCAGGAATAAATCATACAAGAAGCTCACCCCTCTACAGCAACTGATTCTTGATAAAAACGACATCCAAGAAAACCATTGAAAAATGATAAGATAACCATTTCCAAATCGATCGGAAGAATCGAAGCTTACACACATATAAGTGAGGAATAAATGCTAGGGTCTACTACATCAGATACCTCAACATCCTGCTAAACTGGTAGTTTTTAGAGCTGCCTCTGCGGCCGAGCCGAGCTTCTACCTTGATAATTACTTCTAGAAGAACCACTACTACCACACTCTTGACCTCTATCGAATGAGGGCATATCTCTGGTTGATTAAGATATAAATGGAATTCCCTACGATTGTGCAGGTGCCTGATGACGAGAGAAAGGACGACTGCCTACTTCACGGAGTAAGAAAAAAACTCCTCAAAGCATGACCAGACTCATGACAATGATAACACCCTTTCGCTAAAAATGGAAGCTGGAAAGATCGTTGATAGCTGTAAAGAGAAAACTGGGTCTGATCTTGACGAATTACTAGCACACTCTAAGAATCGCGTGACACAAGCTGAGATAACTGGAAGGTGACCTCCCAAAATAATCAGAACTCTTACCTCCAAATGAGGTACCATGTTTACCCACTAGGGCCACGGGATCTCTTGCTCTCCCGCTTTAACTCATAGAATGCCTAATACCTTGAGCAATATCAACAACGACATCAAATGAAATCCCGACCTGAATCTCTCGAGCTGTTTGGGACCTTAATGAAGAACAAAGGTCACCAATAAATCTTTGAACATTCTCGGAAGGTTCATAAAAAAGTTCTAGTAAGTATCCAGCCATCCTAAAGAATTTAATATCATATTCTAAACTACGACAAGCTACTCGTTCAATCAACTCAAATTGGCGACTCTTTTCATCTCGCTCACTGCGCGAAATGAACTTTTTCATGAATCTACGAGAAAAAGCTAACCAAGTTAGCTAATAAGAAAACAGTCCACCAATTCAAGACTGGACCCCTGAAACTGGAAAACAGAATAACCAACACCATACCGCTCGATATAATCAAGAGCCTAAAGGATATGCTGAAATCATTTTATTTTAAAAAAAATCACGAGGTTTATCCGATGCATTGCTTAAGAATATCGGAAGGTTCAATTGGGTAAAATAATGCACCCTTTTCAGATACTCGGATCGAGCCATTACTCGAGCTAGCTAACCAGCCAGAACAACTAGAGGTACAACACATGCTGCTTCTGGAACATAATTTACTGCAGAAATATTAAGAACCGGAATAGGAGCTCCCTGAGACCAAACGTCTGCATCTGTGGCAACCTGATAGGCTGCCTAGCGAATAATAGACTCGTGCGCTATCTGCGTCGCCAAGATTCTCGTAAAAGAATCATAGAGAGCCAAGGGAACCACAAGGCCCTGCTCCCTTGCCCATCGCGAGCTCGTACAGCTGGGACCTCCGTAACTAAATCGTCAGAATGATCAAAAACTCTCGGGGCTTCGTCAAGACTAGCCTCAGGTTAGACTACTTCGTCTTAAACTCATACTGTTTGCTGATTTGTCGCATGCGGGTTCACAATTACCACGAAGGAATTAATGAAAATACTTTTGCGTCCTAGACCGACGCATGATCAGAAAAGAAGAAAGTGAAACTTCTTAAATGCCATCATTACCTCTCGGAGATAAGTACGGACGTCTACGTACCCATCAGCGAGACTCTACTAGACACTGTCTTAGTCTGGATAGACTCTAAACCGGGCTCTTATACCAACTGACACGACCCGAAATCCGGTTAGGCCATGCGGGCACCCGACATCCTCCCCTAGACCCGTCGGGCGAACCCTTACCAATTAAATTATTAAAATAAATATAATAATTCATAAATAAGAACAAGACTTAAAAAAACATAGACATACTGATACCTCTAAACTGTACAAAAGAAATTACAGCTGACTACCCAACATGCTAGGTTTAGGGCTATCCAGACTAGACATCTAAGAGTCTAAAAGAAGACAGATACCTCCTGAAGGGAGCAAAATGCAACTGAAATGATAACCAATAAACTGGTGGCCATCCGGAATAAAAGCTGGCTCACCCTGACAGCTGAAGTTGTCTGAAGAAATGGATATAAACACTTACCTCTCCCAAAGTTAGTAAAACCACTCAATAACCGCTTTGTCCTTTGGATTCATTGCAAAATGATCCCACTCTATTCAACAAGCAGAAAAATATATCAAATTAGGCTGAAGGCTTCATTCCTCACATCTTAGGGCAATCCGGTTAGGAAGCTGATACCCACGCGACCGGACTGTGAGTCCAATGTCCAGCCTCTTTGGGGGACTCCAGATCACACATAACATGATCACAATATAAGTATAAGCATGTATGAGTGCATAAAACATGCGGCAACAGTAGATATTGACTAAAAGGAATGAGAGGAAAACTCCGGATAGAATTATAGACACAACCTAGAACTCAGAATTTGTCACTCTCTTTGAATTTCTATAAGAATTTCGACAGAGTTTCCCCTGAAACTGGATGATCCGCAAAACAGAACCAGTACTATACTAAACTGTTAAACGGATAACAAGATGAAACAACTGGATGACATAACAAATCTGCAGGTAGAATGTCTGGACAGCACCACTGTTCGTATTTTCAACGAAATTTTCAGAGTGTAAATCAAAGTTATAGACTTCATGGTCTTCATGAAAATTGTAGATATATGTCTTAGGATTCTGGGGATTCTTAAAGAATCTTAATATCAATTTTGTACAAATAGTTATGATCAATATACTAACAACTGTCCAAAGATCAAAATGATTTTCCAGATTTTGAAATATTTTGTCTTGCTGATTCGGATGTCTTTTACCTTGGATTTTCTTACTAAATTAAGTATATACAAGTTTTCCTTGATACCATACCAGTTTCTCACAAGAAACACTAAATTTAGAACTATGAAAAGCTTCAAAAGTTAAGAGATACATGACTTGCCAAAACCGATACTCACTCTCAAATTCCTCACATTTAAACCACCTAGGAAGATCTCAAAAATGCCAGGAATAAATCATACAAGAAGCTCACCCCTCTACAACAACTAATTCTTGATAAAAACGACATCCAAGAAAACTATTGAAAAATGATAAGATAACCATTTCCAAATCGATCAGAAGAATCGAAGCTTACACACATATAAGTGAGGAATAAATGCTAGGGTCTACTACATCAGATACCTCAACATCCTGCTAGACTGGTAGTTTTTAGAGCTGCCTCTGCGGCTGACCCGAGCCGCTACCTTGATAATTGCTTCTAGAAGAACCACTACTGCCACACTCCTGACCTCTATCGAATGAGGGCATATCTCTGGTTTATTAAGATATAAATGGAATTCCCTACGATTGTGCAGGTGCCTGATGACGAGAGAAAGGACGACTGCCTACTTCCTGGAGTAAGAAAAAAACTCCTCAAAGCATAACCAGACTCATGACAATGATAACACCCTTTCGCTGAAAATGGAAGCTGGAAAGATTGTTGACAGCTGTAAAGAGAAAACTGGGTCTGATCTTAACGAACTACTAGCACACTCTAAGAATCGCGTGACACAAGCTGAGATAACTGGAAGGTAACCTCCCAAAATAATCAGAACTCTTACCTCCAAATGAGGTACCATGGTTACCCAGTAGGGCCACGGGATCTCTTGCTCTCCCGCTCTAACTCTTCCCCCTCTAACTCATGGTATGCCTAATACCTTGAGCAATATCAACAACGACATCAAATGAAATCCCGACCTCAATCTCTCGAGCCGTTTGGGACCTTAATGAAGAACAAAGGTCACCAATAAATCTTTGAACATTCTCGGAAGGTTCATAAACTAGCTCTAGTGCATATCCAGCCATCCTAAAGAATTTAATATCATATTCTAAACTACGACAAGCTACCCATTCAATCAGCTCAAATTGGCGACTCTTTTCATCTCGCTCACTGTGCGAAATGAACTTTTTCATGAATCTACGAGAAAAATCAAACCAAGTTAGCAAATAAGAAAGCAGTTCACCAATTCAAGACCGGACCCCTGAAACTGGAAAACAGAATAACCAACACCATACCGCTCGATATAATCAAGAGCCTGAAGGATATGCTGAAATCATTTTATTTTGAAAAAAATCACGAGGTTTATCCGATGCATTGCTTAAGAATATCGGAAGGTTCAACTGGGTAAAATAATGCACCCTTTTCAGATACTCGGACCGAGCCATTACTCGAGCTAGCTAACCAGCCAGAACAACTAGAGGCACAACACATGCTGCTTTTGGAACATAATTTACTGCAGAAATATTAAGAACCGGAATAGGAGCTCCCTGAGACCGAACGTCTGCATCTGTGGCAACCTGATAGGATGCCTAGCGAGTAATAGACTCGAGCGCTATCTGCGTCGCCAAGATTCTCGTAAAAGCATCATAGAGAGCCAAGGGAACCACAAGGCCCTGCTCCCTTGCCCGTCGCGAGCTCGTACAGCTGGGACCTCCGTAACTAGATCATCGGAATGATCAAAAACTCTCGGGGCTTCGTCAGTACTAGCCTCAGGCTAGACTACTTCGTCTTAAACTTATATTGTTTGCTGATTTGTCGCATGAGGGTTCACAATTACCACGAAGGAATTAACGAAAATACTTTTGCATCCCAGACCGACGCATGATCAGAAAAGAAGGAAGTGAAACTTCCTAAATGCCATCATAACCTCTCGTAGATAAGTACGGACGTCTATGTACCCATCAGCGAGACTCTACTAGACATTGTCTTAGTCTGGATAGACTCTAAAGCGGGCTCTGATACCAACTGACACGACCCGAAATCCGGTCAGGCCATGCGGGCACCCGACATCCTCCCCTAGACCCATCTGGCGAACCCTTACCAATTAAATTAGGAAAATAAATATAATAATTCATAAATAAGGACAAGACTTAAAAAAACACAAACATACTGATACCTCTAAGCTGTACAAAAGAAATTATAGCTGACTACCCAACATGGTAGGTTTAGGGCTATCCAGACTAGACATCTAAGAGTACAAAAGAAGACATATACCTCCTGATGGGAGAAAAATGCAACGGAAATGATAACCAATAAACTGGTGGCCGTCCGGAATAAAAGCTGGCTCACCCTGACAGCTGATGTCGTCTTCGCTCGAAGAAATGGATATAAACACTTACCTCTCCCAAAGTTAGTACAGCCACTCAATAACCGCTTTGTCTTTTGGTTTCATTGCCAAATGATCCCACTATATTCAATAAGCAGAAAAATATATAAAAATTAGGCTAAAGGCTTCATTCCTCACATCTTAGGGCAATCCGGTTAGGAAGCTGATACCCACGCGACTGGACTGTGTGTCAAATGTCCAGCCTCTATGGGGGACTCCAGATCACACATAAAATGATCACAATATAAGTATAAGCATGTATAAGGCATAAAACATGTGGCAGTAGTAGATATGGACTCAAAGGAATGAGAGGAAAACACTGGATAGAATTATAGACACAACCTAGAACTCAGAATTTGTCACTCTCTTTGAATTTCTATAAAAATTTCGACAGAGTTTCCCCTGAAACTGGATGATCCGCAAAACAAAACCAGCACTATACTATACACGGAAATGGATACCCGGATAAACTGATAACATAAACATTTTAAACGGATAACAAGATGAGACAACTGAATGACATAACAAATCCGCATGTAGAATGTCTGGACAGCACCACTGTCATGATTTTCAACCAAATTTCCAGAGTGTAAATCAAAGTTATCGACTTCATGGTCTTCATGAAAGTTGTAGATATATGTCTTAGGATTCTGGGGATTCTTAAAGCATCTTAATATCAATTTTTTACAGATAGTTATGATCAATATACTAGCAACTGTCCAAAGATCAAAATGATTTTCCAGATTTTGAAATATTTTGTCTTGCTGATTCGGATGTCTTTCACCTTGGATTTTTGTACCAAATTAAGTATATACAGGTTTTCCTTGATACCATACATGTTTCTCACAAGAAACACTAAATTTAGAACTAAGAAAAGCTTCAAAAGCTAACGGATACGTGCCTTGCTAAAAGAAAGGTTTAGCCTTACATACCTTTGATGTTTCTTGCTTCTAAACCTTGTTTCCTTTGAATTCCACACCTTCTAAAGTTTAAACAAGCTATAATACAATATTTAGGTACTTTACTTAGCCATGAAGTAATTCTAAAACTCAAGCTATAGATGAAATTGAAGGTAGCATAACGTTACCTTAATTGCGTAGAGCATTTTGACGCAATCTGTCTTCGATTTCGAGTTAAGATTGACCTCCATCCTTGAAAACCATATTAGTGGCTTCAATACTCAATAACACACTGTAACTCTCTTTATTTTTCTGTAAGTGACGAGATATGGGGGAAATTTTCTTTTTATACTTGAAACATTTCAGTTTTAGTCCTCTTTTGCGCTTATGTCCCTTTTTCTGGCCTGACTTCTGACGCTCATATCCTTTTATCCAAATATTGTATGAACAAACCGTCAAAAGTTTTAGAAACAAAACTCCAAGACCTTCAATTTGGTATATGATATATCCCCAAAAGACCTCATATAACACATGAAATTAACTGCCGAAAAAGCTGTGTTACAAGGCAATTCCTTAGTCGGTTTTTCCGCAACTTAAATCCGACTTTTCCCAAACTTTATGTTCAATATATAAACATCTTCTATGGTAATATTATGTCTTTAAAATCACTTAAATCATTCTTAACATGTCATTAGAATGATATACGTCTTTTTAGACATACGGGGTGTAACACCTTGAGCATAAACAACAATACGAAATAGTCTTTGATCAATTTCAAGTTTTTGAACCTGGGGTTTTAAAATATGGGATCAAGAAGGATTTTGACTGTTTTTTTGGGATGTTGTATCACTGGGTGGGGTGGGTGGGGTTGAGCGACCCCAAAGGGGCTGCCCAACCGGTGGCGCGGCCATGGCTGAGATTGCAAAGGGGTGACGCCAGGTTTCTCCTCCAGATCCCCCAAATCACCACTTGGTAGAGAGAAAATGGGTTTTCTAAAAGAAGCTAATAGGGTCTAGGGTTTAGGGTTTAAAAAATCACACAAAATAAAAAAGGAGCTTAACCAAAGTCGAACCCTAGACCCTCACCTCATTCAATACACTCGCAACCACTTTGATGGAATAGAATCATCTGCCATACGACTAACTTTTTATTTTTTTAGTTATTATCGTAACTTTTATTTTGGGAGAATTCATGGAGGGAAAAATGTTGGCACAGATTTTCAAAACTAAAATGTCGAATAAAATTCGTGGAGGGAAAATCAAATAAGAGAAGGGAATTATTGAAAGTTTAGTGATATTTGGACTCTTTAAATACTTGCACCATGCATTGTCATAAGCACAATTAAATAGTTAAAACAAATCTAAACTAAATGGAATGCAGATTGAGTGAAGAGGATTTCATAACATGGTTCAAGATGGAGATGCCCTATTCATACATTATTCGTGACGAATTGGTATCTTTTTTTTTAGCCTTACACTTTTTTAATTCTAATATAGGAATTTAACTACGACAATAATATTAATCTTTCTTATGTTTGCGTAGTGCCTTCCAAAAAAAAATCTATCACTATCTTCCTCCTACTATGGTTAAAATAACTATCCAATGTAAGGGGAAGAAATGGACTGCAACACTGTGTAGTGGTGTTCGGCGAACACTCATAATGGGATGGAAAATATTTGTCAAGGACAATATCATTAAAAAAGGACATGTTCTTATCTTTGAACTTTTTCAAGCTACGCCAATGATTGTTATATTCAATGTTGAAGTGAGATTTTGAGAAATTCTTCAATGTTAAACTTGTATTGTACAGTTTCAATTTTATCAATGCAACTAGTCATTATGTTTTGATTTTTAATACGTGACTATTTAATTTCATTGACAACTTATAGTATATGTTGCTCCACATAACAAATGTTATACATAATATATTTGCAAACTCAATCAATCATAGATTACTACACTTAATGATACTTTTGAACATGATAGACAAGTGCAACCCCAAACGATTTTCTAAGTCAATTGATTGTAGCTAGGCGTGTCTTACAGGGAAGTGCAATGGCTGCACAGAAGAGTGGAAAGGCTACATAGAGAAGTGAAATAGCTGCATAGAAAACTTAAAACCAAGCTTAAACAATTATGAGACCACATAGGGATTATTATACTATTTAATACGGCTAAATAAAATAAACCCCTATAAATAGTTTCCAAACACAAATTACGAATCCATTTCTAATCCTAATCAACTACCTTTTATAAGCATTACAATGGATAAGACTCCAAAGAAGAACGTTGTTGTAGAACCACTGCAAGGATCACCAGTTAGCCATAACATTTTGTGTCAGGAGCTTAAGAATACCCATAGAAAGCTGGAGAGTGAGGTTAATGAATTGCTAGGGAGGTTAGTTAAGGAGAGTCATATTGTTTACATCCAAAGTCTTTTATTGGAAGGCCCGGCCCCCTTAACCACTATTTACACCATGCTTGATGACCTACCCATCCCATGCATCGAAAGTGAGCCCAATGAGCCTTATGTTATTGTTATCTCTAGCAACACTGAATCTGTTTCCAAGTCCTCTAAGTCTGTGCCTGATACCCCAAAAATTGAGTAGTCCGCTATGAACTTGTCTATTGTGCATGCCATGCATATAGCATGGTATGATAGTGCAGATGTTTTTGTTGTTTTTGCTTATGGTATTCTGGTTTGGTTCTTGTCTTGACATGGTCGTGGTCTTTTGCTGAAATTATGTAATGGAATATCATTCCATGAACTATCTGTTAATGAATCTTATGTTATGATAAAATTATTCTCCAATTCTTCTTGTCTTTATACACGATTGATTACTAATGACTTTATCCTTATCAATTTGAATAAGCATTTCACTTTTAATTATTGATTCAAAGCAGATTTTATGTGCAAAGAAATTCCAAACTAGCACCATATTGGACAATAACTTAGATCATGAGTTCGATGATTAAAATGAGGGTGTGGTCGGTCATTATTATTACAAGCTTTACTTGCATTATCATGTTTCTTTTCTCTAAGTGTATGGTATAATCCAACTTCCAAAATAAATCTAATTTTTCAAACAACTTGAATATTCTAATTTCATCTAACTTAATGAATTTAAAAATGAATTTTTATGTATGACACATTAGGCAAGTGTAAACTGATGGAAACAACTTTATAATTGCTGCTTGACAATACTTCACAAATAAAATGATATGCCTAATTGATTTAGAATTGAACTTTCCGTTAACGACTAAGATTAAAATCAAAGCTTTCATTTCATGATTGGAAAAATATTTTTACAATCAATTTGATATCTTCATCCCTACAAACATTCCAGCTAAAAAAGCTGAAGAAATAGCACTAGATTGATTATCAACCTCAAGCCCTACTATACATTAATCTACAAACGAGCTTGAATAATAATCTATATGGCCAGTATTATCCTTTTGATACTCATAAAAAGCTTCATTGGCTTCATCATTAGTGTTATAAGCCTAGAAGATGCTACCCTTGAAACCTACTACCATTGGAGCACACTCAAGCCAAGAGTTGTATAATTCGGGTCTCTTACCACGAAATACCACATACACCTTGGATTTGGACTTGTTCTTAGATCGATCATTCTTTTGGAAGTCGTTGAAAGCTAAAATGGCATCATCATAACACTTAAAAGTTTTGAAGATGCTACCCTTGACTCCAATAACCATAGGGGCACACTCACACCAAGAGTTGTATAACCCCAGCCTCTTACCGCGAAATACCACATAGAATTTTGATGATTTATTCACAATCATATTGACCATGTGTCAATTGACCTCCTTACTCTATTGTTGTGAAGATAGGAAGAAAGTAGATATAGAATAGGTTTAGGCGAGGCAGTGAACACTTAAAAGTGTATATATATTGCCCAAAGTAGTAGGGTTTGAAAATGACCAATCAAAAATAAGAGTTGAGTATATAGATGATAATTATTGTACACAATTTAGTAGTAAATATACAAAAAATGGAGTATAATATACTAGTATTATGTATTCGTATGTATTATTATAGTATACCTAACTTCATTAACTACATTATGGGAAATACACAAATGCACGTGTAGATGTGAAATTGCTTTGAGAATTGTAATGGAGTTAATACTATGAGAGAGAATTAAACAAAATAATCAAATTTATCCTAAAATCTGATGAGGGGTAGAAATGAAATAAATTTAACGCATTTATTAAAAATAGGTGTGAAATTACTAATATACCCCGATTTGTGACGTTTGGGCCACAAATGGTGTGATCAATAATATTTTTTGACATCTTATATCGGTATTAGTTATATCATATTTGGTTTGCGCGCATAACTTATACAGTTTTTAATACCGCGAATCAACCACTGTATATATATATATATAAAGAAAATCAAACGAGCCCTTAATGTTATAAATAAGCTATTATTCCTTGTTAGGATAGATTTGCAGATAAGCACTAACTATTAATGCCAAAGTCTATTTTCTTTTTTCGAAAATGAGTCAAACTTCAATAAGCTTTTTAAGGAGTAGTATTAATTCACTGACCAAAGAATGAAAGAGCAAATGAAGTCAGCAAGTGTGAACACATCTACTGTAATCTCAATGGAAGTTGAAGAAGACAAAAATGATCAACAACCCAACTCCAGATGGGATATTTTCAAAATGCATAAAGGTTTTATTCTGCATGCAAAAGGTTGTAATTAAGTTCTTACCATCTCTATTATGCAAAGTTTGATTACAACTATCAAATGGTTGAGTCTTGTTTTACTATAAATTCACACCTTTTGCCCATTCATTTTCATTGCATAACAAACATTTCTCCTTTTTCAGCTTTCTTGAAAACTGGTGAGCCTTGTTTCTTGCTTTTCTTGTATCATTTTTAATTTAATTCCATAGCAAGGTTTTCTCCTTTTTTAGCTTTTGTTTATATGATCACTGAAAATGGTGAGTCTTGTTTTCTAAAAATGTTTTCCTTGAGGCGAGGTTCTATCGAAAATATCCTCTCTACCTTTCTCAAGTAGGGGTAAGATTGCGTACACCTCACCCTCCCCACATCATACTGGATATGTTGTTGTTAGTGTTAGTGTTGGAGTTTTTAATCAAATGTTCTTTGTTTTGAAAAATCAGTAGAACATAAGTTGGTATCTTAATTCTCACTCATGTTTACATACCCTGCTTTTTTATGATAACTTTTAGTGGATTCAATTTCTTTTTTCGGTTCTATTGGTACAAGAACTGATTTTCAATGATGTCTCAAGTCATGAATGCTATAACATATACTTGTTAGATTGTTTTTTGTACCCTGAGGTGGTAATTTTTGAGGGTGAGAGTAGGGAGAATGTAAAAAACATTGATGATGCCAGGTTATATCGACTGCATCTTAGCCAAAATGCTTTAGCTATGGTAGAATCTCCCTTCCAGAAATAGAATAAAAGGTTTCAAGCTATGTCAGGTTAAACCTCTCTCGTGTGATTGGTGATGATATTTCATAAGGTTGAGACGACATGAAATTCTATGCTTGTGGTTTTCGCCTTGTTCTTCTTTATTACCTTCTTAAGTTTTATTCTTTTAGAAGTATTGTCATTTCTTTGGCTTGTTCTAGCTTATAGTTTGAGAGTCACTCATAAAGCTTTTAACGCTTGCAGAAGGACCAGCCACAGTGACAAGAGCCCTTTAATTCTCAGGCTCTGCAGCAGCAAAATTGTTGAATGATTTACGGTAAAATCAGTCTTAGCTTTACTAAAAATATTCAACTTTGGTTCCTCTGTCTAATCCAATGTTTTTTTTTGTTTGCCGTTGTCAATTTTATGTAGTTTGTGGATAACACCGTAAAATTCTTTTGCTCTTTATTTGGCAAGTGGTTTCCTTGTGGACCTTTTCAAAGCATCGTGTTTGCACTTTCCGAAAATTCTTCAAGCTTAATTTGGATATTAATGTCTTAAATCATCCTTGCTCAACTTGGTAGGTAGAGGGCTTCCTGTGAACACTCACTCATGTCGTTTTTACTTTTAATATTTTTTCCTTTTTGATGTGGTTCTTGATTATCAAGTTGAGCTTGTGAGTCATAAGTAACTATAAATTTTGTAGATATTACATCTAGCATATTTATTTTATGTAATGCAAGATTATATAGTGCTGAGTTCGCACAATTATCATTCTTTTATACGTGAACTTCATGTTAAAAGGAGTCTTAAAACAGATGGAATCCTATATCGTACTGGCAACTTACTCGTAAAAGGGTGTCGTAAAATAGTTATGTTCCTAAGTGGAGTAATGTTTAATGTTTTATAATCTCGCAATGGTGCAGCTGTGAAAGGAACTTATACTGGTTCTTCTTCTTAGCCTTACACACAACTTATACCCATCACGTATGTAGAGGTGTTGTATGTTTGAGTTTTTGTCATAGATGTCGCATGTTATAGACCTTTATATTCTCGTTTGTCATGATATGAATAAATGTAATTACTTTCATTTGCAACGTTGTGTTTGAGTGAGTTTTATAGTAATTTAAACTGCATCTATGTTGCAATTTCAGGTCTTGTAAGAAATATCATGAATTTATCTGTAATAGAATTGCTTAGCTCTCTAAAGTAAGCCATATCATTCAATATGCATTCTTGGATGGGGAGCTTTAATCAGCAAGTGCGACAGGAATCTGCTACACGCCATCCAGTCACTCTCGGTGTTGGTATTGGTTCGACTTTCAATAGGACATTAGCTGAATCAGAAAGTTCTGGTTCTAATTCTGTCCGTCTTACAGTTGATCTGAATATTCCATATGTTCCAGATGACGGTAACTCTGAGGTATATTGGCCGGTTGGATGTGATGTAAATGATACGATACATAATCAGCATTGGGTTGGTAGACGAAAGAGAAGCGGACGAAAGAGAAAGGCACCCGAAGGTACAATAGGAGGGATTTCCATGTCTGGAACTTCTCGTACAGTGAGTGACTTTGTTAATGTCATAAATACTAGCCCAATAACATCAGAAAGTCTCCCAGAGGATCCGATGGATTTGTTAAATGGGATATCAGCTACCGTCCAACCTTTCATTCAGAGTCATAGTTCTTGTAGTCTACATCAACTTTCACCACCGCGCTGGATGACTAACTCGAGTTTTATGGAGGCATCTTCAGTTTCTCACATCCCTAGAGCAGATAATGCCGGGAGCTCTCTTCAAACACATAGCTTATGGCATGCTCCAACAGCTTCATCTTTTCAAAGTACACATATTCCTCGAATTTCATGGACAGCTCTGCTGGAAAGCAATACAAGTTTAACAAACTTCCTTAATGATATTTTATCTGATTTGGAATATCAAACTAATGCGGTTATCCAGCCTTCAAGTGGTCCAGTTGTGGATTTAACAACAAGTGGAGTAGGGGACTTAGGAAGAACTGCTAATTTTCTGGGGCATTTTATGAATAATGAGATTGATCCTGCACCGCTTCCTGTTGTAACTGGAGAAACTGTTGCTGCTGATAACGAAGAAATGCTGGTGCCTGCGGTTAGTTCATTCATAACTTGAATATTTTTCAGTTTCTTAATTCCATCGAGCTTCTAATTTCCATTCTCTTGGTGCTTAATACATGCTCCTTAAAATATTCACTCAATCCACCATCTCCTTTTTAAGAAGATATTATATTTGATATTTCGGAGATGCTTCATCTCATTGTTGTATTTCTATCTGACAGTTCTTACGCATGAAAGTATACTTGACCTTTTACTTTTTTTACATGTTGTTAGTACATATATGTCGTTTTAATTTGGATATTATGCTATTGGTAAACTTTTAGGTACTTTGAGGAATATCATGTGGTCTAAAAGTTACAAAATTTTCCTATTATTTCATTTGATACCGTAGGAAGTGTATATATACTTCTAACATAAGCCTTTTTGGTACATATAGTTCATGACAAGCATGGTTCAACATAATGGTAGAGTTGTTAATGGCCACAACATGGAATGACAAGGAAAAAGAAGATTACAGAAAACTATTTTATTCCATTGTCGGTAAATTTCTATTTTATTATATATTAATTGTGTGGTTTATTTGTCAGCTTGTTGCTGCTATCATCATTCCCTTGGAAAACTGCTCCTCTCTATTTTCCAAAATGTCGAACTACTAAAGAATTTCTAATATCCTAGTTGTTGACACTATTTTTTTTAATGTCTATAGTCACTTCTATATTATTATTCCTTTCCTTTGGCATACCTGAATCATAGTTTTCATTTTTTACATTATTATTGCATATTCTCACCTACTTGACTTCAACAAATAGGGTGATGTTGTCATGGAGCTGGGGCAAAGAGACAATCCCATTGTTATCGAGGTCAGAATAATTGTTCTTTTAGTATGATTATGGAGTATGATTTCACTTGCCAGTTTGAATTCTTTTCATTTTAGTGTTTTTTCCATCTTCAATAATAAGATTTTATGAATTATGACTTGGAGATACTCCCAATTACTATTTATTCAGGAGCACTAAAAAACTTGGTGTTCATAAATATAGGGTTCGCAAAAGTAATCTTAGTATCCTTCTTACTTTGGTAGACAAAGTATAATGTAGAATCTTCCAATCAGATATATCTTTCAAACAAATCTTTCAAGCTAGTGTGGGTTTGAAATTACAGGATGATGAAGAAGATGAACGTGACGAACATCAACCGGCTGGCGATCAAATTTCTGTTGGAAATATGTCTTATGAGGTAATGGACTAAGCTGCAATACGTGAAAGTGTGATATGGTTTAGAGTAATCAATCTGATATTTCTGGTGGTTTGTGTAATAGGAATTACTGGCACTACAAGAGCATATGGGGTATGTCAAAACTGGATTAAGGCCGAGAGTTATTGATGCACTATTAGTGCGCCACAGGTATTATGCCGAGATGAACGAGTGCAACGACTCCTGTTGTATATGCTTGGTAAGGAGCACCAGATTTTGGCAGTTTTCACCTTGATCATTTTTTGGGTTACTTTAACTTGCTTACAACCTGATTCAATTATATTTTTTCCTCTTTGGTTGTTGTATAGGATACTTATAATGAGAGGGCCAAACTTGGAAGGCTTGATTGTGGCCATGAATTCCATTATTGTTGCATCTGGAAGTGGTTGAGGTCCAAGAATTTCTGTCCTCTTTGCAAAAGGACTGCTTTGAGATCAGATAGGTCTGTTATTTGAGAGAGTACAAGATGGTCGTGCGGGATTCTTGAAATAATATGCTATTCTCACGCTAAGAGATGAATAATGGTGTTTTTCTTTTAATTATTATTATTATTATTTTTTTTTTTGCAGTATGGTGTATTTTGTTGATTTTCGGTATTAATTTAGGTTATTGCTAGAAAATCTGTTATGGAAGTTCTAGTTTGAAAAATGGTGTTTTCGGCCGTACTGTTTTGTCTCTTTTGTGCCTTTTCCATTATTAGCTTGTGTCTAAAACATTGAGATGGCTGTTTTAGACTAAAGTACTAATAAAAATGCTTATGGTGCTTTTGAGTTGCTTAAATTTCCTTGCTGAACTTTTAGTAATAGAGTGTTTGCTTAAATGGATATGTTAAACTTTACACTTATATGCACATGTGTTGCATGTAGATACTCGGTCATTATATGTATTAAAAAATAATAAAGTAAATTTGTTACAAAATTATATACAGATAGAAATAATCAACTAAACCATCAATCAAGCTATACATGTTATGTTAGTACTTATAGATTTGCTAGGATTATCTTGTTTTGATGTATTACCAGATCCCACTAGTAATGCCAAAGTACTTTTTTCCTTAATTGTAGAGTCAACTCTAATATATAGCTGAAGTATTCATTTACTCCACAAAGTAAAGTGGTGAAAGACCAAATGAGCTCAAAAGCCAAACAAAGTGTGAACTCATCCGATCTAGTCTCCAAAAACCTGATAATTGTACTCTCAATAGAGGTTGATTAGAACAAAAATGTTACTGCCCTTTAGTGAGGAATCATGTATATTAGATGCTCATGTCGTCTGATCTCCGAAATTTAACTCAGAAAAATGTAGGGATATGTGGTTGACACTGCTGTATGTGTTATTAAGTTTTGTAATCTTGGTTGTTTCAACCTCAAAGTTGAAGCTGAGAGTACATGTTGGTTTTAATACCACTAGATCCATAAATTTCATGGCATAATTCCTCTCCCGAAATTGGGATTAATGTTATAGCCCACCATTCATTTAAATACCAATAGATCCATATGGTTTGTCGTCGTTTCTGATAATTCATAAGGTTTAGACGCCATGAAATTTTATGCTTGTACTTTTATTGCCTTGTTCTTGATATATTAACTCCTTTTTTATTTGTTGTAAAAAAAATTTAATGTCTGTTGATTTTTTCTAGCATATAGTATAGAGAACCAACCATAACACTTACTAAATAGAAGCTAACATTGCTAAAATTTTGTGCTTGCAGAAGGACTGGCCTACAATGACAATACCCCTTAATGAACAGGCTCTCTTACAACAAAGCTGTAGAAAGATTTGTGGTATATGCAATTTCTCCCTCACTAAAGTTGTTCAAGTTTAGTTCCTATGTTTATGTGTATGTTGGATTTGCTGGTTAACTGAGAAGTAAGTATTTTTATGTATCTCTATATAGAGTATTTACCACAATCACCGTATAATTCTTTTGCTTTTTACCGGACCACAATGTGTTTGAGATTGAGGCTTAGTTGTTGTTGTTTATTTGGCAAGGTTTTCTTGTGCACCTTTTCATGGAATTATACTTACGTGTTCGTAAACTGTTCAAGCATGATTTTAATGTTAATGTCTTAAATGATCCTTTCTCAACTTATGGCTTTGATATGACACAATAGCCATGCCATTTCTACTTTTTAATTTGGGGAAATGATGCTTTTGGTCCCTGAATTATCCCCATATTGAAGTTTCTGTCCCTATAATATCTGACTAAGTACTTTTAACCTTCAATTAAGCTATATAAGCTATTTTAATCCCAATAACTAACGGATCTCATCAAAGAAAGTGGATGTTTACAAATAGTAAGGATTTTTTGGACATTACATGTACCTAGTTTCACTGGGAAGGAATTGCATATCGTATTTGTTGTACATAGAGCACCAATTCTTGTAAAATACATTGCGTAACATCATTATACTTGACCTTGCGTGGAAATAATAAGTACAGTATATTTTTCACATTCATATACTACATTTTTACGCTTTAATTTACTTTCTCTCTCTCTCTTCGAGTGAATGCAGGGCTTTGAGCTATACTTCATCAAATTACAAGATATTTATGGAAAAAGTTCATGAAATGACTATAGTTTGCAATTAGCATTTTGAGTTCTCTTGTCAAACTTTTCCCAATGGGCAAGAAACACTTTGGTGCTCTTCAAGTTGCTTACTCTGTGTTTGGGGATAATCAACAATCTTTATGAGCATGACCAAATCGTTTACTTCTTAAAGTGAATTCTACCTTTACTTCTGTTTGGGCTTCTGTGTACAATTCAGATGTTTCATTGGAACAATAATTCCTCACAACCTAAGATTGCTCTTCCTGAATAATATCGAATTTACTACTCATTTTGTTGTTATTTTAGCTTCTTTTTTTGATTTCTTGGTACTTGGAAGTATAATTTCTAACCAGAAAAGTGTTCTAACAAGAATATAATGAGACAATATTTGTAGAAGAAATGCCTGAGCTCGAAATTTCACGCACTAGGGTAGGAATTATGCAAAATTGGTATTGGTTTGTCTGGTTGTATATGCTTGAAAGTAGAATATTTTAAAACCCCTAAAGTGCCCTTACCATCAGTAAACAATTCGTTTGGTTTGATAAGGTTCGTTAGTTATTGGATCAAAGTAGCTCACATTGCATAATTGAAGGTCGAAAGTGCTTAATCGGATATCACAGGGACTGAAATCGAAATAAGGGCATAACTCGGGGACTAAAAGTGCCATTTCCCCTTTTAATTTTTTTCCTTTTTGGTGTAGGGATTTTTATTTTTCCTACCACCTTCTCATCCCATTTATGATTTTCTTGATTTGCCTGAGCGTTGGTTTAATTATCAAGTTAAAGCTTGTGAGTCATAAATTACTGTAAATTTTGTAGATGAGCAGTTAGTATATTTATCTCCTGTAATGCAAGATTCATTAGTGCTGAGTCTCCACATTATATCAGTCTATGCAAGATTCATTAGTGCTGAGTCTCCACATTATATCAGTCTTCTGAAGTCACCTTCATTTTAAAAAGAGTCCTCAAACTATGTCATAATTACAAAGGCGTCTTGGGAATAACTAATATTGTTATTGTGCGTCAAAAATAAGTTTACTTGAGGAACTTTTAATGCTTAGGACTTGAGATCTTCCAATGGTGCAGCACTGCATGCTCTTATAGTTCTTCTTAGCCCTACATACAACTTATACCAATCTTATTACCTCCCCTTATATTTTACAATTAAAAGGATAATATGAGATCCTTCATTGTTTTACTTAAAAATTTATCGGATCTTATGTGTCTCTGGAATCCTCGTTGTCTCCAACTTACACCAAACTCATTCTTACATCACTATGCATGTGTAAAAGTGTTTAATGTTTGAGTTTTAGTCATAGATGTCACATGTTTTAGACATTCTATAAATTCTCGTTTGCTTATTTGCTAAATGTTATTACTTTCATTTGCAATGTCTTCTTTGAGCAAGTTTGTGACAAGGACCAAACGAGCCAAGACACCTTCCAACATGTATCAAGCGTGGAAGAAGCAACGGACTAGAAGTCAAGAGTGTTGGAGGTGATTCGAAGCCGTTCCGGAAGAACCAGGCTGAGGCGCCCCACCCAGACCAACCAGGGGCCCCACCCTAGAAAGCTAGCTGTCAGGCGCCCCTCCCAAGCCTTGGGGCGCTCCGCCCAAACCACTGCACAGTGGGGCGCTCCGCCCGCTATCCAGGTGCCCCGCCTAGGCTACTCCACTGATAATTTTGTGAGGCGCTCCGCCCGAAACGCTTAGTTGCGAGAAACATAAGGGTGTTAAGACTATTTTGACCCTACGTGGTCTTTTATACTAAAGCCTAGTATGTGGGCTATTTAGACATTTTACTTAGTACCTAAAAACTTTATAAACAGCTAAATAGCTTATTTCATTCCTTAGCTTATTTTGAATGATGGATGAATTTTGTAAAGAGTGGATCTCTTTGGGTTTATGAAAAACCAACCTATGTTTGGGATTTGTGTGCTTCTAGTGGATTCTAGTTGGACAACGACCCCGCCCCGATCATTCTACTTGTGTGCTCACGTTAGCTCGAGGGTAGTTTCCTAGTGTAGGTGTTCTTGTCTTTCTCTCGGGGTGTAACGGAACGAGTTCTTCGTTGCTACTTGAGATTATCGATCGAGTTACGTCTCGCTCTTTATCTTTTACTTTTTCCGCGTTTGATTCTTATCAGTTTGGTATTAGAGCAAGGCTCGGGTTTTGTTTCTACAAATCTCCGACCCTTGATTCTTCGTACCTAGTATCTTATATTTTAGTTTCTTGTTGTTGAAGTTGTTAGAAAGAAGCAAAACTCAAAAAAATAGAGAAGTGAAAATTACAAAAATTGTCGTAACTTTTTGGTGTGATTGATTCTTGTTATGGGTGTTATAGATTCTTATCCTTGTTTAAAACCTGTCGTTTGGGTACCACAATCTCGAGGTTTGGATTGAAATCAAGAGATTTGAAATTTTGAAACCCCAAAATTGTTAAACCCTTTCAAAACCCTTGTTCTTAATGATTCTTGGATGATTCATGGGGTGGATGATTGTTGATTGTTGATTTGATTATAGGGGTTTGTTCTACATTGGAAAACAAAGGATTTGAAATAAAGTTCATGTGAATCGGAGTTGTATAACATCAAAAGTGAAGAATCAAAACCCACTTTGAACCCTTGTTGAAAAACCCTTATTGAAAAACTTTGATTGATGATTGTTCTTGATTTATTGGTTGTTTTGATGTAAGAATCATTGGGGTTTGAAGGTTATATCAATATTCAACTTTGGGTACCTTGGATTTGTGCAAAAAAAGTTGAAATCAGACCAAATTTTGGCTTGAAATTGAGCAAAATCGGAGTTGGAAAAGCAGGGGCCCGACCCCCACGCGCTCCGCCCAGCGCCCCGCCTGACCCCCTCTCCCCCCCCCCACTGTTGAAAAACTTAGAGGAGCTCCGCCCCAATCTCTGGGCACTCCGCCCAAGCCCTGAAGGTGTGGATTTGGTAGTTTTCCTTAGGTTTTCTTGTTTCTTTGTTGCCTAACCTCTAATTAGTGCTTATCTAAGTAACTTCCCAACTTAATTGGCACTAATCCTTTATTGCTATTAGGTTACTCGTTCCTTAGTTGGAGAGTATAACTCTAAGAAGATCCGTAGAATCCTTTGACTCAAGTCCTTACTTAAAGTGTTTATCGTACATCAAGTCACGTTAACTCTACTCATCCCGGAGTACACTTGACTTGTGAGTTGATTGATTGAGTTGAGGATTGTTGTTCAACTACTTGAAGCTTTTAGTACTCAAGTTCGAGTAAAATATCCACCACCACTAAACGAGTGACCCGAGTGCTATACACGTGAGGGTGTGTGTGAGGTGATTTCACTAACGTTTGTTCTTCTTGTAGGTACAATGGCCAATGAAAGTCAAGATTTCATAAAGGATGCCTTGGCTAATCTCCTTGCCAAGATGGATATCATGAACAAAAGGATTGAGTCTCTTGAAAAAGGGGCCTCAAGTACCCAAGGTGATCAAGGGACCCCGAGTGTCCAAGTTGAGTAAGGGACCCCGAGTGTCCAAATTGAAGCCGGTGAAGGCTCAAGTAGTCCTACCTTTATCCCGGAATAAGTTGTTGAGTTGCTTAATCAATAACGGGTGAAGGAAGATCGTGAGCGATATGAACAAATGTTGGGAAATCCCCAATGAACGGGCATTCTCCGTACTGTGGACAACCCCCAAAGAAAAATTCCACTTCCAAGACCTATTCGAAACGTGCAACCTCTTGAACACGTTGGAGAAGCTCAAGAAGGGGAGGAGGAAGAATATGGAGGTGATGACTATGGAGCTCCTAATCCGAATGGGAGAGCCATGAATTGGGGACGCAATGTTGATAGGGGTAGTGGCCGAGGACGAGGGCCACCCATAGGAGTTGATAGGGATGTTGAAGGGAATGTTAGGAGAGACTTTGGTGGTTATGGAGGCAACTTTGGAGGTCAACCGGAGCCTTACCAAGGGGGTCGAGATAACAACAATCTTAATAGTGTGAAGCTCACTATTCTTTCCTTCAAAGGGAGTAGTGACCCGGTGGAGTATATTGAGTGGAAATTGGCTATGGAGAGAATATTTGACACCAATGATATGCTCGAAGAGACGAAGACCAAGTATGCAATATCTTCTTTTGAATCCTTTGCTTCTACTTGGTGGGAATCGGTCAAGAGAAATAGAAGAAGGAATGCTATGCCAATCAATGTGACTTAAGGTGAATTGATTCGTGTGATGGATGAGAAGTACTTGACTCATCAATACCGTGTGGACCAATACAAGCGTCTCTATAAGTTAAAGCAAGGTTCCAAGATGGTTGGGGAGTACTTCAATGAATTTGAGCAAATCCGGATGTCCCTAGATTTGGATAGGAAAGATGATGAACAAGTCGTGATTAGATTTCTAAGTGGTTTGAATCGAGACATAGCCTCTCAAGTGAATTTTCACAAGTATGAAAACAACTATGAACTCTTTGATGATGCGGTTGAAGCCGAGAAATGGCTCAAGGATGAGAAGTCCACCAACTACAAGAGCAACACTTCTACTTCCACAAGCAAGCCAAAGGAGTGGAAGACCTCAAATGCAAACTTTCCAAGTGCAAGTGCTAGCAAAGAAGTGAAGAGAACATATGAGAAGTCTACACCACCATTGGGAGGTAATTCTAAAACTCACTTGAGCGATCCTACTTCTACAGAAAGAACCATGGTTGTGGTAGGCAATTTGGTGTATGAGCAAGATAGTGAGCCCGAAAATGAGGAGGATGAGGAGATTGCTTGTGAGGAGGCTATAGAGGAAGGAGATGATCCTAATATGTTCTTGGTGGTTAGGAGGAGTTTGAGTACCATTTTCATGGAAGAGGAGGTGGAGAATGTTCAAAGAGAAAACCTCTTTCATGCTAGATGTCGAGTCATGGGTAAAGTTTGTTCCATGATTGTTGACTCTGGAAGTTGTGCCAACATAGTGAGCCAAACATTGATTCCCCAATTGAACATACCCACCTTGAAACACCCTAACCCATATCGATTACAATGGCTAAGTGAGTGTGGGGAGTTGAAGGTGGTGGAGCAAGAATTGATTGAGCTTGGCATGGGAAGCTATAGAGACGAAATCTTGTTTGATGATTTCTCGATGCAAGCATGCCATCTATTATTTAGGAGACCATGGCAATATGATAGATGTGTGGTGCACGATGGTCGGACCAATTCATATACGGTCAAGAAAGATGGGAGGAAGTATATGCTTAAACCTTTGACTCCAAGGCAAGTAAGGGAGGACTACAGGCGAATGAGGGAGTTAAGGGAAGCGGCTAAAGCAAAGTCACCCATTGTACTTGAACCCGAGGTAAACAATCTTGTTGTCTTGCCATTGCATGATGAAAATGAGAGTCACTCCACTTCAAATGATAGAGAGAAGATAGAGAGAAGTGAGGGAGTGACCGGTGACAATCTAAGAGAGGAAAAAGGAGAGGATTTGAGGAGTGATGTTAGTGGATTGTCACTACCAACTACACTTGACCATGAGGTAAAATTGAGAGAGAAGAGAGGTGAGGAAAGAAAAATTGAGAGTGAGAGCACCCATTGTTCTAACAATTCTTCATCTTCTATTCTTTCTTGTGTTAGTTCTTATGTAGGTACAAATGAAGACAAGCCATTGGAGCCTCAACCATGTGCTTGGTAGGAGAGACAAGAGGAAGAAAATCTTCAATGTGAGCTTCATGAAGAAGGAGTTACATATGACGCTTCAAGCCTTCTGAGTGATCAAGGAAGTACTACAAATGTAAGTGTTTCTCCACCTTTTCATGAGCCTACTAGCTATTTGTCTTGTGATGACTCAAAACTAGTTGGAGCTTGTGATGCATCTAGTGAATATCCCACTAGTGAAGAGTCTAAAAGTCAACTTGTGTGTGCTTCTGTGACATTAGTTGAGAGCCTTACTAAGCCACATCATGATGTGAGCTCATTGTTCAATGAATCTCTCACTAGTGTAGATTTGACAGTTGACAATGATTATGACCTTTGCTATGACACTCCACCAATCTTTGAGAAAAGGGTAGATGAGATAGTTTATCATACCTTTATTGATATGCTTCTATTTGGTGGACCAATATATGGTGGTGGGGATAGTGACCGTGAGGAGTCCAGATTGCATGAATTCGACAAAGTTGTCTTGATGGCTCCTCAAGTGAACCTACTCTTAATAACTTGTCTATGCTTGATCATGATGTTGAGATGCATGTTTTTACTAATCCATTATTTGAAGGCATCCTCATTAGTGGTAATGATTTGTATCGGACTAGGGTGAGTAGTAAAATGGAACCTCCATGGTGTGAAGGGTTTGACTCCTTAGGCAACCCATTGTGTGAGAATTTGAGTGAGGTAAATGACTCTTTGAGTGACCCTACTATTGCTTGTTGGGGTTATGATGAAGAAGAGGTCATTATCAATGCCTTTCTTGATAGTTTGTCTTTGGAGAAGGGTTGCTTAGGTGATGAAGTGGGAGGTGAAAAGGAATACCTTGGTGTGAGTAAGTATGCTCTAAAGAAAGGGAGTGGAGTACTTGGTGTTACTTGCATGTTGGCTTATTTGACTCACTCCACTCCACTCCACATGTTGATCACACTTTAAAGAGGGATTGGTTTGTTGATCTTGAGCTTAAGGTTCAAGGGGATTTTGATACCTTGATCTTGCATTTTCCATGTCCCCATGACCTATTTGCTCGCTATTGGATTGAGTGCATGTTTTCATTGAACCAAGTGCTTGATGATCTCATTAGAGATTTGGTATTTGTGCTAAACATTGATGCTTGGTTATATCACAAGAGTGTGTTTTCCCACACTTCTTGCACTAACCTACTTTCAAAGTAGGAAATCTTGTGTTTGCTTGTCGTTGCTTGTAGGTTCTAAGCTCTATGTTAAGGCAAATGAGATCTTGGAAGAAACCTATGTAAAAGTAACGATCAAGGGTTGCAAGGGAGGAGAGCTTTGGGCACCCCGAAGAGATGATGCCATGGACGTGAATGCATTGATTTCGAGGACGAAATCTTCTCAAGAAGGGGAGGATGATAAGGACCAAACGAGCCAAGACACCTTTCAAACATGTATCAAGCGTGGAAGAAGCAACGGACTAGAAGTCAAGAGTGTTGGAGGTGATTTGAAGCCGTTCCGGAAGAACCAGGCTGAGGCGCCCCGCCCAAACCAACCAGGCACTCCGCCCTAGAAAGCTAGCTGTCAGGCGCTCCTCCCAAGCCTTGGGGCGCTCCGCCCAAACCACTGCACAGTGGCGCACTCCACCCACTATCCAGGCACCCCGCCTTGGCCACTCCACTGATCATTTTGTGAGGCGCTCCGCCTAAGCTTGGGCGCTCTGCCCGAAACACTGAGTTGCGAGAAACTTAAGGGTGTTAAGACTATTTTGACCCTATGTGGTCTTTTATTCTAAAGCCTAGTGTGTGAGCTATTTAGATATTTTACTTAGTGCCTAAAAACCTCTATAAATAGCTAGATAGCTTATTTCATTCCTTCGCTTATTTTGAATGATGAATGAATTTTGTAAAGAGTGGATCTCTTTGGGTTTATAAGAAACCAACCTATGTTTGGGATTTGTGTGCTTCTAGTGGATTCTAGTTGGACAACGACCCCACCCCGATCATTCTACTTGCGTGCTCATGTTAGCTCGAGGGTAGTTGCCTAGTGTAGGTGTTCTTGTCATTCTCTCGGGGTGTAACGGAACAAGTTCTTCGTTGCTACTTGAGATTATCGATCGAGTTACGTCTCGCTCTTTATCTTTTACTTTTTCCGCGTTTGATTCTTATCAGTTTGTTAGACATATAAGCTGCATTAACGGTTCAATTTCTGGACTGGAAAGATATTTCAGGAATTTTCCTGTAATAGAATTGTTTTGCTCTTTTAAGTAAGTCACATTATTTCTTATTCTCGCATTGGGAGCTATTGGAACATTATCTCTTTGTTATCAGTATTGATCTTTTTAATTATCTCTTCTTGCGAGAAATGTAGCCTCTGTAATCCATGCAAATCAACAAACATGCTAGGAATCTGGCACATACCAGCCAAGCACTCTTGGTGTCGGTATAGATTCGACTTTGAATGGGACATTAGCTGATTCAGAAAGTTACAATACTGATTCTACCGACCTTATGATAGATTTGAATGTTTCATATGTTCCAAATGTTGGTGACTCTGAGGTAGATGGAGCAGTTGGTATTGATCTAAATGATATGATACATTATCAGCTACGAAGAAAGAGAAAAACACCCGATGGCACGACAGGAGGGATTTCTATGTCTCGAACTACTTGGACAGTGAGTGACTTCGTAAGTAGTTCCAGAAATACTAGTCGTACTGTGTGTGGCTTCATAACTAGTGTCAGAAATACTAACATCATAATAGCTTGAAAGTCTCCCTGAGAATCAGCTAAGCAGACATATATGGAATATCTGCTGGAAAAATCCAGCTCCATTCACCAACCTATTCTTCCATGATTTCCTCACTGAGTTCTTATTTGAGCCATGACATGACGGAACTATTAAATGGGACATCAGCTAGTGTCCAGCCTTTCATTCAGAGTCATAGTTCTGCTAGTCTATAGATAACTAACTCAAACTTTGTGAAGATATCTTTAACTTCTCACATCCCTCGAGCAGATAATGTCGGGAGTTCTCTTCTAATACAAGGCTTAGGGAACTCTCCAACAGCTTCATATTTTCAAAATACGTGGTTCCTGGAGCTTTAAGGATAACTCTGGTGGAAAATAGTGCAAGTTTAACTTTCACTGAGCAATATACAAACTTCCGTAGTAATCTTTATTCAGCTTTCGGATGTGAATCTAATGCTGTTATCCAACCTTCTAGTGGGCCAGCTAGATATTTGACAGAAAATTGAGTAGGTGACTCAAGAAGAACTGCCAAAAGGCGCTCTTTGATTAGTGAGATTGATCCTCCACCACTTCCCCTTGTAACAGGAGATACTATTACTGAAGCTAACACATAAATGCTGGTTCCTGCAGTTAGTTCATCTTTCATAACATGAATGCTGCTCAGTTTTTTAGTTCTTCTAAGGTTTCAATTTCCATTCTCTTGGTGCTGAAAAAGTTCCCCCTTAAAATATTCCCTCAATCCACCCTCTCCTTTTAAGGACACACACTATTCAATATTTCGGAGATACTTCAGCTCATTGATATGTTTCTAACTAACAGTTCTTAGGCATGATTTATATGTTGTTAGTACATGTCTTTCGTTCTAATTTGTATATGATGTTGTTAGTAAACCTATGAAGAATTTCAGGGAAGAAAATTATTTTTCTATATTTCTGAATGAATATTACAACCTATGAGTCGGTATATTTATACAATGAGTCCTAGAACTAAACAAGAAAATATAACAAATTACAACACAATAAGGAAAAGGATAATTCAAAATTAACTATCAACATTCCCCCTCAAGTTTGTGCAAAGATGTTGCGCATGTCCAACTTGCAAACCAAAGTATGAAAATCCTTTTTGCTGAGACCTTTTGTGAGCACATCTGCCAGTTGTTGTTGTGATGGAACATACAATAAATTCAAGGTACCATTAGCAACCTTTTCTTTAATGAAGTGTCGATCAATCTCAACATGCTTTGTTCGATCATGCTGGACATGATTTTGAGCAATACTGATTGCAGCCTTATTATCACAATACAAGGAAATTTTTCCTTTCCCAAACATTCTCAATTTCTTTAGTAACCTTCGTAGCCAAAGAAGTTCACAAACCCCTTGGGCTATAGCTCTATATTCATCTTCAGCACTAGATCTAGCTACAACACTTTGCTTCTTACTTCTCCAAGTAACTAAGTTCCCTCCTACGAAAGTACAGTAGCCAGTGATAGATCTTCTATCATCTAAAGATCCAGCCCTATCCGCATCTGTAAAGGCTTCTACTAGGTGATGGCCATGCTTAGAGAAAAGCAAACCTCTCCCTGAAGCAGACTTCAGATATCGTAAGATGTGGAAGACAGTTTGCATATGAGGATCTCGGGGATCATGCATATACTGACTAACCAAACTAACTGGATAGGCTATGTCTGGTCTAGTGTGAGAGAGATAAATAAGTCTTCCAACCAACCTCTGATATCTCCGTTTGTCAACTGACTCTCCAATCCCTGCTTGTAACTTGTGATTACTTTCAATGGGACTAGTTCCTTTCAAGAGATCCATAATATACTTTCTTTGAGAAATAAAGATCCATTTATTTGATCTAGCCACCTGGATTCTCAAGAAGTATTGAAGTTTTCCTAGGTCCTTGATTTCAAATTCCTTTGCCAACAACTTCTTCAATCGGGTCATCTCCTCTTTGTCATCTCCTGTCATTACAATGTCATCAACATAAAGTATGAGAAGAGTGAGTTTACTCTTTTTTTGCCTTATGAAGAGGGTATGATCAGCATTACTTTGTCTGTAGCCAAAAAAGATCATAGCTTTGCGGAATCTGTCAAACCACGCTCTAGGCGATTGCTTAAACCCGTACAAGGCTTTCTTCAGTTTGCACACCTTTCCTCGGCTCTGTTCAGTATTAAATCCAGAAGGGATCTCCATATACACTTCTTCTTTTAAATCTCCATGAAGAAATGAATTTTTTTACATCAAACTGCTGTAAGTCCCAATCCAGATTAGCTGCACAAGACAAAAGGATTCTTATGGTGTTCATTTTTGCAACTGGAGAAAATGTCTCCTGATAATCGACTCCATAAGTTTGAGTGCATCCCTTAGCCACCAATTTCGTCTTGAATCTCTCAATCGAGCCATCAGCTTTATGCTTCACAGTAAAGTGCCATCTGCAACCAACCAGCTTCTTGGCCGATGGTTTAGTGACAAGTTCCCAAGTGTTATTTTTTGACAAAGCCTTCATTTCTTCAATCATAGCCTGCTTCCATTTAGGATCTGCAAACGCTTCCCTCAAATTCTGGGGAATAGACACAGAAGAGATAGACAAGACAAAGGCTCTATATGAGGGAGATAAGGAATCAAAGGAGACAAAATTAGATAAGGGATGTTTGGTAGTGCAAGTTCCGACACCTTTTCTGTGAGCAACATGCAAATCTAACTCATTAAGAAAAGTAGGTAACTCACCGGTAGAAGAGAATTCAGCTTCGGCAGATTTCATGATGGTTTCTTCTGCTTCTTCAACAACTTTCTTTTTCATCGAGTAAGTTTTCAAACCAGGAACATCCAAAAGCCCATGTAAACGCCCAACAGTCTCCCCATCAATAGTCTCCCCCTCAACAGTCTCCCCCTGAACTCTATCTCTGGTATCAACCTCAACAGGATCAATACTATAGCTGGAAAGATTCATCTGTTCCTTCTTATTACTCTTCCTCTGAAAAAGTGATGGTGTAATGCTAAAATAGGGCTCCCATTCCCGAAAGGTAACATCCATACTGACAAAGGTTCTCCTAGTGGGAGGATGATAACATTTGTACTCTTTTTGGGTTGGGGAATACCCAATAAAAATATATTTAAGCGCTTTAGGATCAAGTTTCCCAAAATTTCTAGTGTGAACAAAGCAAACACACCCAAACACCTTTGGAGAAACAGTATATTCATTTTTCCTTTTAGAGCTTCTAGAGGACATTGAAAATTCAGGGTTTTAAGTGGCATTCTGTTGATAAGATAGGCAGCTACAAGTACAGCATCCCCTCAGTAAGGTTTTGGAAGATTCATTGTAAACATAAGAGATCGTGCCATTTCTAACAAATGCCTATTCTCTCTATCAAGAACCCCATTTTGCGCACTAGTGTAAGGACAACTAGTTTGATGGATTATCTCATAAGACTCTAAATAAGACCCAAACCTTTTATCCATATATTCTGTGCCATTATCAGTTCGCAACCATCGACTTCCAGACAAAGAATTTGTTTGAGTAGGACCCCATACTTCAGAATGAATAGTCGTAAAAGAAATTGTACTTTTATTATCACTCACTGGATAAGAGTTTGTTGTACGCTTGGCAAATTCACAAGCATCACAAACCAAAGATTCAAACTCAGTCTTTGAAAACAAACTAGGATATAACTTCTTTAACACAAAAAAAGATGGGTGCCCCAACCGCCTGTGCCACTGAACTATTTCTTGGTCGACAGCTTTATTTCCTCTAAAAAAATGCTTTACCAGAGTCTCTACTTTCATCAATCATGTGTAAGCCATCATGCAATCTACTACTGTAAATTGACGGCAAACTCAGGTACATCGAGAACGGATGATAATGTAATATTGGGTGTACAGACAATAGAACCTGTTATAGAGATAGGAGTTAAAGACCCATTGGCTATTCTGACATAATCCCTTTTGAGACATGGAGAGTAGTTTTGAAAGCTTTTAGAGGAGCCTGTCATGTGTCTATTCGCACCAGAATCAATAATCCAAGAATTTAGGTGAGCAGTAAAGGCATTACCTGATTGAACATAATTGGATGTTGCTGAAGAAGGAGAGTCAAGTTTGGACTGAAGTCGACGAAGGTGTAGAATTTTAGAAGAGGATAATGATTCTTTAGAATTTGTGTCCTTAGATGTATCCACATTTTCAGCAACATTAGCTTGACCCCTTGGTGGACCTGCTTGTTTTCCTCCACGACCTCTACCTGATTTACGTTTCAGCTTCCAACACGTCTCCCTAGTATGCCTGTAAATACCACAATGATCACAATACAGGTGATCCTTATTAGAAGTAATTGCCCTTGGTTGCTCCTGAGAGACGGCTAACCCAGACTTCTCGATTAGTGCAGAATAAAGCATCACCCCTTGCCGACTCTCTTCCTGTTGGACATAAGAATATGCATTCTCAAGAGAAGGAAAAGGATCTCTGCTAAGAACCTGAGCCCTGATCTGATCATATTCTTGATTCAAACCAGCCAAGAAATCATAAACCCTATCTTTTTCAACCAATTTCTGAAAGAGAACTACATCATCAGTGCATTTTGCTTGAAGGTCTTGATAGTAGTCGATATCCTGCCACAACCCACTCAACTCAGAATAGTAGTCAGTGATACTCAACTCACCTTGCCTTGTAGCATGAATTTTATTCCTAATTTCAAAAATTTGTGCATTATTCCCCTTGCGAGAGTAGGTGCGCTTAGTTGAGTCCAGATCTTTTCAGCAGTATCAAGCAATAAATATTGTCTCGAAATTAGAGGATGCATTGTATTCAAAAGCCATGTCATAACAAGAGAATTGTCAGAATCCTACTGACTATAGGTAGGATCAGTAACAGCAGGTTCTTTCTTTTCTCCAGTAATATAACCAAGTAGCTTTTTAGACTTGATAAAAAGCAAACAAGATCTTGACCAAGCCAGATGCGTAGCAACCCCGTCCAATTTCACTACACTGATTTGTGAAATAGGAGTATTGTCTACCATCTTTATGTCTACAATCTTTGCGTCTCCCATAAGTTAATTATCAATGTACAAAACTGGTAAAAACAAACTGTCTTGGACCAGATCTAAAAAACAGTGGGCAGAAATTGAGAAAAAACTCGCCGGAAAATATTTCTGATGGCCAGAAACTATTGCAACTGAGATGGGTAAGGTCGGAATAAGGAGGCGACTCTAACCAAAAAAAAATTTTGAAAAAACTTCGCCGGACGCAGCCTCATGCGCCGGCACGTGGTCGTCGGAGCAGAGTCTTTTGGTGGCACGTAGGAGCGCGTGTGAAGGAGTTTCCGGCAGATTTTTGATGGGGTTTGGTCGGCGGTTCAAGGGGAAGCTTTGGGTACTTTTATTTTTTCCAATAACCAACGAAAAATTTAATATGTGCGGACAGCCATCGGAGAAAGATAAAACTTGACCTCTTAGAGTGACAGGCAAAACCCTAGGCTGCAAAAGGCAGCGGGCTCTGATACCATGAAGAATTGCAGGGAAGAAAATTATTCTTCTATATTTCTAAATGAATATTTCAACCTATGAGGAGGTATATTTATACAATGAGCCCTAGGACTAAACAAGGAAATATAACTAATTACAATATAATAAGGAAAAGGATAATTCTATAATAACTATCAACAACCTATAAGTACTTTTAATACTGAATATCATGCGGTCCACATATTATAGTTTTTTTACCGTCGTTTTTGGCACATATAGTCAAAGGAAAAGCATGATTCAGTGTAATGGTAGAACTTTTAACTACCACAATAAGGCATCACCAAAAAGGAAGATAACTGAAAAATTATATTGTTTCACTATCAGCATCCTCAAAAAATAAAAATATTGTTTCACTATCAGTAAATATAGCTGTTTAGTTTTGTTGTCGAGTTATTGCTTCTATTAGCATTTATGTGAAAAGCTACTCCTTTTTATTTTCCAAATGTCAAACTTCTAAGCGTTCGTAATAGCCTTATTGTACCAGAATGTTCCCATTTTAGACTGCACAAGTGATGAAAATAACAATAGTACTCGAAACCGTTAGGTTTCTTATCACAAGATTGTTAAAGAAAATGGACCTTGGGCCTTACTCAATCCCAAAAGCTAGGTCAAAGGGAGGAGGATTGCTCATGCCATATAAGGAGACCAAATTCCTCATCCACATCTGATATGGGATTCAACACCCCCCGCACGCTCAGGCCTTTGGCAACTGGTGCGTGGATAATATGGCGGCCCAACATCGGTGAATAATTGGGATGGGCCTGACTCTGATACCATGTTAAAGAGAATGGACCTTGGGCCTAACTCAACCCCAAAAGCTAGCTCAAAGGGAGGAGGATTGCCCAAGCCATATAAGGAGACCGAATTCCTCATCCACATCCGATGTGGGACTCAGCACCCCCCGCACCCCTAGGTCTTTGGCAACTGGTGCGTGGATAATATGGGGGCCCAACACCGATGAATAATTGGGATGGGCCTGGCTCTGATACCAATATGTTGGGAAGAAACCAAGTAATATCAAAGTTGCACGACAAGGTAAATGCGGAAGGAATACCCAAGTCAAAACTTCCCACACTATCTGAACACGAGGAGAAAACTAAGTTGAAGCACAAATGGATATAGGGGCAGCTACAAAACAACAATAACAATAGCAAGACAAAGTAATCAAACCAAATGCAAGAGACACTAAATTTACGTGGAAAACCCCTTCAATGTGAAGAGGTAAAAAACCACGGGACCAAAGTTAACCACAGCTCCACTAATCAATCAAAAACAGTTACAAATGCTCTCCAAATTAGCAACAAACAAAGTGCCAAAGAACGAGCAACTATAGATAAACAATAGCACCAAAACTAGGGAACAAAGGAGAGAAATTACTCAAATTCAGCTACTGTTCGTGGACCAGAAACAGAAGCTTCAAACAGCAAAATTCAATCTCCACCGTCCAGATCCAAGAACATGATGTTGAGAACCCCCAGTTCAAATTTCAGCACAATCCAACGGTTAACGAGTCGGAAAATGCAGTTTGAAGCGGACTGCCTGAAGCAAAATTTTCTGGAGCAAAAGAACAATGTAATTCTCTCTCAAAACCCTAAAAAACGGCTGCTCTCTTTATACCTAATATTCATCAATTTCTTCAGCAGGAACAACTTATTATTTCCAGTCTTCGAAGCATAAAGTGTCTCGAGATTCTCCCACAAACTTCTAGCATGTGTCTCATTCACAATATGATTACGAACATTGTCTTCAGCTGATGTAGGAAATCAAACGCGGAAAGTAAAAAGGATAAGAACGAGACGTAACTCGATCTCTAATCCCAAGTAGCAACGGAGAACTTGTTCCGTTACACCCCGAGAGAAGGACAAGAACACCTACGCTATGCAACTACCCTCGAGCTAACGCGAGCACGCAAGTAGAATGGTCGGAGAGGAGAAGTATTCATCTAGATCCGCTAGAAGAACTACAAGTCCCAAAACAAAGGGTTTCATTCAATAACCAAGAGCCTTGCTCATGTTCAATATTCTTCAACTATCAAAAGAGACTAAGTTCAAAATAGGTTTAGCATGGCTATTTATAGTGTTTGCCAAGCTTGCACAATGACTAAAATACCCTTACTAATAAGGTTTACAAAATAGGCCACGTAGGGCAAAACGGTAAAATAAACATAGGCCTTCACAGCTGGGAGGGGCGCCTGGAATCTGGGTGGGGCGCCTGGGATTGCTGTCAGCTAGGCGGGGCGCCTGGGTGGGGCGCCTGGCTAGGCGGTCCGCCTGTGCATTTTCAGCTCCTTAGGCAGTGAGCTTGCCAGGCGGGGCGCCTGGCTCAGGCAGGGCGCCTGGCTCTGCTGGGCTGTCCTCTTCCTTAGGCGTGAGGCCTAGTTTGAGCACCCGGAATGGCTTCCACTCGCTTCCTTCCTCAAGTCCTCTCCTCTCCAAGTATAAATGCGCCTCTTGGACATCCTTGGCTTGGCTCCGAGTGAATGGTCTCCTTGTGGTGGATTGCCCGGCATCATCCTCCCCTTTTTGAGAAGATTTCGTCCTCGAAATCGAAGCATCACCATCCACGACCTCTTCATTACCTACATCCAAAGGAACCAAGTCACAAACATTGAAAGTATTAGAAACTTGATACTCACTTGGCAAGTCGACCACATAGGCGTTGTTGTTTATCTTTGAGAGCACTTGGAATGGGCCATCTCCACCGGGTGCCAACTTTCCTTTCCTAAGGCTTGGAAACCTTTCTTTCCGGAAGTGCACCAACACATAGTCACCCTTCTTGAGTTCCACCTTCTTGCGTCCCTTGTTTTTCTTAGAGGCTACCTTTACATAGGCTTCCTCCAAGTTCTTCTTCGCCTTAGCATGTATTTCCATCAAAGCCTTGGCTCTAGCTTTACCTTCAAAATTAACAACCATTTCCCTTGGCAAAGGGGTTAGACCAAGGGGAATCAAGGGGTTAAAACCATACACACACTCGAATGGAGTCATACCAATCATTCGATGCACGGTTCGATTGTAGGCAAACTCCATTAGAGGTAGCTTTTCTATCCAAGTCCCACCCTTACCTCGGGTCATGGCTCTAAGGAGAGCACCCAAGGTTCGGTTCACCACTTCGGTTTGCCCATCGGTTTGGGGGTGGTGGGACGTAGAAAACAAGAGTTTGGTGCCAAGGGCACCCCATAAACTCCTCCAAAAATGACTTAGGAACTTAGTGTCCCTATCACTCACTATGGTTTGAGGCACACCATGCAATTTCAAGATATTATCAATAAATAAGGTAGCAACATGTTGTGCATCATCGCATTTACGACATGGAATGAAATGCGCCATTTTGGAGAACCTATCCACAACAACATAAATGCTATCATGGCCCCCCCTAGTCCTTGGTAATCCCATCACAAAATCCATCGAGATATCCAACCATGGACTAGTAGGTACGGGGAGTGGGGTATACAAACCATGGGGGTTCGACTTGGACTTAGCAACCTTGCATTCAAGACAAGAGTTGCAAAGTCTCTCAACATGGGTCCCCATTTTTGGCCAATGGAATTGTTCCCGAAGGATGGCCAAGGTCTTGTCCCTACCAAAGTGACCCATGAGTCCTCCACAATGTGCCTCTTGCACAAGCAATTCCCTCCATGAGGACTCGGGTATGCACACTTTACCATTCTTAAAGATATATCCATTAACCCATTGGTATTTCTCAACTCTCTCCCCTTTTTCTAGAGCTTCATGGATGCTCTTGAGCTTCGGGTCATGAGCATACATCAATTTAATGCTTTCAAAGCCCATAAGCTTAGAGGTGAGAGTGGTGGCTAGAGCGAACTTTCTAGAAAGCGCATCCGCCACAACATTGTCTTTCCCTTTCTTGTATTGGATAACATAGGGAAAAGACTCAATGAATTCAACCCACTTGGCATGTCTCTTATTGAGCTTCTCTTGGCCTCTCAAATGCTTGAGTGACTCATGGTCACTCTTGATTACAAACTCACGAGGCCAAAGATAGTGTTGCCAATGGGCAAGGGCTCTCACAAGGGCATACAACTCCTTGTCATATGTAGAATAGTTCAAGGAGGCCCCTTTCAACTTCTCACTAAAGTAGGCGATGGGTTTGCTATCTTGCATTAAAACACCACCAATTCCCACCCCCGAGGCATCACATTCTACCTCAAATGCCTTTCCGAAGTCGGGCAATTGCAATAGAGGGGCGGTACTCAACCTACTTTTCAACTCATGGAAGGCCTTCTCTTGAGGCTCTTCCCAAACAAACGGTTGGTCTTTCTTCACCAATTCGGTGAGTGGAGCGGCGATGGAGCTAAAGTCCTTCACAAATCGCCTATAAAAGCTTGCGAGACCATGAAAGCTCCTCGCTTGAGTCACGGTAGTAGGAGTAGGCCAATCACGTATGGCCTCTACCTTAGACTCATCCACCTCCACTCCTTGGGCACTCACAACAAACCCAAGGAAGACAACCTTCTCCACACCAAATGCACACTTTTTGAAATTAGCATAGAGCTTTTCGGCTCTCAAAGCTTCAAGCACTTGCCTAAGGTGGTCAACATGTTCATCAATTGTCTTACTATAGATCAAGATGTCATCAAAATAGACAACAACAAACTTGTTGATAAAAGACTTCAAAACATGATTCATGAGTCGCATGAAAGTGCTAGGTGCGTTGGAAAGCCCGAAGGGCATTACCAACCATTCATAGAGACCGAATTTGGTCTTGAATGCGGTTTTCCATTCATCCCCGGGTTTCATCCGGATTTGATGGTAACCGGACCTAAGGTCGATTTTGGAAAAGACACACGACCCACTCAATTCATCCAACATGTCATCAAGCCGTGGAATAGGGTGACGGTACTTGACCGTTATCTTATTCACGGCTCGGCAATCTACGCACATTCTCCAAGTGTCGTCCTTCTTTGGAACAAGAATGACCGGTACAGCACAAGGACTCAAACTCTCCCTTACCAAGCCTTTGGAAAGCAAGTCATCAACTTGTTTTTGCAACTCCCTTGTATCCTCGGGATTGCTTCTATAGACCGGCTTGTTCGGGATTTGAGAGCCCGGAATAAAGTCGATTTGATGTTCAATACCTCTCAAGGGAGGTAAGCCATCGGGCATCTCATCCGGGAACATGTCCCCGAAGTTTTCCAAGACATTTTTCAAAGCACTAGGCAAAGGGGTAGAAAAATCACAATTAGAGTTAAGGATCATACCTTTGTGCACTAGGCATAGGAGAAACTTGGTGCCATCATTACCTTTCAAGAGCTCGCCCGGTTGCATCATGGCACACATGCCACCGGTAGATGAAGTAGGTGGGATTGCCACCATGCTTTTAGACAAAGGGCTAGTCTCAATGAGTGACTTAGCCTTTGCCACCTCCCTCAACTCCTTCATTTTCTTGTAGTCATCACTTACTTGCTTAGGAGTGAGAGGTTTAAGCACAAATCTCTTCCCTTCATGTTTGACCGTGTAAGTGTTGACACGACCATCATGCACCACTTGCCTATCGAATTGCCATGGCCTCCCTAAGAGTAGGTGGCATGCTTGCATAGGCACAACGTCATACAAATGCTCATCAACATAACTACCCATTCTAAACTTGATCATGGCTTGTTTCATTACCTTAAGCTCTCCACATTCACTAAGCCATTGTAACCGGTAAGATTTAGGATGCTTCATGGTAGTCAACTTCAATTGAGACACAAGTGATTGACTCACTACATTTGCACAACTCCCGGAATCAATTATCATAGAGCAAACAACATCTTTGACCCGGCACCTAGCATGGAAAAGATTTTCCCTTTGCAAGGTTTCACTATCTTCCACAATCATAGCCCCTAGGCTCCTTCTCACAACCAAGAAAGTATGAGGATCCTCCTCCTCCCCCGTTTCATCAAGCAAATCATCCTCCTCTACTCCCTCATCTCCCTCTACTCCCTCTACTCCCTCATCTTCCGATTCACTCTCTTTCTCATATGCATCATTACCAACAACAATCATGGTCCTCTTTGTAGGACATTCCCTAGCAAAGTGACCATAGCCCTTGCACTTGTGGCATTGTATTGAAGAAGAAGTAGGAGCATGTAATTGAGTTTTAGAGTTACCTCCCACATTAGGCGTGTTCTTCTCATACGGCTTTTTCACATCCTTGGTAGCATTTGCACCACTTGTTCCACTTGCACTTGGGAACCTTGCATTTGTAGTAGGAGGCTTCCAATCCTTTGGTTTGCTTGTTGGAGTAGTAGTGCTACTCTTGTAACGAAGGGATTTCTCCTCCTTGAGCCATTTCTCGGCCTCAACCGCATCGTCACATAGCTTGTAATGATCATCATATTTGTGGAACTTCAATTGTGAAGCTATGTCTCGGTTCAAGCCCCCATTGAAACGGATCATGGCCGTCTCATTGTCTTCATCATCTAAGTCAAGGATCATTCGGATTTGCTCAAATTCATTGAAGTATTCACCAACCGATTTGTATCCTTGCTTCAACTCATATAGACGCCTTTGTTGGTCAACCCGGTATTGGTTAGTCAAGTACTTCTCATCCATCACACGGATCAACTCTTCCCAAGTAAGATTAATAGCCATACCCGTCCTCCTTCTATTCCTCTTCACCGACTCCCACCAAGTAGAAGCAAAAGATTCAAAGGAGGATATTGCATACTTGGTCTTCTTCACTTCGGGCATATCATTGGTGTCAAAGATACGCTCCATAGCCAATTTCCAATCAATGTACTCCACCGGGTCACTACTTCCTTTGAAAGAAGGAATAGTGAGCTTCACACTATTAAGGTTGTTGTTGTTGTCACGACCCCCTTGGAATGGCTCCGGTTGGCCTCCATGGTGATCATCGTAAGCAACATAGTCCCTTCTAGCATTCCTCCCTCCATATCCTAAGGGTGTCCCTCGACCTCGGCCTCTACCCCGATCCACATTTCGACCCCAATTCATAGCTCGCCTTGGTTGAAAGTGATCATCAAACCCATACACATCGTCACCATAATCAACTTCCTCCCCCTCTTGAGCTTCATCGACTTGCTCAAGAGGTTGCACATTTCGGATGGGTCTTGGTAGTGGAATGTTTCTTGGGGGATTATCCAAGATACGGGGAATGCCTGTTCGTTCAATTCTCTCTCGATCCTCCTTTACCCGTTGTTGATTGAGCAATTCAACAACTTGCTCCGGAGTAAAGGTAGGGCTACTTGAGCCTTCACCGGTCTCAATTTGGACACTCGGGGTCCCATTTTCAATTGGGACACTCGGGGTCCCATGGTCACCTTGAGTACTCGAGGCTCCCTTTTCAAGAGAATCAATCCTTTGGTTCATGAGGTCCATCTTGGCAAGAAGATTAGCCAAGGCCTCCTTAATGAAATCTTGACCTTCGTTGGCCATTGTACCTACAAAGAAAGAAACAAGAGTTAGTTAAAACACCTCACTCGCTCCCTCACTTGTGTTCACTCGGATCACTCTTTTGGGTGGCGGTGGATATTTCACTCAACTTGTAGTTCCAAAGCTTCACGTAGATGATTAGCAACTCCTCAACTCAACTAAACTATTAACGAGTCACGCACACTCCGGGGTGAGTGGAGTTAATGGGACTCAATGAACGCTAGGCACTTTGAAGTGAAGGACTTGAGTTAAAGGTTCTACGCTTTTCCTTAGAAGTCTACTCTCCTTGCTAGGCACGAATCACCTAAGAGCAATTAAAGGGTTAGCACTATTCAATTAGATCGGTTACTCAAAGTAGTACTAACTAGATGTTATGTTATCAAACAAAGGGAAGTACCTACGAAAATCTACCCGAAACAATACGTTCAGCACTCAGGAGGGACGCCTGAAACTCAGGTGGGGCGCCTAACTGTGCAGGCAATCAGGCGGGGCGCCTGAGGTCTTAGGCAGTAGCCAAGTCAGGCGGGGCGCCTGGCTTTGGCGGGGCGCCTGGGCCTGGGACAGTTTCAACACGTTCCAAACTTGTTCCAAGTCGATTTTCAAGCCTCAAATCCGATGCTTTCAACTTGTTTTCACAATCCAATGATACCCAAAGTTGTTTTTGATCTTCCTTAACAAAACCCAATCAAATTTTCAATCAAGCAATCAATCAAATCAGGATTTCAAGCCAAGAACTTCAAGAACACAAGGGTTTATCAAAAGGGTTTCAACAAGGATTGTGATTCATCAAACTTGGTGTTATACATGTTCAAATCCCACAAAATTGGTACCGAATTGTTTGTTTTTCAATGAAGATCAATCCCCAATAACAAGTTTTCAATCAAACATTAATCCAATCCAAGAATCAAGCCAAAATCACCAAGAACAAGGTTTATCAAGGGTTTAAGGGTTGTTGGGGTTTCAATTTTTCAAACTTCACCAATCCAAACAAATTTGATACCTAAGCAACGGGAATTCAATCACGATCAAGAATCCATAACACCCATATCACAAATCATCCAAATCAACAAGCTACACCAAATTTTTGTATTTTTCAATTTTTCAATTTTTTTGTAATTTTCTCCTTTCTAATATCTTCAACAACAAGAAAACTAAAAGAGGATACTAGGCACGAAGAACCAAGGGTCGGGGGGTTTGTAGAAACAAAACCCGAGCCTTGCTCTGATACCAAATGATGTAGGAAATCAAACGCGGAAAGTAAAAAGGATAAGAACGAGACGTAACTCGATCTCTAATCCCAAGTAGCAACGGAGAACTTGTTCCGTTACACCCCGAGAGAAGGACAAGAACACCTACGCTATGCAACTACCCTCGAGCTAACGCGAGCACGCAAGTAGAATGGTCGGAGAGGAAAAGTATTCATCTAGATCCGCTAGAAGAACTACAAGTCCCAAAACAAAGGGTTTCATTCAATAACCAAGAGCCTTGCTCATGTTCAATATTCATCAACTATCAAAATAGACTAAGTTCAAAATAGGCTTAGCATGGCTATTTATAGTGTTTGCCAAGCTTGCACAATGACTAAAATACCCTTACTAATAAGGTTTACAAAATAGGCCACGTAGGGCAAAACGGTAAAATAAACATAGGCCTTCACAGCTGGGAGGGGCGCCTGGAATCTGGGTGGGGCGCCTGGGATTGCTGTCAGCTAGGTGGGGCGCCTGGCATCAGGCGGGGCGCCTGGCTAGGCGGGGCACCTGGGTGGGGCGCCTAGCTAGGCGGTCCGCCTGTGCATTTTCAACTCCTTAGGCAGTGAGCTTGCCAGGCGGGGCGCCTGGCTCTGCTGGGCTGTCCTCTTCCTTAGGCGTGAGGCCTAGTTTGAGCACCCGGAATGGCTTCCACTCGCTTCCTTCCTCAAGTCCTCTCCTCTCCAAGTATAAATGCGCCTCTTGGACATCCTTGGCTTGGCTCCGAGTGAATGGTCTCCTTGTGGTGGATTGCCCGGCATCATCAACCCATTGTCTACTATAACCACAAACCTATAAGTGCTCAAATTCCCAATCCTCATCAGACATAGTCTCGGGTTTATTAGAAGCGAACACAGGCAACTACATTTTCTTGATAAATAGAAGATCTTTCATCTTCCCTTTCCAAATATGGTAATTACTGCCATTTCAACAAACCATCTTGCTCATCTTTGCATCCATCATTCAAATAGATAAGAAGACCGAATTCCTCATCCACATCCGATGTGGGACACAATATCTCCCCCCCCCCCCCCCCCCCGCACGCCCAGGTCTTTGGCAACTGGTGCGTGGATAATATGGGGGCCCAACATCGATGAATAATTGGGATGGGCCTGACTCTTATACCATGTTAAAGAAAATGGACCTTGGGCCTAACTTAACCCTAAAAGCTAGCTCAAAGGGAGGAGGATTACCCATGCCATATAAGGAGACCAAATTCCTCATCCACATTCGATGTGGGACTCAACACCCCCCCGCACGCCCAGGCCTTTGGCAACTGGTGCGTGGATAATATGGGGGCACAACATCAGTAAATAATTAGGACGGGCCTGACTCTGATACCATGTTAAAGAGAATGGACCTTGGGCCTAACTCAACCCCAAAAGCTAGCTCAAAGGGAGGAGGATTGCCCAAGCCATATAAGGAGACCGGATTCCTCATCCACATCCGATGTGGGATTCAACAAAGATTTTTTAATGTAGTACTGTATTGACAATGACTTTCCTAAACATTATATTGTCTGTGGCTTTGTATATGAAGTATTTGGTGTGATGTAAGTTGTTAATAAGACATGCATTTACTGCACGGTAACAGGTCCATGTTCATAGATAGGCTGACGGTGTTAGGGAGCAACAGATAATCTCATTGATATCGAGGTTAGTATTCTGGATATGTCTTTTAGTATTGATTAGGTGTAGTATAATTTCTCTTTCCAGTTCATATTTTCATTTTAGCATTGTTGGCCGTCTTTCACAATATGATTTTAAGAACTAAGACTTGGAGACTCTTAATTACTTTTGATTTAATTGGCGATTCAAGAATATTAAAAAGCTTGTTGTTCATGTCAAAAGTAATCATGTATGTTGAAATGCTACGTCTAATTTGGTGTAAGACAAAGTTTACTGTAAAATCATCCAGTCACACATATCTTTAAAGGGATTTGTGGTTATGATGATACGCCAAGTAGGTCATTGCTACGGGGTTCAAAATTACAGGACAATGAAGAAGATGAACGTGAGGAAGATCAACCGGCTGTCAATTGTATTTAAGTTGATATATGTCTTACGTGTCCATGGACTGAACCGCAACACATGAAAGTACATGGTTTAGAGTAATGAATCTACTATTTTTTCAAATAACTGGTGGATTGTACTATAGGAATTATTGGCACTACAAGAGAATTTGTGGGACGCAAACACGGGATTAAGGAGGAGAGTTATTGATGCACTATTAATGCACCACAGGTATTACCCCGAGATGAATAATTGCAACGACTCTTGCTGTATATGCTTGGTAAGGAACACCAGACTTTGGCAGTTTTCCCCTTGATCACTTTTTTGGATATCGTGCTTACAACCTGATTCAATTTTACTCGTTCTTCTTTGGTTGTTGTATAGGATACTTATAAGGAGAGGGCCAAACCTGGAAGACTTGATTGTGGCCATGATTTCCATTATCGTTGCATCTGGAAGTGGTTGAGGTCAAAGAATACATGTCCTCTTTGCAAAAGGACTGCTTTGAGATCAGATAGGTTTGTTATTTGAGAGAGTACAAGATGATGGTGTAGGATTCTTGAAATAATATGCTATTCTCACACTAAGAGATAAACAGTGATATTTTTTATAAAGGAAAAAAACTTTTTCCAATATGGTGTCTTCTGTTGACTTTTGATATTAATTTAGGTTATTGTTAGAAACTCTGTTATGGCAGTTCTAGTTTAGAAAATGTTTTCACCCATTCAGTTTGGTGTCTTTTTGTGCCTTTTCAGTATTGTTAGCTTGTGTCTGAACCTTTGAGATGTCTTTTTTAGACTAAAGAATTAATACAAATGCTTATGGTGCTTTTGAGTTGCTTAAATTTCCTTGTTGAATTTTTAGTAATAGAGTGTTTGCTTAAATGGCTATGTTAAAGCTTACACCTATATGCACATGTGTTGCTCATGAGTTGCCCATGAGTTGCACATGGATATTCGGTCATTTTTTTTGAGTGAGTTTTATCGTAATTTTAAACTGCATTGATGTAGCAATTTCAGGTCTTGAGAAAAATTTCAGGAATTTATGTATAATAGCATTGTTTAACTCTCTAAGGTAAGTTACATCATTTCTTATGCATTCTTGGATAGGCAGCTTCAATTCTAACTGAGGAGATATAGCATCTATAATCCAGGCAAATCTACAAATGTGCCAGGAATCTGCTTCGCGCCAACCACTCATCTTGGTGGTGGTATTGGTTCGACTGTCAATGGGACATTAGTTGATTCAGAAAGTCTTGGTTCTAATTCTATCCATCTTACAGTTGATTGGAATGTTCCATATGTTCCCAATGTAGGTGTCACTGAGGTTTATGTATCAGTTGGATTTGATCGAAATGATATGATACATAACCAGCATTGGCTTTGCGGATGAATAAGAAAAGCACCCGAAGCCACAACAGGAGGGATTTCCATGTTTGGAACTTCTCGTACAGTTAGTGAATTTGTAAGTAGTGTAAGAAATACCTGTCATACAGTGAGTGACTTCATTAGTGTCATAAATACTAACCACATAATATATGAAAATCTGGAATATTCCCTGGAAATACTCAACTATATTCACCAACTCAGTCATCCATGAATTTCCCACTGAGTTCTGATTCAAGCCAGGACCTGATGGAACTGTTAAATGGGACATCAGCTAGAGTCTCATAGTTCTTCTAGTCTACATCAACTTTCACCTCAACACTGGATGACTGACTCGAGCTTTAATGGAGACCTCTTCAGTTTTTCTCATCCCTAGAGCAGATAACGTCGGGGGCTCTCTTCAAATACATAGCTTATGGCATGCTCCAATAACTTCATCTTTTCAAAGTACACATTTTCCTGGAGTTTCAATGATAGCTCTGCTAGAAAGCAATACAAGTTTAACTTACACTGAGCAAGATACAAACTTTCATAATGATATTTCATTTGCTTTCGGATATCAAACTAATGTGGTTATCCAGCCTTCAAGTGGTCTAGTTGTTGATTTGAAAACAAGTGGAGTAGGGGACTCGGGAAGAACTGCTAATTTCCTGAGGCACTCTATGAACAATGAGATTGATCGTAAACCACTTCCCGTTGTAATTGGACGAACTTTTGTTGCTGGTAACGAAGAAATGCTGGTTCCTGCGGTTAGTTCTTTCATAACCTGAATATTTTTTCGTTTCTTAATTCCATTGACCTTTTCCATTTCCTTGGTGCTGAAAAATTCTCCATAAAATATTCACTCAATCCACCATCCCCTTTTAAAGAACATGTTGAATTCAATATTTCAGAGATACTTCATCTTATTAATGTGTTTCTATCTGGCAGTTCTTATGAATGAAAGTATACGTGACCTTTTACTTATTTCACATGTTGTTAGTGCACATATGTCGTTTTAATTTAGATATTATGCTATTAATAAGCTTTTAGGTACTTTTTTGAATATCATGCGGTCTACAAGTTAAATTGTTTTCCTGTTATTTAACATATACTGCAGTGAGAGTATATATACTTCTAGCATAAGGCCTTTTTTTTTACATAACGTCCATGACAAGAATGATTCAATGTAATGGTAGAGCTGTTAATGGCCACAACATGGATGACTAAGAAGAGGGAGATTACTGAAAACTATTTTGTTTCGTTGTCTGTTAATTTCTATTTTGTTATATATTAGTTGTGTGGTTTATTTGCCCAGTTATTGCTGCTATCATTATCCCCTTGAAAAATTGCTCCTTGTTATTTTCCATTTAATACCTTTGTTGTTAACTATATTTTTTTTCTTTAATATGTATACTCACGGCAGGAAAGGAAGCCTTGGAACAACTGGTAAAGTTGTCTACGCGTGACGTAAAGCTCACAGGTTCAAGCCATGGAAATAGCTACTGATGTATGCATTAAGGTAGGCTGCGTACAACACACCCTTTGGGGTGCAGCCCTTCCGCGGATCCTGCTTGAGCGGGATGCTTTGTGCACCGGGCTACTCTTTATGTATACTCACTCCTATATTAGTAGTCCTTCCCTTTGGCATCCCTGAATCATAGTTTTAATTTTTTAAATTATTATTGGCTATTCTCACCTATTTGACTTCAACAAATAGGTTGATGGTGTCATGGAGCTGGAGCAAAGAGACAATCTCATTGTTATCGAGGTCAGAATGGACATTTTCTTTTAGTATGATTATGGAGTATGATTTCTTGCCTGTTGCCAATTCGATCTCTCTTCATTTTAGCATTATTCGACTTCTTCAATAATAAGATTTTATGAATTATGACTAGAAAATACTCTCAATTATTGTTTATTTTAATTGGCAATTTTGGACATTGAAAAGCTCGGTATTAAAAAAAAAATAGGGTTCGCAAAAGTAGTTTTAATATGTTGAAATGTTACTTGTTACTTTAGTGTAAGACAGAGTATAATGTAGACTCTTCCAGTCATACATATATTTCAAGCATTTGCAGTTAAGATGGTATGCAAAATGGGTCACTACTAGTTCAAAATTACAGAACGATAAAGAAGGTGAACATGAGGAAGATCAACCAGTTGTCACTCGTATTTATGTTGGAAATAGTTCTTATGAGGTAATGCACAGTGCCGCGATACATGGATGTGTGATATGTTTTAAGAGTAATCAATCTAATATTTTCTCATATAATTGGTGGTCGCTGCTCCTTTTTGTTTACAAAATGTCGAATTACTAAGAGTTTGTAATAGCCTTATTGCACCAGAACATTCCCATTTTAGATTGCACAAATAATGAAAATAACGGTTTCGTGTAACAAGATTATTCACTATAATACTGATTGTCGACAATGACTTTCCTAGAGATTATATTGTATGTGGCTTGGTATATGAAGTGTTTGGTGTGACGTAGGTTGTTAAGAATACATGCATTTACAGCACGATAGCAGGTCTCTGTTCATAGTATGTGTTGTTGACTCTATTTATTAAATATTAGTACTCACCCTTTGGCATCCAAAATCAAAGTTTTCTCTTTTTATTATTATTGGCTATTCTCCCACAATTGACTTCATCGTATAGGCTGACGGTATTAGGGAGCTGGGGCAAAGAGATGATCTCATTGATATCGAGGTCAGTATTCTGGATATACTGTTAGGAACTTTTGATGGCTTAATCACCACTGGGATTGGACTGAGTTGTTAAAAAGCTTTAAATACATGTTTCTCCCCTCTCTAGTGCCCTGTTTATGTATATTCATTGGGAATCCCTATTTGTATTCATTTTAAGACAGGGTACACAACTACAAGGTTGTGTAAATGGCTACCCGGGGGCCCTATCCTTACCCTTTCCTCTTTATGTGGCTGCATCATTACTAAAATAAAAGTCATTGCATTTAACTTGACTTGTAGTCTCTAAGGATTATAAACACTACCTGATAGTAGCATCTAATTCAGTGATTTTGACAACAAGTTTAACTCTTAGTCGACTAAAAAACAAATGCAGAATACTTTTGTGCTTAAACTAATCAAGAATATGATTTTTTAGAACAAGGGCTATATATGCAGTCGCTGTTTGAAACTAGACTGTTTTCTGTAAGACTAAAATGCCCTTCGTTTTGCGTGAATAAGATAGGCCCAAAAAAATACTTTTTTAAATCGGGCCTTTGTGTGTAAAAATATGATTTTTAACTTCTTATGCACTAATCTAATAGAGTATGGGGGTATAAGCATTAGGTGTCAATTATACAACTCTTATAAGTATTTTCATAATATATATCACCTAGCACCTCATGCATTTGCATGTCTATGTGTATATCTATATGTGGCAACCCCTTATTTGAATTTGTGTACCTTTTCGCGAAACCTGTTTTCTAAAACAGCCTACTTATCTATCAATTCCAGAACTGACTCCTTAAATAAAATAGACATTAAGGTTAGGGCTCGACAGTTAATGATGAGTCGCACCAACCCTAAATGGCTAACATTTTATTTCAAAAACAACTCCTATTTAGTTTTTTAACAAAATTTGAAAATAACTTTCGAAATATGCCTATCTATGCAAAATTGATTTAGTCACTGAAATTTGCGAAAGTACAGTGATTATTAGCGCCCCTTTGCAGTCTTAGCCACTTTTGATGATGCATCTATTACTAAAGGCTAAACGTGCGATTAGACATGTAGGCTTAGGCTGTATTTTCAAAACCTAAAGCCTAAGTAATATACATGCTACCTATGCTTATATTATTTTGTATAAGATAAAATTTGAAATTTTAAGTGATTGCAAACTTGACCTATTTTAAGTTAGTAATATATATTACGAATATGATAACGTTGGTACTTTTTTTAGACATCCCAAAATAGAAACTCAGGCGGGAACCACTTTTCGTGGGACTCGGGGAAATGCCTAACACCTTCTTCCCCGAGTCTCTTGGACTTCTTACCCTTTAATTTCTGAAATTAGACCAGTTTAATAAAATACCGGACCTTAGACACCTAAGTGACCTAATACATCTTAGAAATTCATATTAGGTGGCTACTCCGATCTTTAACTCCAACGAGTTACCCAGTCAAACCCTGAATCTTGACTCGCTCCGAGTTGAGTTTAAAATCGGGTATGACAAATGATTAGCTGTGTTTATTTGCTCTAGTGATGGTTGAAACAATACGAATTATTCAAGTGGAGGTACAATGGTGTATGTTATTTGTAGATGATATAGTCTTAGTTGACGAGACAAGTAGTGGAGTAAACGATAAGCTGGAGGTTTGGAGACAGACTCTGGAGGCTTCAGGCTGAGTAGGAAAAAAGGTGTAGTACATGGCGTGAAAGTTTAGCTTTACATCACATGAGTATGATGTGGATGTAACACTTGTTACACAAGTAATCCACAAGAAAGGAAGATTCAAGTATCTTGGGTCAGTAATCTAATGGAATAGAGAAATTGACAATGATATCACAGATCGGGGTTTGATGAAATAGAGGCTCGCTTCTGGTGTCTTATGTGATAAGAAAATGCCCCATAGACTTAAGGGTAAGTTTTATAGAGTGGTTGTTAGACCAGCTATATTGTATGGGGCTCAGTGTTTCCCAGTCATGAACAACCACGTTTAGAAGATGCAAGTATCGAAATGATGATGCTTAGATGGATGAGGGCACATTAGGAAAGATAAGATTAGGAACGACGTCATATGAGAGAAGGTGGGAGCGGCCTCAGTAGTGGACAAGATGCGGAAGCAAGACTGAGATCGTTCAGGCATGTGAATAAGAGGAACACTAACGCCCCAGTGAGGAGATGCGAGAGGTTGGTTGTAGTATGGTGTACGGAGAGGTAGAGGTTAATCGAGAAAGATATGGGGCGAGTTTTTTAGGACGGACGTGGTCCAATTTTAGATCACCGAGGACTTGAACTTAGATAGATGAGGATGGAGGTTGAAAATTAGGATAGAAGGTTAAAAGGAAGTAGAGTGTTTTCTCTCCTTTCTGTGGGGCAACATGGGTCTAGTGTGGGGTTTTAGTGAACCTTATCATTTTTATTGGTATTTCTATATTTGGTCTTATTCTTCAGTTATACTAATACAGTTGTTTCATTTAACCTACTTAGCTTTAATGGATGTCATTGTTTTTCTTCACCTTGATATTTCCATCTTAGCATTTTATTCTTGTATTTTTCTTTCTTTTCCTTTTCCAAACCCGTTTTCATACTGTTTTGTTGAGCTGGTGGTCTTTCTAAAATAGTCTCCCTACCTAACTCGAAGTAGGGGTAAGGTCTGTGTACCTCACTCTATTAAGACTGCACTTATAAGATTGTTGTCGTTGTTGTGTTGAAATTTTTAATCTTAAAAAAAGTTATTACTTAATAAATACTTCCTTCAGTCCACTTTATAAGATGTTTTGGCCTATTTTTCTTGGCTCACAATATTTGATCTTTTCAGAAATCAAGAAGGTTTTTTCCAATATTATCCTTACTAATAAATGACTAAAAATAAAATTCTAGGTAACAATGCCTTGAATAAGGGTTAATATGGTCAATTATATTATTAATGCTACAAGCGTAATTTTCTTAATATGTGTGAAGCATACCAAAACTTCTTATAAAGTGAACCAGAGGGAGTACCCAATACCCCCAAAATATATTGTCTGGTTATGTGTACTCTTAACTTTTACTTAAATATCTCTCCCCTTTTACAATTCGTATCTCAAGCTCTCCTCATGTGCTATTCTCCCAGCTGGTAGAGGTTAGAAGTTTTTTTGAAGCAAATTAAGGTATTATTTAATCATCTTTTGGGATAGCGGATGTGACGGTGCTCAACGGGATGTGTGTGTGTGTATATATATATATATATATAAAACTTTTGCACTAACACAATGCATGTTTACCTTTAGATTAATTTTTTCTTCGATAAATACGCCGACCGTTATACTACCAAATATTCATTGATATATACAGTTGTAATCTTAAGGGTGAATGCTATTTTTAAAATACTTTATTACACGGTCATTAAAAATAATATAAAATATTCTTAAGAGTGAATACTATTTTAAATACTTTAAGTTTGCTTTTTCTTATTTTAGGTATATTGAATTAGAAAGCCTCTTTAACTTCATGGTCTACCGTACTTTTCCTCAATAATATCGTCAATTGATATGAAGGTTTATATTGAAATGCAAAATCTTCTTGATTATATAAATAAAATTAAATAATTAAATAAAATGGTATATGATTTAACAAAATAAAGTATTAGTTATACAAAAAATTATTCACATAACCCCAAAAATCACCATGTCCCAAAATGAAAGAAAATGACGTCATAAATTCCAATCCTTAACATACTCGTTTTTTAATTTTAAACCCATTCTTTATAGTATGTTCCCATATCAATCTTTTAAGCCAAATAGAACAGTTTTGTTAGCACTAAAGCAAGAATCACATGTCCGTCACGTTTATAGTATTACCATATATTTATCACCTCAAAATTTTGAATTCGTTGTTCTTCATCGAAAGCTACAATAGTCCGGAGAACGTAAAATTTCAATCTCTAACCAGCTGCAAATTCTTATGGAATGAAGTATGCGTGTCGCATACTAGGAGAGTGAAGCCCCTATGTCTATAAACGATCGATGGGGTCCCTCCTTTAAGACCAGTGCGGTCTTGGCTACCTAGGAAACTGAGAGGCTTGATTAAAGCCGAGGACCAGTGAGGAGCCCTATGAACAAGGTCTGTGAGCCTTGCAAAACCTAGGAAGCTGAGAGGCTTGCCTAAGCCGAGGACCAGTGAGGTTTTATATTTTGAAAGGCCAATTGGCGCCTATCATGACTTGCAGTCTGGTATTGTGAAAGCAGTTGGAAATCTCACCCTTGGAAGTTATGAAATAATTGGGAGTTGTGCTTGGAGGAGCGTTGATGTTTGCGAAAGGTATAAAAGTTTGTTTCAGGTTTTATGCATTTGGGTTTAGAATTTTGTGCAGATGTTGTAGAGAGCAGGAGCTGGGTCAAAACTTCGAGTTGACACCAGCTTTTTGGAAGTTAGTTGGGATAATGGAATTGCAATGTCGAGGCGGAGAACTGATTGTTATAAATTGTTGTTATTATTTATCGCTTACTCTAAATCTGAATTGCTCAAAACTGGCATGAACTATTTTTCGTTACCACTTGTTTGCGCGTCTTAGGCCCACCTCTGGCAAAGAGGCACCTCACAGGTAGGAAACGTTCGCATTTTCATTTATGCTCAACTACTTGTGTTTGCCACATGTCAACTTGTTTAAAATGCAAAGCGCTACGTGATGCGCGCTACGTGATTTGTGTGCAATTTTGCCAATGACATGCAAACTAACATGGTTACTTTTGAACTTTTCCTTTTGTTTTGTTTGTCCCCCATAAAGAGGTTTGAATTGTGCTGATTTAAGCTGGCTGATCACTCCTATTACACAAGGACAAAGGACCAATCTGCATACTTGTACACATTTCCACAACTGACAATGACTGGAATAGATGATGAACCTCGCAATACCGAGAAAAATCTTGCAACTCCTGAATCATCAAGAGGAAATGTCATTATTGCTCAAGAAAAAATGATTCTTGAAATGGCTAAGGAACTACAGATGCTAAAAGATGAGCTGGCTGCGGTAAAAGGGCAAACTCCTAAAAACACGCCGCTGCGTGGGCCCGATGCATCCCACTCTCTAGGTCAAATGGGACAATCTCTGGGGCAATCTTTGAACTCAATTGATGGGGTCGCCAATATGAACACACCTTCGAACACCCACAATTCTCTAAAAGCACCAGTCCACCAAAGCAACTTGCCACTTCTCCAAGCTCCACCTCCAAATAACGCTCAATCTAGCCAAACAATTAACCAACCACCCATCTACCCATCACATCAACAACACCCAATAATACACCCCGCACCCTGCCAATACTTATTATCAGACACACACTCCATATCCATACCAAACCTCCACTTACCAAAATGAACCCATCCCGCAAGCTTATAATGAAAATCCACCCGCACCCTTAGTCCAAGTGGCGATATCTGGCGGGCAAGATGTTCCTATTATGCAAATTGATGATTACACCAATCCTCCTTATGTGAAGTTTCAAAATGGTGTTAGAAGAGCCGAAAAAACAGTCGATGGGGGTGAAGATTTGGAGAAAAAGGTACAAGGTTGGGTGATGAGTGCTCTTAGCAAAGCATCAAAAGGCAAGGACGAGGAAAGTCTAGAATATGAAGACTTGTGTGTTCATCCTGGGATTGACTACCCAGAAGGGTACAAAGTACCAAAGTTTGTTAAGTTTGATGGATAAGGCAACCCCCGAGCCCATTTGAGAAGGTACTATGAAACCTTGGGAGTGGGAAAAAATGAAGAGCTCCGTATGAAATTATTCATTCACAGTCTTGAAGGCGAAGCTTTAGACTGGTACTCCGAGCAGGATCCCTCAAAATGGATTAACTGGAGGAGTATGGCTCACGACTTCATGGAGCATTTTGGTTTCTATGCTGAAATACCATTAGATTGGTTGGCTATTGCAAGGTCTAAGAAGAAGCCGACCGAGACTTTTAGGGATACGCAGTACGTTGGATGAGTGAGGCTGCAAAAGTTAAGCCTCCCATGAGTAAGGAAGAGTTTGTGGGACATTTCATCGAGACATTGGATGAATTTTACTATGATCGAATGGCATCCATGACTAACTCTACTTTTGCCAATCTAGTGAAAACGGGGGAGATGTATGAAGCAGGTTTGAAATCGGGTAGGATCAAAAATTTGGCCTCTTTGCAAGCTACAAATAAGGCAATCCAGTCTGGGTCTGGTAATGGCTTTAACAAAAAGAAGAAAGAGGAAGTGGGAGCTGTTGTGGGAGACATCGAGCGTCGACCGGCTGTAAAGTTGAATTTTGACAATTCGCCTGCTTTTCCCACCTACCAAAGTCCATATTACCCAAATTACCCCACTCACTACCAGATGCCACCGGTTCCTTATCCGGTTTACAATAAACAAGAAAATTACTACCAACCTAGAGCACATGCACCTAATCAATACCCTCGTTAGCCAAATTTTCAAGCACCCCAGAATTACCAGCCTCGTCCTCCTGTTCGTCCCAATGTGCAAGGGTTTAATCAGAATTACGAAAGGAGAGCAACCAAAACCTATACTCCTATAGGCGAGTCATATGGCCAGCTTTTTGAGAGATTAAGAAATGCGGGAGTTGTGCAGCCTATCCCTGATAACACTCCAAACCCACCTCCAAAATGGTATGATGCAAATAAGCACTGTGCTTATCACTCAGGGGCAGCCGGCCATGATTTTGAGAGATGTTATACTTTCAAAGACAAGGTCGAGGGTTTAATCAAAGCAGGCACCATTCAACTCACCGGCACTCAGCCAAATGTGCATGATAATCCTCTTCCCAATCATGGTAACAATGCAGTTAATATGATTTCTCTTGAGGAAGAACCAAATCCGAAGGGCACCATAGTCTCTATCTATGATGTAAAGGTTGATAATATTGCTTTTAAGGTACCTAAGCAAGCGCTAACTTTATTGCCAAAGAATGAGGGAACTTTTGGCCTAGGTGGCAACCCCGCTGAAGGAAAGATGGAAAAGGCTGAGTCTGAGAAGAAGCCGAGTAGTGTCATACCACAGTCTCTTTTACCATTGAACCAGTCATTTGTCCGAGCACCAGAAATGGCCATGCAGAATTTGATTGAAGGTGTTGGCAGCCTATTCTTGAATGATGGATTGAAATGCAGTGCAACTATTGAAGATTTTGAGAAAGGGCCACATGTGCAGAATGCTGAACCAAGTGATGTGATGGTTAATCGGACATGTGGTCCAAAAGAGACTTGATGAATGAACTCGTTATTTTTGTTTTGGCATCACAGTCAGCTTGAGGCTCTGAACTGTGTTTTGCACTTTGTTTATGTTTATGTCTATGTCTTTCAAATAACTCTTTTAAATCCTGCATGTTTACTTTTATGTTGTATGCCTCCCTAAATTAGGTTTTGAATAAACAAATGCACTGCATTCGTACCTTATTATTTTTCTATACTTTAAATATTTATGTGCTTTATTATTTGTTTTTTATTAATATACTTACTACTGTTTTAAATTAAAAACAAAACCTGCTTGAACTTGGCTTGTGACCTATAACGAAACAACTGAACAATTTAAGGATGATGCATTGGAAAGTTACTCTTGCACTCTTTGGATATTACATTACCGTTAGAACTTCAAACTGGGGCTGCTTTATTTGCCGGCAATTGGAGCCGAAGCGTTTTATCTATACAAATGGAAGACCTTTATTTTAGAAACCATTCAAGAAGATAAGTTGGAAGATGTTGAATGCGCAAAGAGAAGGTTTGAATAGTTTACTTCAAATCGGGGCAATTGGTGTTGAAGAAGCTCTTTCCTAATTAAGAAGAAGCAACGGGAAAATTTGCGCCAAGTTGGCAATGTCATTATGTGGAAGAACACTAATCCTGGCAGATATTTATAATCAAGTTTGGCCAAAGGTAATCAATGCAGATGCTGTCAAAAGATACTATGTCTGAGGCGATCGCAAGTTAGCATGGTTTTTGAATGTAATCTTTGATGTAATGCGAGATACGCGTGACCATGAATCCCAAGGCGGGATACGTAGTAACTCACATAGAGTTTGGTTGCATTGATATAAGAATTTCCCCTATTTCCTCTTTTATGTAAGTTTGAACTACTTCTGACCTGATTCCTGGAATGGCAACAGGATAAGTAGGCAATCCCCGTCGGATTCGGTCAAAATATTATAACACTTTAGGCTTGTTTATCTTTTATGATGTAATGCCGAACTATACAACTGGGCAGATGCGTGGATTTTCCAATTCGGATACGGTTACATATTTAGATTGCCATATTTTCCCCGAAAATCTCTATATAAGCAGAACTACGCACAGTCTGATTCCCGTGGAGGGATACGTAGGCGCTCTTAACGGGCTCGACTCCATAATATTAAAATGTTTAGTTCCCCCAAGGCAAGCAACTGGGGCAAATTTTGCAAGATGAATTGAAGATATGGAAGATAGAAACTGGGGCAAATTTTGCAAAAGAGTTCGAAGGCATAAAGATTATAACTGGGGCAGATTTTTGCAAAATTGGTATTACTTATCAAAGGATGAAGTGGCAAAGTTCTAAAAGTATTCAAGATTAGCATAAGTTGCAAAGACAAAGGACGTTCAGTTTGTTTCAAGATATGTCATGAGTTTGAGTTAAAGCAGAAATTTTAAATGCATTATAACTTCGGTTGTGTATCAATGATTATTTATTTAATATTTTATTAAATTACTTTATTTTGCCTCTATCTTGAAATATTATACAATATTGAGGTCATAAGTAAAGTCTCTGAGTATAATTTGCAAGCCCAAGTCTGAAGAAGAACGAGGGAACAGTGGCAGCAAGTTCAGGATGAATCAGTACAAATCAAACGCCCCTACGCAAAACTAACAAATTTTTCTTTGAGAGCAGGAACGAGAAAGCTTGCAATGAAAGGATTATTCACAACTACGGACGAACAATTATTTGAACACGCATCCAAATTTGCCTTGCAAATTGCGTCACATTGCCCGATTCATGACTTAAAGCATTATGCTTTGTCATGAGTTATTGCCGAACAGGCGGCATTTCTACCCTATGACTTTAATTCCTAATAGGCGACAAAGCCGAGGCTTGTTTTGTGTTTTCAAAACAAAGCCAAATAGGGCATCGCTTTATTTCGGATGATAATCCGCACAAGGCCATCCTTGCCGGATTGTCTCGCCAATTGATTTATCAATGGCTATCACAACAACTACATTTCCGCACTATTTTGCTTTGCACTTGTTTTGAATTATGTCTTCGCACTTGCTTTAAAATTAACGCCTTGCTTTACTCTTCCAGGTTGACCATCGGCTACGAGGATCCCCTTTGTTGGACTATCTCGCCTATTGATTCGCCAAATGGCTCTTGCATTGCTCTACATTCTCGCACTGCTTTTCTTTGTACTTGCTTTAAATTATGTCATCACACTTGCTTTAAAATTGATGCCTTGCTTTACATTTTTCAGGTTGACCACCAGGCGGGGCTTCTCCCTTGTTGGACTTTCACGCCTATTGATTCGCTAAATCGCTTTTGCGTTGCTTTACATTTTTACGCTAAATTGCTTTGCACTTGCTTTCAATTATGCCTTTGCACTTGCTTTCAATTATGCCTTTGCACTTGCTTTCAATTATGCCTTTGCACTTGCTTTACTTTCAGGTTAACAGGTCAGCCTGAGACCCTCCTTGCTTTGCGCCGGATCGGATCACCAGCTGATTTGTAGACAATCAATTCCAAGGCCCTCCTTGCTGCGTGCCCGACCGGCTTGCCAGTTGATTTGTCAAGATTGTTCAAATTGCTTTGCACTTGCTTTAAATTATGCCTTCGCATTTTCTTTGTATTACGTCTTGTTTTACTTTTCAGGTTAACGGGTCAGTCCCGAGACCATCCTTGCTTCATGCCGGACCGGTTCGCCAGCTGATTTGTTCGACAATCAACCCCAAGACCCTCTTTGCCGCGTGCCCGACCGGCTTGCCAGTTGATTTGTCAAGATTGTTGAAAATGCTTTGCACTATGCCTTCACATTTTATTTATTGCTTCGCCAGTGGATGTGAAGACAATTTATCAAAGATATTGCAGCTTGCACTTACAAATTACGTCATGCCTACCGTAAGCAATCGGTGGCCTTATTATAAGTCTATCGTGAGCAAGCGAAGACTTCATTAGCATTGAAGCCTACCATAAGCAATTGGAGGCCTTATTCTGAAGCCTATCATAAGCAATTGAAGGCTCTTTTATTATTGATCCCACCGTAAGCAATCGGGGGGGTCTTATTATCAAGTTTATCATGAGCAAGCGAAGACTTCATTAGCATTGAAGCCTACCATAAGCAATTGGAGGCCTTATTCTGAAGCCTATCATAAGCAATTGAAGGCTCTTTTATTATTGATCCTACCGTAAGCAATCGAGGTTTTATCATCAAGTCTGTCGTGAGCAAGCGAAGACTTCATTAGCATTGAAGCCTACCATAAGCAATTGGATGCCTTATTCTGAAGCCTATCATAAGCAATTGAAGGCTCTTTTGTTATTGATCCTACCGTAAGCAATCGGGGGTTTTATTATCAAGTTTATCGTGAGCAAGCGAAGACTTCATTAGCATTGAAGCCTACCATAAGCAATTGGAGGCCTTATTCTGAAGCCTATCATAAGCAATTGAAGGATCTTTTATTATTGATCCTACCGTAAGCAATCGGGAGTTTTATTATCAAGTCTATCGTGAGCAAGCGAAGACTTCATTAGCATTGAAGCCTACCATAAGCAATTGGAGGCATTGATTTTGAAGCATATCATAAGCAATTGAAAGCTCTTTTGATTTTGATCCTACCGTAAGAAATCAGAGGTCTTATTATCAAGTCTATCGTGAGCAAGCGAAGACATCGTTATCATTTGAAGCCTACCATAAACAATTGGAGGCATTATCATGAAGCCTATAATAGGCAATTGAAGGCTCTTTTGTTATTGTTCCTACCGTCAACCATCAGTTTCTCAAAGGTTGTTCGCCTTGTCACATATGCAGCGCAAATCTATTTCTTTTTTTTTTCATTATAGCTTTTGCTTTATTATTCACTCGTTTTCTAACGCATTTACTTTAAATTTGCAGAAATTGAACATTAGATTCAATAAGAACTGAAGGCATTCAACACTTTGCAGCACTACTAATACAAGCAACACGATCCAGTTTTGCTTATTTGTTTTGCATTATCGTGCCTTAATTAATCCAATTTGCAACTTTGTTTTGCAGGCTGCTATCAAATTTAGGCTCGCTCACCTTATACTGAACATTTTAGGCTCATTCGCCTTACAATTGAATGTTTTGGGCTCGTTCGCCTTATAAATGAACGTTATGTTACCTGCGTAGGTTATAGATTAGCCAAGCCAACTTGAGGCATTATGTCTTGTTAGTCGACTTATTTTGTAACAGCCTTATATTCTGCAATTCGTACCCACTTTACTTATTGTCTTGCTTTACTGTTTCAGAATAATGATCAGCTTAGAGGTTCTCCGGGCGGAGCACTTTGTCAGTTGATCGAAGGAAGAACTTATCGATGATACCGCAACCCGTATTTACAATTTTATCACTTTATCTATTTCTTATTCCAATTATTACAGTTTATTAGCAGTTGCTCGCTTACCGTTCGTTAAGTCTTTACAGAATTTTGGCAATGCCGCAGCAGCATTTGGAGCATAGCGTGGAACTCTTTCTTAGCAGTGAACTGGGGCAATTGTTGATATGAGCTAGACTCGTCAATAAGGATCTGAAGAATCGCACTCGAACAAGCAAGTTCTTACCAAATCTTTCATTCCGGATTAGGACGTCGGTTTGAATTCTTCCTATTCGTGCGTCATTTTCTGTCAATCGTGCGAGTTTTCGTGTCTAAGTGTCGTTGAACTACATATGGCCTGATTCTCTTTCAGCCCGAGATATGTAGGCAACTCAGAAACCGGAGTTCGGCCATGCCCGTAAGCCTCGCCTTTTGATCCTTGGAATCAAAAGTCTTAGCTTTATCGTGACAAAATTGGCTTTCCCGTCAATTTCTTTACCCTAAAAACTCTTTCATCCTTTTCCGGGTAAAGAGGGGCAGCTGTTGACAGGCAATTTTGTCCCGGTCGTGTAAATTAAAGTCTAATTATTCTCAATTAAAATTAATTATTTTGAAAATTCAAAGTAATTTAGTTAAATTTAAAAGAAAAGGGCTAAATGTGTTAGACGCGGCTTTAATTTTAGCTTACGTATGTAATTAGTTCAAGTTACTTAATTATATTAAAAGAGGCTAAAATCGTTTTAAAACCTAATTCCAGCCTACTTCTGCAACCACATATATATCATATTAGTCCCTTGCCCGTTAATCCCCTTCCCAATTCAGTTTTCTCTAAACCTAATCCCTCGACCCGTCTACTCAATCCTCATCACACAAACAGCCAAGAACAGCTCAGCTGGTCCCCATTCTCTTTACCCTCTCTCCGGTACAAGCATCTAATACAATCGTCCATTTCGAACTTAAAACTCATCCGAGCCGTAAATTGATCCCAACAACCATTTTTGTAGGGATAAGGGTTTGATTCGTACCACCTTTATGAGAAGAGACGAATCTAACCCTTATCCTACAAGAAAAAGGTCGATTTTGGGTCAACATTTGAGCATTTTATCAAAAGGGTCCGAAGCCCTAATCCGAGGTATATATATTCCTTATTTCTTTCATTGTAGGGGGTTCTGAAAATTTTATTATAACAAAACGGCAGAAAGAAAAAGAATAAAAATCTTGAGTTCACTAATGATAGGTTTGAAAGTGATTGTGGTTTGATTTCTAGCTGATTCCAGTTGATATTCTCATTTATCTTCTTAATCATCGCATCGTCATTTGAGTTGTTAACCTCGCTCGCGTCGCACTTAGTTCGAGTGGCTTTTCTTGGAATCCTCTCCTCAGTTCACTGCCTCGCAAAAGGTAATTTCTTTTAGTTCTTTACAATATTCTGCTTTCTTGAGTTGTTTATTGAATTTTAATGCGAATTGTGTTTGTGTGTATCACCTGAGTTGTGTTTAAAACAGAAAATGTTTGTGTTCTTGTTTAAAGCCTAAAATGTGAAGTTATCTTTGCTTACCTAAATGGTCTCTGTGTAACTTGCCTTCAATTTAGCATCTAACTGTGAAAAGGGCTAAGTTTTAAGCTTGTCGTTTAAAATTTTGCTTGCTTAGAATCTGTTGTAGTATCAGGAAATAGAGCTTCATTCTTTGGTCTTCGTTCTGGTGATTTCTGTTTGTGTTTCCTATTTCTAAGTTGTTTTCTGCTTCTGTCCAGCATGTTTCTTAAGGGCAGCTTCTTGTCCATCTTTTCTAGTTTTTCCGGTCAGGTGTGTGAGTGTATGCTTGTTTGTGAGTGTGTGCTTGTATGTGAATGTATTCATTTGTGTGTGCCAAGTTTAAGCTTTGAATGTGTGTTAGCAAGGTGCAGTGTGTGAATAAATTGGTGTGCAGTTTAGGTGCCAATGGGTGCAGTTTGTTCAGGTTGAAGGTTTTGTTCAGGGAGAGGGAGTATAGGAGTTTTCTTTTCTGGTGTATATGAGGGTGATCTGTAGATGCTGTGCAAAGGTAGGATGATGCAGGAGTATGTTCTGTGAGGTCAGGGTATTCAAGAGGGAGTTGGATTGTCTGGTAAGCTGTGAGGTTGGGTGCTAGCTGATGAGATCTGTTCTCTGGAGTGTTCTGTAAGTGTTAGAGGGTGTTGAGGTTTGGTTCTAGTATTTCAGGTGGCTTGATGATTGAGTAAGGGAGTTTGTGAATGTGGCAGGGCTTCTTATTGTTTTCAGATTGGTAAGTTGAGGTGCAGATTCAGGGAGTGTATGGAGATTTAGTAGGGTGTTGGAAGAGGCTTCAGGATTAGTTCCTTTTGCCTGGTAGTTAGTTCAGGAAGAGAGCCAGGGATGTTCCGGGTGAGTCTTGCAGGTCCTGAAGGAGTATGCAGATGTGTTGCAGGCAGTGGGGTGTCATATTGGTGGTTTCAGGTTCATAATGAGTTAAGTTTGTAGTTCTGGTTCAGTGTCCTGCTGTTTTGTTTTGTAATTGGCTTTGAGAGGGAGTGCTTATGTATTAATTCCATGGTTCTTGGGTCGATTTCCAAATCAGTATATTTCTTTCCTCAAATCAGTTTTCTTGTGATGACCTGCATCCAAAATCAGCTCCTGTTTCCCTTAGTGAATGATGTTAAGTCAGGTCCTAATTTCTAGGGGTCCTAGGTCTGATGTCCCCGAGCATAAAGTGAAAGAAAGCAAGGTTTGATTGAAAGTTGTGGCCTGATTGTAGAAGAATGTTCTATGCCTGTTAAAATCTCCCTAGTCCATGTCTCTTTCTGTTTCTCATATATGTCAAATCATTTTTTTTTGAAGCAGCCTGCTTTGCTCATGTGTCAAAGTGCTTCTTTTGTTCTTGAATGAGGTGCATCATTCTATTAAGATTAGAAAAGCAGAGGGGAATTTGCATTAGCTTAAGTTTAATCTGGTCATTAAATTTAGTGTGAGGTCCGTAGTGCTTCATTATGCTGTTAAGTGTTAAGCTTTTGAAACCTGCTTTGATTCTGCCTTAGAAAGTGATAGATGATAGATCGAAAGTGGTATGAACCCTGAAAGAATTCTTGTGTTGAAGGATTAGAAGCAATCAATTTGGTTTAAAACATGGAAATTGAGTTTCAGTCGAGAATACCAATCCGCTGTCCTGATTTCTGTACCCCATGCTTGTCTTCTATGGCATAATTAATGCAGTTTTAAAGTTAAAATGGTGAAAGGAAGCATCCAGGTAAATTGTAGTTAATTTCTGGACAATTAGGCTAAAAACCTACCTTAATTTGATACCTATTTCTCAATCTCTTGTTCTGGATTCTTGTTTGTGATCTGCATAGCTGTCAACACTTAGTTAATAATATGTCCAAGTTCAAGATTGTTTGCCAATGTTTACTTATTTTGTTAATCGGTTTGTTTTCCTAATCCTTTTCTCCCTTTATTAATATGTCATGAGGGCCGCATAAAGTCTTATATTTGACCTATCAGACTACCTCGCCTAGGCTATAAAAGATCATGTTCAGTTGCTAGAACCCCTCCATGTTTCGTAATGTCATTTTCTTGTTTGTCGTGTGAAAGTCTTAGGTAGTTAAAGTATTAATTATGTTACGTTTGTTGGCTGCAAGATAAATAGCATGTTACTGTCTTGATCTGTTTAGATACAGACTTTGTTAATTTAGCTAATTATCTTGGTTTTCTGTTAATTAATCTAGCAAATTATCCCTTAAGTGTTCTTTTGCTAATTCTTTCCTTCTCTCTTCTATTTTCTTTGCATGAACTACTTGGGACGAGTTGGTTAAAACTCACAAATTGGGACGGCTGTTTGCATTTGAAGTTATTTGCTCCGCTTCGTATTTTCGGGACTTGATATCCCCGAAAATATAAGAAACGAAAAAACGAAAATCGCAAAGTCCAAGGCTCAATTATGAGTTTGCGCTTCTGGGTTCTATCTTCTAAACTCCATCCTCCCCCGTTCCCTTAGAAAATGCATGTTGTATAGGACTTCCCCATAGACCGGATTAGGAGCCATGTAGGATAGAAATGATATTTGAATTGTGAATAATTATTGTAAATTATTTAATTTTTTTTATATGAATACTTTGTATCATTTCTTTGTGAATCGCCAATTTATTTATGGATGTTTAGAATCATTTGTCAATTAATGAGTGCAAATATAATTCGATTAAAATCGTACCTTCGTCATAATTTGCATTTGAATTATTTATTTATTGATTATATTAATATTCAATTATTTATTTAGTTAATTAATTAAATTTTAATCTATTATTTATCTACTTAATCTAATTTATTTAATTTCAATTAATAATTTATTTAATCAATTAAATATGTATTCATTTATTTATTTAATTAATTAATCAATTATTATTTATTTACTCCTTTATTTAATTGAAATCGGCAAGTGTTCATTTATTTAATTAAGTTATTTATTTGTTTATTTATTTATCTATTTATTCAATCAATTAATTAGTCCTTTATTATTATCCAATTATTTATCTAGTTTGTTTTATTTAATTATCTAACTTCATTTAACCTTTACTTATTCTATTAATTAATCAATTGATCATTATTTCATTATCCATTTAATTAATCTTAATTGGATCATTTATTTATCTAAGTATCGACATAATTAAAATCTTATCTTAATTATATTATTCATATTATCCTTATATAAAATTAGCTTTATATATTTATTATCCTTAACAAATTCGTGAAAACCGCCGGATTAACAGCTTTTAGCGGATTTTCGAAAGTGCTCCCGCAAGGGAACTTCTTTCGAATTTAATAGAACCACTTACCTAGAATCTCTGATTTTTAATTTAATTTCCTTTAAATAAAGAATAAATTGCACTCATTAGTTAACTTAGGTTCCTAATAATCCTTAAATTAGGTGGCGACTCCAAAGAATTCCTTTGGAATCCCATTTTGTTGAAACATACCCGAAACCTGTCTTTTCTTAAAGAAAGGGTAATTTTTGGGGTTCAACAATAGGTTCAATTATCAAATAGGTTCACGGAACACACAAAAACGAAAAAGGATTAGGGTTACCTGTTTTGAATCTGAGTCGGGTCAAATTGACCCGTCGTGAATTGACTTTGCATGAGGGGTTTCTTACCCTTTCTCGGTGATAACACCGTTCAAAATATCCTAGACCCCGTCGGAGGTGTTTTCCTGGTGATGGTGACTTCGTCGACGACGGTCACGAAATGTCCTCGTCCAAATATTGTCGAAAGTATATGGGTTTTGTAGCGGGTGACGAGGGGAGTATGATGGTACCACTTTTCCTAAACTTGGCCGGCTAAATTGACCGAAAAATCAATCAACAGTGGTGGCGTGTCATTTCGCCGATGAGAGAGATAGAGTAATTATCGGGGATGAGGTGAGGGAATGGGAATAGGCGAGGGGTTTAGGGGTTGTTTGGGGAATAGGATAGAGGATTTGATCTCAACCGTCGGATGGCACACGTGGATGCTGAGATAGATCCACATAGGCTTTGAAGTTTAAAAATGTGTGGTGATGTGGGCAAACGTGTATATATGTATATATATGTATATGTAATGTATAAATAGTGTATATTAGGCATAATTTGAACATAAAATAGGCATAAAAATTGAATAAAATAGGTATAAAATCATAGGAAAATTATGAAATTAATTTTAAAGTATTAGAATGACTAGGGGAACATATGAAAATAAATATAATTTTGGGATTTAAAACGATTTTGGGTAATTTTTTCAAAAATAAGTAATTACAGAATTTCGATTAGGAACGCACGTTTTGTAAAAATGGCTACGATTTGTGACGACGTTTTCAAAAATGGCTTTGATTATTAGACTAGTATAAGAAGATATTTTGAAAGAATGGATGGGGCGAGAATATATGCACGATCATGGGGTTGATGCGGGGCATACCTCAAGGCCGTTCACTAGAAGTCAAGCAAGGTTGATTCAAGACACCCATCTCTACTTGATTTGGAGAGACATGGATGAAGGGTCCGAGAGTAGCCGGAAGATCATGCTTTTGACTTCCATGGATGGTGGATCACTTAGGCCACTTGAAGAGGCATCCGGAGCGCATTTGGAAGCACAACAAGAAGCCACGGGAACGGGCGGACCGCCTACTCAACTAGGCGGACCGCCTAGTTTTTGCTCACTCTCTGGATTTCCACTAGGTGGACCGCCTCTGTAAAATGGGCGGACCGCCTACTCCAAAGGGGCTGGCCGCCCACTCCAAGTAGGCTGACCGCCTACTCCCTAGAAGGCTGGGCGCCTACTCCAAGTAGGCCGGGCGCCTAGTGTGCTGAAGGGTTGCAGGATTCCTAGTTTATTTGCTATGTTTTGGACAACTATAGCCCTACGTGGCCTTTATTGTTTTAACCCACTTAGGGGTATTTTTGAGCTTTCATTATGTGTAAGTGAAGTCTATAAATACTTCACAAACCTATTTAAACCTTAGCTTACCTTTGAATCTTATGAATGATGAATAGAGTTTATCTCTTTATTGAAGAAACCCTTTTCTTGGTTGCTTGAATTCACTAGTGGAACCTAGTTGAGTGTTGAACCGAAAACCCGATCATTCTATTTGCGAGTCCCAAGTGTGACTCGAGGGTAGTTGCATAGTGTAGGTCCTCCTTGACGCCGATACGAGGGTATCACGGAACAAGTTCTCTGTGGTTACTTCGTACGGAGTTCGAGTAGTGTCTCGCTCCTATCTTTTCTGCGTATTGATTTTGATCCTTATCATCTTGGTATCAGAGAAAGGCTCGGGTTTTGTTTCTACAAACCCCCGACCCTTGATTCTTCTTGCTTAGGTTGGTTTCGATATTAGGTTCTTGTTTGTTGTAGAAGAAAAGAAGAAAACACAAAAAAAAAAAAAAATATTATGATCATGGATTCTTGGTTTGATAGACCCATTGAGTGATTGTTATTGGGAAGACTTTGCTAAGAGTGCCCTTGCTACTATCCTAGCCAAGTTGGATAGTATGCACTTGAGGATTGAAAGCCTCGAGCGGGTGAACTCTAGTGCTCTAGTTGAGCAAGGGACGTCTAATGTCCCATCGGAGAAAGGGACCCTGAGTGTCCAAGTCGAAAAGGGGGCCCCGAGTGCCCAAGTGGAAGTCTCATGTAATCCTAACTTTACCCCGGAACAAGTAAGCCATGTCATTGAATTGCTCAATCAACAACGGGTAAAGGAGGACCGAGAGAGAATTGAACGAACGGGCATTCCTTGTATCTTGGATAATCCCCCAAGAAACATCCCATTACCAAGACCCATCCGAAACGTGCAACCTCTTGAGCAAGTCGATGAAGCTCAAGAAGGGGAGGAAGCCGACTATGGTGATGATATGTATGGGTTTCATGATCACTTTCAACCAAGGCGAGGTATGAATTGGGGTCGAAATGTGGATCGTGGTAGGGGCCGAGGTCGAGGGCCACCTATGGGATATGTTGGAGGGAATGCGAGAAGGGAGTATGGTGTGAATGAAGATCACTATGGGGGCCAACCAGAGCCATTCCGTGGGGGTCGTGACAACAACAACAACAATCTTAATAGTGTGAAGATCAGTATTCCTCCTTTCAAAGGAAGTAGTGAACCGGCGGAGTACCTTGATTGGAAGTTGTCCATGGAGCGTATATTTGACACGAATGATATGCCCGAAGTGAAGAAGACCAAGTATGCTATCTCTACCTTTGAGTCCTTTGCTTCTAAATGGTGGGAGTCGGTGAAGAGGAATTGAAGGAGGACGGGGATGGTTGTTAATCTTACTTGGGATGAGTTGATCCGTGTGATGGATGAAAAGTACTTGACTAACCAATACCGAGTGGAACAACAAAAGCGTCTCTATGAATTGAAACAAGGTTCCAAGTCGGTTGGGGAGTACTTCAATGAGTTTGAACAAGTTCGGATGACTCTAGACTTGGATGAGGAAGACAATGAGACGGCCATGATCCGTTTCAAAGGGGGCTTAAACCGAGACATAGCTTCACTCTTGAAGTTTCACAAGTACAATGATCACTACAAGCTATATGAGGATGCGGTTGAAGCCGAGAAGTGGCTCAAAGAGGAGAAATCCCTTCGTTACAAGAGTAGTGCTACTACTCCATTGAACAAGTCAAAAGATTGGAAATCTCCTTCAACTAATGCCAAATTTCCAAGTGCAAGTGGTCCAAGTGCTAGCAAGGAGGTGAAGAAGCCTTTTGAAAGGTCGACACAACCCGTGGGAGGTAACTCTAGAACTCACTTGAGTAATCCAATCTCTTCTTCTACTCAATGCTTTAAGTGTAAGGGTTATGGTCATCTCTCTAAAGATTGCCCTACCCGGAAAACTATGGTTCTTGTGGGTGACTTGGTCTATGAGCAAGATAGTGAACCCGAGGAAGAAGAGGGAGTAGAGGGTGATGATGAGGGAGATGATGGGGAGATTGCTATGGAAGAAGATGATGATGCCCATGCCTTCCTTGTTGTGAGGAGGAGTCTAGGAGCCATGTGTGCGGAGGATGTTGAGACCTTACAAAGAGAGAACCTTTTTCATTCCAAATGCCGAGTCATGGGTCTCCTTTGCTCTATGATCATTGACTCGGGAAGTTGTGCTAATGTTATTAGCCAAACACTAGTTGCCCAATTGAAAATACCTACCTTGAAACACCCAAATCCTTATAGGCTACAATGGCTTAGTGAGTGTGGTGAGTTGAGGGTGGTTAAGCAATGTTTGATCAAGTTCAAGATTGGGAACTATGTGGATGAGCACATGTTCGATGTCGTGCCTATGCAAGCATGCCACCTACTCTTTGGTAGGCCTTGGCAATTTGATCGACGTGTGGTTCATAATGGTCATGCCACACCTATACGGTGACGCATGAGGGGAAAAAGTTTGTGCTCCAACCCTTGACTCCCAAACAAGTGAGCGATGATTACAAACGGATGCGGGAGTTGAAAGAAGCGGCAAAGGCTAAGTCGGTGGTTGAGACTAGCCCTTTGTCCAAAAGCTTGGTGGCAATCCCACCAACTTCTACCGGTGGCATATGTGCCATGATGCAACCGGGCGAGGTCCTAAAAGGGAATGATGGCAACAAGCTTCTCATATGCCTAATGCACAAAGGTATGGTTCTAACCTCCGATCTTGATTTTTCTACTAACCCTTTGCCTAGTGTTTTTGAGAATGTTTTGAAGGATTTTGGTGACATGTTCCCGGATGGGGATGCCGGATGGATTACCTCCTTTGAGGGGTATTGAGCATCAAATCGACTTTGTCCCGGGATCCCAAATCCCAAACAAACCGGCCTATAGGAGCAATCCGGAAGACACAAAGGAATTGCAAAAGCAAGTTGATGATTTGCTCACTAAAGGCTTGGTGAGGGAAAGCTTGAGTCCTTGTGCCGTACCCGTGATCCTTGTTCCCAAAAAGGATGGCACTTGGAGGATGTGCGTTGATTGTCGGGCCGTGAACAAAATAACGGTAAAGTACCGTCATCCTATTCCCCGACTTGATGATATGTTAGATGAATTGAGTGGTTCATGTGTTTTTAGCAAAATAGACCTTAGGTCCGGCTACCATCAAATCCTGATGAAACCCGGAGACGAGTGGAAAACCGCATTCAAGACCAAATTTGGTCTCTATGAATGGTTGGTGATGCCTTTTGGGCTCTCCAACGCACCTAGTACTTTCATGAGGCTAATGAACCATGTTCTAAAGCCATTCATCAACAAGTTTGTGGTCGTCTACTTTGACGATATATTGATCTATAGTAAATCAATAGACGACCATGTTGATCACCTTAGGCAAGTGCTTGAAGTGTTGAGGGCCGAGAAGCTCTATGCTAATTTTAAAAAGTGTGCCTTTGGTGTTGAGAAGGTAGTCTTTCTTGGGTTTGTTGTGAGTGCCCAAGGAGTGGAAGTGGATGAGTCTAAGGTAGAGGCCATACGTGATTGGCCTACTCCTACTACCGTGACTCAAGTGAGGAGCTTTTCATGGTCTTGCTAGCTTTTATAGGCAATTTGTGAAAGACATTAGCTCCCTTGCCGCTCCACTCACCGAATTAGTGAAGAAGGACTACCTTTTGTTTGGGGAGAGCCTCAAGAGAAGGCCTTCCAAGAATTGAAAAGTAGGTTGAGTACCGCCCCCCTATTGCAATTGCCCGACTTCGGAAAGGCATTTGAGGTTGAATGTGATGCCTCGGGGGTGGGAATTGGTGGTGTTTTAATGCAAGATGGCAAACCCATAGCCTACTTTAGTGAGAAGTTGAAGGGTGCATCGTTGAACTACTCTACGTATGACAAAGAGATGTACGCCTTGGTGAGAGCCCTTGCCCATTGGCAACATTATCTTTGGCCTCGAGAATTTGTGATCAAGAGTGACCATGAGTCACTCAAGCATCTAAGAGGCCAAGAGAAGCTCAACAATAGACATGCCAAGTGGGTTGAATTTATCGAGTCTTTTCCCTATGTAATCCAATACAATAAAGGGAAAGACAATGTTGTGGCGGATGCGCTTTCGAGAAAGTTTGCTCTAGCCACCACCCTAGCCTCTAAGCTCATGGGTTTTGAGAGTATCAAATTGATGTACGCTCATGACCCTAAGCTAAAAAGCATTCATGAAGCTCTTGAAAAAGGGAAAGGGTAGAGAAATACCAATGGGTTAATGGATATATCTTTAAAAATGGTAAAGTGTGTGTTCCCGAGTCCTCTTGGAGGGAATTGTTGATTCGTGAAGCTCATTGTGGGGGCTTGATGGGACACTTTGGGAGAAACAAGACCTTGGCCATTCACATGGAACAATTCCATTGGCCAAAGATGGGGGTCCAAGTTGAAAAGCTTTGCAAAAATTGCCTTGAGTGCAAGCATGCGAAATCTAAAGCTAACCCCCATGGTTTGTATACTCCTCTCCCCGTGCCTACTAGCCCGTGGGTTGATATATCAATGGATTTTTTGATGGGATTACCACGGTCTAGGGGGGGGGCCATGATAGCATTTATGTTGTCGTGGATAGGTTCTCCAAAATGGCGCACTTCATTCCGTGCAAGAAGTGTGATGATGCACAACATGTTGCCTCCTTGTTCATTGACAATGTCTTGAAATTGCATGGTGTGCCTCAAATCATTGTAAGTGATAGGGACTCCAAGTTCCTAAGCCACTTTTGGAGAAGTTTGTGGGGTGCCCTTGGCACCAAGCTCTTGTTCTCTACGTCCCACCACCCACAAACGGATGGGCAAACCGAGGTGGTAAACCGGACTTTGGGTGCTCTTCTAAGGGCCATGACCCGAGGTAAGGCCGGGACGTGGGCTGATAAACTTCCTCTCATGGAGTTTGCCTACAATCGTACATTGCATAGCTTGATTGGCATGACTCTTTTTGAATGTGTGTATGGTTTTAATCCCTTGATTCCCCTTGATCTAACCCCTTTGCCAAGGGAAATGGTTGTTAATTTTGAAGAGAAAAGCCGAGCAAAGGCCATGGTTGAACTTCATGCTAGAGCCAAGAAGAACTTGGAGGAGGCCTATGCAAAGGTTGCTTCCAAGAAGAACAAGGGAAGGAAGAAGCTTGAGCTCAAGAAGGGAGATTGGGTGTGGGTGCACTTCCGAAAAGAGAGGTTTCCAAACCTAAGGAAAGGGAAGTTGGCACCCCGTGGAGATGGACCTTTTCAAGTGCTTTCCAAGATCAACAACAATGCTTATGTGATTGATCTACCCGGTAAGTACAATGTGTCTAATACTTTTAATGTGACTGACTTGATCCCTTGTGATGTAGGAGATGGTGACACTGGAGAGGAGGAAGCCATGGTTTCGAGGACGAAACCTTCCCAAGAAGGGGAGGATGATGCGGGGCATACCTCAAGGCCGTTCACTAGAAGTCAAGCAAGGTTGATTCAAGACACCCATCTCTACTTGATTTGGAGAGACATGGATGAAGGGTCCGAGAGTAGCCGAAAGATCATGCTTTTGAGTGCCATGGATGGTGGATCACTTAGGCCACTGGAAGAGGCATCCGGAGCGCATCTGGAAGCACAACAAGAAGCCACAGGAACGGGCGGACCGCCTACTCAACTAGGCGGACCGCCTAGTTTTTGCTCACTCTCTGGATTTCCACTAGGCAGACCGCCTCTGTAAAACGGGCGGACCGCCTACTCCAAAGGGGCTGGCCGCCCACTCCAAGTAGGCTGACCGCCTACTCCCTAGAAGGCTGGGCGCCTACTCCAAGTAGGCGGGGCGCCTAGTGTGCTGAAGGGTTGCGGGATTCCTAGTTTATTTGCTATGTTTTGGACAACTATAGCCCTACGTGGCCTTTATTGTTTTAACCCACTTTAGGGGTATTTTTGAGCTTTCATTATGTGTAAGTGAAGTCTATAAATACTTCACAAACCTATTTAAACCTTAGCTTACCTTTGAATCTTATGAATGATGAATAGAGTTTATCTCTTTATTGAAGAAACCCTTCTCTTGGTTGCTTGAATTCACTAGTGGAACCTAGTTGAGTCTTGAACCGAAAACCCGATCATTCTATTTGCGAGTCCCAAGTGTGACTCGAGGGTAGTTGCATAGTGTAGGTTCTCCTTGACGCCGATACGAGGGTATCACGGAACAAGTTCTCCGTGGTTACTTCGTAGGGAGTTCGAGTAGTGTCTCGCTCCTATCTTTACTTTCCGCGTATTGATTTTGATCCTTATCAGGGGTATAATTTGAAAACCATTGCTTTAAAAATAGGAGGGACAAAATTGGGTGTCAACAGCTGCCCCTCTTTGCCCGGGGATGATGAAAGAGTCTTTGGGCAAATACGTTGACAGTACGGCCAATTTTGTCATGAATTTACAGGAGTGCCTATGACTTAAAAGAATATGGGGAGATGGAAGGCTGTAATGTTCACTTTTGTCCGAGTGTATACCCTGCAATAGAGATGAGTCTGTTGACACCCAATTTTGTCCCGAATTTTTTAAAAATTATTAAATTATGGTAATATTTTTAATTGAGGTTTAATTTAAAAATTAAATAAAATAATGATAATAAAAGAGGATCAATTGAAATTTCAAAGAATGTGCTAAATTTGCAAAATTCCTCCAATTTTAACCCACCTGTACAACCCATTTACTTTTTTGTACATTGAGGCCAAATCCGCTCCCTCCCATAAACACTAGCCTATTTGTGCAAATCACCTACACACATATATATATATATACACTTATCTAAAACCCTAGCAAACAACACTATTCATTCATCTTCCTCACAAAACCCTTCCTTTTTTTTACACATGACAATAACCCAAAAATTCAGATCTATACAACACATAGATACAACACCATTTCAGAGATACACACCAATACCCACACACGCCCCCACCTTCTTCTTCCTAAAAAACCCACACAGTACAATACAATAGACTCCATTGACACCCCTTTTGGGTATTCCATCATCTTCACTCCCCTTTAACACCAAAAAATCAGACCCCATCTTTTTTCCCATATACAGTACCCTCCCCTCTCCTTCTCACCATTACCATTAAAATAATAAACACACCCGCTAGATCTAAAACTGAAAATGGGAATGGGGGGGGGGGGGGGGAGGAGGGGGAGGAGATCGTAAATGCTGAAAACGAAAAGGGCATGGCTATGTTCAGCTAGTGCTTTCTATTCTCGTTGGTGTCCCGTCGCCGAAATACCCTCTCACCGTTGAACTTGTTCCCCCTTTGTTTCTTTAACTCATGGCTGAAAGTGATGAGGGTGTTGTGGAGTTGAAGTGACGCCGCTACAGGCTGGTGTCGCTCCTCCTTCACCGTGTTTCATGCTGTTTTTGTTCACCGAAAAACTGCCATTACCGGCGACTATAATCTGAGTTTGCTTGCTTTTTTCCTTTGTTTCACCGAAATTTGTTTAGTTCTCTGATCAACGATGATTTTATTTTACTGGGATTTGTTGTCTTGGACCATTATCACTGCTTTGATGATTTTCTAATGTTTTCTGTTGGCTTTGGTCCAATGATCCTTCGCTGTTTGCTTGGGCACTGCTATGTTGTTCTGTGGTTTTGAGTTTATTTTGACTGCAGATTTTCTTTGGAACTGGGGTTTGCTCAATATCGAGTTTTTATCTCACCGGAATCCGGATGTGTTTAACTGGTGGGGTTCATGTTGGTCTCTTGGCTTTGATGGTCTATTGACTGGTGATATTATTTTTGGGGACTGGATTCTGGATTCTGAGGTTGAATGGTTTCTGAGCTTTTGTCTCACCGGAATTCTGAGTTTGAATGGCTGAATGGCCTTGATGACGGCGTGGTCTTATACTGTGTTTGCTTGCTTTTGTTGTTGCTAGTCTAAACCATGCTGCACCATGATGATATTGACATGGCCAATGAAAATAATGAAATAATTGATTTGAGGCTTATGGACTGATATTGAATTGATACTACACGATGAAAAGATACATATGCACGTATTGAGGCCTCGGGATTAATTTGAACATGATACTACACTTGAACCGTCCCGTTCCCGTGTCCCTAAAGCAAAAGGCGATGATGAATGTATGCATTTGAGGCAAAACAAGTTGAATAGAGTCGTGGATTTGGTACTTGGCGTGGCAACCGGTCCGGGCTCCATTTTTGCAACCGTACCAACATACCGAGCCTCTACATGACGCGCCATACAAATCTGAGCCTAAATTTTGCAAAAACAAACCCCCTTTACTATTATTATTATTTTTATTACTACTATTATATATTATTATTATTATTATTATTATTATTATTATTACTATTATTATTATTACTTTATTATTAGTATTTTATTTTCATTAATTATTACACTTTATTATCGTACTAATCCAGTTTAATTTTTATATTTTTTTGTGAGGTACATTTTGGCACGAACAACTTGGGGACGTGTTTGGCTAACCTGCAAATGTGGATATACATTGACCTGGACTCAAGCATTCAAAATAAGAGTTAGAAATTTTAGAAAATCCAAGGCTCCCGCGAGTTGATCATTTTCTCGGGTTTTATCTTTAACTTTGCCTTTCTTTCCTTAGAGATATTTATGCAAATAAATGTGTAAAATATTGTATTTATCAATTATATTTGATTGTTTGTATATTGCTTTACTTTATGTTCATTGCCTTTTACTGTGAAGTCGTTATTTAATTTATTGCAAATTGGGGCCGTCTTAGCAAATGCGTGCAAGTAAAAGAATATTTTGCAAATAAGCTTTTATTCGATTAATTATTCTTATTATTATTATTACTATTTTTAAATAATTATTTTGAAAGAAAAGCACCCTTGTAAATATTTGGAAACCTATCGGATTAACCATTTTTTAACGGAATTTTGGAAGTGCCTTAAAACCCTTCTTCCAAAATTAATAAAACCTCTTACGTAGAATCTCTGAAAAGATTGCCTTTTTCCAAAACGGAGATTTTGCACGCATTTGCTAATTTGGTTCCCAGTTTTCCTTAAATTGGGTGGCGACTCCAAAAACTCCAAAAGAGTTAGTCCATCATGTCGATATTCCGGAATTTATCCTTTTCGGGGTAATTTTTGGGGTTCAACAGAGTCTGCAAAATGATGTATGTAGAATGTACTTTCCCGCCGGGCTGGATCGTTTTTCAAAGATTTTTACCGTATGCAGTTGTGTCTGCTATGCCTGTTGAACCCTTCCAAAAAAAAATAATAATGCACAACACAAGTATGCATCGGGATTGGACTTCAACAAAATGGGACTCCAAAGAGTTTTCTTTGGAGTCGCCACCTAATTTAAGGATTATTAGGAACCTAAGTTAACTAAAGAGTGCAATTTATTCTTTAATTAAATGAAATTAAATTAAAATCAGAGATTCCGAGTAAGTGGTTCTATTAAATTCGAAATAAGGTCCCTTGCGGGAGCACTTTCGAAAATCGGCTAAATGCGGTTAATCCGGCGGTTTTCACGAATTTGTTAAGGATAATAGAATTAATTTTAACTAAGGATAATATAAATAAGATAAGGTTTTGGTTACGCCGATACTTAGATAAATAAATGATGAAATCTTAAGATTAATTAAATGGATAAATTACAACATGGTTGATTGATTAGTTAATTAAATAAATAAAGAATAAATACATTAAATAAATAAAATAAAAATACGCTAAATAAATAATTAGATAAATAATAATAATTGATTAATTAATCGCTTAGGTGAATGGATAAATAAATAAATAGATAACTTAATTAAATAAATTAATATTTATATTAATTTAATTAAATAAAAGAATAAATGAATAATAATTGATTAAATAAATAGATGAATAAATAAATAATTATTATTAATTAAATAATAAATAAATGATTAATTAAATCAAATAAATAAATAAGATTAATTAAATAAATAATTTAATAAATAAATATCGCATAATTAATCCGATTAATGAATAAATGAGTAGATAGATAAATAAATATTTTAATAAATGGATAAGTATATATAAATAACGGATGGAGATGTATAATTTAATTAAACTTTAATTTATTTTGCACTCGAGAATTAACCATAGATTACTATTAACTTAAACTAATTGGCGAGTCCCAAAGAAACGGGATAAGCAATTATATAATCATCCTAAACATGCAATAAGATAACAATTCAATAAAGCGGCTATCCTACCAAGCTTCTAACATGCAAATCCTAGTCCGGTCTATGGGGAAGTCCTATACAACATGCATTTTCTAAGGGAACAGGGAAGGATGGAGTTTAGAATATAGAACCCGGAAGCGCAAACTCAATCATTTAGCCTTGGTTTCGCAATTTTTCACTTTTTGCATTTTTCCGGGATCTCAAGTCCCGAAAATGCGGAACGGATCAAATAACTCTCAAATGCACGTAGCCATCCCAGTTTTGTGAGTTTAGCAACTCAAACTCGTCCCCAAGAGGTGTTACATGTAAACAAGATACAGAGATAAAAATTAGTATACAATTAAACACATTTTCACACATTGAAAAGGGAATGAAGCTAGAGATAATAAGCAAATAAAGAAAAAAAAGAAAAGAAACTAACATGTTTGCATAAGCTCTTTTTAGGAAACTGAGGCAAATGGGGATTTAATATACAACTAAGAAAGACTAACGATATTTATAACCACCATTTAAACTGTACATGTCTAACCCGAATACATTTTCACATATTCAACCAAACTAGCAACATACATCACCCTATTTGACATGGCAGAACCGATTTGAAGAATACATTTAATAGGAATAAGCAGACAAACCCAATTAAAATGTTAAGATCTTTCTATACTAACAGAGAGCCATAACTTCCAATCAGGCAACAATTAAGATCAAATGTTAGGCTACTTGATTCTCAATGCGAGATGTACACGACTTTCCCAGACCAACTCTTTCAAACTAACGATCCAGACAAGAGTCAAAAGACTCCATCAATCATTTATTAAAACAAGAATAGGACTACATTCTTAAAATTCCTACCCTTTAAACTTTAAAGATCCAAATTTACTTGTGGGGATCATTTCAAAAGAATAATTTTAACACAATTCCAGTACATCAACATATAAAGATTGAAGAGCCAAATTTTATCACTTAGGATGCCTAAAAGGTCCTGTGCTAAACTGCTAATGAAAGAAGGCCAGAGTTGCATTACCAGCTTGGGAGAAACTTTACAGTTTAATACCAATCCAACGAAAGTATAACATATCAAAACATACAAAAACATAGACACTTTCCCTAGGTTGAAATGCAATTTGCTAATATTAATTAGACTTCACAGTAGAGGTCCTAAACAATTCACAAAGAAGCAGCTATTTACGGTATAAACTAATGCCGAGGTCAAAACATTAAGCAAGGAAATGACTTTATCAAGAAAGGGCTTTATATCATTTATTAACGAAACTAATGCTACCAACTTAGCTAATAACCTCGACTAAACTAGAATACATGACTAGAACAATTCAATTCTGCTATGTAAACTTAAATGAGAACAGGATGCATAACTTTAACTTCATAAATTAATTTCAGCTTAAACTAAACAGCATGCTATCTTGAGTCATAGGCTAGGCAAACTGAAACATTTAACTTATTACTTAGTAGAACCAAATGAATACTCTAGAGCCATATCCTATTTCACTAAGCTTAGAAATAGTTTTAAACCATAAACATACCCAAAGATTGAATATTTTCATCATAAACTTAAATGAGCCTTATGAATGTATAAAAGTGATAAAGATTGAAGCTTTACTTGCTGTTTCAACCACCAGACTTAACGGGACAGATTTAATATGTAAAACAATTGTAAAATTTATAACTTTCAAGAGAACTCTGGTTAAAACAAATACTGATACAATAAGTTTTTTGAATTATTTATCATCAAGGAACAAGCTTACAGATTCAAACAAAATCAGCTAGTTCTAAATTAATTTATCTTAATTTATCTTAATTTTGACAGCACAAGAACATGTAAAACTTTAACTTCAACTAGTAGGCAAAGGTGTCTACACAGAAAAAAAACCAGATTTCAAAAGAAGAGAGTGATTCAAATGATTCAGCATTAAGCATAAACTTCAGCCAAATAAATTACTTCAATGCTCTACTTACAACATAACAGAGCTAGCTAGACAACCATTTACACTGAACTGCAAATTTATTTTACCTGCAGACTACCAAGACACCCTACTCTATTGCTTGAAAACAGCTCCTGAACTTCCTACTAGACAGCCTGCACCAATGATATAAACTCCAAGACTCACACACATCTGACCCACACACAACTGAACAACCTCCAGGACTCTTGAACCAAACCTGAACCAACTGGACCTCTTCACTGCCATTCCAGCCTCTAATCCTAACCTTTTTCTACTTCTTCTCCTAGCGCCAAGAAACCAGAACCCCTAAGCAAACCTCCTTGCCTCCAAGAATAAAAAAAACAAACTACAACACATCTACATACTCCCTCACTGCTTAACAAACTAAGCAAGACTCACTTTACCTCACTTCCACTACCAGAAAACAACCCCTCACCCCACCTGCAACCAACTACAAGCACTGGACAAACTCCAAACAACCTGAAACAAACACTCAAAACTGCACCTATTGGCACCTAAACTGCACACCAATTTATTCACATACTGCACCTTGCTAACACACATTCAAAGCTTAAAACTTGACACACACAGGCAGATATACACACACAAAGGAACACATTCACATACAAGCACACACTCACATACAAGCATACACTCACACATACATGCACACTTTTGAATCCCCAACTCTCTCGAGACTTCACCATATCCCTTCACACTGCCAGTAACTCTTCACAAGACCCAAAAATAACTAAAACACCATATCAAAACCCTCACTGGCCAACCTGGATATCTGCACACTCTTATGACTCCCTAAACTGCCTCTTCTTGAACTCCCTCTCAACCATGCAAATACCTGCACTACCAGGGGCCAGCTCGTATCCTAAATCATCCACCAAAACTCCTAAAATAGGCTTCAATTCCAAGTAGAGACAACAGTTATATTATCATGTATAAAGATATTAAATTTAAGCCAAATAAACAACCTTAGTTGCGCAATATTAAAATTTTATGACTAATCAACTTAGTGACATAATGGTTTCTAAGAACTCAGTTCTTGCTTATGTACAAAAGCGCTTCTAAAATGCAGCACAACAACATAAACCGTAGATAGATTTAACACAGAACTAACCACCTACCAGATTTTATACTTTAGCAGGATTTCATCTTTAACGTCAAAACGACAACGCACCAAAACTTAACTATGATAATACTCAGTCTTTAAGCACTAAGGAAAAGCAGAACTCCTTAGCTAATACTATACATCAAATTTATAGTGTATAAACTAATAAACAAGCCGCTTCTTTTTGCAAATAAACGAAATAAAGAAAAATGAAATAGTTAAGAGGATTACCTTTTTGTGAGCAGTAAACGAGGGCGAAGATTAGAATAAAGCGACTCGAACGAGGTTAACGGCTCAAATGACGATGCGACGATTAAGAAGAAAAAAAAGAATATCAACTGGAATCAGCTAGAAATCAAACCACAATCACTTTAAAACCATTCATCAGTGAACTAAAGATTCCTATTATTTTCCTTTTCTGCCATTTTTTGTTATATGAAAATTTTCAGAACCCTAAACCCTACAAACAATGATAAATATATAGGAAAACTTTAGGGTTATACCTTGGCTCCTACCTTTGAATTCAAAGCCCAAAATTGTATATTCCTTGTAGAACAAGGGTGAATTAGGTCAAATCCCTTAAGGATTGTACCGAATTCATCCTTGTCATCAAGGATATTCCCGTTTAAATCATCCACGGCTCGGATTGATTCTCGGATTCAAAATGAAGGGTTAGGATCGATTGAGTTCGTACTGGAGAGAGGGAAAAGGAGAGTGGGGGGGGGGACCATGGTACGGATTCTTGGACTGATTTGGCTCAGTTTTGGGGGGAAATCGAATGGGATTAAGGGGAATTAGGGGTTAATTGGGTAGGGGATTCGGGGAAATTCTGAATTAGGGAAGATGAATATGTGAATGTGTTGTATGAGTTAAAGGGATTTATGCCGGGTTGTGCAATGTATATGGATTGCGTGAATAGCTCCGATTTTAGGCTTTAAACGTTTTTGGCCCCTTTATTTTAGAATTGGTTAAGGATATCAATAATTTGCACGCGTAGGCTTAATTTAAAGCTGTGTTTTGTACATTTAGCTTTTCCCTTTGAAATTAATTAATGTACTTTAACTAAACTTAACTAATTAATTTAATTTGATTAATTTTAATTAACTAAATTTAATTAATTAACTTTTTTGACAATTGACTTTCATTTAAATAAACAGTCATTAATTTAAATTTTGGGACGAAATTGAGTGTCAACAGCTGCCCCTCTTTACCCAAAAAAGGATGAAAGAGTTTTTAGGGTAAAGAAGTTGGCGAGAAACCAGTTTTGTCCCGATAAAACCAAGACTTTTGATTCCAAGGACCAAAATACGAGGCTTATGGACATGGCCGAACTCCGGTTTCCCAGTTGCCTACATATCTCGGGCTGAAAGTGAATCAGGCCATATGTAGTTCGACGACACTTAGATACAAACACTCGCACGATTGACAAAAGAAAGGACGCACGAATAGGAAAGAATTCAAACTGACGCCTAATCTGAAATGAAATATTAGGTAAAACTTGCTTGTTCGAGTGCGATTCTTCAGGTCCTCGTTGACGAGTCTAGTTCATATCAACGACTGCCCCAGTTCACTACTAAGAAAGAGTTCCACGTTATGCTCCACATTATGCTCCAAATGCTGCTGCGGTACTGCCAAAATCCTGTAATAAACTTGACAAACGGTAAGCGAGCAACTGCTAATAAACTTTAATAATTGGAATGAGAAATAAAAGAGTGATAACATAAAATTATAAATGCGGGTTGTGATATCATCAATAAGTTCTTCTTTCGATCAACTGATGAGATGCTCCGCCCAGTGAACCTCTAGGCTGATCATTATTATCGCGAGACACTCCGAAAGTGGCGCCTCAAGCCGACTTGTCTATTACTATTATCTACTTGAAAGAAACCTGCATATCCTATTTGTGGGTGGAAGGACCCGAGATATCCTATTTATGGGTGGAAGAACCCGATATATCCTATTTGTGGGTGGAAGGACCCAAATATCCTATTCGTGGATGGAAGAACACGAGATATCGTATTTGTGGGTGGAAGGACCCAAGATATCCTATTCGTGGGTGGAAGGACCCAGATATCCTATTTGTGGGTGGAAGAACCCAAGATATCCTATTTGTGGGTGGAAGGACCCAAAGTATCCTATTTGTGGGTGGAAGGACCCAGATATCCTATTTGTGGGTGGAAGAACCCAGATATCCTATTTGCGGGAGGAAGGACCCGAATATCCTATTTGTGGGTGGAAGAACCCAAATATCCTATTTGTGGGTGGAAGGACCCAGATATGCTATTTGTGGGTGGATAAACCCTGTATCTTGCAAAATCTGAAATCGTCTGGCCTGTGCTGGTGATGGGATAATCGATCAAAAGCTAAAATAGAGTTGTTCTGCATATGCGATAAGGCAATTATTCTTCGAGGAACTAATAGTTGCGAGTTCTTGTCGTTTCGCTGCTTGAGGTTTCTGCATTCAAAGAAAAATTGTAAGTACTATAAAATTTCTGGGAAGTTGCGACAGTTTGCATTGCTCCTTCCACCTTGATACTGAACTTTGCGGTAAAATGCAAAATTTGCCCCTGTTTAATCAAAGAACAATTGCTAGTTTTTTATCAAATAACGGTTGACTTGATTGAACACCTAATTTGGCTTCGAATCTGCATTTTGCTTGCTAGGCGATCAAATGTGTTGTTGTTGCGAAAAATCTGACATTCTTGAAACTCTTCTCTTAGCACAAGATAAACCATCTATAACTGCTTTGGCTTGGGTTATTTGGGAAAAACGAAATTTCATTGATTTTGGGACTAAGCCCAATAAGGGTAGCAAAACATAACGTAGTTCATTACAACTAGGATGAATAAAATTGCAACAGAATAGTTAAAACATAAGATAGTTGGGCAATGAAATGTCATTTCAAGCTGCAAAATGCGGTCTTTGCAGTATTCTTAGCTTGCAAACCGCTTCTTCTTTGAATATCTTGGGGCTGATGCCTCCCTTTTAACAAAAATTGTGCCTGTGGGAGGAATGCTGCAATAACCACTTAATGGATCTTCTTGCACTATTATTTTGTCATTATCAATCAAACTTTGAATTTTGTATCTCAAGCCACTGAATTCTTCAGTATGATGACCTTGGATATTTGAATGATAAGCACAATGCTTTAATGGATCAAAATGTGGAGGCAAGTGCTTGGGAATTGTTCCTTTCCTTGGTTGCAAAAGTCCTTCAGCTTGCAATTTTTCAAATATGCTGCTCACAGACTCTTCTAGAGGAGTGAATGTATTCGACTTCCTCTTCTTTGACACCGGATAATCGTAATATGATTTTTGAAACTGACTTTGAGAGCCTTGCAAATTTGAGGGTTTTTCTGATTGAGTGGTGTACCCAAATAAAGCAGAAGGGATTTTTCCTGTTGCTATGCCTTCTTCTATAATTTTTCCCAGTTGGATCAATTCAGAGAAGCTGCTTGCATTATTGACAACCATTTTGGCATAGTATATGCCTTCTTGCATGTCAATGAAAGCTGCTATTAGCTTTTCTCAGGCAAGGGATGATGCATCTTAGAAGCCTCTAACCTCCACCTCATAGCATATTCTGCAAAAGACTCATGAGACATCCTCTTGATGTTGCGCATAACAAACACATCGGGATCTCCTACTATGTTGAACTTGTATTGTTCCACAAAGTCATGAGCCATATCCTCCCATGTGTGCCATTTGGAAAAATCTTGTTTGGTATACCATGCAAGTGCCATTCCTGATAAACTTTGAATGAAAAATCTCATCCGCAAAGCTTCATTCTTGCCAATTCCAATCAATCTGCTGCAATAATATTTCAAATGAGCATAGGGGTTCCCCTTTCCATCGAAAGTGTTGAATTTTTGTATCTTATACCCATGTGGAAGCTCAATGTCCGGGTGAATGCATAAGTCTTCATAACATAAACTCTGAATGTTCCTAGAGCGCAACTCATCTTTAATGACCTTGTGCAAATTGCGGATTTGTCTCTGCATGCTATGTAAATCAGTTGTCTCAACTTCTTTTCTAGGCAATTTTTGTGGGTGTACTATCACTTGATTTGATTGACTCCCCACAGCAGGCATAGTGACAAAAGGCGGTGGGTATAAAGTTGTAGCCGGCTAAGCACTGGGATTGGTGAGTTATTCTTGTGAGTTTTGTGGATATACAGTATGTATAGGCATTGGGTAATGAGGCATTGTTGAGTAAGGTTTAAAGGTAAAGTTTGTTTTTGGCAAAGGTTTGCTAGTGTTGACAAAGTTGACAATCCTATTCCTTTGGACCACATGTTCTTCAACATCATCATTCTGCGCTTGAAAGACACCCATACCAGAACTGGTTGCCTGAAGATGCTTTGCCATGTTGTTTTGTCCTTGATGCAGATTCTCAGCCATTTCAGTGTTCAATGCTAGACAACCTTTAACAAATGAATTCTACACATTGAACAAAGCAAGTTAGTACGTAAAGTGACAATGCATGCAAAGATTTTAAGTATAAAATAGGCAATTAGGCCGAATGGATGGGACCAAAATCCCGACTAAAAGTAAAATATTTGAGAGTGCGAAACTTGATAATCAACAAAATTTGATCTTTCAAAACAATAATTGAGAAAAATATTTTGGAAATTTTTACTAAATCAGTATGCGTGCTAGACCATTTTGGCACAATTTGCTAAAATGGTCGGCTTATTTTGAACATCAATGCTTTGCTCGACTAGCGATTCTTGCTTGTAGAATAACAATCTGCACCAATCCTTGAAAACTGCTTCTAATAACGACCAAACCAACTCAATGTCTTCAACTTGCTTTTTACAAAATTCTGCCCCAATTATGACTTTAACATTTCAGCTTGCTTTGCGAAAACTGCCCCAGTTATAACTTTCGATACTTCAAATGGTTTTGCAAAAGCTGCCCCAGTTGCAACTTTCAATACTTTAAACTGCTTAACAAAAGCTGCCCCAGTTGTAATCTCTAACGACTTCTACTTGCTTTGCAAAAATTTTCCCAGTTTCTATCTTTGGGAGATTTAAAATTTAAACACTAAAGGGTCGAGCCCGATGGAGGAGCCTACGTATCCCTCCTTGGGAATCAGACCCTGCGTAGTTCTGCTTAGATAGAAGAGAATTTTCAAATGCTGGCGTACCCGAAACTCGATATGAGTTGCCTACGCTTCCCGCCTTGGGAAAACGGTTACTGTAGTTTGCTTACATAGAAATAGAGTCAACATTCATAATTTGATATTCTTTTTTTTTCTTTTCTTTCAACGAACTAACAAAAGGAAATTACAATAATTACTTCCTAATAATGCAAATAAACTAACTTCTACTTCTGCAACTCTACTGCTTTTCTGGAACTTGATAAGCGCCTGAATGCCCTTCTTCGAGGGATTTTCCTTTGCATATGGTAAGATTAAGACAAAAGGTTCGCCAATGCCGTTTGTGGGTAGAATTTTAATATGGCCAGATTTTATCAAGCTTTCAACTTTCTTCTTAAATAAAGTGCATTCTTCAATATTGTGCCCCTACATCCCTGAATGGTAAGCACAAAATTTTCTCAAATTTTCAGGCTTATGTGACCAACACGGCTTTGGTTTTGCAAGATATACCAAACCGACCTTCAGAAGCCTTTCGAACAGGTTTGCATAAGATCCTGGTATTGGTGTGAATGCATCAATAGGTGCTTTGTGGCTGCTTGACTGAAAACTTGGATTGACAACCATTTTCTGGATGTCATAAGGTTTTTCTGCTATGGGTGGCAAAGGGCTTGGCATAACAGCTTTTCCTTTGTCTTTAGATTGCGCCTCAACTAAGCCACACATTCTCTTGTCATTTATTGCAACCGGCTCCCCTCGAAGCTCTGCAGACTTTCTTTTCAATGGACTGCCCTTTGCAAGAATTGGGTTCGAGAATTCATAATGCTTGACAAAGTCCCGGGCTAGATTATCCCAACTGTCCAATTTCCAAGGACCTTGTACTGCGAACCATGTCAAAGCTGGTCCCTTAAGTGTCCTAGAAAACATCCTCAACTTGGTTTCATTGCTTGGTCCATACCTTGCGACCCAAGCAAGGTATGCCTTCAAGTAATCACGAGTATTTCCTATCCCATCATACATTGGAGGATCAGCTGGGTCAAGAACACTCACATGTTCACTTTCTGTCTCTCCTAAGCCTGCTTGAGATGGTAGAGCATTCTCACCCATCGTTGTGCCATTGCTCTCTTTAGCATTGGGAAGCCCTTCCCCGTTGCTTTTCTCATTGCTTGTTTTTGATGAGACACGGAACCCTTTCTCCAACAAGAATGCATGCAGATGGGGGAATTCTTGAGCATCACACTCGAATGCGGGAGCTACTTGACTTGTAGGAGGCGCAACATTAGAGATAGGAACAACAGGGGCATTTGGCCCTGGGCTTGGCACATTTCGCACTGGGTTGCGAGCATCCATGAGCGCGACAACCAATTCAGTAAGACTATCAAGTCTCTTCTCCAAACTTGCTACGGTTGCTTCAAGCTTGTCAACCTTGTCTTGGTGGAGTTCATCACTTTCGGTCAAATCAATCACATCAGTTTGGCGAGCCATAGGTCCTGATCTTGATGTTCAAAATAATTAACCCTTTAGCAACGCATACCGAATTTAATAAAATTTGTTAAAGCTGAAACTTACGGATCAACTAATTCCAAAATGGAAAAATCGAGACCGTACAAAAGTTTGAGCAAGACACTCATTTTGTTAAAGCCAACCAAATGCGAAAACGCTTGTTTAACTCTTAAGTTATTTTCAAAAGGAGAAACACACTTGGGAATACTTTAAAATATGATACTAAACAATGTTTTGCAAAATGACAAGACTGGGGTTAAGATAGATAAAATAACATTTGAAAGGCATTTTAAAATAACGGTATGCATAAATTCAGATGATAGGTGAATAAACAACTTCATAAAGCGGTTAACTTTTACAGAAGATAGGTTGAAGTAATATAATGTTAATCTTACCATACCGCCGAACAAATTCAATCACAGCGCAATCAGTGCCAACAAATTTCAGGCAAGCAACACATATTTAGCAAGTAATTGCATATTAGACATATAATTTGACATGTGGAAAACACAAGTAATTGAGTGTAAATAAAAATGCGAACCCTTTCCACCCTATAAGGTACCTCTTTGTGCCAGAGCTGGGCCTAAGACGCGCAAACAAGTGGTAATAAAAAATAGTTCATGCCAGTTTTGAGCAATTCAGATTTACAGTAAGCAATAAATAATAACAATAATTGATAATAATCAGCTCTCCGCCTCGACACTGCAATCCCGTTATCCCAACTAACTTCCAAAAGTTGGTGTCAACTCGAAATTTTAACATAGCTCATGCTCTCCACAACATCTGCACAAAATTCTAAACCCAAATGCCTAAAACCCGAAACAATCCTCCATAGCTTTTGCAAACATCCACACTCCTCCAAGCATAACTCCCAATTATTTTACAACATCCAGGGGTGATATTTCCAACCGCCTTCACAATACCAGACTGCAAATTATAAAAGGCGCCAATTGACCTTCATAAATAAAACCTCACTGGTCCTTGGCTTTGGACAAGCCTCTCAGCTTCCTAGGCTTTGCAAGGCTCACATACCTTGTTCATAGGGCTTCTCACTGGTCCTCGGCTTTAATCAAGCCTCTCAGTTTCCTAGGTAGCCAAGACCGCACTGGTCTTCTAGGAGGGACCCCATTGGTCGTTTATAGACATAGGGGCTTCACTCTCCTAGTATGCGACAGGCATACTTCAATTATCATGAATGCAGCTGGACAGTCAACATAGGCCTGCACAAACGCAAAGCCATTCACGAGAGGGACCCACTAATCCTTTTAAAAACACCAGGGGCTTCACCTCTTAGATCTTACCATACCATACCACCTCCAAAACACAAACCAACCAAATCTGCCTAACTTCCCCCGATTGCAATTCTGTCTTGTTTACAAAATTCTGCACTATGATCTCAAATACTCTGTGGATTGCTATGATCACATAGATTGTGCTAAATTCTTCCATTCTCTAACCTAAAAGACAACATAGGAGACAAATTCTAAATCTGATTTGCTCAAAACATGGTTAGGACTGAGGATTCGTTATCTGGTGCAATGCAAACCCGAAGGAAATTTCTAAGCACAAACGCGGAAGGTAAACAAGAAAGATAAAAGATAGAAGCAAGACAAGACTTGCTTCTTTCGAAAGAACAGTGAGGAACCTGTCTCAAAGCTCGATCGAAAGGAATACAAGAATCACCTAAACTATGCAACAATCCTCAAGATAACATGCCTCTTGCAAACTGAATGATCAAAGAGGAATGTTCAATCGGATTAACCGAAAGCCACAAGTCCATAAAAGCCCTCACAAGGGGTTGCTCACGACGGAGACGAGAAATGTGCTCGGCACTTTCATTAATAATTCAATGTTCCAAAACTAGATATCTACAATGAAAGGAAACAAGGTTTATATAGGAAATACTAAGGGTAAACTAGTAAAAGGGTCACAGGCGACCAATAGGAATAAGCCACGCAGGGCTGAATTAAATTGTGTTCGGCAGACTTTGACTTCGGTAAGCCTTGGCTTCGGTTCTCGATTGTCTGCTCGAACACACACTTGTTGCCTTCGGACACTCAATTGTCTTCGAGCTCCTTGTCCTCGGTCACTTTTCCATCGGGCTCAAATGTGAAGATAATGCCTTCGGTTCTTGAGCTCGGCCACTCAGCTTCGGAGCAATTGTTTTCCTTCGGCCAGGCTAAGTGAACGTGCACATCGTGCAGCAGCTTGGCTTGGCTTCTTGTCATCGGTCTCCTCGGTGGATCGATCACTTGATCAGCACGTGGTCGGGCTGCATCATCCTCCCCTTCTTGAGAAGATTTCGTCCTCGAAATCAAGCCCTCCTCGTCCTCCGAAGTTGGACCTACAACACAAGGAACTAAGTCAGCAACATTAAAGGTGTTGGACACGTTATACTCACCAGGGAGGTCGATCACGTAGGCATTGTTGTTGATCTTGGTCAACACTTGAAATGGACCATCCCCTCGAGGAGCCAACTTTCCTTTCCTTTGGTTCGGGAAGCGTTCCTTTCGGAAGTGAACCCAAACCCAATCTCCCTTCTTTAATTCCAACTTTTTACGCCCCTTGTTTTTCTTTAAGGCAACCTTTGCATAGGCCTCCTCGAGGTTCTTCTTCACCTTTGCATGCAAATCGATCAAGGCAGCTGCTCGTCGAGTACCTTCAAAATCAAGAACAGAATCTCGAGGCAATGGGGTTAAATCAAGTGGAATCAAAGGATTAAAGCCATACACACATTCAAACGGGGTCATGTTAATCATTCGATGCACCGTTCGATTGTATGCAAACTCCATCATGGGCAAACGGTCAGCCCAGTTTCCAACCTTCCCTTTGGTCATTGCCCGAAGCAAAGATCCCAAGGTTCGGTTAACTACCTCGGTCTGTCCATCAGTCTGAGGATGGTGAGACGTCGAGAATAGTAGCTTGGTGCCGAGGGCACCCCACAAACACTTCCAAAAATGACTCAAGAACTTTGAATCTCGATCACTCACAATAGTACGAGGTACACCATGCAATTTTAACACATTAGAAACAAACAATGTAGCTACATGCTGTGCATCATCACTCTTTTTACAAGGAATAAAGTGAGCCATTTTTGAAAAACGGTCAACCACAACGAAGATGCTATCATGTCCTCCCCCCGACCTCGGTAACCCTAGCACAAAGTCCATGGATATATCAACCCAAGGTCGATCAGGCACAGGCAACGGGGTGTACAAACCATGAGGGTTGGACTTCGATTTTGCTTTCTTGCAAACGAGACAAGCGTTGCAAAGCTTTTCCACATCTCGTCGCATTTTGGGCCAATGGAACTGCTCGGTCAAGATACCAAGAGTTTTATCGACACCGAAGTGCCCCATCAGTCCACCTGAGTGAGCTTCTCGAACCAAGAGCTCTCTCCACGATGACACTGGCACACAAACCCTCCCATTTTTGAAGAGGTAGCCATCATGCCACTGATATTTCTTAACCTTTTGGCCACTCAGGATTGCGCCTCGAACACATTTCAGCTTGGGATCGTCCTCGTACATCGACTTAATGCTTTCAAATCCCATGAGCCTAGAGGCGAGAGTGGTCGCTAAGGCAAATTTCCTTGATAGCGCATCGGCCACAACATTATCTTTTCCCTTTTTGTAATGAATTACATAGGGAAAGCTTTCAATAAATTCAACCCACTTGGCATGTCTTCGATTCAATTTCTCCTGACCTCGGAGATGCTTCAAGGACTCATGATCGCTTTTGATCACAAATTCTCGAGGCCACAAATAATGCTGCCAATGGGCGAGTGCTCGAACGAGGGCATACAGTTCCTTGTCATACGTTGAGTAATTCAAGGCTGCACCCTTGAGCTTTTCGCTAAAGTAAGCGATCGGCTTCGAATCTTGCATCAGCACTCCTCCGATCCCAACTCCAGACGCATCACACTCGACTTCGAATGCTTTGCCGAAGTCAGGGAGTTGCAACAATGGGGCAGAACAAAGCCTCCGTTTCAAATCTTGGAAAGCCCTTTCTTGGGACTCTTCCCACACAAATGGATGGTCTTTCTTCACCAGCTCGGTTAAAGGAGCTGCCACGGTGCTAAAGTCACGAACAAACCTTCGGTAAAAGCTAGCTAAGCCATGGAAGCTACGAACTTGTGATACCGAGGTTGGAGTTGGCCAATCTTTGATGGCTTCGACCTTTGATTCGTCGACTTCGACACCATTAGCACTAACAACAAATCCAAGAAAGACTACACGATCGACACCAAAGGCGCATTTCTTGAAGTTGGCATACAACTTCTCTTCTCGAAGCCTTTCGAGCACTTGCCTTAGGTGGTCGACATGTTCATCCACGGTTCTGCTATAAACAAGTATGTCATCGAAATAAACGACAACAAACTTATTTATGAACGGTTTGAGCACATGGTTCATCAGTCGCATGAATGTGCTCGGTGCATTGGATAAGCCAAAAGGCATCACCAACCATTCATAGAGACCGAACTTGGTCTTGAATGCGGTTTTCCACTCGTCTCCGGGTTTCATTCGGATCTGGTGGTAACCGGATCTGAGGTCTATCTTCGAAAAGCATGAAGAACCACTTAACTCATCTAGCATGTCATCTAATCGAGGGATAGGATGACGATACTTTACCGTTATTTTGTTGACTGCTCGACAGTCAACACACATCCGCCATGTTCCATCCTTCTTCGGGACAAGGATAACTGGAACGGCGCAAGGACTCAAACTCTCACGAACGAGGCCCTTGTTTAACAATTCATCAACCTGCCGTTGGAGCTCTTTGGTGTCTTCGGGATTACACCGGTATGCAGGTTTGTTAGGGATTTGAGACCCTGGCACGAAGTCAATTTGGTGCTCGATTCCCCTCAACGGAGGTAATCCACCTGGCATTTCCTCGGGAAACATGTCCTCGAAGTCCTGCAAAACTTTACGAACAAACAAAGGCAAAGGGTTATCATTAGAAAAATCATCATTAGAGTTTAGAAGGATACCCTTGTGCACGAGGCAAATCATCATCTGACCGTGGTCGTTGCCTCGTAAGATCTCACCGGGTTGCATGATTGCACAAATTCCTTTCACTTCGGGCGGTGAGTTTGTCTCTTCGGGCCCCAATTTTGTACCATCGGAAGCTTAGCTTTGGCCGCTTCTTTCAATTCTTTCATTCGTTTATAGTCCTCGGTGACTTGTTTTGGAGACAAGGGTTTGAGTATGAAACTCTTCTCATCGAGCTTCACAGTGTAAGTGTTGGATCTGCCATTGTGAACAGCTGTTCGGTCATACTGCCATGGTCGACCTAATAGCAAATGACAAGCTTGCATCGGAACCACATCGAATATCATTTCATCTTGATACTCTCCGATTTTGAACTTGATCCACACTTGTTTGACAACTCTCAATTCTCCACACTCGTTCAGCCATTGTAACTTGTAAGGGTGGGGATGCTTCATCGTAGGTAATCCCATTTGTGAAACCAAAGTTTGGCTCACTACATTGGCACAACTACCGGAATCAATGATCATCGAACACACCTTTCCCCTCACTCGACATCGGGCATGAAAGAGGTTTTCTCTTTGGTTGTCCTCTTCTTCAAGAGTCATGCAGCTCAAATTCCTTCGAACCACAAGAAACATTTCCGGATGATCAGCTTCGGCAGCCTCATGATCATCATCAACTTCAGCTCGATCAGTCTCCTCGATAATTTCCTCCTCGGTGTCACTCGCTTGCTCATGGACGGTTCCATCTTCGAGCAGAAGCATAACCTTGCGAGTTGGACACTCTTTTGCCATGTGACCATAACCTTTGCATTTGTGACACTGAATATTTGAAGCACTAGGAGAGTTGAGTTGAACTTTACCTCCCACTTCTCTCGACTGGTTAATTGTCACACCTCTTTCGAAGGGTCTCTTCGAATCTCGAACAGTGTTAGCACTTGCTTGGTTTGGACTCTTCCATTCTTTACCTCGGTTCAAAGGAGTAGAAGTAGTGACTCCTTGATACCAGTTTGCCTTATCGTCCTTCACCAATTTTTCAGCTTCGGTGGCAGCATCGAACAGATCTTCCAACGTGTGATACACGTGGAGCCCTAATTGAGATGAAACATCCCTAGCCAAGCCATTTTTGAATCTGATAATGGCTTGTTCTTCGTCTTCGACCAGATCAAGATTCAATCGAACCTTTTCGAACTCATCGTGGTACTCTTGGACAGACTTGGACCCTTGCTTTAACTCATAGAGCTTTTGCATTTGAGTCTGCCTGTACTTGGCACTCAAATACTTAGCATCCATTGCTCTTCTCAATTGTGGCCAAGTATTGACTTCGGGATAGTCATTCCTTCGTCTATGCCTCTTGTCAGATTCCCACCACGTTGATGCATAAGCTTCGAACGAAGCAATGGCATGGCCAGCTTTTCTCTCATCGGTCATCTCATTGGTTTCAAAAATGCGCTCCATTTTAAGCTTCCATTCAAGATACTCATCGGGATCACTAGTTCCTTTAAAGGGTGGAATAGTGATCTTGACACTGTTCAAGTTTGAGTCTCGAACGGCTCTAGCCTGTTCGGGAAACTCATCTTCTCGATCATTAGCCTCACGCTCAATATTTCTTCCAACATTTGCGCCTCGGCCTCGACCTCGGAAATTTCCACGACCTCGGTGAGCTTGCCTTCGATGAGCGAATGGCAGCTCACGCTCATATTCGTCCTCGGGAAATTCCTCTTCATCAACCTCCTCGGCAACGGCTCCAAGATCTCTTCGGGCCACTGGAGGTGGTATTCTTTCTCCTCGGGGAAATCCCAAGTTTTGATAAGCAGCTTGGGGATTGCCCAAGTTTTGATAAGCAGCTTGGGGATTGCCCAAGTTAAGTTCTCTTCGAATTGCTTCACTTGTCAACTGATGTTGTCGTACAAGCTCAGCATACAGCTCAGGTTTCATCGGAGTGGATTGGCTAGTTCCAGCGCCGGACCCATTCATGGTCACGGACGCGTTTCCCTGCTCGAGGTTAGCTACTCGAGCACTCACTCCTCTTACTTCGGCACTGATGCCTTGTATCGCAGCCATGAGATCGGCTAACGACAACTCGGGCTTCTCAATGCTTTTGCCATCGTTTCCAGCCATTGTACCTGCACAAGTCAAAGATCAAACAAATGTTAGGGTTAGAAATCACCTCACACACTCCCTCACCTTTGATGGGTGGCACTCGGGTCCACTCAATTTATGGGTTTGGTTTTTGATCACTCAAGGACTTGTTAACAGTGTCTCGTCTGATTGATCGGTCCTCTAAGATCCTTCAAGTTCGACAATAGTCACTGTCTCTTCGGGAAGAGTGAAGTGATGTTCGACTCGGTGGAACGAACGCTTTTTTTAACTGAGCTCGGGGAGTCAAAAGAATTTCTACGAAAGTTTGGACTTCGGTCGCCCCTTCGCACGAATTCCTATCAGCTTAAAAGAGTTAGTACGACCTCGAGTAGGACAATTACTCGAAAGATCCACCAACTAGAATTTGACACGAAAGAAAGTGAGAACCTAGGAGAATCTACCCTTTGATTCCCTTTTGGAATCTTCTTCGGCCACACCAACTCTTGTCCGTACAAGAGTGGTCCCTCCTTGGTACGGATAGGGTTTTACCTTATCCACTTTCCTTTTTCAGCCGACAATTTTCACCTGGGGTTTTGATGTTAAAATTTTAACCCCTTTCTTCTTCAATGGAACAGTGACCTTGCTCCGGCGTACGGACACAACAACTTCGGTTCACTGACCACGAAATTCGACAGATCTGGGTTGCTTTATCGACTCCGGTTTCAACAGCATCGGAGGAATTCAGTTCAAGTCCTTCGAGCTAAGAACCAGCTCGTTCGAGTCGTACACTGTTACGATTTTGTAACAAGTTTCCGGCGTACGGACTACGATTTAAACTCAGAACTTCGATTTTTAAGCAACAAACAAACCCAAATCACTCAAGAACCACCATTCTTCACCGGTTTCTTCCAAACACAGTGGGGTTCGAGTTTTCAGTCACCATTAAAGCTCAAAACAGTCCAAAAATTTCACCAAAAAACCCTAGTCACAAAATTAGTACGTCGGGTACTCGTTGGATTCAGAATTCGATGGTGAACAAGAATCAATGGTTGGCTTTCCCAAACAACCAACAATCAAACACAATTTTTGAATTTTCTTTTTAACACTTTTTTTTTTTTTTTTTTTTGTAAAATAACAACACCAACAGTAACAAAATCAAATCAAGAACACGAAACGGAAAACAAAGACACAACGCACGAAAATAAAGATAACTCGAACAGGATTTGGGGTTGTAGAAACAAGCCCAAACCGTGCTCTGATACCAAGATGGTGCAATGCAAACCCGAAGGAAATTTCTAAGCACAAATGCGGAAGGTAAACAAGAAAGATAAAAGATAGAAGCAAGACAAGACTTGCTTCTTTCGAAAGAACAGTGATGAACCTGTCTCAAAGCTCGATCGAAAGGAATACAAGAATCACCTAAACTATGCAACAATCCTCAAGAGAACATGCCTCTTGCAAACTGAATGATCAAAGAGGAATGTTCAATCGGATTAACCGAAAGCCACAAGTCCATAAAAGCCCTCACAAGGGGTTGCTCACGACGGAGACGAGAAATGTGCTCGGCACTTTCATTAATAATTCAATGTTCCAAAACTAGATATCTACAATGAAAGGAAACAAGGTTTATATAGGAAATACTAAGGGTAAACTAGTAAAAGGGTCACAGGCGACCAATAGGAATAAGCCACGCAGGGCTGAATTAAATTGTGTTCGGCAGACTTTGACTTCGGTAAGCCTTGGCTTCGGTTCTCGATTGTCTGCTCGAACACACACTTGTTTCCTTCGGACACTCAATTGTCTTCGAGCTCCTTGTCCTCGGTCACTTTGCCATCGGGCTCAAATCTGAAGATAATGCCTTCGGTTCTTGAGCTCGGCCACTCAGCTTCGGAGCAATTGTTTTCCTTCGGCCAGGCTAAGTGAACGTGCACATCGTGCAGCAGCTTGGCTTGGCTTCTTGTCATCGGTATCCTCGGTGGATCGATCACTTAATCAGCACGTGGTCGGGCTGCATCATTATCACACAGCACATAATAAGCATCGTCGTTGGGTTTCAAGAACCCGTTGACGTAAGGGCGGTTTCCTAACTATGGAGGCGGTACCAAGGACCGGGTCCAGACAAAGGTGTAAATACATGCATGCTCCTAAAAGCTCCATCTAAGAGTGGGTTAACGGTTGAGGCTAAACAGGTGAGTGGCAAGCGGTCTCGCAGTCGAATTAGTCCCACGACAACCGCCGGTGTACCAACGCGTCACATGGTTCTTTAGTGGAAGAAAGTGCGGGTGCGTATGGGCGCACCTCACGGATATTTGGGCTGAAAATGCAAGAAGTTCCCAGGAGTGGGGGAAGTATGAACGGAATGCCAGTTTTTATATGTGCACAAATAAGGGTGTAGTGACATGCTTTCGTGACACACATCAATCAATTAGATTAATCTAAGCATGCTTGCAAATAAACGATAGATATAATCATGCTAGTTTCAACAATTACTAAATAAGCTACGCATACTAATATCGGCATACAACTCAAACAATACAAACAAACAAATTCGTGACAGCCTTTTGGTTAGAACCATTTGCGTATCCTCAGTGAAGTCGCCATGCTGTTGAACCCTCCCAAAAAAATAATGCACAACACAAGTATGCATCGGGATTGGACTTCAACAAAATGGGACTCCAAAGGATTTTCTTTGGAGTCGCCACCTAATTTAAGGATTATTAGGAACCTAAGTTAACTAAAGAGTGCAATTTATTTTTTAATTAAATGAAATTAAATTAAAATCAGAGATTCCGAGTAAGTGGCTCTATTAAATTCGAAAGAAGGTCCCTTGCGGGAGCACTTTCGAAAATCTGCTAAATGCAGTTAATCCAGCAGTTTTCACGAATTTGTTAAGGATAATAGAATTAATTTTAACTAAGGATAATATAAATAAGATAAGATTTTGGTTACGCCGATACTTAGATAAATAACTGATGAAATCTTAAGATTAATTAAATGGATAAATTACAACATGGTTGATTGATTAGTTAATTAAATAAATAAAGGATAAATATATTAAATAAATAAAATAAAAATACGCTAAATAAATAATTAGATAAATAATAATAATAATTGATTAATTGATCGCTTAGTAAATAGAAAAATAAATAAATAGATAACTTAATTAAATAAATTTATATTTATATTAATTTAATTAAATAAAAGAATAAATGAATAATAATTGATTAAATAAATAATAATAAATAAATAAATAAATGATTAATTAAATCAATTAAATAAATAATATTAATTAAATAAATGATTTAATAAATAAATATCGCATAATTAATCCTATTAATGAATAAATGAGTGGATAGATAAATAAATATTTTAATAAATGGATAAGTAAATATAAATAACGGATGGAGATGTATAATTTAGTTAAACTTTAATTTCCTTTGCACTCGATAATTAACCATAGATTACTATTAACTTAAACTAATTGGCGAGTCCCAAAGAAACGGGATAAGCAATTATATAATCATCCTAAACATGCAATAAGATAACAGTTCAATAAAGCGGCTATCCTACCAAGCTTCTAACATGCAAATCCTAGTCCGGTCTATGGGGAAGTCCTATACAACATGCATTTTCTAAGGGAACGGGGAAGGATGGAGTTTAGAAGATAGAACCCGGAAGCGCAAACTCAATCATTGAGCCTTGGATTTCGCAATTTTTCACTTTTTGCTTTTTTCGGGGATCTCAGGTCCCGAAAATGCGGAACGGATCAAATAACTCTCAAATGCACGTAGCCATCCAAGTTTTGTGAGTTTAGAAACTCAAACTCGTCCCCAAGAGGTGTTACATGTAAAAAAGATACGGAGATAAAAATTAGTATACAATTAAACACATTTTCACACATTGAAAAGGGAATGAAGCTAGAGATAATAAGCAAATAAAGAAAAAAAAAGAAAAGAAACTAACATGTTTACATAAGCTCTTTTTAGGAAACTGAGGCAAATGGGGATTTAATAAACAACTAAGAAAGACTAACGATATTTATAACCACCATTTAAATTCTACATGCCTAACCCGAATATATTTTCACATATTCAACCAAACTAGCAACATACATCACCCTATTTGACATGGCAGAACCGATTTGAAGAATACATTTAATAGGAATAAGCACACAAACCCAATTAAAGTGTTAAGATCTTTCTATACCAACAGAGAGCCATAACTTCCAATCAGGCAACAATTAAGATCAAATGTTAGGCTACTTGATTCTCAATGCGAGATGTACACGACTTTTCCAGACCAACTCTTTAAAACTAACGATCAAAACAGGAGTCAAAAGACTCCATCAATCACTTATTAAAACAAGAATAGGACTACATTCTTAGAATTCCTACCCTTTAAACTGTAAAGATCCAAATTTACTTGCGGGGATCATTTCAAAAGAATAATTTTAACACAATTCCAGTACATCAACATATAAAGATTGAAGAGCAAAATTTTATCACTTAGGATGCCTAAAAGGTCCTGTGCTAAACTGCTAATGAAAGAAGGCCACAGTTGCTTTACCAGCTTGGGAGAAAGTTTACAGTTTAATACCAATCCAACGAAAGTATAACATATCAAAACATACACTTTTTCCCTAGGTTGAAATGCAATTTGCTAATATTAATTAGACTTCACAGTAGAGGTCCTAAACAATTCACAAAGAAGCAGCTATTTACGGTATAAACTAATGTCGAGGTCAAAACTTTAACCAAGGAAATGACTTTATCAAGAAAGGGTTTTATATCATTTATTAACGAAACTAATACTACCAGCTTAGCCAATAACCTCGACTAAAGTAGAATACCTGACTGGAACAATTCAATTCTGCTATGTAAACTTAAATGAGAGTAGGATGCATAACTTTAACTTCATAAATTAATTTCAGCTTAAACTAAACAACATGCTATCTTGAGTCATAGGCTAGGCAAACTGATACATTTAACTTATTACTTAGCAGAACCAAATGAATACTCTAGAGCCATATCCTATTTCACTAAGCTTAGAAATAGTTTTAAACCTTAAACATACCCAAAGATTTAATATTTCATCATAAACTTAAATGAGCCTTATGAATGTATAAAATTGATAAAGATTGAAGCTTTACTTGCTATTTCAACCACCAGACTTAACGGGACAGATTTAATATGAAAAACAATTGTAAAATTTATAACTTTCAAGAGAACTTTGGTTAAAACAAATACTGATACAATAAGTTTTCTGAATTATTTATCCTCAAGGAACAAGCTTACAGATTCAAACAAAATCAGCTAGTTCTAAATTAATTTATCTTAATTTATCTTAATTTTGACAGCACAAGAACATGTAAAACTTTAACTTCAACTAGCAGGCAAAGGTGTCTACACAGAAAAAAAAATTAGATTTCAAAAGAAAAGAGTGATTCAAATGATTCAGCATTAAGCATAAACTTCAGACAAACAAATTACTGCAATGCTCTACTTTCAACTAAACAGAGCTAGCTAGACAACCATTTACACTGAACTGCAAATTTATTTTACCTGCAGACTACTAAGACACCCTACTGTATTGCTTGAAAACAGCTCCTGAACTTCCTACTAGACAGCCTGCACCAACGATATAAACTCCAAGACCCACACACATCAGACCCACACACAACTGAACAACCTACAGGACCCTTGAACCAAACCTGAACCAACAGGACCTCTTCACTGCCATTGCAGCCTCTAATCCTAACCCTTTTCTACTTCTTCTCCTAACAGCCAAGAAACCAGAACCCCTAAGCAAACCTCCTTGCCTCCAAGAATAAAAAAACAAACTGCAGCACATCTACATACTCCCTCACTGCTTAACAAACTAAGCAAGACTCACTTTACCTCACTTCCACTACCAGAAAACAACCCCTCACCCGACCTGCAACCAACTACAAGCACTGGACAAACTCCAAACAACCTGAAACAAACACTCAAAACTGCACCTATTGGCACCTAAACTGCACACCAATTTATTCACATACTGCACCTTGCTAACACACATTCAAAGCTTAAAACTTGACACACACAGGCAGATATACACACACAAATGAACACATTCACATAGAAGCACACACTCACATACAAGCATACACTCACACATACATGCAGAGTTCTGCATCCCCAACTCTCTCGAGACTTCACCATATCCCTTCACACTGCCAGCAACTCTTCACAAGACCCAAAAACAACTAAAACACTATATCAAAACCCTCACTGGCCAACCTGGACATCTGCACACTCTTATGACTCCCTAAACTGCCTCTTCTTGAACTCCCTCTCAACCATGCAAATACCTGCACTACCAGGGGCCAGCCCCTAACCTAAATCATCCACCAAAACTCCTAAAATAGGCTTCAATTCCAAGTAGAGACAACAGTTATATTATCATGTATAAAGATCTTAAATTTAAGCCAAATAAACAACCTTAGTTGCTCAATATTAAAATTTTATGACTAATCAACTTAGTGACATAATGGTTTCTAAGAACTCAGTTCTTGCTTATGTACAAAAGCGCTTCTAAAATGCAGCACAACAACATAAACCGTAGATAGATTTAACACAGAACTAACCACCTACCAGATTTTATACTTTAGCAGGATTTCATCTTTAACGTCAAAACGACAACGCACCAAAACTTAACTATAATAATACTCAGTCTTTAAGCACTAAAGAAAAGCAGAACTCCTTAGCAAATACTATACATCAAATTTATAGTGTATAAACTAACAAACAAGCAGTTTCTTTTTGCAAATTAACGAAATAAAGAAAAATGAAATAGTTAAGAGGCTTACCTTTTTGCGAGCAGTGAACGAGGGCGAAGATTAGAATAAAGCGACTCGAACAAAAGCGACTCGAACGAGGTTAACGACTCAAATGACGATGCGACGATTAAGAAGAAAAACAAGAATATCAACTGGAATCAGCTAGAAATCAAACCACAATCACTTTAAAACCATTCATCAGTGAACTAAAGATTCCTATTATTTTCCTTTTCTGCCGTTTTTTGTTATATGAAAATTTTCAGAACCCTAAACCCTACAAACAATGATAAATATATAGGAAAACTTTAGGGCTTTACCTTGGCTCCTACCTTTGAATTCAAAGCCCAAAATTATATATTCCTTGTAGAACAAGGGTGAATTTTGTCAAATCCCTTAAAGATTGTACCGAATTCATCCTTGTCATCAAGGATATTCCCGTTTAAATCATCCATGGCTCGGATTGGTTCTCCGATTCAAAATGAAGGGTTAGGATCGATTGAGTTCATACTGGAGAGAGGGAAAATGAGAGTGGGGGGACCATGGTACGGATTCTTGGACTGATTTGGCTCAGTTTTGGGGGGAAATCAAATGGGATTAAGGGGAATTATGGTTAATCGGGTAAGGGATTAGGGGAAATTCTGAATTAGGGAAGATGAATATGTGAATGTGTTGTATGAGTTAAAGGGATTTGGGCCGGGTTGTACAATGTATATGGGTTGCGCGAATAGCCCCGATTTTAGGCTTTAAATGTTTTTGGCCCCTTTATTTTAGAAAAGGTTAAGGAAATCAATAATTTGTACGCGTAGGCTTAATATAAAGCTGTGTTTTGCACATTTAGCTTTTCCCTTAGAATTAATTAATGTACTTTAACTAAACTTAACTAATTAGTTTAATTTGATTAATTTTAATTAACTAAATTTAATTAATTAATTTTTTTGACAATTGACTTTCATTTAAATAAACAGTCATTAATTTAAATTTTGGGACGAAATTGAGTGTCCACCATGCTGACTGTGTGTTCTTTGCGTCAAGTGTTAGATTCGACGTCGGGCTATGTACCCTCAGTCGATGCAATGAGCTGTGCACCCTCCACAAGGAATTATGATGGCAAATCGATATCGGGTTGTATACCCTTAACCGACGTTTCGGGCTGTTTACCTTCAACAAATTTAAATGCAAATCGATATCGAGCTGGGTACCCTCAACTGACGCTTCGGGCTGTGTACCCTCAGCAAATTCAGTAAATGTAAATGTAAATCGATCAACCGACGCTTCGGCCTGTGTACCCTCATCTAATTTAAATTTGAATCGATATCGGGCTGTGTACCCTCAACCGATGCTTCGGGCTGTGTACCCTCAGCAAATGTAAATGCAAATCGATATCGAGTTGTGTACCCTCTACCGATGCTTCGGGCTGTGTACCCTCAGCAAATTTGAATGTGAATCGATATTTGGCTGTGTACCCTCAACCGACGCTTCGGGCTGTGTACCCTCAGCTAATGTAAATGCAAATCGATATCGGACTGTATACCCTCAACCGACGCTTCGGGCAGTGTACCCTCAGCAAATGTAAATGCAAATCGACATCGGGCTGTGTACCCTCAACTGACGCTTCGGACTGTGTACCCTCAACAAATTTAAATGCGAATCGACATCGGGCTGTGTACCCTCAACAGACGCTTCAGGCTGTGTGCCGTTAGCTAATGTAAATGCAAATCGATATCGGGCTGTATACCTTTAACCGACGCTTCGGGCTGTGTACCCTTAGCTAATTTAAATGCGAATCAATATCGGGATGTGTACCCTTAACTGACGATTCGGGCTGTGTACCCTCAGCTAATTTAAATGCGAATCGATATCGGGGTTTGTACCCTCAACCGACACTTCGGGCTGTGTACTCTCAGCAAATTTAAATGACAAACCTTTGTCGAAACACGTCCGTCGTGTGTTGCCGAGTAGCGTATCTTTTTATGCCTGTATCCAAAAAAAAGATTGGTGAGTTGTGCGGGGTAGTCTGGTTTGTGCATTCTTTCTTCGCGCTCGCCGTCCACGAGTGCCGAGATCTTCGCCGAGCTGATAGGGATATGCATAAAGTAGTAAATAGTGCAAATGTTTTCGAGAAACTTTTATAAGAAAGAGATGAAATGAAATATTTTGTCCCATTGAGTCACGAGCTGCGTGTGTAAAGCCTTAGTTGTCGCTCTTTATGCTGTTCCAAACTCCATCAAGTAAATTTTGAGAGAGACCTCAAAATTCTGCACCAGCTTGTGTTGGAAATTTTTGAGGGATACTAAAAAATTTTTGCCCCAATGTCGACTAAGTTTGTCCTCTAAGAATTTTTGAGAGTTCCTAAAAAATTCTGCCCCAGTGTTTGCTTTGTGGGAAAATGAAATTTTTTGTATTTATGCGATCGAACCTTGAGTAGGTTGCCTATGTATCCCACTTGGGGAATCAGGTCGTGACGTAGTTCAGATTACATAATATTGCAGAATGGCGAAATCACTAATTAATACAAGCTCTTATACATAGTATCTTTTGACAGCGTCTAAGTTGATCAGTTTTGACACGACCCCAATTCTCGGTTAGGCCGTGCGGGCACCCGACCACCTCCCCTAAACCTGTCGGGCGAACCCTATTGACTGAATCGATAAAAACGGCACACAATTACCTTGAAAATGAAATTAAACATGACCTTAACAACATAAAATAACTCTCAAGGATAGACATATATACAAACTGTCTAGACAAAACAACTAACTACCCAGAATACACAAGTTTAAAGGTTTCCAGATCAGACATCTAAGAAGGCCAAAAGATATACACATCTCCCGAACGGAGCAAAAGTAAGAAAAACTGTAATATCTGTAGTGGGTGGCCGCAATGAACAGGATGGCTCACCGTAGACAGCTGAGAACGTACTACTCCTCAATCACGGCGCGACTGGCTGGGTCCTGGAGCAGAATCTGCCGAACGAAGGAAAACACAAGAACAAATAGGGGGGTGAGTCATGAGGACTCAATAAGTGTGAACAAACTAGCAACCTCGAAAAATGGATACGCTAGTAAGGGAAACAGAACCAGACAACAACAAACAAAAAAAACAATGCACATATAAGCAGAACAGTATTCATGTACAAAAAATCTACTCCATAGAATGAAATGAAATGGAATGGGATGAATGAAATAAAATGAAATGAGATGAAATGACATGAGATGCAAAGGGTCACATGTGCCCATAATCCCAGCCCGAAGCGGAATACTCCTGCATTCGAGGGGAATCCAATCTGCTAACCAACTTGAGCGGAATACTCCTGCTCCTGGGGCGGAATACTCCTGCACCCGACATAATATAAACCAGAGGCGGAATACTCCTGCACTCTCCTGGGGCGGAATACTCCTGCACCCGATAAAATGTAAAGCTGAGGCGGAATACTCCTGCACTCAGTATGATATGCAATGTAATGCATATGAATACAATGTGATGCAATAATAACCCTTCACCGGCACAGGATGAGATCGATAGCCGGAAAGCAGATGCCAACTCCAAGCCAAAGTACAATACTCAGATTCCCAATACAATATCAATAACAGGACATAATATACAATATAGAATGTAAATCCAAATCTAAGGCGTAATGAGTACGCCTATCGGCAGCTACACACGTAAGGAACACGTGGTAGAAAATCCACGAGGCCAAGTGCCTCCAAAGAAATGGATATAAACACTTACCGTATTCCAAAGCTAGTCCTGTTACTCAACCGCTGACTTTTCCTTTGTATTAGTTGCCAAATGATCCCTTTCTGAAGATTTGGGGTAGAAATTCCACTATTTTTCTACTCCTTTTTCCCTTTTCCCCCTCTCTCTTTTCTAATTTCTCCTTTCTGCGTTGTTTCGAATGTTTCTGTATGTATTGCTACTTGCAATCAAGCTAAGGGATTTAATCCCCTTAGCTGACCGACAATCACTTTTAACTTTTTCTCCTTTTTTTTTTTTTTTTTTTTTTTTTTAAATAAATTCGCTACGACGATTAAAATTAAAATGGAACTCTAGAGAAGTCGAAATGATCCCAAATTTTTCAAGTAAGCTATACAAAATATATGTAACATACTCGCGAAGACGGATCTCAAATGGGATTCCCGAAACTCAAGATGCGAATTTAAATGAAAAAGGTCAAATTATTTAACTTTCGGCATTTTTGCGGAACTAGCCGAACAATATCGAAATTCACTTTCGAAAAATCGTAAAAGTCACAAATAATCATACGAACCTAACGGCGCTTTCGGATTTCGAATCGGAGCTCATTCGCCCAAACCGAGCTCAAAAATCTCTTTTTAATATTTATTGATAATAAAAACTGAAACCTTCTTCCGATGCCTACCAAACGAGGTCTGATTTAGCTCAAATTTTACAGACAAGTCCTAATAGACCTTGCGAATATTTTAAAATTAGTGGCACGCCAATCGGAGTCCTAACTTCCGAAACGACTGACCGAGGTCGTTTCATTCTCCTCCACTTAGACTCTCGTTCGTCCTCGAACGAGCAAGAGTGTAAAATAGATTTCACATCTCTAATAAGAATGCTCACACGAATTTTCAATGACATTTACTATGAAACCAAAATCATCTGCAATGATTAAAACTTTTAGGCTTTAAAGATCAAGTTCGAACCTGAATCGTCGAAGAGGTAAGGATACCTCTCACGCATACTGGACTCAAGCTCCCAAGTGTCCTCCTCACGAGGACGATTATTCCATCGCACTCGAACCATCGGAATCTGCTTCGAACGAAGCTTCCGGATATCACGCGCTACTATAGCAACTGGGAACTCCTCGTAAGCCAGATTCACATCTAGCTGAGCAGGGTCTAATTCGATCACTTCGGAAGGATCTCGAATACACTTCCGGAGCATCGATACATGGAAAACTGGGTGAACTGGCATAGAAGCTGGCAAGTCGAGCCGATAAGCTACCTTACCAATACGCTTCTCGATACGGAAAGGGCCAATAAACCTAGGACTAAGCTTTCCTTTCCTGCCAAATCTCTTTACACCTCGCATCGGTGACACTTTCAGAAATACCATGTCCCCGACCTCGAACTCTAACTCTCGGCTCCTCCGGTTCGAATATGAAATCTGCCTGCTCTGGGCGGTCCGTAAACGATCCTGAATAACACGAACAACCTCAAGAGTCTGACGAACCATATCAGAACTCATCACCTCGACATCTCGAGACTCAAACCAGCCAATAGGAGAACGACATCGACGACCGTATAAGGCCTCAAATGGAGCCATCTGAATAGAAGACTGGTTGCTATTATTATAAGAGAACTCTGCTAATGCCAAATGATCATCCCAATAACCCCCGAAGTCGAGTGCACAAGCTCTCAACATGTCCTCCAGAACTTGAATAACCCGCTCGGACTGACCGTCAGTCTGAGGATGAAATGCTGTACTAAGCTGCACCTGGGTCCCCAACTCTCTCTGAAAAGACTGCCAGAACTGAGAAGTAAACTGGGAACCACGATCTGAGACAATAGATACAGGAGTACCGTGCAATCTAACCACCTGCTCAATGAAAATCCAAGCCAGTCTCTGAGCTGAATCAGTAGTCTTTACAGGGATAAAATGAGCTGATTTAGTCAGTCGGTCGACAATGACCCAGACTGAATCATGGCGCCGCAGGGTCTTTGGCAGACCAACTATAAAATCCATCGTAATGTGCTCCCACTTCCACTCGGGAATGGGCAATGCCTGAGCTAGCCCTGCTGGTCTCCGGTGCTCGAACTTAACCTGCTGACAGTTCAAGCAACGAGATACATAATCAAATACATCTCTCTTCATCCCCTTCCACCAGTATAGCTCTCGGAGGTCCTGATACATTTTTGTGATACCAGGATGAATAGAATAACGCGAGCTATGAGCTTCACTGAGCACTGACTGCCTCAAATCCCCAACATCAGGAACACAGAGTCGACCATTAAACCGAAGAATTCCATCTGAATCAAGCTCGAAGGAGGGAACTCCTCCACTTAGGACACGACCACGCAACTCCTGCAGATGAGGATCCTCGAACTGTCTTCCCTTAATCTGACTGACTAAGGAAGACTGCGCTGCAATACACGCTAAGACTCTACTGGAGTCTGGAAGAAGAAATCTCACGCCAAAGTCGCCAAGGGACTGCAATTCTCGAGCCAATGGTCTCATATCAGCATAAAGAAATGCCATGCTGCCCATTGACTTCCTGCTCAAAGCATCTGCTACCACGTTCGCCTTCCCAGGATGATAATGGATAGTGAGATCATAATCTTTAATCAATTCAAGCCATCTCCGCTGTCGGCCGTTAAGATCTTTCTGAGAGAGAAGATACTGCAGACTCTTATGATCCGTATACACCTCACAAGGCTCGCCATAAAGGTAATGCCTCCATATCTTCAAAGCAAAGACCACAGCTGCCAATTCTAAATCATGAGTCGGATAATTCTTCTCATTCGGCTTCAACTGTCTGGAAGCATAAGCAATTACCTTCCCGTGCTGCATAAGAACACAACCAAGGCCCACACGAGATGCATCACAATAAACTACAAATCCACCGGTACCCGAAGGAAGGGATAACACTGGAGCTGAAGTCAATAAGGCCTTAAGCTTCTGGAAGCTGGCCTCACACTCATCGGACCATCGAAACTGAACCGCCTTCTGCGTCAAGCGAGTCAGGGGAGCTGCAATAGTAGAGAACTTTTCCACAAACCTCCGATAATAACCTGCCAATCCAAGGAAGCTGCGAATCTCCGTAGGAGTGGTAGGACGAGGCCATTTCTGCACTGCTTCAATCTTCTTCGGATCAACCTTGATACCTTCACTTGATACTACGTGACCCAAAAATGCTACAGAATCAAGCCAAAACTCACATTTCGAGAACTTGGCATACAACTTACGATCACGGAGGGTCTGAAGAACCACCCTCAGATGATAATCATGCTCCTCGCGGCTACGAGAATAAATAAGAATATCATCAATGAAGATAATGACAAAGGAATCAAGGAATGGCTTAAACACCCGGTTCATGAGATCCATAAAGGCTGCAGGGGCATTAGTCAGCCCAAAAGACATAACTAGGAACTCATAATGGCCGTAACGAGTCCTAAAAGCAGACTTCGAGATATCTGACTCACGAATCTTTAGCTGATGATAACCAGATCGCAGATCGATCTTCGAAAAGAACTTGGCACCCTGCAACTGATCAAACAAATCATCAATGCGAGGCAAGGGATACTTATTCTTGATGGTGACCTTATTTAGCTGACGATAATCAATACACATTCGCATAGTCCCGTCTTTCTTTTTCACGAATAGAACAGGAGCACCCCACGGAGAAATACTCGGCCTGATGAACCCCTTATCAAGCAAATCTTGCAACTGCTCCTTCAGCTCCTTCAACTCTGATGGGGCCATACGATAAGGAGGGATAGAAATAGGCTGAGTCCCTGGCACTGTATCAATGCCAAACTCGATCTCTCGATCAGGAGGAAGTCCTGGCAAATCATCTGGAAACACATCAGGGAACTCCCTAACGACAGGAATAGAATCAAGAGATGGAATCTCCACAGTGGTATCTCGAACCATGGCAAGATATGCTAAACACCCTTTATCCATCATCCGTTTTGCCTTCAGGAAAGAAATAACATGTCCCCTGGGTGGCAAATAAGAACCCTGCCACACCACTGGTGCTGAACAAGGAAAAGACAACTGAAGAGACTTGGCATGACAATCTAATGTGGCATGACAAGACGCCAACCAATCCATGCCAATAATAACATCAAAATCAACCATATCTAGGATTAGAAGATCTACTAGTGTCTCACGACCCCCAAAAGATATGGTACAAGCTGGATAAACTCGATCCACGATGATAATGTCTCCAATAGGAGTAGAAACACAGAATGGATCACGAAGACACATATAATCAACATGAAAACCCGAAGCAAAATAAGGAGATACATATGAATATGTAGATCCTGGATCCACCAAAGAATATGCATCTCGACCACAAACAGATAAAATACCTGTCACAACAGCTGGTGATGCCTCGGCATCCTGCCTAGCTGGCAGTGCATATAGCTGTCTCTGCGGCTGAGCTGAGCCGCTACCCTGACGACCACCTCTAGAGGGACCACTAGGACCACGTCCACGACCTCTACCGGGTGGTGGTGCACCTCTAGCTGGCTGAGACCCTGGAGGGGCACCCTGAGGCTGCTGCTGCATAGGCGCTGGAAGGCGAGGGAAAGGGCGGCTACTACCCTGCTGAAGGAGATAAGGGCAATCCTTCTTATGATGCCCTGGATCCTGACAGATAAAGCACCCTGGAGCAAATCTACGCTGATCAAACTGAGACTGATCTCGCGGGCGAAACCAAAACTGACCCTGAGAAGAAGTAGGCGCGTTCTGAGAACCACGCGCTGGAAACTGAGCTGGTCTGACAGGAGGCCTACTCTGCTGCTGATAACTCCTACCTCCATACGAGGTACTAGAATGCCCTGGACCACGAGATCTCTTATGCTCCCGCTCTAACTCCTCCATCTCCAATCTATGATAGGCCTCATACCTCCTGGCAATATCAACAGCAACATCAAATAGAGTACCAGCCTCAATCTCACGAGCCATCTGGGACCGCAAATGAGGAGAAAGCCCATCAATAAAACGTCTGACCCTCTCAGAGGGCTCCTGCACAAGATCTGGAGCATAGCTGGACATCTCTGAAAATAAAAGCTCGTACTCCGTGACTGACAGGTTACCCTGTCCAATCCTCTCAAACTGTCTCCTCTTCTCATCCTGCTGACTACGAGGGAAAAACTTCTCCATGAATCGATGAGAGAACTCACTCCAGGTCAGCTTAGGTAAGCCCTGCCTAGCTGATTGGAGCGCGGTCCACCAAGCTAAAGCTGGACCCTCAAGCTGGAAAGCAGTATAATCAGCTCCATACTGCTCAAGATATCCAAGGGCCTCTAAGATACGCTGACATTGATCAAGAAACTCACGAGGCTTAAGCTTATCCGATTTCTGACCAGAGAACTTCGGAGGATTAAGTCGGGTAAAATAATGCAACCTTGCCGGATCATCAACCTGACCTGCTACCTGGACTGGCTGACCATCCTGAACAACTGGAGGTATAACACCCGCTACCTCTGGAACATAACCACCTAGAACATGAACTGCTGGGGCTACCTGTGGAGCTGGAATGGGGGCTTCCTGAACCTGAGAACCAATATCTATCGCTGCCTGAGGAATAGGAGCATCTACGACAGTCTGAGGAATAGGAGCATCCACAGCAGCCTGAGTAATATGAGCATCTACGGCAGCCTGAGGAATAGGAGGTCCCTGGGGCATCTGTGTCGCTAAGAATCTCATAAAAGCGTCATGAAGTGCGGGGGGAACGAATAAGCCCTGCTCCCCCTGCCCGGCAAAAGCTGGCACTACCGGAACCTCTGCAACAGGATTAACACGATCCACCATCCTCGCGGGCTGGGCAACTCTACCTCTGCCTCGACCACGACCTCTACCGCGGCCAACACCGCGACCTCGCGGAGCAGCAGGCATAGGGGTGACCGCTGGCTCCTCCGCCTCTCGCCGAACATTCGCGCGCGTTCTCACCATACTGCGGAAAATTAAAATATTCAACTTCAGATAAGAAGACTCACGCACGATAGGAAAAAAAAGAAGGGAAACTGCCTAAATGCCATCATAGCCTCTCGTAGATAGGTACGGACGTCTCCGCCCGATCAGCGAGACTCTATTAGACACTGTCATGATCTGGAAAGACTCTAAACCTCGCTCTGATACCAACTGACACGACCCAAATTCTCGGTTAGGCCGTGCGGGCACCCGACCACCTCCCCTAAACCTGTCGGGCGAACCCTATTGACTGAATCGATAAAAACGGCACACAATTACCTTGAAAATGAAATTAAACATGACCTTAACAACATAAAATAACTCTCAAGGATAGACATATATACAAACTGTCTAGACAAAACAACTAACTACCCAGAATACACAAGTTTAAAGGTTTCCAGATCAGACATCTAAGAAGGCCAAAAGATATACACATCTCCCGAACGGAGCAAAAGTAAGAAAAACTGTAATATCTGTAGTGGGTGGCCGCAATGAACAGGATGGCTCACCGTAGACAGCTGAGAACGTACTACTCCTCAATCACGGCGCGACTGGCTGGGTCCTGGAGCAGAATCTGCCGAACGAAGGAAAACACAAGAACAAATAGGGGGGTGAGTCATGAGGACTCAATAAGTGTGAACAAACTAGCAACCTCGAAAAATGGATACGCTAGTAAGGGAAACAGAACCAGACAACAACAAACAAAAAAAACAATGCACATATAAGCAGAACAGTATTCATGTACAAAAAATCTACTCCATAGAATGAAATGAAATGGAATGGGATGAATGAAATAAAATGAAATGAGATGAAATGACATGAGATGCAAAGGGTCACATGTGCCCATAATCCCAGCCCGAAGCGGAATACTCCTGCATTCGAGGGGAATCCAATCTGCTAACCAACTGGAGCGGAATACTCCTGCTCCTGGGGCGGAATACTCCTGCACCCGACATAATATAAACCAGAGGCGGAATACTCCTGCACTCTCCTGGGGCGGAATACTCCTGCACCCGATAAAATGTAAAGCTGAGGCGGAATACTCCTGCACTCAGTATGATATGCAATGTAATGCATATGAATACAATGTGATGCAATAATAACCCTTCACCGGCACAGGATGAGATCGATAGCCGGAAAGCAGATGCCAACTCCAAGCCAAAGTACAATACTCAGATTCCCAATACAATATCAATAACAGGACATAATATACAATATAGAATGTAAATCCAAAGCTAAGGCGTAATGAGTACGCCTATCGGCAGCTACACACGTAAGGAACACGTGGTAAAAATCCACGAGGCCAAGTGCCTCCAAAGAAATGGATATAAACACTTACCGTATTCCAAAGCTAGTCCTGTTACTCAACCGCTGACTTTTCCTTTGTATTAGTTGCCAAATGATCCCTTTCTGAAGATTTGGGGTAGAAATTCCACTATTTTTCTACTCCTTTTTCCCTTTTCCCCCTCTCTCTTTTCTAATTTCTCCTTTCTGCGTTGTTTCGAATGTTTCTGTATGTATTGCTACTTGCAATCAAGCTAAGGGATTTAATCCCCTTAGCTGACCGACAATCACTTTTAACTTTTTCTCCTTTTTTTTTTTTTTTTTTTTTTTTTTTTTTTTTTTTTAAATAAATTCGCTACGACGATTAAAATTAAAATGGAACTCTAGAGAAGTCGAAATGATCCCAAATTTTTCAAGTAAGCTATACAAAATATATGTAACATACTCGCGAAGACGGATCTCAAATGGGATTTCCGAAACTCAAGATGCGAATTTAAATGAAAAAGGTCAAATTATTTAACTTTCGGCATTTTTGCGGAACTAGCCGAACAATATCGAAATTCACTTTCAAAAAATCGTAAAAGTCACAAATAATCATACGAACCTAACGGCGCTTTCGGATTTCGAATCGGAGCTCATTCGCCCAAACCGAGCTCAAAAATCTCTTTTTAATATTTATTGATAATAAAAACTGAAACCTTCTTCCGATGCCTACCAAACGAGGTCTGATTTAGCTCAAATTTTACAGACAAGTCCTAATAGACCTTGCGAATATTTTAAAATTAGTGGCACGCCAATCGGAGTCCTAACTTCCGAAACGACTGACCGAGGTCGTTTCAAGTTTTGGCCAAACTTCTCCGTCCATCTCTTCCAATATCAACGCTCCTCCATTCAGAACTTGGTGGACCATGTACGGCCCTTGCCAATTGGTACAAACTTTCCTTTTGCCTCTTCTTGATTTGGAAATATCTTCTTCAGTACTAATTGCCCAGGTTCGAAGGATCTTTTTCGAACTTTCTTGTTAAATGCCTTAGCCATTCTCCTCAGATATAATCGTCCATGACATAATGCATTCAGTCTCTTGCCGTCGATGAGGGCCAATTTCTCCATTCTTCCTTTGATCCATTCGGCGTCTTTCAACGGTGTCTCTCGGATGATTCTCAAAGATGGTATCTCGACCTCCACGGGTATCACTACCTCAGTGCCATACACCAGCAAGTAAGGAGTAGCCCCCGTTGATGTTCTCATTGTGGTGTGGTACCCTAACAGAGCATAGGGTAGGTTCTCGTGCCATTGCTTTGAATTGTCTGTTATCTTGCGAAATATCTTCTTGATGTTCTTGTTGGCCACCTCGAACGTACCATTCATTTGAGGTCTATATGCGGTGCTTGATCTTGAAGACCTCACAGGTCGCTTTCATTAGGTCACTATTGAGATTGGAACCATTGTCAGTGATGATCGACTCAGGGATGCCAAATCGGCATATCATCTTATCACGAACAAAGTTTGACACCACTTTCTTCGTCACTGATTTGTACGATGCAGCTTCTACCCATTTTGTAAAATAGTCTATGGCCACCAATATGAAGCGATGTCCATTAGAAGCGGGTGGCTCGATAGGCCCTATGACATCCATCCCCCAAGCAGCAAAAGGCCAGGGTGATCCCATTATATTCAATTCATCAGGAGGCACTCGAATTATATCTCCATATACATGGCATTGATGCCATTTCTTTGCGTGCTTTATGCAATCATGCTCCATTGTCATCCAGAAATAGCCAGCTCTCAAAATCTTCTTTAGAAGCACGAAACCGTTCATATGTGGGCTGCACGTCCCAAAGTGTATTTCTTCCAACAATTTAGTGGCTTCTTTGGCGTCCACATATCTTAACAATCCCAGATCAGGTGTCCTTTTGTACAAAACTTCTCCGTTCAGAAAGAAATCGTTTGTAGCCTCCTCAACGTCTTCTTTTGGAGACTTGTTGCATCCTTTGGGTATATGCCGTCTTTGAAAAACCCTTTAATGTCATAGGACCAAGGTTGTCCATCTAATTCTTCTTATACATGATAACAATATGTTGGCTGCTTCCTCACTGTCATGGGTATTGAGTCAATGTAGTTCTTGTCTGGATGTTTGATCATGGAAGATATGGTAGCCAAAACATTCGCGAACTCATTTGCAGCCTAGGGACATGCCAGAACTCTATCTTGGTGAATCGTTACTTCAGCTCTTTTATGCACTCTAGCTACGACAGTATCTTAGAGTTCTTTGCTGTCCATTCTCCTCAGACATAGTGAATCAACAAGTCAGAATCTCCGATTACCAACAGCTCTTGTATGTTCATGTCTACCGCCAATCTAAGACCCAAGATGAAGGCTTCATACTCTGCCATGTTGTTGGTGCAAGGGAACCTTAATTTGGCTGTGATAGGGTAGTGTTGTTTAGTCTCGGAGACTAATACCGCTCCAATACTGACTCCTTTGAAGTTTACTGCTCCATCGAAGAATAGCCTCAAACCCTCATACTCTTCGGTGATATCTTCTCCTACGAACATGACTTCTTCGTCGGGGAAATAAGTGTACAGTGGCTCATAGTCATCTCCCACCTGATTCTCGGCCATATGATCAGCCAAGGCTTGCGCTTTCACCGCCTTTTGAGTGACAAAAGTGATGTCAAATTCACTGAGCAGCATTTGCCATTTAGCCAGCTTCCCAGTAAGCATCGGTTTTTTGAAGATATACTTGAGAGGATCTATTCTTGATATCAGCAATATTGAGTAAGATGTCAAGTAGTGTCTCAACTTTTGCGCTATCCAGGTCAGCGCACGGCACGTGCGTTCCAATAATGTGTACTTGGCCTCGTAAGGAGTAAACTTCTTGCTTAGATAGTATATTGCTTGCTCCTTCCTTCTAGTTAAATCATGTTGTCCCAATACACAACCAAAGGCGGAATCTACCACAGACATGTACAAGATCAAAGGTCGCCCAGGCTCAGGTGGAACCAGCACAGGCGGGCAAGACAAGTACTCCTTAATCCGATCAAATGCTTTTTGGCAGTCCTCTGTCCACTCGATCGGTTGCGTCTTTCTTTAGTAACTTGATGGTCGACTCACAGATGACAGTGGATTGTGTTATGAACCAGTTGACGCAATTGAGCCTTCCTAGGAAACTCATAACCTCTTTCTTGCTTTTTGGCGGCGGTAATTCTTTGATGGCTTTGATCTTTGACAGATCTAGCTCGATACCCCTTCTACTGACGATGAAACCCAGGAGCTTCCCTACCGGAACACCAAAAGTACATTTAGCTGGATTCAGCTTCAGATTATACTTTCGCAAGCGATTGAAAAACTTGCACAAGTTGTCAAGGTGTTCCGAACTCTTCTTTGATTTGATGATCACATCGTCCACATAGACTTCGATTTCTTTGTGCATCAAGTCATGAAACATAGTTATTATTGCTCTCATATAAGTCGCACCAACATTCTTTAACCCAAATGGCATAACCTTATAGCAATAAGTTCCCCAAGAGGTAGTGAAAGCTGTCTTCTCGGCATCCTCCTCGTCCATGAGCACTTGATGATAACCGGCGAAACAGTCCACGAAGGATTGTAGCTCATGTTTCGCGCAATTATCAATCAGGATATGTATATTTGGCAAATGAAGATCATCTTTCGGTCTTGCTTTATTCAGATCCCTATAATCCATACCAACTCGGAGTTTCCCATCTTTATTTGGCATCGGGATAATGTTAGCCGGCCAAGTTGGGTAGTTGACTGTTTTCAAAATTCCTGAATTGAGCTGCTTCGTTACCCGCCTCCCCAATCTTCAAAAGAACCGCTGACTTGAAAGTTTGGGCCTTTTGTTTGACCGGCGGAAAGCCCGGATTGATAGGTAATTGTGAGCTACCACATCCGTGCTTATGCCAGTCAAGTCATCATATGACCAGGCGAATACGTCCTAATATTCTTTAAGAAACTCAGCATATCGCTTTTTGTCTTCTACGGTGAGATGCACACTGATCCTTGTCTCTTTCACAATTTCTTCATCTCCTAGGTTTATCACATCAGTTTCCTCTAGATTTGGCATAGGCTTGTTTTCAAATCTTTAAAATAAAAGTTAAACGGGAAATAATGCGATATTTTATTTCTCAATCCTTTGAAAACAGAGTTTGTAGGAAGACATGTGCAACAAGAAAGAAAAAATGTAAATTCCACGACTCAAAGTCGGGTTTTATTTTAGAAAACATAAAATAAATTCTACCCCCCAGCTCTACCAAGATCCAATGTAAGGTCGGGCCTGGTTGCTGATCCAGTTGTTCAATGCGGCTCCAGATCCAGCGGTCTTCATCGGATATGAACAGTTCTTGCACTCCCGCCAGCAGATCCTCTCCAGCATCAGCTATCTTTGGCTCCATCCCTTGCGCTATGGACACCTCCCCTTTTCAGCCATCCAAGTATCCAAACGAGATGAAAATATGTAAGAGACTCTTGGTGCTTTCCTTATAGAACTTGAAGTCCAATGATGCTTCTTCCATGCTCTTCTCGTAGGTCACAGTGTACCCTACGCCAGCCTTCTCATTGTCAGGCCTCATCACAATTTTAATCGCCTCAACCATGCCATCCAGGTTCATGCCCAAACCTTTACCAGGTTCATAGCCTTGCTTAATCATGATGCCCACGACCCAGTCTCCGAGCCATTTTGCAGGTTGTGGGAGTACATATGGTTCTTCAATTACTACCGCCATAGGTTCGGTGCCTTGGGTATCCACACTTGCTTTCCCTTTATTTCTTCAGAGATGCGCTTCCAACTGGGACGGGCATTAGGTGAGTACGTTGGTCGCTTCTCTGTCTTAGCTGGTAAGGTCTCACGAAATTCACGTGAGGGCACTCCCCAATCAGATATGACTGGCTCCCAAACCAAATTCCTCCCTTCATAGCCTTTGCCTTTGCCATCCTAGTAGGCGCTGTAAAAGTTTCTCTTCCTTTTATCAACCCCAGGCGGTGTGTTAACCAACTTGGAAGCGAAGTGTGCAGTATAACCTCCTTGGATTGTGTTTGTGGGATTCCAACTTGGATCGTAGTTCTTGCAACGTCCTCCTCGAGTGCCTTGCACTGCTCCCACGAGTTCTACAGTATAGAATATCTGCCCTTCAGGAGCATTCCCTTCGATTGCTGGTACGGTCTACTCATTGTAGATGGAGTTGTTCCCTTCACCGAACACTACCACCTCTTTGTGGTCCCACTCAAACATTACTGTTTGGTGCAATGTATAAGGCACCGCTGCAGCCATATAGATCGAAGGTCTTCCCAATAGCAGATTATAGGAAGCATAGATGTCCATGACATGAAACTCAGCAGTGAACTCCACAAGACCGACCATGATAGTTAAGCCGATTTCCCCGATGGTGCTTCTTTGCGATCCATCGAACGCCTTCACCTTCATGTCGCTCTCCCTTATCTTGCTTTAGTCAGTTCCCATTCTATTCAGAGTGATGAATGGGCATATGTTCAGACCAGAACCTCCATCGATCAGGACTCTTCCTACAAACCAGTCTTTGCATTTGACAGTAATGTGCAAAGCTTTGTTGTGGCTCAACCCTTCAGGTGGTAACTCATCTTTGCGAAAAGCAATTTGGTTGGCCTCCATGACTTGTCCAACCATGCTAGCTAGATTCTCAACTGAGGAGTCTACCGGAATATGTGCTTCGTCCAGCACTTTCATCAAAGCATTTCGGTGGCTCTCCGACTTGAGGAGTAAGTCTAAAATAGAGATTTGCGCTGGAGTCTTGCCCAAGTGTTCAACCACGGAGTATTCCTTTTTTTATACCTTCTTCCACAATTCTTCAGATTCCTCCTCGCTGATGCCTCGTCTACCTTGAACAAGATGTTCGGGAGTGTAAATCCTCCCACTCCTAGTCATCCCTTGTGCAGCAACACTCTTAACTGTTGATTTTCTCTTCTTCTCCTTTTCATAATCCCATGGTACTGCCTTGTCACTGTATGGGGGAACCACATCGACATAGAACTTTGGAGCCACTTCCACCTCAATAGGCTCTAGTGCTGTAGCGGCTTGCAGTTGCTGGTACGTCCTCCTTTGCCTTAACAATGGGTCCCTCCAGGTTGCATTCCTCATCCTATTCGATAAGATTTACCCTATTGTCTCCATGGTTAGGCAGGGGATTGTTGCGTTTGGAGATCCTTTTGATCGATTAAGTATTGTATCTTGTCCCTCAAGGTGTAGCACTTTTAAGTATCATGACCAGGTCCTCCAGAGTAATAGGTACAAGTTTTGGTTTGGTCAAAATAGGGTGTCATCCTATCAGGTATTTTGAATGGTACGGGTTGTATATGGCCGACTTCTTTGAGTCTTTCGAACAACTGAGTGCGGGACTCGGCCAATGAGGTATAGTTTCTTTTTTGTCTTGGGTTGTTATTGGTGTGAGGCCTCGGTGAGTAGGCATTAGTGTTTCGGTAGTTGGGACTTTGTGGGTATGTTGGTCTTTGTGGTGGTGAGTTTTGGTTCATGGACTGAGTATTGTAGACTTGGTAGGTGGATGTCGGTGGAATGTATGGGCATGATGGAGCAGGTGTTTGGTGGTAGTGCTTATGGGTAGGCAAGTGATCAAGTGACACAGCTACGAAGGAGACATCGTCCTTCCTCTTTGTTGATGTGGTAGTGCTTCCAGCTTGTAAGGCTTTGTTAGTGGCTTGTAGTGCAGCCAAGCTAACAATCCTTCCAGTCTTCAGTCCATCTTCGACCATATCTCCAATCTTGATCAAATCTCCAAATTTCTTATCTTGCAGATTCAACATCTTGTCAAAGTAGACGTTTTCTTGTATGCGGATGAAGGTTGCCACTATCTCGGCGTCTTCCATGGGAAGTTGGACCTTGGCGGCTTAAGCCCTCCATCTAGTTGCAAATTCTCTAAAAGTCTCAGTGGGCTTCTTCTTCAATTTCTCTAAGTAGAACCGATCGGGCATAGCAAGAAGTGTTGTGCCAAAAACTGTCAACGAAGTCTCCAGCCATTGCTTCCCAGTTCGTCCGCTTCTTTGTTTGTTGCTTAGAGTACCATACCAGCGCATCTCCGGTCAGACTGTGATTGAACAGTTGCATGCGGATCTTTTCATCATGTCCAACTCCAATCAACTTCTCACGATAAGATCTCAAATGAGCCATTGGGTCTCCACTGTCGTCGAACATATTGAACTTTGGCTTCTTATAGCCCTCGGGTAGCTTCAAGTCAGGATACAAGCAGAAGTCCTCATAAGCTAGCCCTCGGGTTCCTTTGGTGCCTTGGAATTGCTTGAACTTCTCTACCAACCGTTGGACTTGCTCCTTGGTGTTGTCTAGGTTTTCCTTGGTCCATGCAAACATTTCATGATCTTTGGTGGGTGATGCGACGGTTTTTTTCAACAGTGAAGGAGGGTAAGTTGTTTTGTGGTGCTTTTGGGGGTACGGTGTAGCTTGGGTAAGGAATATCTTTTTCAGGATATAGTGGATCTTTGCTGTGAGTGCGGGTGGTTTTGTTTAGTTCAAAAATATCATAGGTACGGGCAAGAGGGATCGTATTCTCCAACTCGAACAATCTCTGTTCCAACTTAGCATAGTCTTTGTAGGCAACCACACCTTGTTTTTCAGGAGTTCCTTTTCCAACATTGTCAAACTCAGCCATGATATTTCGTCTCGTCCTTGTCCTTGTAGGTAAAGGGGGAGGTGTTGGGATTGATCCTCTAGATCTCAACCAGTATTGTGGCGCGGCCAGAATGCACAAACCAAACTATCAGGGACTTGGGGACTGATACATCAAAAACAAAGAAAGAGAATGTGAGTATACGTTAGTTTAAATAAAATCACATCCTATCATGCACGGGACCTCTTTTGTGCCAGAGGTAGGCCTATCGAAGATTCGAAGTAACGTTTGGACCAAGCACATCATTTCGTTTGTGTAAGCATAATCAACACAGGCCTTAAAACCCAAAAATAATGAAATTTTACGGATGAGCCCTTCTACTCGTCATTTTTATATTAGAGGGAAAATTCTCGATCCCAGATTTGATTTGCTTGGCTTTATTACAGCCACTAATTTGAGACAACGACTCAATTAAAATGAAAACAACGACAAAAGGGACAAGACGGCTCGACTCAATACGACCAGACTACGTGCCAAGCAAAGAGGCTTCAGATCAAGCATTAGTTCCATCGTCCTCTTTTTCCTTCTTTTCTATGGCTTCTTCCTTGGGCTTGTGAACCAAGCTCATGGATGGAGGATCGGCGAATATCTCCATCAGGTCCTTCCCAGCTTCCATGTCACCCAGAGCTTTCGTGAAGAACTCGCAGATTTCTATTCCCTCTGCTTCCTTCTCTTCTAGTGGTACTGCCTTAAAATACTCTCCCCATCCCTTGAGCAAATCTTGTAAATTCCCAGCAGCTTGCCTTGCAGCCATGACCTTGCCGGTCCAATACTTGAGTTCATCCCCTTTGATCTTATCCTTGTATTGTCTCCTTATATCTCTCTCTTTTGTTACCCTTAATTCCTTCTTTCCTTGATCAAACTCGTGTCTCAACTTTTTTCATTTTTCAGCAGCACTCGAAGCTTTGGTTTTCCTTTTTAGTGTAGTCTTTGATCGGAATCTTGCCTTCTCTGAGCCACTGAGGATAAACCAAAGTAGCTGCAGGGTTCACCCTACTGTCTTGATCACGACAAAACTGCATAGTAAGCCTCTTTTCCCACATTGTCAATATAGTGCCAACCATCGGATGCTTGATGTCCTTTATGTCAACGTTGAAGCTTCTCCCCTCAGTCAACTGTGGAGTTTGTTGTGTCATTCCCACTTGTCGGAGGATTCTTAGAGGAACATAGTGATGAGTTCCTCGGAATCCAATCAATGTCAAGAAAGTGATGTCTTGACCTGGTATGGAAACGATGAAGCCAACACAGCTTTCAATTACCCATTGTACTTCTTGCAACTCTTCAAACTTGATGTACCATCCTTCCATGTTTGCGGGGTCTTCCCATGCTGCCGTTCCAGCCATGCGGGTGCTATGTGAGCGGATCCCTCCTTTCCAAGATGGTTTTGGTGCTACCGGACTGACGGGGATAATGTGCAAATGCTCTATCAACCATATTTGCAGCAACATGTTGCATCCCTCGAAGAAGTCTCCTCCTCTTCTACATTTTGTTAGAGCCCTATAAACCTCCCCCAAGAATCATTGGTACCAAACTTACTTGACGCTTGTGAGCACCTTTGCATAATCCCTCTACTACTCTTCCTAACCTTATGTCGATCTTTCCTTCTTTCTCGGGGAAAACCATGCTTCCCAGAAGAGCAATGATGAAAGCATTCGATTCAATCCACTCCTAGTCTTGAATTTCCCATGCCCTAGTCCACTCATGCCTAAGCATTGGATCTCCAAATCTAGAGTGCAGGTATTCCAACGTGACTTTCCCATCATGCACCCCTTCGACGTATGGATCATAAGGAGCACCCACCAGTTCAATGAACTCCTTAGGGTCCACGTCTCGGGGATAAATCATAGTCTCGGGTCCAGGCTCTAACCCTGATAGTCCTCCAAATTTCTCTAACATTGGTGCCAATTCAAAGTCACTGAAATGAAACAGAACCCTCTTGTAGTCCCAGAAATGTGTAGCAGCTTCGACCAAGCCAGTCATGGCAGTGTAGTTTTTGAGAGCCACCAGTTCTCCCAACACCTTTTGAACGTGAGCCTTGCTGACAATGGCCAAATCTTCCCACCAGAGTCTGATCAAGTGAGGAGGTCGGGAAACAATCTCAAATTATAGTGTACCTCTTGCAGCCATAGTCTGAAAACAAAAACAAGAAAAGGTAAAGACCAAAACATTCTTATAGTCTTGATCATGTTTATGCAGACGATCAATATTTTGTGCAAACGTTTCTTCGAATCCATTCAGAGATGCAATTTTGCCATTTTTGGGTTAAGAACCCTTTCGACATTTTTATGTGGGCTTACTAATGGACAATCACACACCAAGGACATATAGCCTTCCTAAGTTTGTCATGATGCAAACAAAATAAATACGCATTTTATTGCCAATTATTCTCATAAATTCCCTAAAATCAATTTTGAAAATTGGTACATGATGACTTTTCCGGAAAATAAAATATAAAAGAAAAAATGAAAATGACACTTTGACTAGGCACCACGCTCCTACTCCAGCCTGGCTTTCTTTCCTTCTCGTGTAATCTCCTTTACTTCTTCCATAGCTTTGGTTAAGTATTCTTTAGCCGCCACTAAGTGTGAAATATCTATCTCTGCACACTGCGAATTCCATTGTTCAAGTTTCGTCTCCAACACCTCTATCTTTTCTTCTAGCTCTAATGTACGTTTCTTCCATACTTCGATCTCTTCTTTGTTCTATTTATCCATCTTAACAGCTTTCAACATGAGTTCTCGGTATGGAATTTGTGCTTCCGCCTCACGATCTCTATGTCATTCCCTTGGGTCGGCCTACTACCGCATTTCCTTTTATACTAGAGCGTAACCAGCTTTTGTAGTTTGGTTCGCATCCAACGTTGTATCTGTCTGACGCTAGAGATTCTTCTCCCATAACTTGTCTTCCTACCCAGGATTTTCTTATGCTCTTGACCCTTGGAACAACATCTCTAGTATAGTCGAACTGATAATCTTTCGTGTCTGATATCAATGGTATGATTTGCTTCTTCTCTGCTTGCCTCATCACCCTCAATGGTTGGTAAGGTTGGAGACCTCTTAATCCCATAAGTATCACGAAGGGTGCCTTCTCAGAGCTATTGATGAAATATGATGAAGGAAACTAAGTGAACATCCACTGAATTGAGTCCTCCGTTATATTTTCAAACAATTTTACCCACTTCTCTATGCTGCTTGGCTGCCTAAATTTTGGAACCCTGTATCGCTCTCCAACCAAGTAGTTGGAACCAGTTGGCTTAGACATCTCTTGTGCACCTCTCGTTTTCCTCAAATGCTCTTTGAACCATGCTTGTAGTAGAAGATAGCACACTTTGACATATTTTGCTCCTCTATTGCAACAACCTAAAGCCCGATAAATGTCCGCCACTATCCTAGGAACTATGGTATAACGGTAACCATCAATTCCATTGAATACCTAATCGGCAACCATGACAAGCCTTGAACATATGTCGTGAGTCAAACTTTCGGGGAACACCATTACTCCTAAAAACAAATAGCAAATGCAAACGATCTAACTCTCCTCCAATCACTGTAGTACTCAAACTCTTTCTTACGGTCGTCGAACACACTCAAATACCAAAACTGATTGTAGAAGTAGCAAAAGGGTATCTTCTTTTGTTGTAAAAATTCCACATTCACACTCTCCACCATCCCTAACTTTTTACGAAACTCTTTAGCTGTGGGGACGCTAGGTGCTAGCATGCGACCCCCTTGCCAACGATGTTTGTCTAACCCTGAGTGTGACACGAACCCTCCTAATTCTTCCAACAAAGGTGTTAATTCAACATCCCAAATCTAAACACATTCAATTCTTCATCCCAAAATGACATTGATGCTTCAATCATCTCTCTACTCGGTTCTATCTCTAAAAGTGAAACCAAACTACCCAAATGTTGACATACTTCAGTTGGTTCACTTAATGACAAATTACTCCACCAGCTAGTTAACAAATGAGGTGCGCCCATAGTCATTCCAAAACAGTGAAACTTTTGACTCATTGTGACTTATAAAGAAAAAGAGAAAGTGAAGAATTAAAACCCTCTCCCTTTTGAGAATAATTGGGCAAATCAAACTGTGTTTTTATTCTCGACTCACTTTCTTTTCACTCTTTTTTTCTTCTTTTTTTCTATCAAATGCACATAAGCATGTCCAACAATCCCTTCGGGGTTAGAAACCCGTTAGGTAGTTTGGACAAGTTGTAAACTAGCCGGCTCATGGGGAGCCCTTCCTACAGCATGATGCATGCTCATTACATTCAAAGAGTGGTGTGATTCCAGACATGGTTCCCCAAAGTGGACGGCCAAGGAGTGTGATCATTTGAAATTGTTGGTTGTACCACGGAGCAACTATATTCCAAAATGTCCCTTCTAAAAGGTGTTTTGTGGTGAAGCGACCGTTGGATCCACGTAATCACCCGTGTATGTGAAAAGTATCGTTTCTCAGGAGTGGGGGAGTTTGAGTGAAACATGCTAATGTTACATCAAAATTTCAAATTCAATAACTAAATAAAGGGAAAAAAAAAGAAACCAAGTTAGTAAGATCATAATATACAAAAACCAAGATAATCATTAAATAAATTACAAAATTAAAAAAATTGTTGTGGTTAGGACTTTGAATATCCCTAGCAGAGTCCCCATTCTGTTGTACCCGATTTTAGACTCAACTCGAAGCGAGTCGGGTTTCGGATTTGACTGGGTAACTCGTTTGAGTTTGACAATTTGGAGACGCCACCTAATATAGTTTTCTAAGGTGTATTAGGTCATCTAAGTGTCTAAAGTGGAGTTACTTGTTACACTAGTCTAGTTTCAGAGATTCAAAAAGGGTAAGAAGTCCAAAATGACTCAGGGGAGAAGGTATTAGGCACTCCCCCGAGTCCCCCGAAAGGTAGTTCCCGCTCGAGTCTACATTTTGGGATGTTAAAGCAAGGTCGTGAGTGTCATTATAGGCTATACTATTCTTGAAAGATCACTTTAGTGTCTAATGTATGAGAGTAAATATAGCTATGCAAGTCTAAATAATACACATGCAAATAGGCTTTAAGTTTTACACAAAACGACCTATTTCACGCCTAATCGCATTTCATGGCCTCTAATTCGAATTGCCTAATCGTATATAATGGTTAAATATACAAGAGGTTCAACAATTCAGCCTAGTCATACAATTTCAGCCTTGTAAAACAGTGTTGCGCAAACAATCAGTTTTGCAAAACTAACCACTTTATAAAAGATTTCAAATTTTAATTTAAACCGAAGGGGTGTTGTTTTTAAAACAAAATATTAGCCATTTAGGGTCGGTGTGACACATTATTAATTGTCGAGCCTTAACCTTAATGGCTATTTTTGTTTTGGGGTCAGTTTCGTAAAGTATTTAGATAAAAGGGTTGTTTTTCAAAAATGGGTTACACAAAGCACATAAATGCAAATAGAGGGGCTGTGGCACATAGTTATTAGTATAGGCTGTGTATAGGAGTTTCTAAAGTGATAAAAGAATTTCAATACATATAAAGGCCACGTTTTGAAAATGAGTTTGGGCCTGGATAATTTACGCAAAGAGGAAAGCAGGGACAGTTTCAAATTGTAGAAAACAGGCAGATCACAAAAGGTTCTTAAAAAAAATGGTCCATGTTGCTAGACTTATCAATTTCAAGTAAGGAAAAAGGTTTTTATGACCCCAGAATTCTAATTGCTATTTCTTCAAAATGTGTTTGACATCGACCAGACCATATTTTCTTGCTCAATCTTCATTTTTAAGCCATGATGCAACACACAAAACGATAGAGTTTAGAAGGGGCTCCTGAGTAGCCATATACACAACCTTTTTAGGCTGTGTACCCTGTTTTAATTAATACAAATAGGGAATCCTAAGAATATACAAGTAAGGGACAGTTTCTAAGGGGCAGACCACACAAGGAAGGCCAAGGTCAGAAAGGTGCCCTATTTTACACCAACTTAATAGCCTGCTTGGCTGGGCTTTTCACAATCAGTTGAGCCCTTTACCAGGCTCAAGCTAGACAAGATTGTAAACCCTGTAAACTACACTTTGGTATAGCCAAAAGACTATCAACACAAACTGCAAAAACAAATGTCAGTAGTGGGGCAGAGTAAGCCCCCCAAATAAAGCACGTACCAGCCAGATATGCTAGGAAGTTCACAAGAAAATAAGCAGTGCAGATTTAAGATGCAGTAGATATGGGCACCATGTTTTACCTTGCAAGCAGATCAGAAAAAGAAACAGAGTTGAAAGATGCAAGAAGTGTTCAGTTATTAGCATTCACACGTTATCTTTAAGCACTTTAGGTTTGAAATCAAAGATTGCTTTAACAGATTTAAATCAATTAATGGATACCATTTCCAATCATCAAACAGTTTCTAATCTAAATGTCAATCAAAGATCTCAAATTGAGTATGTTGTGACTACCTTAACTAGGTTGTACCAGCTAGTCCAACCTGAACATGTCACACAACTAGGCAATTTTAATAAAACAAAGGTTGGGCACACTGTAAAATGAAGGCAAACACTTGGCCGAGGTGATCAAATCCTAATCCTACAGTAGTAACATGAAACACAGGCCACAAGACAATCAGATTCAGGCATGCTAACAATGCAAGAACAATGCTTCATCTTAACTAGCAAATTAAGATGAACTCAACTAGTACCCGCATTGTCCTAATCGATTAACAAACCAAAATCATGTCAAGCACAAAGAAACTAGGCAAATGTAGGTTCAATTATCGCATAGGTTCACGGAACACACCAAAACGAAAAAAGATTAGGGTTACCTGTTTTGAATCTGAGTTGGGTCAAATCGACCCGTCGTGAATTGACTTTGCATGAGGGGTTTCTTACCTTTTTCCAGTGATAACACCATTCAAAATACCCTAGACCCCGTCGGAGGTGTTTTCCCGGCGATGGTGACTCCGTCGACGAGGGTCTCGAAATATCCTAATCCAAATATTGTCGAAAGTATATGGATTTCGTAGCGGGTGACGAGGGGAGTACGATGGTATCATTTTTCTAAATTTTACCGGCCAAATTGACCAGAAAACCAATCGACAGTGGTGGCGTGGCATTTCGCCGATGAGAGAGAGAGAGTAATTATCGGGGGTGAGGTGAGGGAGTGGGAATAGGCGAGGGGTTTAGGGGTTGTTTGGGGAATAGGATAGAGGATTAGATCTCAGTCGTCGGATGGTACACGTGGATGGCTGAGATCGATCCACGTAGGCGCTGAAGTGTAAAAATGTGTGGTGATGTGTGTGCAAAGGTGTATATATGTATATATATGTATATGTAGTGTATAAATAGTGTATATTAGGCATAATTTTAACATAAAATAGGCATAAAAATTGTATAAAATAGGTATAAAATCATAGAAAAATTATGGAATTAATTTTAAAGTATTAGAATGACTAGCGGAACATATGAAAAATTATAATTTTGGGATTTAAAACGATTTGGGCAATTTTGTCAAAAATAGAAGTAATTACGAATTTCGATTAGGAACCCACGTTTTGTAAAAATGGCTATGGTTTGTGACGACGTTTTCAAAAATGGCTTTGATTATTAGACTTGTATAGGAAGATATTTTGAAAGAATGGACAGGGCGAGTATAAATGCACGATCGTGGGGTATAATTTGAAAACCGTTGCTTTAAAAATAAGAGGGACAAAATTGGGTGCCAACAATCCCCAGATATTGCAGAGAGTGTGCAATATTTAGATAATGCAAAAACCATCTAGGAATAGTTGAACACTCGTTATGGTTCTGTTAATGATACTAAAAATTTTGAAATAAAGAAGGAGATAGCCTTGACTGTGCAAGGGTCTCTTAATATAGCATCATATTTTAACAAGCTTAAGAAGTTATGGGCTGAGTTAGGTTTTGTGAGAACTAATCATGCCAAGAAGTGTATTTGTGTTGCAAAGGCCGATATTCAAAAGGAGGAGGATGAGAACAAACTTTACCAGTTTCTTATGGGTCTTAATAAGACCTATGTTGGTGTTAGGAGCAACCTTCCCATGATGCAACCACTGCCTTCCTTAGATAGTGCTTATAATATTTTACTCTAGGATGAGGGATGGAGACAAGTTGTCCCTACCTCCCAATTTCACTTTTATTCTGCATCATTCAATGCCATTTTCAACAATAATAGAACCTTTACTCCTAACTCCTCTAACAACAACAACAAATCCTACAATCATAAATCCAAAAACAATTCTTCCACAGGCATATCAAACTCATACTCCTCTAGCTCACAGAAATAATATTTGCAGAGAGTGAATTTTGACCGGTCTAAATCAAGACCTTTTTGTAGATACTACAAGATAGATGGTCATTTGATAGACCAATGTCCCAAACTTGAAGCCAAATCCGAGAATTACAGGCTTCCCAAATCTAGAAGGACTGCAGCCCATGCTAAGATTGATGCTAACACAGACCCTGAGCAATCATCTCAGTCCTCCAACACTGTGATTGGGTTAAATGGGGAACAATATCAACAACTGTTGCATCTACTTCAGAAAGTTCATGTTTCTGAGCCTACAACCTCACAACAATCTCTAATGGCCTATGCTAATTTTGCTGGTAAGCTTAAGCTTTTTACATCTTTAGGTAGTAATAAGTCTAGTGCATGCATGTTGGCTAATATCCCTAAATATGGTTGGATAATAGGCTCTGGAGCTGCATATAATATGTCCTCCAATAAGACTCTTTTATTTGATATCACACCCTTGATCAAACCATTATTGATTACCTTGCCTAATGGTTATAAGATTAAAGTCACATGTTGATAAGTTGGTATTTTACCAACTAAAAGACTACTTTAAACTTTTGTTTTTGAATCCAAAGGAATGGTCTTGTATTATTAATGTCATAAGTTGATTAGTTTCAAAATGCAATGAGTTACATGAGTTGATACATGAAGATTGAAATTAAAGAGCAATGAAATAGAGCCAAAGTGTGAAGATCATGTCTGATGCAGAGTGAGGTGGCCCGCCCTGGAAAGTAGGCGGGCTGCTTAATGAGATCCAGAGAGTGTGCATGATTGGAACCACAAGGGGCGGACCGCCTCAAGAATTAGGCAGATCGCCCATCACCTGAAAAGAGGAAGAAAAGCAAGTCCGTTAACTCACCAAAGGGCGGACCTTTAGGCGTGCCGCCCCTGCCAAGATGGCATTTTTGTAGTTGTTTCCTAGCTTAGTATAAATACAACAAGCTAGGGGTTTAACATCATTCTATTCCATATTTCAAATGTTAATTTTAGAGGCAAGGTTGGAAAAAAAAATTCAAGGTTTCCATTGATTTGTAAGCTTATTATCTTCTACTTTCTAATCCTTAATTATATATCAATACATAATCCATGTTTGAATCCATTACATCTTTCATTACATGTTTTTGTATTTTATCTAAACCCCTAGTAAGAGTAGCTAAACTCATAACTAGGGGTGCTACGCATACTAGGGGTGTAAACATGCTATAGGCAGTTGAAAATCAATGGGTATTGTTTAGATTAATCAAACATAACAAGAGTAATGACTATCCAACTCCCATTACATTAACATAAAAAATCTTAGTATCCATAATATTAGGGTTTTATTTCTACTTTGCTAGCTAAAGGCTCGAGAGAGTTTAGTTAGTGTAGATTAGCGGAGTTGGTAAGGATTTGGGTTTTGTTAGCTAGAACATAGCTAACCCATCTAAAAGAGGTTACACTCGGGAAAGGTTCTCTTTTCTTGGGTCCATGAGTTAGACCTTTATTCGCCTAACTATATTTTTTGCAAGCGTAGAGAGGTAGACCCCTCTTAGGCCTGACGGATTCTAGGGGTTACCATAGAATGACTCGACCATATTCATAATCGTATTAAGTAGGTGAAATTACTCTACCCATTGATTCGACACCACTATTAGTCGTTTACGCCCCTATCTTCCTTTTATAGAATCAGTTGTTTTAATTAATTGCTTTGTAGTTTATTCAATTTCACAACAAACACTCCTATCATCTAAGACTCTTAACTAACATCATTTGATTATCTATTTTTGACAGTCTGACTTGAATGACTAGTCCCATTGAGAAATCGACCCCGATTCATATCGGGTATATATATTTGATGACCGACCTCACCATTAATGGTTTACGACTTCGTGTACACCAAATTTTTGTATCATTGCTAGGGAACTACGGTTTCAATACTGAGTTGCATTAGTTGATCAAAGTTGATTAGTTTACATAGCATTTTTTTTTGTTTTACCTTGTGTAGGTGAAATATGGGAAATATTAGAAATCCTAATAAAGTCTTGCGGATTCCCAATTACAACCATAATTATAACCGACAATATGGGGATCTGCAAGAGTATAAAGAAGAATACGAAAATGTAGAACTCAACAGTGATGGTTATCAATTCTATGTTGAACAAGTTTAAGATGATCCTTAAGTCGATAATGTGGGTCCTCAAGTGGACAACCCTTTTGCGGGTGCTCAAGAAAATACGGGTGTGCAAGCAGATGTGGAGGAAAATCTTGGAGACAATGTTGGTGTTGCGGGTAATGCCAATCGGGGTGGCAATAATGCTAACCAAGGTGGCCGAGGTGTTAATCAAGGTTGTCGGGGTGCAAATCGGGGAGATTGTGCCAATGTCAACCAAGGTGGCAATGTCAATAGAGTGAATGTTTGCAATGTCACCAGAACCAAGGGAATGCTCGAGATGTTCGGAACTATGATCAACCCGTGCAAGATATAGATGACGATGAGTCTGAAGAGGATGTTAATATGGATAGTTTTGCAAGTGCCATAGTTCCTCCACCCATTCATGTAAATGCGTCTTTCTGCACTCTGAATGTGATTCTACATGGGCTTGAACAAAATTGTTTCTTTGGTGGAGGCAAACATGAATATGCCAATGAGCACTTGAGAAGTTTTGTGCAAATTTGCAATCTTGACAAGTTGGCAAGAGTCACGGAAGAGTCTCTACGCCCAAGATTCTGTCTTTACTCTCTAACCGGGAAAGCCAAGGCATGGTTGAACAAGTTGCCAAAGAATTCAATTTATACTTAGAGTGAGCTAGTGAAATTTCCAAAAGGGAAGCAAGCTTCAATGAGGGACAATGTGTACATGTTCAAGCAAGATCCATCTAGCTCATTTTCTGAGGCTTGGGAGGCATTTCAAGATATTTTGCTTTATTGCCCAACTCATGGTTTTCGTGATGAGATGTTGTTGCAATGCTTCTATCAAGGGTTGAACAAGATGAACCAATCAACCTTGGATAGTCTTTGTGATGGTGCTATCATGGACAATCCATATGGTGATGTCAAGGAGATTCTCAACAATGATGTCAAACAATCTCAAGATTGGCAATCAAGAGCACAAAATCCAGATGGAGGAAGTGAATTGAGTACTATGATTTTGAAGCGTTAAAAGCTTAAGACGAGAAGACGGCAAGTATCCTAAAATCCATTGAACTAATTAGTAACAATTCCAAGGTGGAAAAAGAAGCAACTGATAAGAAAGTCAACATGGTGGAAAACCTTCAAGTGACAAATGCCGGGCATCAAGTGGCTCTGATAGGTATGTAACCCCGGGGGTGTTTCTCTATCCCTTCTCCAATATGGGCAAGAGGGATACGACCCGGAACTATATTACAACATCCAAGAAGGAGAGAAAGCAAATTATGTAGAAAAATTCCAAGGCCAAAGAGGGTATGAACAAGGCGGTTCTCAAAGACCATAGAACAAGGGAAATGCAGACCGAATCAAGGGATAGGCAATTGCAGTGGCAAATCAAGAAGGGAAAAGAGCCGGTTCCTCTCAACAGTATGTGCCAAGAGCTCTATTTAAACAAAATGATCATGAACAAATGGGTCCTTCAAAATTAGAAGAGATTATGGATTTAATGATGAAGAACCAATAAGGGTACTCGGGAGACATGAAAAATATGAGGCAAACCATGACATCTCATTCCACTTTAATCAAGGACCTCAAATCTCAAATGAGTCAACTTGCACATCAAGTGAATCAAAGGCCACAAGGGGCACTACTAAGTGATATTGTAGTAAACCCCAAGAGAAGTGGTATAGATCACATGATGGTGATTAAAACCTGAAGCGGAAAGACATGGGATAGCCCCAGAGCCAAGGGTGATGATGATATAGAGTTGAGAGTTCATAATGATCATGTTGCTGTCGAGTTGAATGAAAATGAAGCTATTGAGGAAGAGGTGGCACAATAAGAAGTGGAGAGGCAAGATGATATTGTCGTGCAAGAAAATTAAAATTATGTTGAAGAAATCACTAAAAAGCACAACCCCCAAAATAGTACTACCTAAATAGCCAAACCAAAAAAAAAAAAAAAAAAAAAACTCCACCACCCTAAGAAAGTCTTCCCAAACCAAGTTCCATACCCAAAGTGCCACTTCCATTCCCATAAATAAGTAACAAACAAAGAATAGTGTCTCACGTAAAGAAGATATGGGAAAAGATAGAACAACTTCCATCAACATCCCTTTAGTTGATGCTTTGGGACAAATACAAAATGTTGCTAAGTTTATGAAAGATTTGGTGACCAAGAAGACGTATGGGGACTTTTGAGATAATCAAAGTCACTCATCAATGTAGTGCAATTGTGTCCAAGCATATGACACAAACATTGGATGATCCTGGTGCTTTTACCATTCTATGCGGTATTGGTGGAAGACATTTCAAGAAAGCCTTGTGTGACCTCGGGGCGAGCATCAAATTGATGCCATATGCGGTCTACAAAACTTTGGCTACTAATGAGACACCAAGAGCAACAACAATGAATTTGAAAATGGCCGATTGTTCAATGAAAAGTCTGATTGGAGTAAATGATGATGTGTTGGTGAAAGTTGACAAATTCATTTTCCCGATGGATTTTGTCATTATTCATTGTCTGGTAGATTTTGAAGTCCCAATCATCCTTAGGCATCCATTTTTGGCAACCGGAAGAACACTTTGTGATGTAGAGAGAGGTGAGCTCACCTTTAGATTTAATGGGGAGAAAGCAGTCTTCCATATATGCAAGTCTTTAAAGCAACCAATGGAGGAGGTGGCTACTTGCTCTAATGTTGATTTGGTGGTAGATGCACTTGTGGAAAAAGAAAGTGTTTTGGTTAGTCAAGAAGACGCTTTGACGGTGGTGATTTTGAATATGGTTGTGGGGAATGAAGAGAGTGTTGCGTAGTGTGTAAAGGCGTCAGAGGGATTGAGATCAAAACTTTATGTACCCAAAAAGCTATCCTTAGACCTCGAAAATCGAGAAACTCCACCTACCAAATCATCCATAGAAGAACCACCAAAACTTGAATTGAAAGCTCTACCAATTAAGTGAAACGACCTCGGTCAGTCGTTTCGGAAGTTAGGACTCCGATTGGCGTGCCACTAATTTTAAAATATTCGCAAGGTCTATTAGGACTTGTCTGTAAAATTTGAGCTAAATCAGACCTCGTTTGGTAGGCATCGGAAGAAGGTTTCAGTTTTTATTATCAATAAATATTAAAAAGAGATTTTTGAGCTCGGTTTGGGCGAATGAGCTCCGATTCGAAATCCGAAAGCGCCGTTAGGTTCGTATGATTATTTGTGACTTTTACAATTTTTCGAAAGTGAATTTCGATATTGTTCGGCTAGTTCCGCAAAAATGCCGAAAGTTAAATAATTTGACCTTTTTCATTTAAATTCGCATCTTGAGTTTCGGGAATCCCATTTGAGATCCGTCTTCGCGAGTATGTTACATATATTTTGTATAGCTTACTTGAAAAATTTGGGATCATTTCGACTTCTCTAGAGTTCCATTTTAATTTTAATCGTCGTAGCGAATTTATTAATAAAAAAAAAAAAAAAAAGAGAAAAAGTTAAAAGTGATTGTCGGTCAGCTAAGGGGATTAAATCCCTTAGCTTGCTAGCAAGTAGCAATACATACAGAAACATTCGAAACAACGCAGAAAGGAGAAATTAGAAAAGAGAGAGGGGGAAAAGGGAAAAAGGAGTAGAAAAATAGTGGAATTTCTACCCCAAATCTTCAGGTAATGATGCTAACTCATTATCTTAGCTTATTACGTGTGTTTGAATATATTTTTACGGTAAAAATAAGGATATTATACATCACCCTATTGGCGTAAATTGATAGTTTAACGGGTCAATTGGACCCCGATGATGGAATTGATTATATATTCGTACTCAGTGAGTTATGGGCAACATATAGATGTAATTTATTTAGGGTTTGGTTATGGTACTTTGAACCCTGTATATAGGCCTGGTCTGCGTATTGCGTATGCGAATAGGGTATCAGGTTCCTAACTGGATTGCCCTAAAACATAAGGAATGAAGCCTTTAGCTTTATCTGATATAATTTTTCTGCTTATTGAATAGAAAGGGATCATTTGGCAACTAATACAAAGGAAAAGTCAGCGGTTGAGTAACAGGACTAGCTTTGGAATACGGTAAGTGTTTATATCCATTTCTTTGGAGGCACTTGGCCTCGTGGATTTTCTACCACGTGTTCCTTACGTGTGTAGCTGCCGATAGGCGTACTCATTACGCCTTAGCTTTGGATTTACATTCTATATTGTATATTATGTCCTGTTATTGATATTGTATTGGGAATCTGAGTATTGTACTTTGGCTTGGAGTTGGCATCTGCTTTCCGGCTATCGATCTCATCCTGTGCCGGTGAAGGGTTATTATTGCATCACATTGTATTCATATGCATTACATTGCATATCATACTGAGTGCAGGAGTATTCCGCCTCAGCTTTACATTTTATCGGGTGCAGGAGTATTCCGCCCCAGGAGAGTGCAGGAGTATTCCGCCTCTGGTTTATATTATGTCGGGGTGCAGGAGTATTCCGCCCCAGGAGCAGGAGTATTCCGCTCCAGTTGGTTAGCAGATTGGATTCCCCTCGAATGCAGGAGTATTCCGCTTCGGGCTGGGATTATGGGCACATGTGACCCTTTGCATCTCATGTCATTTCATCTCATTTCATTTTATTTCATTCATCCCATTCCATTTCATTTCGTTCTATGGAGTAGATTTTTTGTACATGAATACTGTTCTGCTTATATGTGCATTGTTTTTTTTGTTGATTGTTGTCTGGTTCTGTTTCCCTTACTAGCGTATCTATTTTTCGAGGTTGCTAGTTTGTTCACACTTATTGAGTCCTCATGACTCACCCCCCTATTTGTTCTTGTGTTTTCCTTCGTTCGGCAGATTCTGCTCCAGGACCCAGCCAGTCGCGCCGTGATTGAGGAGTAGTACGTTCTCAGCTGTCTACGGTGAGCCATCCTGTTCATTGCGGCCACCCACTACAGATATTACAGTTTTTCTTACTTTTGCTCCGTTCGGGAGATGTGTATATCTTTTGGCCTTCTTAGATGTCTGATCTGGAAACCTTTAAACTTGTGTATTCTGGGTAGTTAGTTGTTTTGTCTAGACAGTTTGTATATATGTCTATCCTTGAGAGTTATTTTATGTTGTCAAGGTCATGTTTAATTTCATTTTCAAGGTAATTGTGTGCCGTTTTTATCGATTCAGTCAATAGGGTTCGCCCGACAGGTTTAGGGGAGGTGGTCGGGTGCCCGCACGGCCTAATCGAGAATTCGGGTCGTGTCAGTTGGTATCAGAGCCAGGTTTAGAGTCTTTCCAGATCATGACAGTGTCTAATAGAGTCTCGCTGATCGGGCGGAGACGTCCGTACCTATCTACGAGAGGCTATGATGGCATTTAGGCAGTTTCCCTTCTTTTTTCCCTGTCGTGCGTGAGTCTTCTTATCTGAAGTTAAATATTTTTAATTTTCCGCAGTATGGTGAGAACGCGCGCGAATGTTCGGCGAGAAGCGGAGGAGCCAGCGGTCACCCCTATGCCTGCTGCTCCGCCAGGTCGCGGTGTTGGCCGCGGTAGAGGTCGTGGTCGAGGCAGAGGTAGAGTTGCCCAGGCCGCGAGGATGGTGGATCGTGTTAATCCTGTTGCAGAGGTTCCGGTAGTGCCAGCTTTTGCCGGGCAGGGGGAGCAGGGCTTATTCGTTCCCCCCGCACTTCATGACGCTTTTATGAGATTCTTAGCGACACAGATGCCCCAGGGACCTCCTATTCCTCAGGCTGCCGTAGATGTTCATATTACTCAGGCTGCTGTGGATGCTCCTATTCCTCAGACTGTCGTAGATGCTCCTATTCCTCAGGCAGCGGTAGATATTGGTTCTCAGGTTCAGGAAGCCCCCATTCCAGCTCCACAGGTAGCCCCAGCAGTTCATGTTCTAGGTGGTTATGTTCCAGAGGTAGCGGGTGTTATACCTCCAGTTGTTCAGGATGGTCAGCCAGTCCAGGTAGCAGGTCAGGTTGATGATCCGGCAAGGTTGCATTATTTTACCCGACTTAATCCTCCGAAGTTCTCTGGTCAGAAATCAGATAAGCTTAAGCCTCGTGAGTTTCTTGATCAATGTCAGCGTATCTTAGAGGCCCTTGGATATCTTGAGCAGTATGGAGCTGATTATACTGCTTTCCAGCTTGAGGGTCCAGCTTTAGCTTGGTGGACCGCGCTCCAATCAGCTAGGCAGGGCTTACCTAAGCTGACCTGGAGTGAGTTCTCTCATCGATTCATGGAGAAGTTTTTCCCTCGCAGCCAGCAGGATGAGAAGAGGAGACAGTTTGAGAGGATTGGACAGGGCAACCTGTCAGTCGCGGAGTACGAGCTTTTATTTTCAGAGATGTCCAGCTATGCTCCAGATCTTGTGCAGGAGCCCTCTGAGAGGGTCAGACGTTTTATTGATGGGCTTTCTCCTCATTTGCGGTCCCAGATGGCTGGTGAGATTGAGGCTGGTACTCTATTTGATGTTGCTGTTGATATTGCCAGGAGGTATGAGGCCTATCATAGATTGGAGATGGAGGAGTTAGAGCGGGAGCGTAAGAGATCTCGTGGTCCAGGGCATTCTAGTACCTCGTATGGAGGTAGGAGTTATCAGCAGCAGAGTAGGCCTCCTGTCAGACCAGCTCAGTTTCCAGCGCGTGGTTCTCAGAACGCGCCTACTTCTTCTCAAGGTCAGTTTTGGTTCCGCCCGCGAGATCAGTCTCAGTTTGATCAGCGTAGATTTGCTCCAGGGTGCTTTATCTGTCAGGATCCAGGGCATCATAAGAAGGATTGCCCTTATCTCCTTCAGCAGGGTAGTAGCCGCCCTTTCCCTCGCCTTCCAGCGCCTATGCAGCAGCAGCCTCAGGGTGCCCCTCCAGGGTCTCAGCCAGCTAGAGGTGCACCACCACCCGGTAGAGGTCGTGGACGTGGTCCTAGTGGTCCCTCTAGAGGTGGTCGTCAGGGTAGCGGCTCAGCTCAGCCGCAGAGACAGCTATATGCACTGCCGGCTAGGCAGGATGCCGAGGCATCACCAGCTGTTGTGACAGGTATTTTATCTGTTTGTGGTCGAGATGCATATTCTTTGGTGGATCCAGGATCTACATATTCATATGTATCTCCTTATTTTGCTTCGGGTTTTCATGTTGATTATATGTGTCTTCGTGATCCATTCTGTGTTTCTACTCCTATTGGAGACATTATCATCGTGGATCGAGTCTATCTAGCTTGTACCATATCTTTTGGGGGTCGTGAGACACTAGTAGATCTTCTAATCCTAGATATGGTTGATTTTGATGTTATTATTGGCATGGATTGGTTGGCGTCTTGTCATGCCACATTAGATTGTCATGCCAAGTCTCTTCAGTTGTCTTTTCCTTGTTCAGCACCAGTGGTGTGGCAGGGTTCTTATTTGCCACCCAGGGGACATGTTATTTCTTTCCTGAAGGCAAAACGGATGATGGATAAAGGGTGTTTAGCATATCTTGCCATGGTTCGAGATACCACTGTGGAGATTCCATCTCTTGATTCTATTCCTGTCGTTAGGGAGTTCCCTGATGTGTTTCAAGATGATTTGCCAGGACTTCCTCCTGATCGAGAGATCGAGTTTGGCATTGATACAGTGCCAGGGACTCAGCCTATTTCTATCCCTCCTTATCGTATGGCCCCATCAGAGTTGAAGGAGCTGAAGGAGCAGTTGCAAGATTTGCTTGATAAGGGGTTCATCAGGCCGAGTATTTCTCCGTGGGGTGCTCCTGTTCTATTCGTGAAAAAGAAAGACGGGACTATGCGAATGTGTATTGATTATCGTCAGCTAAATAAGGTCACCATCAAGAATAAGTATCCCTTGCCTCGCATTGATGATTTGTTTGATCAGTTGCAGGGTGCCAAGTTCTTTTCGAAGATCGATCTGCGATCTGGTTATCATCAGCTAAAGATTCGTGAGTCAGATATCTCGAAGTCTGCTTTTAGGACTCGTTACGGCCATTATGATTTCCTAGTTATGTCTTTTGGGCTGACTAATGCCCCTGCAGCCTTTATGGATCTCATGAACCGGGTGTTTAAGCCATTCCTTGATTCCTTTGTCATTATCTTCATTGATGATATTCTTATTTATTCTCGTAGCCGCGAGGAGCATGATTATCATCTGAGGGTGGTTCTTCAGACCCTCCGTGATCGTAAGTTGTATGCCAAGTTCTCGAAATGTGAGTTTTGGCTTGATTCTGTAGCATTTTTGGGTCACGTAGTATCAAGTGAAGGTATCAAGGTTGATCCGAAGAAGATTGAAGCAGTGCAGAAATGGCCTCGTCCTACCACTCCTACGGAGATTCGCAGCTTCCTTGGATTGGCAGGTTATTATCGGAGGTTTGTGGAAAAGTTCTCTACTATTGCAGCTCCCCTGACTCGCTTGACGCAGAAGGCGGTTCAGTTTCGATGGTCCGATGAGTGTGAGGCCAGCTTCCAGAAGCTTAAGGCCTTATTGACTTCAGCTCCAGTGTTATCCCTTCCTTCGGGTACCGGTGGATTTGTAGTTTATTGTGATGCATCTCGTGTGGGCCTTGGTTGTGTTCTTATGCAGCACGGGAAGGTAATTGCTTATGCTTCCAGACAGTTGAAGCCGAATGAGAAGAATTATCCGACTCATGATTTAGAATTGGAAGCTGTGGTCTTTGCTTTGAAGATATGGAGGCATTACCTTTATGGCGAGCCTTGTGAGGTGTATACGGATCATAAGAGTCTGCAGTATCTTCTCTCTCAGAAAGATCTTAACGGCCGACAGCGGAGATGGCTTGAATTGATTAAAGATTATGATCTCACTATCCATTATCATCCTGGGAAGGCGAACGTGGTAGCAGATGCTTTGAGCAGGAAGTCAATGGGCAGCATGGCTTTTCTTTATGCTGATATGAGACCATTGGCTCGAGAATTGCAGTCCCTTGGCGACTTTGGCGTGAGATTTCTTCTTCCAGACTCCAGTAGAGTCTTAGCGTGTATTGCAGCGCAGTCTTCCTTAGTCAGTCAGATTAAGGGAAGACAGTTCGAGGATCCTCATCTGCAGGAGTTGCGTGGTCGTGTCCTAAGTGGAGGAGTTCCCTCCTTCGAGCTTGATTCAGATGGAATTCTTCGGTTTAATGGTCGACTGTGTGTTCCTGATGTTGGGGATTTGAGGCAGTCATTGCTCAGTGAAGCTCATAGCTCGCGTTATTCCATTCATCCTGGTATTACAAAAATGTATCAGGACCTCCGAGAGCTATACTGGTGGAAGGGGATGAAGAAAGATGTATTTGATTATGTATCTCGTTGCTTGAACTGTCAGCAGGTTAAGTTCGAGCACCGGAGACCAGCAGGGTTAGCTCAGGCATTGCCCACTCCCGAGTGGAAGTGGGAACACATCACGATGGATTTTATAGTTGGTCTGCCAAAGACCCTGCGGCGCCATGATTCAGTCTGGGTCATTGTCGACCGACTGACTAAATCAGCTCACTTTATCCCTGTAAAGACTTCTGATTCAGCTCAGAGACTGGCTCGGATTTTAATTGAGCAGGTGGTTAGATTGCACGGTACTCCTGTATCCATTGTCTCAGATCGTGGTTCCCAGTTTACTTCTCAGTTCTGGCAGTCTTTTCAGAGAGAGTTGGGGACCCAGGTGCAGCTTAGTACAGCATTCCATCCTCAGACTGACGGTCAGTCAGAGCGGGTTATTCAAGTTCTGGAGGACATGTTGAGAGCTTGTGCACTTGACTTCGGGGGTTACTGGGATGATCATTTGGCGTTAGCAGAGTTCTCTTATAATAATAGCTACCAGTCTTCTATTCAGATGGCTCCATTTGAGGCCTTATACGGTCGTCGATGTCGTTCTCCTATTGGCTGGTTTGAGTCTCGAGATGTCGATGTGATGAGTTCAGATATGGTTCGTCAGACTCTTGAGGTTGTTCGTGTTATTCAGGATCGTTTACGGACCGCCCAGAGCAGGCAGATCTCATATTCGAACCGGAGGAGCCGAGAGTTAGAGTTCGAGGTCAGGGACATGGTATTTCTGAAAGTGTCACCGATGCGAGGTGTAAAGAGATTTGGCAGGAAAGGAAAGCTTAGTCCTAGGTTTATTGGCCCTTTCCGTATCGAGAAGTGTATTGGTAAGGTAGCTTATCGGCTCGACTTGCCAGCTTCTATGCCAGTTCACCCAGTTTTCCATGTATCGATGCTCCGGAAGTGTATTCGAGATCCTTCCGAAGTGATCGAATTAGACCCTGCTCAGCTAGATGTGAATCTGGCTTACGAGGAGTTCCCAGTTGCTATAGTAGCGCGTGATATCCGGAAGCTTCGTTCGAAGCAGATTCCGATGGTTCGAGTGCGATGGAATAATCGTCCTCGTGAGGAGGACACTTGGGAGCTTGATTCCAGTATGCGTGAGAGGTATCCTTACCTCTTCGACGATTCAGGTTCGAACTTGATCTTTAAAGCCTAAAAGTTTTAATCATTGCATATGATTTTGGTTTCATAGTAAATGTCATTGAAAATTCGTGTGAGCATTCTTATTAGAGATGTGAAATCTATTTTAGACTCTTGCTCGTTCGAGGACGAACGAGAGTCTAAGTGGAGGAGAATGAAACGACCTCGGTCAGTCGTTTCGGAAGTTAGGACTCCGATTGGCGTGCCATTAATTTTAAAATATTCGCAAGGTCTATTAGGACTTGTCTGTAAAATTTGAGCTAAATCAGACCTCGTTTGGTAGGCATCGGAAGAAGGTTTCAGTTTTTATTATCAATAAATATTAAAAAGAGATTTTTGAGCTCGGTTTGGGCGAATGAGCTCCGATTCGAAATCCGAAAGCGCCGTTAGGTTCGTATGATTATTTGTGACTTTTACAATTTTTCGAAAGTGAATTTCGATATTGTTCGGCTAGTTCCGCAAAAATGCCGAAAGTTAAATAATTTGACCTTTTTCATTTAAATTCGCATCTTGAGTTTCGGGAATCCCATTTGAGATCCGTCTTCGCGAGTATGTTACATATATTTTGTATAGCTTACTTGAAAAATTTGGGATCATTTCGACTTCTCTAGAGTTCCATTTTAATTTTAATCGTCGTAGCGAATTTATTAATAAAAAAAAAAAAAAAAAGAGAAAAAGTTAAAAGTGATTGTCGGTCAGCTAAGGGGATTAAATCCCTTAGCTTGCTAGCAAGTAGCAATACATACAGAAACATTCGAAACAACGCAGAAAGGAGAAATTAGAAAAGAGAGAGGGGGAAAAGGGAAAAAGGAGTAGAAAAATAGTGGAATTTCTACCCCAAATCTTCAGGTAATGATGCTAACTCATTATCTTAGCTTATTACGTGTGTTTGAATATATTTTTACGGTAAAAATAAGGATATTATACATCACCCTATTGGCGTAAATTGATAGTTTAACGGGTCAATTGGACCCCGATGATGGAATTGATTATATATTCGTACTCAGTGAGTTATGGGCAACATATAAATGTAATTTATTTAGGGTTTGGTTATGGTACTTTGAACCCTGTATATAGGCCTGGTCTGCGTATTGCGTATGCGAATAGGGTATCAGGTTCCTAACTGGATTGCCCTAAAACATAAGGAATGAAGCCTTTAGCTTTATCTGATATAATTTTTCTGCTTATTGAATAGAAAGGGATCATTTGGCAACTAATACAAAGGAAAAGTCAGCGGTTGAGTAACAGGACTAGCTTTGGAATACGGTAAGTGTTTATATCCATTTCTTTGGAGGCACTTGGCCTCGTGGATTTTCTACCACGTGTTCCTTACGTGTGTAGCTGCCGATAGGCGTACTCATTACGCCTTAGCTTTGGATTTACATTCTATATTGTATATTATGTCCTGTTATTGATATTGTATTGGGAATCTGAGTATTGTACTTTGGCTTGGAGTTGGCATCTGCTTTCCGGCTATCGATCTCATCCTGTGCCGGTGAAGGGTTATTATTGCATCACATTGTATTCATATGCATTACATTGCATATCATACTGAGTGCAGGAGTATTCCGCCTCAGCTTTACATTTTATCGGGTGCAGGAGTATTCCGCCCCAGGAGAGTGCAGGAGTATTCCGCTTCTGGTTTATATTATGTCGGGTGCAGGAGTATTCCGCCCCAGGAGCAGGAGTATTCCGCTCCAGTTGGTTAGCAGATTGGATTCCCCTCGAATGCAGGAGTATTCCGCTTCGGGCTGGGATTATGGGCACATGTGACCCTTTGCATCTCATGTCATTTCATCTCATTTCATTTTATTTCATTCATCCCATTCCATTTCATTTCGTTCTATGGAGTAGATTTTTTGTACATGAATACTGTTCTGCTTATATGTGCATTGTTTTTTTTGTTGATTGTTGTCTGGTTCTGTTTCCCTTACTAGCGTATCTATTTTTCGAGGTTGCTAGTTTGTTCACACTTATTGAGTCCTCATGACTCACCCCCCTATTTGTTCTTGTGTTTTCCTTCGTTCGGCAGATTCTGCTCCAGGACCCAGCCAGTCGCGCCGTGATTGAGGAGTAGTACGTTCTCAGCTGTCTACGGTGAGCCATCCTGTTCATTGCGGCCACCCACTACAGATATTACAGTTTTTCTTACTTTTGCTCCGTTCGGGAGATGTGTATATCTTTTGGCCTTCTTAGATGTCTGATCTGGAAACCTTTAAACTTGTGTATTCTGGGTAGTTAGTTGTTTTGTCTAGACAGTTTGTATATATGTCTATCCTTGAGAGTTATTTTATGTTGTCAAGGTCATGTTTAATTTCATTTTCAAGGTAATTGTGTGCCGTTTTTATCGATTCAGTCAATAGGGTTCGCCCGACAGGTTTAGGGGAGGTGGTCGGGTGCCCGCACGGCCTAATCGAGAATTCGGGTCGTGTCATTAAGATATACATTCCTTGCTCCAAACTCAACTTTACCCATAATCATTTCTTCCTACTTAACCAAAATCCAAGAAACAAAACTTGTTGAGGTAGTGGAGTGGAAGATAAAAGCAATTGGGTGGACCTTGGAGGACAATAGGGTGATTGACCCGGGTTGTTTACTCACAAGATTTTACTTAAAGAATGGTATAAGCCGATGGTGGAATATCAATAAAGGAGATAATCAAGTGGCTAGATCTGAGTGTTATTGTCCCGTTGTCCAATAGCAAGTAGGTGTCACCGGTACAATTTATTCCAAAGAAAGGAGGGATGACGGTGATTCACAATTAAAAGGGGGAGTCGATAGCTATTAGACCCGTGATCGGATGGAGGGTATGTATGGACTACCGAAAGCTCAACACCACATCAAGAAAAGATCATTTCCCTTTTCCTTTCATTGATCAAATGCTTGATCGCTTGGCGGGACGAGCCTACTATTGCTTCCTTGATGGATACTCCGGATACAACCAAGTATCCATTGAGGCCAATGACCAAGACAAGAATACTTTCACTTGTCCTTGTGGCACTTCTGCATTCCAAATGCCATTTAGATTGTGCAATGCTCCTGCCACATATAAAAGATGCATGCTAGCACTTTTCCATGACATGGCAGAGAATTTTCTTGAAGTCTTCATGGATGACTTCTCGGTGGTTGAGATTTATTTGATGATTGCTTGTCGAACTTGGAGAAGGTGCTAGAGAGATGTGAAGAAACAAGGCTTGTACTCAATTGGGAAAAGTGTCATTTCCTAGTACAAGAAGGAATCATGTTGGGACATAAAGTGTCCAAGAAGGGTATCGAAGTGGACCGAACAAAACTTGATGTGATCTCAAAGCTTCCACCTCCCATAATCGTGAAGGGAGTAAGGAGTTTCATAGGGCACGCGGGATTCTATTGCCGATTCATCAAGGATGTTTCAAAAATTATGAACCCTTTGCGCAAACTCCTTGAAAAATATGCCAAATTTGTGTGCTACAAAGCTTGTCCAAGTAATTTCGAAGAAGTGAAGAAGAGGTTGTCAACCACACTGGTTATAATGAGCCCAAAATGGGAGCTCCCTTTCAAGTTGATGTATGATGCTAGCAGTGTTTCCTTGGGGGCCGTGCTAGGTCAAAAGGTGGACAAAATATTTTATCCCGTCTACTGTGCAAGAAAAATTATGAATGGTGTCCAATTAAATTACACGGTGATGGAGAACAAATTCTTGGCTATTGTGGTTGCATTTGAAAAATTCCGATCATACTTGGTGGGATCGAAGAGTATTATGCATAGCAATTATTCCGCTATCTGGTATTTTAATGGCCAAGAAATATTTGAAAGCAAGGCTTATCTAGTGGGTGTTACTATTCCAAGAATTTGATACAGAGGTTCTTGATAGAAAAGGGATCGAAAATCAATTGGCGGATCACCTGTCCCGCTTGGAAGAGGAGGGTCGCCCAATAGAAGCTATTGATGTTAATGACTAATTTCCGGATGAAAGAATCTTGGTCGTATCTTGGAAAACCACCCATTGGTATGGAGATCTAGAAAATTTAGTGGTTGGTGGAGTGTATTCCGAAGACTTCAATTTTTACCAAAAGAAGAAGCTAGCAGAAGAAGAAAGATTCTATTATTGGGATCAAACCTGTCTCTTTAGGGTTTGTGCTGATGTAATCATCCGGAGGTGTGTTGTCGAGTCCGAGCAAGGAGCAATAATGGAAGGATGTCATTCTTCTCCTTATTGAGGGAATCATGGTGGAGTGAGGACGACAATGAAAGTTTTAGAATGTGGTTTCTTTTTGCCAACCTTGCAAAAGGATGCCCATGCTTGAGCAATAAGTTATAACCAATGCCAATAGATGGGTGGAATTTCAAGGAAGCATGAGATGCCACTTAATCAAGTTATTGAAGTTGAGTTGTTCAATTTTTGGGAATAGACTTTATGGGGCCCTTTAAGAGTTCACATAGAAACAAATACATCTTGGTAGCAGTTGATTATGTCTCAAAGTGGGTGGAAGTAGTTGCACTCCCCAATAATGAAGCCAAGAGTGTGTTAGGTTCTTGAAGAAGAATAGCTTTTCAAGGTTTGGAAATCCACGTGCTATCATTAGTGATGGTGGGAATTATTTTTGCAACTGAGCCTCTGCAAACTTTCTCCAAAAATACAGAGTGAGATATAAAGTTGCAACTCCCTACTATCCACAAACAAGTGGCCAAGTCGAAGTCTCCAATCGGGAGATCAAAAAATTTTTAGCAAACACAGTCAATGCTCATAGAACCGATTGGGTAAGGAAGCATGATGATTCCTTGTGGGCATATCGGACCGCATACGAGACCCTCTGCATTTCTTATGTTTTTACTCTTCTTATATATATATATATATATATATATATATAACCGTAGCGTGCAACACAAATATTTGAATCCCTGATTGGGATGTCCCCGTTCAAGTTAGTATTTGGGAAAGCATGTCACTTACCTGTGGAGTTGGAGCAATAAAACCTTATTGGTGCTAAAGAAATTGAACATTAATTGGGATGATACCGCCAATTCAAGAGTCTCCCATTTGCATGAGCTTGATGAGTTCCGGTACTTGGTGTATAAAAATGCTATGCTCTACAAGGAGAAAATGAAGATGTTGCATGATTCCAAGATTTGGAACCAGACTTTCAAAGTAGGAGACTTCTTCTTGTTGTTTGACACGAGGTTGAAATTATTCCCCGGGAAGCTTAGAAGTAAATGGACGGGTCCATTTAAGGTGGTTGGTGTTTATGCCTAATATTGGACGTCTAGGTTAAACAATTTAATTTATAAGAGTGTCACAAACAATACAGTAAACATGATGAAAAAGTAAGTAAATAGAGAGAAAAGTAAATAACGAGAAAATAAGCAGTATTATTCCAAGAGAATAGCAGGATTCAGTGTGAATTGCTTGATGTACAATAATATGTAAGGAGGGATATTTATAGTAGAGATTTACCCAGTCCTAATTAAGGAAAATTAAAAAGACTAATAAAAGCTATGGGCCAATAAACTCAAGGCGGTGGTATATATGAAACCCTAACTAGGAGACTTTATACCCTAAGGCGGTGGAATGTAGGCCTTGTTTCCTAGCGTAGCTCGAGGAGCAGGCGTGTATCCTCTGTGCTCGGTGACATGTGAGATATGTCTAGTCTCGCTAGCTGGACTTGTATCCCCATAATAGTAGATGGTTTATTTTACCCACACAGTCAGTCTCCCACTTGCTGAGTGTTGGCGTAAGAAGTCAGGAAGTGAAAGCGGTGTACAAAACTGATGTGGAAAGATATCTCACTGACTCCTTGAAACTCGCAGTCTCTTTGACAAGAATGATGTCGATTTCTTTGAGAATTTTGGGTGTCTTCATCGGATTGGTTGATGTTGATTCCACGTACCTTTCCAAGAACAGTTTTTGCTGCGCCGAATAGTTTCATATCTCAAGCCATAATTACGCTTGACCGTTTCATGCTCCGTCCTTATCTTCTCTAGCTAATAAATAGGGGCTTCATGATAGTGGTGGAATCATAAATCTTCTTCAGAAAAGTACTCCATTTGTTCGAAGTTTCCTTACGAAAGCATAACTCTTCTATCTTCAAAAGTGTTCTCCTTTGATGCTGGTCTTATATTCCCAGAAATACTCCTTTGTTCAGAATAGATGATGCATGAGAAAACTGTAAGCAAAAGACCATCTGCAATTTTCTTCCTCTTTTTCTCCATCCATGAGCGGCCGAACGGAGTCCCCTGAGTCATCTAGTTTGATTGGAATTCTAGTGATGTTCTTCGGGATGTGTTCATCATAGCATGTGCGCTGGTTACAGCGTGCTCTTCTTCTAATACGACGGTTGCTGTGATATTCTTCTTGTAATGCAGGGTCCTTCAGCAGAGGAATGCCAACCCAGCAGCGATGATGTGTCTTCCTGTCTTCTGGTTGCATGGGGCAATAGTCCCGGAGCAACTCCATTTGAACCAGGAGCACATCCCGGGATCTCCTCTCCTTCTGCATATGGTTGATGATGTAAGCAATATACGGAAGCACCAAAACAAGATAGAACTAAGAAGTGGTTTGAACTAAAACAAGGATTGCAATTATGAACTAGACTAATTACCTCCTTGTTGGAGTAAAAAAAAACCTATACAATGCAGACTGTCCTCAAGAATACTCTGCTCTTACAAACAATCTGATCAAAGAGTGAATTTTTTCAGCTAGATTCATCCAAGAGAAACAAGTTCAAAAAGTAGTGTTTTTGAGAGAAAACTAGGTTCAATATTCTATAGATTGTAAACTAATGAAAAAGGAAGACTAAGTGTGGGTTATATAGGTTTAACCCACATGTCTATGTGTTTTAAAAGTAGCCACAAGTTGGCTAATTAAATAAGACCACGCAGGGCTATCAAAGTACTAAAGTCTCAAAAAGTGATTTACTTCCCGTCATGGCAGCTTCCCAGGAGGCGCCCTGCCTCTAACAGGAGGCACCCTTCCTAGAAGATTTTAGGCGCCCCGCTTCAGACAGGAGGTGCCCTTCCCAGCAAAGTCTAGAGAGTTGTCTGTGCAGGTGTTAGGTTAGGCGCTCCGCCTTGGAATTTGGGCGGCCCGCTCTAGGAGAAACAGAGAGCTCTATTTTCTATACTTAGCCAAAATTTGGAGAGTATCACTTCTAGGCTCCCCGCCCTCAAACCTAGGCAGTCCGCCCTCAACGTAGCCTTGCTCCCCAACGTCTGGAATGGCCTGAGGCACCCCACCTTGAAACTGAGGCAGTTCGCCTTCCCTATAGCAGAAGCTATATGTCATCAACTCTTCTCGAAAGCTCTCCTCATCCAAGCTCTTCCGAACCAAGTGTAGATGAACGTCTTGAACTTCAATTGCTTGACTTCGAGTGAAATGGTTTTGAAGTCACTTGATCAGTCCTGCATCATCCTTCCCTTTTTGAGAAGATTTTGTCCTCGAAATCAAAGCATCATCACCTACTTCACAAAGACTCAAGTCAGAAACATTCAATGTATTAGAGGCATTGTACTCTCTTGGAAAATCAATCACATATGTATTGTTGTTGATCTTGGAAAGAACTTGGAATGGACCATCTCCTCTTGGAGCTAACTTCCCCTTCCTATGGCTCGAGAACCTCTCCTTTTGGAAGTGCACCTAAACTCAATCATCCTTCTTCAAGTCCAGCTTTTTCCGCCCCTTGTTATTCTTGGACTCTACCTTAGCATCGGCATCCTCCATGTTCTTCCTCACCTTATCGTAAAGCTCAAGAAACGCGGCTGCCCTGCTTTTTCCTTCAACAATAATAACTGTATCTCTAGGCAAAGGGCTAAGTTTAAGCGGAATCAAAGGATTAAAGCCATAAAAAAAATCAAATAGGGCCATACTTATCATCCTATGCAAAGTACGATTATATGCAAACTCAATGATCGAAATCTATCAACCCAAGTCTCGGCCTTACCTTTGGTCATAGCTCGAAGTAGAGCTCCCAAGGTTCATTTAACAACCTCAGTCTAGACATCCGTCTGAGGGTGGTGGGACGTAGAAAACAACAACTTGGTGACAAGAGTACCCTACAAACACTTCCAAAAATGGTAAGGAACTTGGAGTCCCTATCACTAACAATGGTAGGAGGCACCCTATACAGCTTTAACACATTATCAATAAAAATCGAAGCAACATGTTGTGCATCATCACACCTTTTATAGGGAATAAAATGTGTCATCTTGAAAAACCTATCAACGACAACATGAATGTTTTCATGTCCCCCTTTAGACCGTGTGCAACCCCATCACAATCAACCCACGGGCTAGTAGGAATAGGCAAGGGAGTATACAAAGCATGGGGATTTGACCTAGACTTAGCCCTCTTGCAGTCTAAACAAGAATTGCAAAGCCGCTCCATATCATGTCTCATCTTAGGCTAATGAAGCTGCTCATCTAAGATAGCTAAGGTCTTTCCCACGCCAAAGTGACCCATTAAGCCCCCACAATTTGCCTCAAGCACTAGCAAAATTCTCCACAAGGACTCAGGTACACATACTCTCCCCTTCTTAAAAATGTAGCCATCTACCTATTGATACTTGTCAACCTGCTCTCCACTCACTTCATGATCATACATCAATTTTATGCTCTCAAAACCCATATACCTAGAATCAAGAGTGGTAGCTAAAGCGAACTTTCTAGAAAGTGCGTCGGCCACAACATTCTCGTTTCCCTTTTTGTAATGAATCACGTAAGGGAAACTCGCAATGAACTCAACCCACTTAGCATGCCTTTTATTTAATCTCTCTTGGCCCCTAAGATGTTTAAGTGACTCATGGTCACTCCTAGTAACAAACTCCCTCGGCTAAAGATAGTGATGCCAATGAGCTAAAGATCTCTCTAGGGCATACAACTCCTTGTCATACATGGAGTAATTCAAGGGTGGACCCTTCAACTTCTCACTGAAGTAGGCAATAAGCTTCCTATCTTGCATGAGAACGCCTCCAATCCCAACCTCCGAAGCATCACATTCAATTTCAAAGGCTTTACTAAAGTCAGGAAATTGCAATAAAGGGGTTGTACTTAACCTACGTTTCAACTTTTGGAAAGCCTTCTGTTGAGGCTCTCCCTATACAAATGGTTGGTCTTTCTTCACCAACACAGTGAGTGGTGTTGCAACAGTGCTAATGTCCTTCACAAAGTGCCTATAAAAACTAGCAAGACCATGGAAACTCCTAACATGAGACACCGTAGTAGGAGTCGGGCAATCTCTAATGGCTTCAACTTTGGACGCATCAACTTCTACACCATTACCACTAATAACAAAGCTCAGAAAGACAACCTTCTCGACAAAAATATCACACTTCTTGAAGTTTGCATAGAGCTTCTCAGCCCTTAGCACTTCAAGGACTTGCCTCAAGTGTCCCACATGGTCACCTATTGTCTTATTATAAATCAACATATCATCCAAATAGACAACCACAAATTTATTAAGAAACGACTTGAGCATGTGGTTCATGAACCTCATAAATGTGCTAGGTCCATTGGAGAGGCCAAAAGGCATCACCAACCATTCATAGAGACCAAACTTGGTCTTGAATGCGGTTTTCCACTCATCACCAGTTTCATACAGATTTGGTGGTAGCCGGACCTAAGATCTATCTTCGAAAAGACACAAGAACCACTAAGCTCATCTAGCATGTCATCAAACCTAGGTATAGGATAATGATACGTTACCCTTATTTTTTCCTAGAAGTCAACACACATCCTCCACATCCCATCCTTCTTCGGCACTAAGATCATGGGCAAGACACATGAAATCAGACTTTCATGAACCAAGCCTTTGTTTATTAGCTCATTTATTTGGTGCTGCAACTCTTTTGCATCGTTCGAATTGGACTGGTAGGCTGGTTTGTTGGGGATCTGGCACACCAGGACATAATCAATCTGATGCTCTATTCCCCTTAAAGGAGGCATCCCACTTGGCATCTCCTCGGAAACTATATCAACATAGTCCTACAAGACATCATCAATAACACTAGGCAAGGGGTGAATTTTAGCAGAGATATTATTGTCATTAGCACATAATAAAACACACTCATGAACAAGGAAAATTAATAGTTTAGAACTATCATTACTTCATAAATATTCACCTGGTTGCATCATAGCACATACATTACCTGGCAGGGATGGTGTAATAGGAAGATTTATGGCCTACGGCGTAGTCTCCTTGAGAGTCTTAGCTTTTGTCGCCTCTTTTAGCTCCTTCATGCGCCGGTAATCATCCCTCACCTATTTAGGTGACAAGGGCTTGAGCGTAAAACTCTTTCCTCCCAGCTTGGCTGTATAAGTGTTAGCCCGGCCATCATGAACCACAAACCTATCATACTGCCAAGGCCTGCCCAACAAGAGATGGCAAGTCTTTATGGGTACAAAATAAAAAATAAGCTCATCTTGATAAGTCCCCACTTGAACTTGATCAAGACTTGCTTCACTACCCTCAATTATCCACTCACTGAACCATTGGAAATGGTAAGTATGGGGATGTTTAAGGGTAGGCAGCTTCAATTGTGACACCAACGACTGGCTCACTACATTAGTACAACTACCAGGGTCAACTATCAACGTAGCATACTTGTCCTCTCACCCTACACCTCGCATGGAACAAGTTCTCCCTCTACATATCTTCCTCCTCCTCTATGCTCATGGTGCTCAAATTACTACGCACCATTAGAAACATACTAGGGTCATCTTCCTCACACTCATCATGACAAGCCCCATCATCTCCCTCAATCTCCTCATCACTTTCTTGTTCACGAATAGTGCCATCATCTATTAAAATCATTGTTTTTTTTGTAGGAAAATCTTTGGCAAAGTGCCCATATTCCTTACATTTCTACACTAAAAAAAAAAAGAAGCACTAGGAGAGCTAAGTTTAGTTTTAGAATTACCTCCCGACTCCTTAGAGTCAATTTTAGGCGTACCCTTCTCAAAGGGTTTCTTCAACTCTCAGCTGGCACTAGCATCACCAGTACTCGGGTTCTTCCACTCCTTGGCTTGGCGCATAGGAGTAGACGTGGTGCTCCCTCTATATCGAGTGAACTTTTCCTCTTTAACCCATTTTTAGCTTCAATAGCATCATGGAAGGCATCCTTAAGTGAATGGAAAATATGTAATCTCAATTGTGAAGACAACTCTCGATTCAGGCCACCCTTGAACCAAAATATTCTTCAACTAACTTGGGGCTTTGTTTTAGTTCACATAGCTTCTTGAGTTGTTCTTGACGATTCGTAGAATTAAAATACTTAGCATGCATTACCCATTTCAGCTCTTCCCAAGTAATATGTTCGGGCAACCCAAGTCTTCTACTCGAGCTCTTCATTGACTCCCACCAAGTGGAAGCATAAGCCTCGAATGAAGAAATGGCATAAGTGGCCTTCTTCTCGTCAAATATATAATTAGTCTCAAAGATCTGCTCCAAGCGAACCTTCAACTCTACGAACTCGTCAGGATCACTAGTCCCTTTGAATGCCAGGATAGTGATCTTACCACTATTCAAATTATTGTCATGACCTCCACGGGCTAGTTCTGGATGACCCCCATAGTAGTCAACATAATCATCATATTCTCGCTCCATGTTCATGCCCACATGACCTCCTCGAGGTCCATGACCCTGACCACGGCCTCTATACATACCTCGACCTCCTTGCATTGCCCTCCTCTACAGATAAGGTGACTCATAATCATCAAAATCACCCAATTCGTTGGGCTACTCCTCAGCATAAGCAATAACCACTCTATCAATGGGTACTACATGTCGTTGGGAACTAATAAGTGGTGGAACATTGCCTTGGGGAATGCTCAAGGAGTGGGGAATGCCCAATGCTCTATCATTCTGAGCAGCTTCTTCTCTCAACCATTGTTGACGAGCTACTTCATTGTACCGCTCAGGTCTAGAGGTGGAAGAGGCACTAGTCCCCTCATCGGCCTCTTTTAGGGCTACGAGTGCCCTATCTTTTTCAATACTTTCAATACGGGTACTCATAGCCCTCATCTCAGCCAAAAGGTCACCTAAGGTGATTTCTGGGGTACCCTCAATCATATCTCCGTCACCAGCCATGTATATGTATATCAAAGACTAGAAAATCCTCACACACTCCCTTACTTTTGGTGTCGCTCGGGTACACTCAATTTAGTAGGGTAGGATCACTCAAACTTATCTCAAAAGGTCGTCTCAAGTTGAACAACTTACTAAACAATCAATCAAGTCCACAAGAGTCACTAGTCCTCTTCAGGAAGAGTGAAGTAATATGACTCTTTGGACGAACGACTACTTAACTCAGCACTGGAAGCCAAAGAATTCTCTATGATTTCTTCTTTGAAACAATATCAACACGCACGAGTTATCCTAAAAGCTCAAAGAACTAGCTCTAAGTGAGTAGGAAGATTACCCAAAGAATACTAGCTAAAAGTGTGTAATCAAAGAACTAAGGAAAACCTAGAAGAAACTACACAACCTGCAGAAAATCTACCTAAGGTGCTCCACCCTGGATTCTAGGTGCTCTGCCTCTGTTCTCTGCCTTAATTTCTGGGCGCTCCGCCTTGCAAGAATTCCTGCAACTCGCAACTTCGTTTCAGGTCTTGTTTTGCCTATTTTTCACCACTTTTCCATCATTTTTGGCTTGTTATTCACTCCTAATGATGTCAAAACGTGTCTTTGATGGTTTCTAGCAATACCAAACAAAACCCAACCCAAATCACTCAACAACAACCCTCTGATTTTGAATTTTGGGCAATTTTCAACTAGGGTTTATGAAAGTGGGTTCCAATTAATCAAGAACTTCAACCTCAACAACAATTCGTATTTCAAGGATAAAAAACGACCAGGAAACTTACCACTACAATACCTAATAAGAATTTTTGATTGGGAATCAATGAATCAATTCATTTTTTTTTGTTCTTATCAATTTTTCTTCTTCTTTTTTTAAATCAAAAGCAAGAAACTAAGAAAAACTATAAAAACCTAACACTAGGGAATAAAGAACAAGACTAGGAATTGTAAGAACAATTCCTTGACTTGCTCTAATACCAACTGATGTAATTAATACATGGAAGCAAAGAAATAAGATAGAACTATGACGTGGTTTGAACTAGAACAAGGATTGCAATTAGGAACTATTCTAATTACCTGCTTGTTGGAGTCAAAGAACACCTATACTATACAGACTATCCTCAAGAAGAATCTGCTCTTTCAAATAATCTGATCAAAGAGTGAATTTGATCAGCTAGATCCATCCAAGAGAAATAATTTCACAAAGTTGTGTTTTGGAGAGTAAACTAGGTTAAATATTCTATACATTGTAAACTAATGAAAAAGGAAGAGTAAGTGCAGGTTATATATGTTTACCCCACACGTCTATGTAATTTAAAAATAGCCACAAGTTGGCTAATTAAATAAGACCACGCAGGGCCATAAAAGTACTAAAGTCTCAAAAAGTGATTTAATTCCCATCGTGACTGCTTCCCAGGAGGCACCCCGCTTCTTACAGGACGCGCCTTGCCCAGAAGAGTGTGTGGGCAAAAATATACCATATACTATTACGGGGATATGAGTCTAGCCGGCGAGACTGTACTTCTGTTGCAAGTCTCCAAGTACAAAAGATACACTCCCATTCTATGAGTTACGACCGTTCAAGCGGTACGGGCATAGGACAAGGCATACATCCTGCTGCCTTAGGGTTACAGTAGTTAGGGTTTCGTATATACCACCGCCTTGAGTAATAGGCCCATAGCCTTATCAGTCTTTGTATTTTATCTTAATTAGGACAGGGTATCTACTACTATAAATACCCCTCCCTACATATTATTGTACATCATCGCATTCACCACAGAATCCGGCTATTCTCAAGGAATAAGACTACCTTACCTTTCTTGCTCATTATTTCTCTCTTTTACATATTTACTTTTCCATCGTATTTACTGTATTTCTTATGACTTCATTCTTAATTAATTGTTTAACCTAGGGAGCCAATTTTTAACATAAACAGTTTGGCGCCCACTGTAGGGCCCAGTCAATTGTAGGTATTCTATTAAGGAAAAGGCGCAATCATGTCTGATGATAGTAGCAACATTTTGAAGAACACTACAGATGCTGCAGAAGAATCTGTGAAGGATCCCAATGATCCCATTATTCAGCTTAAGGATCCCATTGAGCAATCGAAAGGCCCTAGGAGCCAATTCACGTTGCCAGCAATAGAGAAGACGATCGATCTTTGGAAGGTAACCCTTAGTTTAGAAGCTTCCTTGTTAATCTTCTCAAAACTATGTCAGAACAACAATAACGGGATTCGAGCAATATAATCGAAGGAATACAATTAAAGCTAGGAGCAATTTTTTTTTTGATCGTCTCAGAGGCCAGCATCCCCGCGAGGACTAGCGCCCATGAACAATTCACCAGCATTTGTTCCTAGCCGCAGGCTCAACATGGATGCCGCTCCCGAAGGGTCATCAACAAACAACAATCCAGATCTTAAGGGGGCGCCGGTCATCCAGGATCTCATAAAAGAGATGAAGGCCATTCCATGACAGAATAATGTGTCGGGTGCTCCACCCTGGTCTTTTCCTCTTTGAAGAGCGGGAACTACTCTCTCTTTCTAAGATTCTCCCAACAGAGGTCTGTACATCAGGCAAAAGAGCAATGTAGGGGCGGCGATCTTGATCACTTTTCGGCGGGGCATTTCGTAGCGAGAAAATCCTGAGACAAAAAGAGAGTTAATAAAGACGTTGGAAGATTCATGATGAAAATTTGCTAGCATTAAATTACCATGGTCTTTTGCCTGCCAACCATTTGCAGTAGCAAGGAGAGTGAAGGTCATAGTCTCTGGGTGGTTCCTTGCAAATATCGTCGTAACCCATGTCGTCAACTCATTGTGGCTCAGCAAAATAGCAATAACAGGATTCATTAAGAAAAACGAAAATTAGTTCCAAGAAGTGGATAGCATCAAGGCATACAGAAAGATTCATAACGACTTACACTTTCCATCGAAGACCACAGGGAAGGGAAGAGAGGAAACTATGCTGGCCGTTCGTACAACAACGTACCTATAAACCCATCCACGGTCTTTGGAATCTTCGTTATTATGAACTATACCTTTCTTTCCCTATTTATGAACATTAGCATGCCAGCAATCTAAAAATGGGGAAAATAGAAAGCCAGGAGATGTCTGAAGGTGAATGCAACTTTAACCCAGTTAGCCAGATGATCCAGCATGGCCATTAAACGCAAAGTAGAAGGGCTGATTTGGCCAAACAGATGTTATACTGGCGGGATAAAGGATACACGCTCGTTCTGCGAGTTACGACCGTTCAGGCAGTACGAGAGTAGGACAAAAGGAATACATCCTGCCACCTTAAGATTACAATTTGCTAGTTAGGGTTTCGTATATACCACCGCCTTGAGTTATAGGCCCATAACTTTATGAGTCTTTGTATTTAATCTTAATTAGGATAGGGTATTAACTACTATAAATACCCTTCCTTACATTGTATTTTACATCATCGCATTCACCACAGAATCTAGGTATTCTCAAGCAATAAGACTACTTTATTAGGGTTTCGTATATACCACCGCCTTGAGTTATAGGCCCATAACTTTATGAGTCTTTGTATTTAATCTTAATTAGGATAGGGTATTAACTACTATAAATACCCTTCCTTACATTGTATTTTACATCATCGCATTCACCACAGAATCTAGGTATTCTCAAGCAATAAGACTACTTTACGTTTTTTTTTCATTATTCTCTCTTTATTTATTTAACTTTCTATCGTATTTACTGTATTGCTTGTGACCTCATTCTTAGTTAACTTTATAGCATAGGCGACTGATTTTAGCCATAAACAAAGAGTTTAGACACCTCACCTTAGATAGGAGGTGCCCTCACAACATAGTCCAGAGATCTCTTCACATGTGTCAGGTTACGTGCTCCCCGCCTTGGATTTTGGGTGCCCCGCTCTGTGAGAAATAGAGAGCTCTATTTTCCATACTTAGCCAAAATTTGGAGAGTTTCACTTCTAGGAGCCCCGCCCTCAAACCTGGGCTATCTGCCCTCTCTGTAGCCTTGCTCTTCCACGTCTAGAACGACCTGAGACGCCATGCCTTGAAACTGAGGCGGTCTGCCTTTCTTGTAGCAGAATCTACACATCTTAAACTCTTTTCCGAAGCTCTCCTCGCTTGATCAGTCTGGACTGCATTAGTTGATACCCGAGAACATTCTCCATACCCATCGCGTTCAGGATGGCCGTATAGCTCTGACCAGTTCTGCAGTTTTGGGGATTGCATATGCTTCCAATAGTTTGGGGAAGAGAGGGAACATGCCAAATCATTTTCCAAGTGAAGATCCCGGACCGTGTTCTGCTTCCTCTGCTTTCCTACTAAAGGATTCCTCAGTTGGACTGACTTTCTAACTCCCATGGCATACTGTGTTACAAAGATGTTTCTGCTAGGGGCATCAAGTTGGAAATTTCTTCTTCCAAGTACCGAGAGAAACTTTGATACAAGAGCTACCACCAGATGAAGAGTCTCTGCCGTGCAAAATCGGAGGACCTTGCAGTTTTTAGCCATCCCCTTCCATTTCTTTTACTATTATCATGAACAACGTTGCATTCAGGAAGAACTAATTGTATATTGTGAGCCTACAGGATTTTTGTTACTAATAAAACAGATGTTTATTAACATTTTATGTGTACTTGTGTAGTTTAAGCGGCATGTTTTGTGTTCCTTTCTAAGCTAGTGTCTTTAAAACACGGGCGTGCGCACTGAGGGGCGCTTCATTTGTGTCAATAAGTGATGACTTGTATTGCACCCACAATGGGTCGTCTTTAGCCCGTGTATGTAACGGGGAATTTTTGCGTTCCAACTAAAACATCTGCATTTGTATACTCGAGTATTTTAAGACTTTCTAGCACTATGCGGGCTGGCGTCCCCACCGGCATATAGGCGCAATTTGTTGAAATTGATGAGTTCAACTTACGAATAATATCTGGTAGCTGAGCTAGACCCGATCTAACTCTAAGCGAGTAATTTACAATACTTTTTGTAACGATAAGTAGGTGTATTACGTCAACTTAGGTCTGGCCGGGGCTATGAATATTTGGATCGTACATGGATCTGAATTGTAAAACTAACTAAGTAAAATAGTAGTTTTACGGGCATTGAGATATATGAAACATAAAGAATGGGGCTAAGAGCCCGTTGTGAAATAATGATTAAAGAAACAAGAAAGGAGAAAATACATGTCTCGAGTGTGTTAGCTTAGCCTTTCAAGGGTAGTACTTTTTAAGCCAAGAGATTTTCCAATTATTTGGAACAGTTGTTCTTTTCAGGTCCTCAAGAATGTACGCACCTTTTCCAACTATGCCTCGGACTCTGTAAGGTCCTTCCCAATTTGGAGCTAACTTGCCTCCGCTGACCTCCTTAGTGCTTTGAGTAACTTTGCGAAAGACCAAATCACCTACATTGAAGGAGCATAAGTGAGCCCGCACATTGTAGCACTACTCCACTCGTTGCTTCCAGGCTGCGAGGCGTATGGCCACGATCTCCCGTCATTCGTCCAAGGCGTCAAGTGAAGCTTTCAAAGCCTTGTTGTTTGATCCTTACTCAGCAAACGACCGTCGCAATCTGGACTCTCTGATTTCTAAGGAAATTGTTGATTTCGTTCCGTATATTAATGAAAATGGTGTATCCCCCATGCTGGCTTTAGATGCAGTGCAGTAAGCCCATAAAACTCCTGGAAGTTCCTTCAGCCACTTCCCCTTGGCTTCCTTGAGTTGCTTCTTCAGGCTTTCAACAGTTGTTCTGTTTGAATTTTCAGCTTGACCATTGGCCGAAGGGTGGTAAGGTGTGGAGGTTATTCTCTTTATCTCCCATTCTTCCAGGAAAGCGGTAATTAATGTCGCCCACGAATAGAGGCTATTATCGCAAGTGATATCTACTCGGATGCTGAAGTGGCACATGATGTTCATCCATATAAACTGTATCATCTCCAACTCTTGGATTCGAGCAAAGGTCGCCGTTTCGACCCATTTGGTGAAATAGTCTGTCATGATAAGCAAGAATTTCACACCACTGGGTGCTTTAGGCATGGGTCTTATGATATCCATTCCCCATTTCATGAAAGGCCAAGGGGCTATCACTGAATGTAACAGCTCCGCTGGCTGATGAAGTATATAGGAAAGTCTCTGGCAGCTGTCACATGCACAAATGAACTTACTCGCGTCATCTTCCATTTGAAGCTAGAAGTAACTCGCCCTGATTAATATATGAGCTAGAGATCGTCCGCCAGAGTGATTTCCACATTGTCCCTCATGAATTTATCTTAATGCATAATCTCCTTGAGAGGGTCCCATACATTTAGCCAAAGGGCTGCTAAATATCCGGTGATACAGCTCCTCATTGATCAGGCAATAACGAGCTGCCTGAACCCTCAACCTTCTGCTTTCTTTTCTCCTGGAGTATTCTTGTGTCCAGGTATTCAATGATAAAGTGCCACCCATCCAATATCGATCCAGTGATATTGACATCATGGCGCTTAACTTCCGCGTAGGTTAACTCAATAATAGATCCCGGGCTGTCTGCACTTATGTCTGCAGTGGCTGCTAGATTGGTTAGGGCATCAGCCTCCATTTATTCTTCCATTGGTATTTGATTGATCTTCCATTTTTTGAAAATTCTTCAAACGCTTTTCTACTCTAGCCAAGTATCCGTGCATGCGAGCATCTTTGGTAGCATAGGCTCCAATTACCTGATTGATGACCAGCTGAGCGTCGCTATTGAGACAGATCTCCCTGGCCCCCAATATGTAAGCTAATTCTAAAGCTTGAATTACTGCTTCACATTCTGCTTTGTTATTTGTCATCGGCGAGCAACTGGCAACCTTCTAAAATTTGTTCTTAGTTTGGGAATTTTATCACTAAACCAAGCCCAGCCCCTTTAAAATTCGAGGCTCCGTCGGTGTCGATCACCCATTCTCCTGAGGTAACACCGTCCATCATTTTACATTCTATCTCGGCCTTCGACATTAGGTCGGTACTGAAGTCAGCAATAAAATCCGCGAGTGCCTGTGACTTAATGGTCGTGCGTGGCCGATAGATGATATCATATTCCCCCAGCTCGATGGCTTATTTTGCTAGCCTGCCCGAGAGCTCGGGTTTGTGCAAAATGGTCCGCGAAGGAAAAGAGGAGACCACAATAATCTGTGACTTTGAAAATATAGCTGCAGCTTCCTTGCTGCCATAACTAGGGAAAGTGCTAGTTTTTCCAGGTGCTGGTATCTGGTTTCTGCATCCATGAGAGGTTTTCTGATGTAGTATATTGGTGACTGCACCCTCCTTTATTCACGTACCAAGACAGCATTGATGGAGACTTCAGATGCCGCGAGGTACAACAATAATGGCTCTCCCTCGCATGGCTTTGTTAGCAACGGGGGATTAGCCACATACTGTTACAATTCTCGAAGCGCTTTGCTACACTGCTATGTCCATTTGAAGCTTTTATTTTTCTTCAAGACATTGAAGAACTGAAGACACCTTTCAGAAGATCGCGAGATAAAATGGCTGAGCACGGCTACCCAACTATTGAGTCTTTTAACCTCCACTTCACTTTTCAAGATTTTTGGTATAGCCTCAATTGCTTCAATTTTCACGGGATTTTCTTCTATGCCTCTATTGGAGACAATGAACCCAAGGAACATCCGGATGATACGCAAAAGGCAAACTTCTCTAGGTTGAGCTTCATACCGAACTTGTCAAAGATGTCGAATGCTATCTCCAGATGGGTGATGTGGTCCTTGCTAAATTCTGATTTTACCAACATTTTGTTGATGTAAACCTCCATAGTCTTACTGATTTGCTCCTTAAAAATTATGTTCACTAATCTCTAGTAGGTTGCTCTTGAATTTTACAAATCGGAAGGCATTACCCTATAATATTAAGTCCCCATGTCCGTGATAAAAGAAGCATTCTCTTAATCATTAGGATTCATGAGGATCTGATTGTACCTCGAGTATGCATGCAGGAAACTTAGAGCCTCATGACTTGCCGTTGAATCGATGAGTTGATCTATGTTAGGCAGTGGGAAGAAATCTTTTGGGCATGCTTTATTCAAATCTGTGAAGTTGATGCACACCCTCCACTTCCCATTCTTCTTTAGGACCACCACAACATTGGATAGCCAATCGAGGTACCGAACCTCACAAACCAAACAGTTGTTTCATAGCTTCTCAACTTCCTCATGCACTACCAACGACTTTTTGCGGCCAATCGGTCGTTTCTTCTACTCGACCGGCTTAAAGTTGGGGTCGACATTCAAATTATGGGTGATGATGCTAGTTATTATTCCAGGCATGTCAGTGTCTGTCCAGGCGAATGTGCCTGACCGAGCATGCAGGAAGATAGCATATTCATGTTTGGCTTTGGGCGAGAGTTTGGCCCCTACGTAAAATTTCTTGTCTGGGAACCTCTCATAAAAAATTACCGGATCGAGGTTATCGACCGTGGCCTTTGGTGAGCTTTTCTTCTTCCGGCAGGTCTCAGGACGTGATGGATGGCTCTAGGGGCCCAGTTTCTTCATGACCTACAAACCCAAAAGGTATGCTAGTTATTAGACAAGGGCCAAGAAACTTATCTAACTTCTTCTTCTGGTTCTTATTTTCCTTCTTGACCGCGCATGTTATGACGGTTACATAGCAACTTTGGGATAGTTTTTGCTCCCCCCAAATCTCTCTTACCCGCAGGGATTCAGGAATTACATGATTTGATGAAGGGTAGACGGCACTGCGCGTACTTCGTGAATCCAGGTCTTCCTAAGATAGTGTTATACGAGATGTCGCATGTCATTACCTAGAAGGCGTTACCCTCGCTGCCCCTGTAAGGTGAACCTGAAAGAGTTTTTCTCTTACAAACTTCTCACTGAAGTTGTTGAAGTTGGTTATAATGTATGGACTGGAAAATATCTGGTTCTGCACCTCCATCTGGTAGACGACCTCCTAATGAATGATGTTCATCGCACTACCTGAATCTACCAATACGCGTTTGGCCTGAACGTCGTGCACCTGCAGGGTAATTATCAAGGCATCATAGTGGGGGTATAGAACTTGCTATGATTCTTTGTTATCGAACTCAATAGCATTGATACAAAGTTTCTTGGTTATGTCCTGATGGGCCTCACAGACCATGATGGTTCTGGTCTAAGTTTTTATAATCCAGGTCCCCCCAAAAATCATGTTGACGGGCTTCTGGGCCCCCTAGACCCCCAGTATCATTCTATCTAAATCATTATAGGGCGCGGTATCTCGATGGAATTTCGGTCATGATAGCGAATAAAAGGACGTTGATCTTAGATATTTGTTCATAGTTTCACCTATCCCAACCAAGTTATGAGTCATCTGTTGGATCTTGATAGCATCTTGGTGACGTAGTTGTTGTTGTCTCACATGGTTGTGCCTTTTCCTATGTAAAATACCTATAATTTATTGGGCCCCACAGTGGGTGCCAAACTGTTTATTCCTAAAATTTGACGTCTAGGTTAAACAATAGTATTTATAAGAAGGTTACAAGAAATATAGTAAACATGATGGAAAAAGTAAGTAAATAGAGAGAAAAGTAATGAACGATAAAGTAAGTAGTATTGTTCCTTGAGATTAGCCGGATTTGGTGCGAATAGCTTGATGTACAATACAGTGTAAGGAGGGATATTTATAGTAGAGATTTGCCCAGTCCTAAATATGGTAAAATACAAAGACTTATAAAGGCTATGGGCCTAAAACTCAAGGCGATGGTATATACAAAACCCTAACTAGGAGACTGTAAACCCTAAGGCAGTGGGATGTATGCCTTATGTCCTACACTCGAACTGCCTGAACGGTTGTAACTCGAGGAGAAGCTGCGTATCCTCTGTGCCCGGTGACTTGTAGGATAAGTCTAGTGTCGCAAGCCAGGACTTGTATCCCCGTAATAGTAGGTGGCAAATTTTTGCACACACAGTTGGTGTTACACCTTATGGCTCGGTGGATTTTGAGTCCAAAGATAGTTGGATAAGCTTTCAGGTGAATGAGCATAGAGTAAAACACTACTTGGGATGCGACACCGATGTTGGTGAGGTGGTGTGCATCCATCTTGACGAGGTTTAAATGAAGAACCAAAATCGTTGTGCCGCGACGTTAAATTAGGCACTTTTTGGGAGGCATCCCAAGTTTTTAGTTTAATTGGTTGTTAAATGTGCAGGTCTCGCAATGCCAGTAAAGATAGAAAAGCTGAGGAAACATCTGGGAATGGATGAGGCGGACCGACCGCCCACTCAAGTCCAAAGAGTTCACATTTGTTGAACTCTAAAAAAATGGCTAAGTGTGGGAAAGGGTGCCCCGCCCTACCTTGCAGGCGGGGCGCCCTCAGGTGAGTACATTTCACAAGTTGGTGTCAGGGTGGACTGCTCCAATCAATGAGTCGGACCGCCCCAATAGGTCACAAACCCAGGCCCTGTCGCGTAATAAAAAGGGGGAAAATTCTTTACCTTAATTCCACCATGACCCAATCACCGATACACACACCACCAATATTCCTACTCCCGATCACTACAACAGGAAATAACATGATTACACACCCACGTCAAGCTTCAAATTCTCACTGTGATAATTGGTACTTTCACTTTTCTTTAAATTTTCTTTAATCTATTTAATTTGTAGGTTATATCATGTAAATAGGTTAGGATTAGTTTAGTTATACTATTAGTTGATAGGTATAACTTGTCTTGATGCTTAATTGCTAAAATCTTGAAAATAACAAAGTTGGGGGAAGTATTAGGGTTCAAAATGCATACCTTTGCTCTTAATTTGATTTGTAAATTGAACCCTCAACTTGATTCTAATATCTTGACTGATTTGGGTCTAGGTGATATGAGAGAGAAGTGAGAATATATAAAGAGATTGAGAGGGGGTGCGTTGAAACATTTTTAAATGATGCAAAGGCGTGGTGGGCAGAAGTGGTGGGTCCCTCAGAGACAACCACAGGAGCGCCACCTTGTCTTCAAGGCGGACCGCCCGTCCTAACAGTGGGAAAGAAATTCTAAGTGTGGACACCCAACCCTCTGAATTTGGGAGGCGGACCGCCAAATTCTCAGGGCGGCCGCCCTTCTTACACATCTGAAATACACCACTCTCTGAATTTTTGGAGGCGGACCGCCTCATTCTGAGGGCGACTGGCTCTTGCAAAACCCTGAAAGAAAAACTCTCTAAAGTTGAAAGGGTGGACTACCTTGTCCTCAGGGAGGGGCGCCCCTATGACAAAAGCTGTGAAATTTTTCTTAGTGCCCAAAACATTATCTGAAGTTAGCATGAGACCACCTAATTCTCAAGGCGGCCGCTCCATAACCAACTTCTGAAACTACTTCTCTGTTCTTTTATAAGGGCGAACTGCCCATGTTTAAGGGAGGGCTGCCCCTCTACATCTTGAGCATATGTGTAAGAACTTTTTTGTTTTTAATTCCATACATGACTGGGTTATAACCAACCAATGTTTTTGAGTGGTTTTTCAGATACGACGCCTCAACAAAAGAGCATTGTTAGGAAGAAAAAAACTAGAGCGGAACCAACTTCACCATCTCGTTCTTCTTCATCAGATAATGATGCGGGGGATGAAGAGCCTTTAGTCAATCTGACTAGACAAACAAGGGTAGAAACAAGAAAGAAATAGAAGCAACATGCTTCTTCACAGCTCAATCTTCCAGGGCGAAAGAGGAGGAACAAAAAGAGGCTGAGCCTACCCAAGAGGAAGGGAATGAGAGTGGCAATGAAGACGAACAACCCAATCTCAAGGTGATGAATCTTATGATGATGATATTCTAGAAGAGTGACCACGACTGTTCAAATCAAAGGCAGCTTGTAGAGATTACTATAATAACCTCTCCAATAGGAATATTACCTGTGAGAGAGTCAGTGGAATGAAACAGTTAGAAAAATCAAACCCAGATATTTATGAAAGGTTCAAGAACACAGATTGGAATAATGTGCTTAGGAGAAAATTAGTAGATGCCAACAACAACATGGTCAGGACTTCTTTGCCAAGTTGGGCAGAAATGAAGAAAATGACTACAAAGTGTATTGCTGAGAGAGAATGGTAGATGTGTCTATAAAGGCTTTGAACAGATACTTCGAGCTCCGTAATTTTTCCAGATGGGACACATGGAGAAAATGGAAATGAGGGAAGAAGAAGAAAGAGCATGGTTGGTGCCAACAATCAGTCGGGAACCAAATCCCTCTTGGAAGAAAAACGGAGTTCAAATTGTGAGGGCCGATTTAAATTTCGAGGAAAAAAGGAAGGCAATACATTGTCATTTCACGGATCAAACAAACAAAGTAAGACAACAAGCTCACTTTAAAAGGGCAGCATTGATAGGGTGCACAATGTCAGGCATTTAGGTTAACTTAGGAGTGGAAATTCGATCAAAATAATGGTCGAAGATGATAAACCAAAGTACAACAACCTCCAGTTCCCAAAACACGTTGTCTGAGTACTTATGGTACTAGGGCTATGAGGCTTGGCCATATGACACCACCATAGAACCTACTGCCAAATTCAATTGGTATGCTATTAAATACCGGCAAACCATTTCATCCAGCCCCTGCCCCAGTACCTACTAATCCTCCATAAGCCCCCTCAGGTATTCCTCCACCTTCTGACATGCCTTCTATTCGGGAATATCTCCTCCCCATTTTGAGTCTGGCCTCTAGCACTGGAACTGGCACTGGCACTATCCCTGAGGATCTGACTCGGGATGTGCAAGACTTAGGTGTCAAGTTGGACGAGATCAAAACTCTCATTTCCAATTTGTCCCAAGTCCAGCCACCACTTCCACCTCCACCTCCGGCTGTCACTATTGAGCAATTCGCCGACATAGTAAAGGCAATAAATACTCATACCACAGCCCTCGAGGAGAATACCAAGGCCATTGATGGCCATAAGAGTGACATTGAGGACATGAAAAAGGCTTTGAAGATTACGGCTCAACACCACTAAGAGATGGACAAGAAATTGAGTAGGGCCTTAGGGGTTCCCGAAGGGTTTACTCAACCGTCTAAGACTGCCAATACCCAAAAATTAGCTTTGCAGCCTGTTGCTACTATGCCACCTCCTCCAGGTCCACCGCATGTTTCCACTCATCTGCCTGGACCCTCGGTTACTAAAGCTCCTCCTAAACTATCAAATAAGGCTCAAGAAAAAGAAGTTGAGGACTTGAGGAAGGACTTGCAAGCCACAAAGGCTATGGAGTTCGACGAGGATGATGATGCTCCATTGGGTCCCATAGAAATGGTGGGCACTCCACTGGCTGATTCACTTTTGGAGGATGTCCATGATCAGATTGCTGCTCAATTTTCTATTAAAAAGAAGTGCGAGAAAGGAATGAGCACAAGAAGAAAGATGATGAGCCTCGACTTGCACCTGTGGAAGGTAAAGGCAAGCAGATTGCCTGAGATAGTACCAGGGAGTCCCTTTCTACCCCTCTTTACCTTTACTCTATATTTCTTAGCATGCAGGGCGATGCTAGAGTCTTTAGTTGGGGGGGGGGGGGAGATCAAATTTATATGTGTATTTTAGATTGAAATTGTACATGTGATTTAATGATATCCATGTATGAATTCGAACCAACTTTATGCTTATACACTTTCATGTTGTTAGTTTAGTTGTTTTTATGTTATGTTCCAAAAGTTTTAGTTTTTTAATAGGCTTCTGATTTTCTTCACCTGGTTCTTTCTGGAAGTTCTTTTTGAACCAAGTATGTACATTGAACTTGTTTTTGAAATGTATTAGTGACTTATGTGGTACCATCTTATGTTACTATGTTTTTATAGCATATGACAAGAAAACATGTATTTTGATTGACATGGCCTGACTTTTAAACTGTGAAAGTCTTTTGTTGGCTTAGTGAGTTTTTTGCGTGGTCCAAGCTTGGACCATTAAGTGCCTTGTTAGTGAGTTTCCTTGTTCTGTTTTTAGAAGTTGCGCTTGATGGATCACTTGCATGTGTGGTGAGCTTTTTGCTTAATAATCTTGTATGTGTCTTGAGAGTTTTGAACTTACCGTTAGTGTGTTTTGAGGCGAAATCCTAGGTAAATAGTTGACTTGAAAAGTTATTTTAGGCTTTCTTTTGACCTCTAGAATTCTAAATGGCCTACCCATATCATTCATTTGACAACCAAAAAGCGTAGCCCGAACCAATTCTTGTGTGCTAAGTCTTCGATCTTTTTTTTGCCCTAACCTCCTTATATGCATTGAAAAATGTGCAACTTAGGCAGATACCTCAATTTGAGATGATGGGGAGAGTTGAGAAACCTCTTGTGAATGTCATTGAAGAAGAAAAATAAAAACAGAACGAGAAAGGAGAAATGAAACAAAAAGAGAAGAAGAAAAGATGAATAAAAATGGAAAACGACTTGTACCATTTTCGAGAAAAATACAGAGTGATCCGAGAAAAAGAAAGTTGCAACGAAAAAGATTGAAGATAATATAGTGTTAAGGAGGTGTAAAGTCACTAAGTAGTAAAATATACCACACCTTGAACCAAAAGCCTAAATTACACCCTATCAAGTCCTAATTGATTTCGAGTCAAGTGTTCTTACATTAGTGAAAAAGTACAAGAAGGGCAAATTTTTAAATTATTGGGAAGCGCACATGAGCATTCCTTGTGAGGGTCGGAGTTTGAATCACCAAGAGTCCCAAATTTTTGTTTGAAGATAGTTTTTCTAAGTGAGAGAGTCTATTCTTTCTTGTGTGGATAGAAAGTGACTCTTAAGTATAAGTTTCGGATGCATGGTGAGGTACATGAACAAGTAAAGTGATCCAATAACCTTGAGGCAACTCCTGAGATTCATGTGTTTCCTCTAGCTATAGTTTGATTGAATACGTGTTTACTTTGTCGAGTGTCTATTATATTATGTGCAACTAGTTGGTACCAACTAATTCATTAATGCAAAATGGTTTTTGTGACTTCGAAAGGTGGAACATGACTTGATCTTGAACTTAAACTAAGAACATGTGTTGGTCTCTTTAATTTTGAGTTACTTGAGGACAAGAAAATATTTATGTTTGGGAAAGTTGATAAGTTGGTATTTTACCAACATGAAGACTACTTTAAACTTCTATTATTGAATTCAAAAGCAAGGTTTTGTGTTATTAACGTCATAATTTGCTTAGTTTCTGAATAGAATGAGTTACATGAATTGATACATGAAGATTGAAACTAAAGAGCAATTAAATAGAGCCAAAGTGTGAAGATCATAACTGATGTAGAGTGAGGTGGCCGCCCTGGCAAGTAGCCGGGCCGCGTAATGATATCCAGAGATTGTGCATGATTGGAACCACAAGGGGCGGACTGCCTCAAGAATTAGGCAGACCACCCATCACCTGAAAATATGAAGAAAAGCAAGTCCGTTAAGTCACCAAAGGGCGGACCTTTAGGCGTGCTGCCCCTGCCAAGATGGCATTTTTGTAGTTGTTTCCTAGCTTAGTATAAATACAACAAGCTAGCCGTTTAACATCATTCTATTCCATATTTCAAATGTTAATTTTCGAGGCAAGGTTAGAAGACAAAATTCAAGGTTTCCATTGATTTGTAAGCTTATTATCTTGTATTTTCTAATCCTTAATTATATATCAATACATAATCCATGCTTGAATCTGTTACATCTTTTCATTATATTTTTTTGTATTTGATCTGAACCCCCAGTATGACTAGCTAAACTCATAACTAGAGGTGTAAACATGTTATAGGAGGTAGAAAATCAATGGGTGTTGCTTAGATTCACCAAACATAACATGAGTAATGATTATCCAACTCCCATTACATTAACATCAAAATCGTAGTATCCATGATATTAGGGTTTTATTTCTACTTTACTAACTAAAGATTCAGGAGAGATAAGCTAGTGTAGATTAGCAGAGTTGGCAAGGATATGGGTTTTGTTGGCTAGAACTTAGTCGAACCCATCTAAAAGAGGTTACACTCGGGAGAGATCCTCTTTCCTTAGGTCCATGAGTTAGACCTTTATGCACCTAACTATGGCTTTGGCGAGCGTAGTGTGGTAGACCCCTCTAGGCTTGGCGGATTCTAGGGGTTACCATAGAATAACTCGACAATATTCATACTAGAGTTAAGTAGGTGAAATTACTCTACCGATTGATTCGACACCATTATTAGTTGTTTACGCCCGTAGCTTCCTTTTATAAAATTAATTACTTGTTTTGATTAATTGCTTTGTATTTTATGTCAATTTTACAACAAACACTTCTACCTTCTAGGACTCTTAACTAACATCAATTGCTTATATACTAGCAACTCTCACACTGGAACAACTAGTTTCCTTAGAAAATCGACCCTGACTCATATCGGGTATATATCTTTGACGATCGCCCCTCACCATTAATGATGTAGGATTGAGCGTGGATCACTTGTACAGACTCATTCAAGTTTCAATCTTTCATTTTACCTCGTGTTCTCTATGTGCCTAACTTCTAATACAATGTGATTTTAGTCCACAAATTGGTTGAGCTACTTCATTGTTCTATCCAATTTACTGATACTTCTTGTTTCATCCATGCCCCTTCAATGAACAGGCCACTGGAAATTGGTAAGCTGGCTCAAGGCTTATACAGATTGGTGCAAGCTCCAGATCCTATTCTACTTTCTTCCCCTTGTAAAAACCATGTTTCTCGTTCTTTTACTACATCTACTTCCTCATGTAATGCTAAGTATTCTGATTTACCTACTGATATCCATTGTAAAAATCATTCAAATTTGAATAAAATGGATCTTTGAGGCACAAGAGATTAGGATATATTCTTTTCGTTAGAATGAGAACCATTGCCGCTATTCCTTGTCAGTTTTAAGTTAAACAAAGTTTTGATTGTCCTATTTGTCCAATGGCTAGGCACTCCAGACTACTCTTTCCTGATAGCTCTATTCAGGCCACTTCACCTTTCTAGCTTATTCATGTAGACACCTGGGGTCCCTTTCATGTCCCAACATATGATGGGCACAAACGTTTTTTATCTTTAGTACATGACTGCTCTAGGTCTACTTGGACACATCTCATGGGTGCCAAGAGCAATGCCTTCCCACTGATCAAAGCTTTTGTGGCCTTAGTCAAGAATCAGTTTAATACTTTCATTCAGACAATCATTTGAGTTGGGTACTGGTTCCAATCTTCCCCAATTCTTTATTGATAATGGTATTACTTATCAGACCTCAGTTCCTCACACTTCTCAACAAAATAGTGTGGTGGAGAGGAAACATAGGTATTTGCTAGAAACCTCAAAAGTACTTTTGTTTCAATCCAAATTACCTCTCAGATTTTGGGGAGACTATCTCATCACTGCCACTTGATAAATAGGTTTCCATCCAAGGTCCTCCATGATAATTCCCCTCATGAATTTTTTTTTATGGTAGCCCTCTTTCTTACTCTCATATTAAAACTTTTTGGGTGTCTGTAATACTCCATTGTTCCTAAATTTCATAGGGATAAGCTCCAACCTAGAGCAGCTCCATGTATCTTCATATGATATCTTATGCATCAGAAATACTATAGACTTTACAATCTCAAGACTAAGGTCATTTTTGTTTCAAGAGATGTTGTCTTTCATGAGGACACAGTTCAATTTGATACTATTTCTTGTACCTCAGCATATGCACCTTTCCTTCCTATTGCTTCCCCTACATTCCTACAGCATCTTCTGACTCTGACCAAGGTCTTTCCAGCTCTCTTCTTCTTTCTCTTGCTTCTCCTACTGATACACCCCAGCCTCCTAGTCCTCCAGTTCTCAGGAAATCCTCCACGCCTTATACTTTTCCTGCCCATCTTTAGTCATATATTAGCACCCTTCCACCTTCTTGTTGTGGCTCCAGTTCTGTCTCCATCTTTAGTCAGCATGTAGTTCAACATGTTGCTACTGAACCTACTTCCTATAAACAGGCTGCTTCAATACTTGAGTGGCAGGAAGCCATTATGAAGGAGTTTCAGGCCTTTCAGGCCAATCACACTTAGGAGGTTGTAGAATTTCCTAAAGGTAAGAAAGCTATAGGGTGTAAATGGATAAGCAAGATCAAAGACAAGTTTGATGGTATTATTGAGAGATACAAGACTAGGCTATTAGTTAGAGGGGACACATAGGTTGAAGGGTAGACTTTACTATTACTTTTTCACCTATAGTAAAATTTTATACAGTTAAGTGTCTTATCACTATGGCTGTCAAGAAAGATTGATCCTTGTTCTAACTTGATGTCAATAATGCCTTTTCGCATGGTGACCTGGATGAGGAGGTCTATATGAGGTTGCCTCATGGTCTGCTTTCTTCCTCACTTCTCCCTCTAGTACTTCTGCACCTCCTATTTGCAAACTCCATAAATCCCTATGTGAGCTTAGATAAGCCTCAGGACAGTGGTATGCCAAGCTTTCATAGGCTTTATACTCTAATGGTATTCTCATTCCTTGAATGATTACTCTCTCTTCACAAGACACACTGGTTACTCTACTATGATACTTGTAGTATATGTGGATGACATCATCCTTAGATGGGATGACTTGGCTGAGATTGCTTCTCTCAAACAATATTTTGATGCTCAGTTCAAAATCAAGGACACTTGAGTGTTGAATTATTTCCGTGGTATTGAAGTTTCTTATCATACCACTAGTCTATTACTTCATTAGAAGAAATTCATTCATGATCTTCTGGAAGAGTTTCATTAATCAGATGTTTTCTCTGTGTGTTGTCCATTGGATTTGAATGTCAAATTGAGGGTAGATGGGGGGCACTGATTTTTCCAAGCTAGACTTGTATAAAAGCCTAGTGGGTAAACTCAATTTTCTTACTCATGCTAGATCTAACCTCAATTTTGTTGTGCAGCACTCGAGTCATTTCCTCAAGACTCCTAAAGTGCACCATCTGCAGCCTGCCCTTTACCTTTTGAGATATCTCAAAGGTACTTCTGATGTTGGGTGTTTCTCAGCAATGCTCCTAGTCTTTCCATCTCTAATTATTGTGACAGTGACTCGGCAGCTTACCCAGACACAAGGGAGTTTGTCAGTGGTTTTTGCATCTTCCTTGGTGATTCTATGGTTTGTTGGAAAGGTAAGAAGCAGTCGGTTGTCTCACTTTCCTCTGATGAAGTAGAGTACTAAGCTATCAGAAAAGTTGTGGTTAAGTTAACATGGTTATTCAGGCTACTAAGTGACTTTAGTGTTCTTTTTTCAGAGGTTATTCCAGTTTATTGTGACAATTAGGCAGCCATGCACATTGAAAAGAATCATGTTTTTAATACGTGAGCATTTTGCGTACTTTAACTAGCTTAAACTTTTGTCTCTGAATCCATAGGAAAGATTGATATTTTTTTCTTAGTTTCAGGTGTTAATGCTAAATGAAAGAGCAAGAGGCCAAAAGAACAAGAATGTCCAAGAAAGTGATCAAGTTCAAGAAGTCATAGAAACACTAAAATAGTGGCCGCTCATGCTAGAGGCGACCACCCTTTCCTTGTATGAAGAATCATGCTGAGTTATCGATTGGGCAACTTAAAAGGCCCCAGCCCTCTGAAGGAACCTAAGGAACTGGGAGAACTGATGAAGAGGCGACCGCCCATCTAAAGGGCGGGCGCCCATTGCACCATCAAGGAAAAGATGTTGAGAAGAAGAGGCAACCATGTCTTAAGGCTGAACATCACCCTCTTTTGGAAAAGAAGAAAAGGTGGTCGCCCAATGTGAAGGGCGGCCGCCCACTCATGCGACTCCAGAAAGGGCATCAGCCTATGTCCAAGAGGCGCCAGCCCATTCGCCTACTCCAGTTCTAGAACTCAGCCCTTTTCTAAAAAGGCCCTCACCCAACATGCAAATTGCAATTCTGTAATTAGTCTAGACAAATGCTATATATAGCTAGACTTAGGTTTTTGAACATGGTCTTCACTTTACATAACTTAATAGGCAAGGTAGAGAGAATAATCCATTAATTTCTTACCAAGATCTCTTGGGTTGTGAAAAACAACATCATACTTTGTAAGAATCATTTTTCCATTACTATTTCAATGCATTATCTATTACTTACTTGTCTTGATTGCTTACATAGCATGAGTAGCTAAATCACCTTCTAGGGTGCTAATTAAACCCTAAATCAATAATCAAATGGCTATAGCATAATAAGCTCTAGAAAACTTAGGAATACCCCATTTCACTATCTTTGATTACATTGCAACAACTTGAGGTGTACAACTCAAGTTGAGCCCTCTAGTACTAGATTTATACTAAAAGGGTATTTCTAGGAATGAGAAGTGTAGTAATGGTGTAACAGGGGTAAGTTTGTCGCATTTACCAAGGGTTAACTGGTTGAACATTGAAACGGTGACACCCTACTTGGGACTATTTGTTAGCACTCAAAGCACCAACTTTTAGTATCGAAACGGCAAGAGTTGGTAGTCTCGTTTCATCACCAAAAGGGGTGAATGTAATATAGGTGAGCAAGGTCTATTGGGTGACCTAAAGTGTGTTAGAGCTTAGAACTAAACCCATTAGTTTAGAGGGTTAGGGGGAAATTAGTATCCTAGTCTTTCTATTAATTGTTAAAACTAGTCTTACTTTACTCTTTCTTTAGTTATAGCTAAATCCAATTTCAATTCGAGGAGTGACTGACTAAAACAAGTTAAATTAAACAATTTCAACAAAATCTCGTCTCGTGCAAGTCCTCACGTTTGATCCCTACTTCGATTAGGGTATTTGTGACAACTACCCTTAATTGGGTATACGTCATAAATTGGTGCCATTGTCGGGGACTTCGGCAGACCATTTAGTTGAATTTTTTTACGTTCTTGTGTTAGTTTGATTGATCCAATCATCTTTAACTTTTGTTTTTGGTTTTCTTTGACTTAGTGGGTATTTACCGAAAATGCCACCATGGCAAGCAATTCTACAAAACAATGTAGGAGATGTGGTTAAGCTACAAGGAGAAAACCCACCACCTCCTCCTCCAAACAATGAAAATGTGGAAGAGGTTGGTGTGGATTACAATGTTTAAATACTTGACGGAGAGCATGGAGCACTTATAAGGATCAAAACGACAAGACAAAAAGAACGATAGAAGAGCGAGACACTTCTCGAACTCCCTTCGAAGTAACCCCGGGGAACTTGTCCCGAAATACCCTCAAATCGGTGTCTAGAAGGACCTATACTATGCAACCACCCTCGAGTCGCACCCGGGACTCGCAAGTAGAATGATCGGGTGTCGCTTCAAGACTCAACTAGGATCCGCTAGTGAATTCAAGCAACCAAGAAAGGGTTTCTTCATAACAAGAGATAAACTCTATTCATCATTCATAAGATTCAAAGGTAAACTAAGATTTGAAGAGGTTAAGTGAAGTATTTATAGACTTCACTTACACATAGTAAAAGCCCAAAAATACCCCCAAAGTGGGTTAAAACAATAAAGGCCACGTAGGGCTATAATTGTCAAAGCACAGCATAAAAACTAGAAATCCTGCAACACTTCAGCAAAGTAGGCACCCAGCCTACTAGCACTAGACGCCCCGCCTGTTGTCTGGAAGGCTGCAGGAGCAAAGCAGGTGCCCCACTAGGCGGTCCGCCCCTTTAGTGGGCGGTGCAATTTCCAGAGAGTTGATTTTGAGTAGGCGGTCCACCCATTTGCAGAGGCGGTCCGCCCACTCCTGGTACTTATTGAATTACTCCCGAAAGTGCCCCGGATGCCTCTCCAAGTGGCCTAAGCGATCTTCCATCCATGGCACTCAAAAGCATGATCTATCTCCATGGCCCACTCCTGGTTCTATCAACCTCCTCATCACCCTTTACTCCCTCTTCTTCCTCGGGTTCACTATCTCGTTGATACACCAAGTCACCCACAAGAACCATAGTTTTCCGGGTAGGGCAATCTTTGGAGATATGTCCATAGCCCTTACACTTATAGCATTGAGTAGAAGTATAGATAGGATTACTCAAGTGAGTTCTAGAGGTACCTCCCACATGTTGTGTAGACTTCTCATAAGGCTTCTTCACATCCTTGCTAGCATTTGCACCACTTGCATTTGGGAATTTGGCATTTGTTGGAGGAGTCTTCCACTCCTTTGGCTTGCTCAAGGGAGTAGTAGTACTACTCCTGTAGCGAAGGGATTTCTCCTCTTTGAGCCATTTCTCGGCTTCAACCGCATCTTCACATAGCTTGTAGTGATCATTGTACTTGTTAAACTTCAAAAGTGAAGCTATGTCTCGGTTTAAGCCCCCTTTGAAACGGATCATGGCCGTCTCATTATCTTCCTCATCCAAGTCTAGATTCATCCGAACTTGTTCAAACTCATTGAAGTACTCCCCAACCGATTTGTAACCTTGCTTCAACTCATAGAGACGTTTTTGTTGTTCCACTCGGTATTGGTTAGTCAAGTACTTTTCATCCATCACACGGATCAACTCTTCCCAAGTAAGATTGATAGCCATTCATGTCCTCCTTCTATTCCTCTTCACCGACTCCCACCAAGTAGAAGCAAAGGATTCAAGCAAGATATAGCATACTTGGTCTTCTTCACCACGGACATATCATTGGTGTCAAAGATACGCTCCATAGACAACTTCCAATCAATGTACTCCACCGGGTCACTACTTCTTTTGAAAGAAGAATAGTGAGCTTCACACTATTAAGATTGTTGTTGTTGTCACGACCCCCTTGGAAAGGCTCCGGTTGACCTCCAAAGTGATCTCCATAACAACCCAGATCCCTCCTAGCATTCCCTCCAAAGTACCCATTGGGTGGCCCTCGACCTCGGCCTCGGCCTCGACCCCTATCCACATTCCGTCCCCTAAATTGATAGTGAGCATCATACGCACCATCACCATAATCATCCTCCTCCCCTTCTTGAGCTTGTGCAACTTGCTCAAGAGGTTGAACATTTCGGATTGGTCCGGGAAGTGGAGCATTCCTTTGGGGATTGCCCATAAGGTTTGGAATAGTCACTCGTTGGGTATTGCCCAACAATTGGTCAATTAGATCACGATCCTCCCTTACCTGTTGTTGGTGATGAAGCAACTCCGCAACTTGTTATGGGGTAAAGGTCGGACTACTTGTGCCTTCTCCTTTCTCAACTTGGACACTCGGGGCCCCTTTCTCAACTTGGACACTCGGGATCCCTTTCTCCGATTGGACATTGGAAGTCCCTTGCTCAACTAGGGCACTTGATGACACACTCTCAAGGTTTTCAATCGTCAAGTTCATACTATCCAATTTGGCAAGGATAGTAGCAAGGGCACTCTTAGTAAAATCTTCTCCTTCGGTGGACATTGTACCTACACAAGACACAAACATTAGCAAACGACCTCACTCACTCCCTCACAAGTGTTTCACTCGGATCACTCGTTTAGTGGTGGTGGCTATTTCACTCTAGCTTGAATCCAAAGCTTCACTAAGTTGAATAGCAAACCTCAACTTAATCACTCAACTCAAAACCCAAATGCACTCTGGGGTGAGTGGAGTTTATATGACTCTATTGGAACGATAAGCTCTTTAAGTGCGGACTTGAGCCAAATGAGACTACGAGTCTTCTTCGAATTCTACTCTCCAGTCTAGGCTTAAGTTTCCCAATAGCTTAGAAGGGCTAGTAGACTCCAAGTAGCTAAGATTACTTATAGAAGTACTAGCTAGATGCAATGCAATAGAAGAAACAAGAGATTCTACGAAAAACTACCCGTTCCCACCAACTAGCAAAACAGGCGCCCCACCTACTAGCACTGGGCGGTCCGCCTGCCTGAAAATAGGCACAGTGGGTGGTCCGCCTGAATAACAGGCGGCCCAAAATCCAGAGGCTGGGCCAAAAGTGGGCGGTCCACCTCCCTATTGGGCGCCCCGCCTACTGCAAGTTTCAGCATAGTTTCAAACACGATTTTCTTGGTTTTGCACCAAAAAATTCAACAATTCTCACGTTGTATTAGAAATTAAAAGGTACCCCAATTTTGTTTCAATCACAAAGAACCAAATCCAACAACTTTTATCAAACCCCAATAAAAAACAAGCAATCCACCATGTTCATCAACTTCATACTTAGGGTTTCAAGTTTTCAAATTTTCAAAGGGTCTCAAATTCTCAATTCTTGTGTTTCAACTGCAAATTGGGTGTTTAGGGTACCAAAAGAACGGGTTTCCAATAAGGAACAAACCCCAATAACAATCACACAACGGGACCAACAAACCAAGAATCCATGATCAAAATATTTTTGTGTTTTTCAACTTTTTCTATTTTTTTGTGTTTTCTTCTTTTTCTTCAATCAACAAACAAGAACCTAATGTAGAAACTAACCTAGACACGAAGAACCAAGGGTCGGGGGTTTGTAAAAACAAAACCCGAGCCTTGCTCTGATACCAAGATGATAAGGATCAAAACGACAAGACAAAAAGAACGATAGGAGAGCGAAACACTTCTCGAACTCTCTTTGAAGTAACCCCAGGGAACTTGTCCCAAGATACCCTCGAATCGGCGTCTAGAAGGACCTACACTATGCAACCACCCTCGATTTACACCCGGGACTCGCAAGTAGAATGATCGGGTTTCGGTTCAAGACTCAACTAGGATCGGCTAGTGAATTCAAGCAACAAAGAAAGGGTTTCTTCATACCAAGAGATAAACTCTATTCATCATTCATAAGATTCAAAGGTAAGCTAAGGTTTGAAGAGGTTATGTGAAGTATTTATAGACTTCACTTACACGTAGTAAAAGACCCAAAACACCTCCAAAGTGGGTTAAAACAATAAAGGCCACGTAGGGTTATAATTGTCAAAGCATACCATAAAAACTAGAAATCCCGCAACAGTTCAGCAAAGTAGGCGCCCAGCCTACTAGCACTAGGCGCCCCGCCTGTTGTCTGGAAGGCTGCAGGAGTAAAGCAGGCGCCCCACTAGACGGTCCGCCCCTTTAGTGGGCGGTGCAATTTCCAGAGAGTTGATTTTGAGTAGGCGGTCCACCCATTTGCAGAGGCGGTCCGCCCACTCCTGGTACTTCTTGAATTGCTCCCGAAAGTGCCCCGGATGCCTCTCCAAGTGGCCTAAGCGATCTTCCTTCAATGGCACTCAAAAGCATGATCTTCAAGCTACTCTCCGAGCCTTCTTCCAGTCCCTCCACGTCAAGTGAAGATGGGTGTCTTGAATCAACTTGGCTTGACTCCTAGTGAACAGCCTTGAGGTATGCCCCGCATCAAGCACAACCGAATGCTCAAGCTCAAGGAAGTAGAGCAAGAAGAAATGCAAGAAGAGAAGTTGTGAATGATGATGGTCTTTGTGGAGCTATTGTGCCTCCTCCCATTAGAGCCAAGGCTAACTTCGAAATGCCACTGGCCGCTATGAATTCATTTGACAATCGAGGGTTTTTTGGGGAAGCAGAAGATGAGAATCCTAACAAGCACCTCCATACATTCGTTGAGATTTGCACTCTTAACAAATATGCCGGGGTGAATGATGATGCTTTCCGCCTTAGGCTATTACCATTTTCTCTAAAAGGGAAAGCTAGGGCTTGGTTGGATAGTTTTCCAAAAAGAAGTATTCACAGTTGAGATGAGTTGGTAAAGGTTTTTCTTGATGAATATTTTCCACCGGGCAAATTTATGGATTTGAGAGATGATATATATTATTTTCAACAATAAGCGGTAAGCCTTTGCATAAGACTTGGGAAAGAATCCTAAAGCTTACCCATTCTTGTCCCGGTCATGGTTTTCTGGATAGAGTTTTACTGGAGACTTTTTATACAGGTCTTGATGATAACAACTAAACAACCATAAACCATTTTGCTCAAGGAATCTTAATGGATGGTACTTTTCAACAAGCAACCAACCTCATCAACAAGGTCACAAAGCAATCAAGTGCATGGAAATGAAGAGTAAGAAGGTCAGGTGTTCATGACCCTAATACTGATTCTATGGCAAAGGCAATTGAATCTCAAAAAGAAAGAATGGCTCAACTTGTTAGGTTGAGTTACTTGCCAAGAGCCAATTGAAGCAAAACAAAGAGCCTACAAGCAAACAAGTGAATACAATTGACATGCCTCCCAAAAAGGTGCATCATGGTCCAAATTATTCTTACAACCCTACCCTATGGGTTATGCTCCACCAGGCTATGCAACTATGGGTTTTGCACCTCAAGGCCAAGAAGGGCACAATGAAAATCAAAGTGGGAAAGAACAAGATGAGGAGGCCAATTATGTCAATGCCTATCAAGGCTAAAGACCTCCATATAATCAACAAAACTATCAAGCTCAAGACCAATGGAGGCTATATAATAAACAAGGAAACCAATGGGGTAACACCCATAGATGGAGTGGAACCAATCAAGGGAGAGATCAACATGACAATAAAAGAGGTCCCAATGAGTCTCAACAAAGCTCAAGTAACTCCCAAAATTGAAGGTTGGAAGGTATGATGGAGAAAATGTTGAAGCTTTAAGAAGATAATTTGGGAGATATAAAGGATATCAAGCAAACCGTGCAATCACATTCTACTTCTATGAAGTCTCTTTAATTCCAATATAACCAATTGTCTCATCAAGTGAATCAAAGAACACAGGGGCATTACCAAGTGATACGGTAGTGAATCCCAAGAGGAATGCAAAAGACCAAGTAATGGCTATCATGACTCGAAGTGGAAAGACTTGGGATGATCCTAAGATGGTAGGTGATGAAAATGAAATTGTGCTTGAAGCGTTTGAAGAAGAGGTAGAGGTGATGCCAAGTGTAGTAGATGATAAGGATGATGTGCATGTTGATGAAGAATCGCAAATATCCATGCAGAAGAAATTCCACCATAAATACCCACTACTATCTAAAAAGCCACCAAACAAGCTCAACCGCCAAAGAAGCCATCCCTACCAAAACCACTCTCCCAAAGCCTACTCCACCTTTCCCCCAAAGAAATGAAAATCTAAGAAGAGCCAACCATGTCAAGAAGGTGTGGGAGAAAGTTGCCTCAACTTCTATCAACCTTCTATTGTTTGATGCTTTAGGGAAAATGCCGGATGTGGCAAAGTTTGTGAAAGATTTGGTGACTAAGAAGAGGTTTTCAGAGTTTGACCGCTAAGGTCACACATCAATGTAGTTCCATTATGTCTCATATTATACCAATGAAAATAGAGGATCCCGGTACTTTCACTATACCATGTACCATAAGAGGGAGACATTTTGAGAAGGCATTATGTGATTTGGGAGCAAGCATTAAGCTTATGCCTTATGCCATTTACAAAACTTTGGGAGAAAAAGAACCAAGACCGACCTCAATAAAACTTCAAATGGCCGATCGGTCTATGAAAAGGCCAATTAGGGTAGTCGACAATGTGTTTGCGAAGGTAGATCATTTAATCTTTCCGGTGGATTTTGTTATATTGGATTGTGTCATTGATTATGATGTTTCAATTATTCTTGGAAGGCCATTTGTAACCTCGGAAAGAGCCTTATGTGATGTAGAGAAGGGGGAGTTGACATTTATATTCAATGGTGAGAAGGTGGTATTTCTTATGTGTAAATCAATGACGCAACCAATTGAAGATGCATCATATTCTTATGTTGATGTAGTTGTGGATGCGTTAGTGGAAAAGGAGAGCTTAATGAGTGAGTTAATTACAGTGGAATCTGTGTTGTGGAACGTGGATGTAGACTATGAGGAAAGTGTGAAATAATATGTGCTTGCATTGGAAGGAGTTCGAACTAAACCATATGCCACAAAGAAACATTCAATTGACCTTGAGAACCGAAAAACTCCACCCATTAAACAATCCATAGAAGAACCCCTCATTCTTGAACTCAATATTTTACAAAGTCACTTGAGATATGCCTACATTAGTCCCAACTCCACTCTCCCTATAATCATTTCATCCTACTTAACCAATCCCAAGAAGAGAAGCTTTTACAAGTTGTGAAGAAGAGAATTCGGGCTATTTGTTGGACCTTAGCCAACCTTTGAGGTATTGATCTGGGAGCATGCACTCATAAAATTATTCTTGAAGAGGGTTCCAAGCCCTCGATTGAGCATCAAAGGCATTTGAATCTGGCAATTCAAGAGGTTGTGAAGAAAGAGATTATAAAATGGTTGGATGCGGTTGTTGTGGTACCTTTGTTCGATAGTGAATAGGTTTCACCAATTCAATGTGTCCCTAAGAAAAAAGAAATGACGGTTGTTCATAATGAGAAAGTTGAAGCTCAAAGGAGGAATGACGGTTGTGCATAATGAGAAGGTTGAAGCTATTTCCACTAGGATCATGTACGGATGGAGAGTTTGCATGTATTATTGCAAGCTCAGTAATGCAATAAGAAAGGACCATTTTCCACTTCCATTCATTGACAAAATGTTAGATAGGTTGGCCGGAAGGGCATATTATTATTTTCTTGATGGGTATTCTTGGTACAACTAAATATAAATTGAAGCGCAGGACCAAGAGAAGACAACCTTTACTTGTCCATATGGGACAATTACTTTTAAGAAGATGCCGTTTGGTCTTTGCAATTCCCCCGCCACCTTTCAACGGTGCATGCTTGCTTTGTTTCATGATATGGTTGAAAATTTCTTGGAGGTATCAATGGATGACTTCTCTATAATTGTAGATTCAATTGATGATTTTTACACAACCTTGATTTGGTACTTGAAAAGTATGAGGAAATAAATTTGGTACTCAATTGGGAGAATGGTCGAAGAAAGAATTATGTTGGGACAAAAAGTGTCCAAATGGGGATTGAGGTGGGTCGAGCGAAGGTAGATATGATTTCTAAGCTCCCATCTCCTACTACCATTAAAGGAGTAAAGAGTTTCCTTGGTCATGCGGGCTTTTATAGAAGGTTCATCAAGGATTTATCAAAGATAGCTCACCTTTTATCTAAGTTGCTTGAAAAAAAAGGCAAAATTTGTGTTTGATGATGGTTGTCTAAAAGCATTTGAAGAATTGAGAAGAAGGCTCACTACTGGCCCATCATTGTTATTCGAGAATTTTCCTTTGAATTGATGTGTGATGCAAGTGATATGACCCTTGGTTCCGTGTTAGGTCAAAGGATTGAAAAGATTTTTCATCCTAGCTTTTGCGTAAGTAAAACCATGAATGGTGCCTAATTGAATTACACGGTCATCGAAAAGGAGTTCTTAGCGGTAGCATTTGCATTTGAGAAATTTCAGTCTTATTTGATCGGGTCCAGATTTATGGTGCACACCGACCACTCGGCTATTCGTTATTTGATGAGTAAGAAGGATTCCAAACTCCGCTTGACTTGGTGGATTCTATTGCTTCAAGAGTTTGATGTTGAGGTAAAGGAGAGAAAAAGGTACCGAGAATTAAGTGGCGGACCACTTGTCAAGATTGAAATAAGGGGGGAGACCTTGTGAAGATAGCGAAATTAATGATACTGTTCCGGATGAGAGGGTGCTTAAGGTGTCTTGGGAAGAAGTACCTTGGTATGCAGAAATTGCAAATTTCGTTGTTTGTACTAATTTGCCCGATGGCTATTCGTACAATTAAAGGAAGAAACTTATGAAGGATATTCATCATTACTATTGGGACGAGCCATACTTGTTTAGAATTTGTGCGGATAGAATAATTTGGAGGTGTGTTCTCGGTAGTGAACAATGGGAGATCATCAATGGGTGCAATTTTTCATCATATGGTGGGCACCATGGTGGCATTAGAACCACCTCAAAATCTTTGAGTGTGGATTCTGTTGGCCAACTATCTATAAAGATGCCCATACTTTTAAAAAGTTGTGATAAGTGTCAAAGATCCGGGGGAGTATCAAGAAAGCATGAGATGCCCCAAAATCCCATCATGGAAGTTGAATTGTTTGATGTGTGGGGCATCAACTTTATGGGCCCTTTTGTTAGTTCTTGTGGAATAAAATATATTTTGGTGGTGGTTGACTATGTATCTAAATTGGTAGAAGCAGTGGCTCTACCAAACAATGAAGCAAGAAGTGTCATGACATTCTTGAAATAGAGCATCTTCACCTATATTGGCACTCCTAGAGCCATACTAAGTGATGGTGGCTCTCACTTTAGAACCAAGGAATTTGACTCACTACTTGAGAAGTATGGAGTCAAGCACAAAGTCACAACTTCTTATCATACACAAACTAGTGGACAAGTTGAAATGTCAAATGGGGAAATAAAGAAAATCTTGGCAAAGATCGTAAATGCCAATCAGAAGGGTTGGGCCAAGGCATTGGATGATGTACTTTGGGCTTATAGGACGGCTTACAAGACCCCAATAGGTATGTCTCCTTATTGATTGAAGTTTGGAAAGGCTTGTCATCTCCCGATCAAGCTTGAATATAAGGCGCTGTGGGCATAGAAAATGTTGAATTTGGATTGGGAGCTATCCTCTTAGTCTAGAATGGATGCATTGAATGAACTTGATGAAATGAGGTTCAATGCATATGAAAATAGCTTGTTGTATAAGGAGAGGATAAAAATTGTGCATGATAAGAAGATATGGAATCAGAAATTCAAGATTGAAGATCTTACGTTGTTTAATTCTCGTCTCCAATTGTTTCCAGGAAAGTTGAAGTCAAAATGAAGTGGCATGTTCAAGGTTGTTGGTGTTTCTCCCTATGGTGCCCTTAATTTAGAAAACGTCAATGGGAAGAATTTTAGAGTAAATGAGCACCGGGTGAAGCACTATTTGGGAGTAATGGAAGGCACTAAGATCATGGCCTTTGTGATTTTGATCGATCCTTGAGAAAATGGGTCGGCGTCGTGCCACGACTTTAACTAAGGTGCTGCTTGGGAGGCAACCAAAGATTTTTGCTAACTAGTTTTTATTTTGTAGGTGTTAATGATGATTTGCAGCTGGAAATTGAAGTGCATCATGGAATTGGAGGTAACAGGGAGGCCGCGCCATGCATGGGTGGCCGCCCCTGTGTGTGTGTTGGTCAACCCAGAAAAAAGGTTTGCAGAGAGCAAAGAACATGCGGCCGCCCTTTAAAAAGGATGTCCGCCTATTTCAAAGTGGTCAAAAAAATTTCTACGCAGTGTTGGAGGCCATTTTTGACATGGAGGTCGCCCCTTGATTGGCGGGCCGCCCTTGCTCTTTAGCCTTAGAAATTTGGCCAAATGTCAAAAATGGACCTCTTAAGACTCTTAAGTTTATCGCCCTTAAAAGGCTATGTTCACTGTTGGCCGCCTATTTTCCTCAAGAAAGTATGTTAAATATAGCAGGCAGTCGCCCTCTCGTTTGGCGACCTCCTTTTGCTCAATGAAAGCATGGCTATAAGCCAGAGCATGGGCGACCGCACTTTCATAGGAGGTGGCCGTCCTTCTTAAAAAAGGACTCGGCCCATCGTGGGTATAAAAGGAACCCTAAGGTGCCTTTTTCCCCTTTTCCTATTCAGATTTATCAAATAGTACCCCACCGGCTACCCTCCATTAATCCGATCATCGATAACCATTGCCCCTACTAAATCAACACACCATCACTTCATCGTCTCATTCACACAACTCATTTTGTAAGCCCTTTCATTTCATTCTTGTTTTTAATTTCTTGGTGTAAAGTTAAAAAATTTTGGAGTAGGATTTAGATCTAGTTTTAAACTTGAAAAAAGCAAAAGCATAGCATAGAATGGTTGGGGGAAGGGTGTGTGTAGCTGATATTGATTCTTGTTCTTGGAGAATTGAGAGCATTTTGGCCAAGAGAGAGAAATAAAAGTGGGTAGTTGTGAACCTTACAGTGGCTTATGTGTCAAAAATCTAGGGAAGCATGTCTCTACAACTGTTGGAGACAAAGAAAGGGCCCCCGCCCTTTACTGGGCAACCGCCCTCTCTTCCTGGGGTACATCTTGAACTACTGAAGGTTCAAGAAAAGGCGGTCACCCTTTTTTGAGGCGACCACCCAATCTTATCGTTCAAACTACCTGTTGGTGGTTAGACGGAGGCCACACCTTGCTTGTGCCCCCACCCAATTTGTCTCACCTGATCACCTCTCAAAAGAGAGAAGTGCAATAAAACATGAGGGCGCCCTTACTATTGTTGGACACCCTTTTTCTAAGACAAAAAATTTCTCTAAGTGTTGGAATTGCACCTCTCATGTCTTTGGCCGCAATTTATTGGGCGACCATATGTGTTGGCCGCCTCTTTTCTTTCTGTGACTTTGTGTTGGGCATTTGGAGGTGCCCCTTGTCTGGGAGGCCACCCTTTCTAAACTTGCCAACAATTTGCCTAAGTTTCAAAATGCCAACTCCCTAAAATTTGGGCACCCTGCAAGGGTATCCCTCAGAGTTCGCCGCCCCTTGGTTGGGCGGCTGCGCTTTTTAATGAGCTAAAATTTTTTTAAGTGTAAATTGAGAAACTCTCTGAAGTTTCTCCACCATTCAAAGGCGAAGTGAAGTGTTGGTCGCCCCTTGACATAACACTGAAAAAATTTCAAGTGTTGAAATCAAGAGGTGGCAGCCCTTTTAACATGCCCCCGCCCTTTTACCTGTTTACTGAAACATGTTCACGATTTCAATGCTAACCATTGCTTATCACTTTTGAGTGCTTCTAACATATTTCCTCTCTGCTCAAACAGGTCTACACTGGTAAGATCTCGAGGCACTAATACACAGGGCATAGGAAAGGGGATCTACAAGCAAACCTTCTAATCAAGGGAGGGGGCTGAAAAACCCTATCCAAAGAGGATAAATACTAGATTTGATAGAGGATCAGAAGATCGGACAAGCCCATCCTCCTCCACTACTATTGCTTCAAATTTAAGTGAGGACTCTAATGATATCCCTTTGCTCCACGGAACAAGAGCTAGGGAATTGAGGGCCAAGCAAAAGCATGAGAAAACAAGAAGGAACTTGATAGATGGAGCTTCAGATAAGGAAGAGAGCCTTAAACCTGAGCCTGATACTTAGACAGTCTCTTCTACTTTTTCTTCTTCTCATACACAATCCGAGGAAGGGAGAACTGCTTTTGGGAATAATGAAGGTAGTAAAGATAGTGATGGGAACCAAACAGAAAGAGAAGAAGAGGTCTAACAGGAGGAACTACTTCCACCTCCTCCATCCAAGAGGTCAGTCACTGTGGTGAGTAGCAGACCACCATTGCCTCAAATCTGGGACAATTTGTGTCTAAACAAGTTTGCTATGACTACTTCCAAAGGTTAAAAGAAAGATCCCTTACTCCTAAAAGAGACATCACCACAGCTGGAATAGAACAGTACAACATGGGACTCTTGATGTAAAGAATAAACTGGGGGTGGACAAAATGGTTGACTGGTGATCTTTAATTGGGAAATGAAATATTGATTCGAGAATTTTATGCCAATGTGGGAAGAATTGGGTCGGATCAATTTGTGGTGTTTCTCCGAGGAAAAAAAGTGGATTATAGTTCAAAAGCCTTCAATGCTTTTCTAAGGCAGCCACACATGACTCCTACATTTTGGTTGGAGTGGAATTAAAAAAAGAGTGAGCTCAAGCCTTTCTTTGCAAGCACTATAGCCAATGAGCCCACACCATCATGGTTGAAGAAAGCTTCCAAAATTGTGAGATATACTTTGATGTTTGAGGCAAGAAGATGGCAATCAATTGTGTGCACAAGATTGATTCCATCAAAAAATGATAAAAAATGCACATTAGACCGAGGGGTATTGGTTTCTACAGCCATGCTTGGGAAGCATGTGAATGTAGGCATGGTCATGAATGATACTATTTGGAAAGCACCAAAAATAAATTCCACAAACTTGCCCTTTCCTAATACATTGACCACTTACTTCCGGTCATTGAAGATCACTGAGTATGAGACATACAAGACCATTCGAGTCATTCGGACATAGATTTTATATTTTATGCAAAGTCGGGACAACTCAAAGAAGCCCACTCAAAAGGCTCCAAACAAAGAGGTTATTTCTTCACAAATAAAGAATTCAAGCGCCATCCCATGTACTTCCACTGGGTCACCTCTAGGTTCTTCTAATCCTTCTTCTTCTATAGGTGTACCTCACTGCCCTTTTGTCACATTGACCCCGGAAGAGGACATTGACATTCGCATGTGGGTTAACTCAGTTGACTTAAAGCTTGAACAAATCAAGATTATGTTTGAAAATTGGCACAAACCCATTGTTCATTTATTACCAATTGAGCCTATTGTCTCCTCTGATGAGATGAAAACAATGAATGAGATCCTGAAGTAGATGTTCGAATAAATTAAAAATAATGGTGAAACTTTGAAGAATTTAGAATCTCGGGTGAAGACAATTGAGGATGATCAGGGGTGATCTAAAGAATGTGGTGTAAAAATTGGAAAATAATTATACCACTCAGTTTGAGAAACCTGAGAGTACCCCGAAAGAGGAAGAAGAGGAAGTATGCTAGAGAAAAGACGCCTCCACCACTTACTGATGGACCCACTGTAAAAGAGGAGCAGTTACACACACAAGCTATATTGGATGATGTTGTTGATGATGGTCAGGAGTTTGCTGATGTCTCTTTGAGTGCCTTCCCACCCCACTACATACCCGAGGACATTCCAGTATAGATTGCTACAGAGCAATCTTTGGAGACTGCTTCCAGAGAGCATGTTGAGCGAGAGGCACCACCACTACAACATCCACTACCTAACATAATCGACCTAAAACAGGCCTTTACATTTAGCAGGAGGTCCACTGAACATCCGTCAGTACAACTTTCCGTTGATAAGGCAATATCGAGCCGCTTGTACCTTTAACTTCCTGCTTGCCTTCTTGGCATCAAGAAGTATACCTTTCTTAAAGGTACTCCACTACTACATTTTTCTAATACCAAACAACACTTGTTGTGGTTACCTCTTGACGCCCCAAGGCTAAGTTCTTTAGCTGGATCACAGCATTATGTTGTCTTAGACTATATCCGCAGCTGTAGCTAAATTGGCTGGTGCATTTGCTTCTGTATTCTCTTCTTTTGGGCCCAATAGCATTGAAGCTGTGGAATGGGTCTTTGATTTTGAAGAGGTGATGGTGTGTCCTTGTGAACAGAATGGCAATACGGGTCACTACAGATAGCTTGCGTCCATTCGTCAAGGAGACCATGAGGGCTAAGCGAGTCAAGCTTGTTGACTGATCGCCACACAGACACGATGAGGGCTGAGTAACACAAGCAGATCAGCGAGCTTGATTTTTCCTTTTAGGAGATGGATGTTGCTTAAGCAATGGCTAGGATTGATAGCACCCACATAATGGAACAGTTGGAGAGGTACGTGATGCCTTGCTCGTAAGGAAGAAGACGTGAATGAATTTGAGCAAAAGGCATAATCCCGTGAAGGCTGAGTGCGGTCAGCTATGTGTTGCTTGTTCACCTCTGTCTTCGGGAAGCACATCAGTGTTGAAGTTCATTATGAGATTTTAAAATACTTGAGACTTTATGGTCGTACGCGGCTGGTAAATCATGTCATACTAGCTTAGTTCGACTGCCTGTTTGACTGAGTGCTACAATTACTCTGGCTATGCAAAATATTCCTTAGTGAGAAGGTCGTTACGACTAGTACCATGTGGCTTTGAAAATATGGCCATAACTTCTGTGCGGCCGTGATCATGGCTAACTACAGCTTCTCCAGCTGCTTTGAATCGAGTTTCAGCTTCATGCAAAGATTTTCCAACATGGGAGACTGGTCTCCTTTATCCTCCCATGCAAGTACGACACTTAGTGCTACCCTAAAGATTGTTAAGTTTAACAGGAGCTGCTCCCTGTGATGTGAGCCTGCTCAGCATGACGATATAGCTGTTGAGCCCTTTGACTTCGGACTTGATCTTAAGCACTTACGAGCATTACCGTGCATGTCTTCAGGTGGATCTACTGATGCGGTAACTTAACCTTTTGGCATCATTGTCGACAAACAATTTTGTCCCTTCTTTTCGATAATTAGCGATATTTGTTTTTACGTGTGCATTTTCTTTCTTTTCTTATATATATACATACACACATTCATATATTTTATTGTTGTTGCACTTTTAATTGAACATTAGTATAATTAGAATGAGTCTAGTCTAAACTCCACAACACCCATTTTGTTTCATAATTTTTTTGGCTTATTCATTTAAATTTAGATTTTCAAAATTCATTTGAACATTGACATAGCACCTGACCAAATCCACTATATCTCATATTAATTCTTTTTATATGCCAGTTTTTTTCTTAGCATTTTTTAATTTATTTACATGGAAATCCCAACATCCAAAACATAAGAAGTCAATGCCAGATCTCTCCAATATCCAACATTCAAGAACATATCTCATTGCAATCTCGCAATATTTCCCCAATGTTCATATATGATCTTTCCCCTAATCTCTACCCGATTTCTTCAAAGATCTCCCATAAATCTCGGACGCCAATCACTCCAATTCTAACGACTCTCTCTACATCCCTCTCCTATATATAGCTCTCTAACAACACATTCTGGGAACACCCCTCAGTGAACTATAAATCAGAAACACATACTTACCACTATACATTACCAATATACACAAAGGGCGAAAAGAGGGCGGGGAGGGAAGGGGAACATCACCGCCATTAGGGGTGGAGGAAACCACCGGTGAGAGAAACGAGACAGTGAAAAGAAAGGGAGGAAGTAAGAACCTAGAGGCACAAATCGGAGGGGCTTGAATGTCGGGCAGTAAATAAAAGCCAACCAAACACCAAAAATCACTACCGGTGGATGACATTAAAAACAGAGAAGATATAAAGTAAAAAAAAATGGGTCAAGGTGGTAGCGATGCCGCCGGGAAACCGACTGGAAGTCGCTCCTCTGCCTCAGGGTATTGAAGTTGCGCTCCTCCGCTTCCTGTTAATTGCTTGTTACCACTACCACCACCGGAGTTTTTTTCCACTGGTTTCATGAAATTTCTTCTTGATTCTGGCGTTGCTTTTTAGGGACTTTTGATCAGGTCACCATCCAGTTCGACGATAAATTATGCATTTTGATTAATGTTTTGCCCTTTTGATATTTTGATATTTTGAATTTATTTTTGTCTGCTTCTTTAGGATTGTCTTACGCAGATTTTATTCTTCGTTTCTAGGTTTGACGTCACTGTTTTGCTATGCAGTTCTTTTGCCCATTTACTTTCTTAAGTTGACGTATTCAATATTACACTATATTAATATATTTTTGAATAGATATTGCACGACATGGATTTTTGAACAGATGCTATACTATTTGAAGCCTATGAAAAAATATTTATTTTTGAGGCATACAGATTGATATCGAACAGATACTACATTGGCCAATGACTTTTTAGAGGCTAATATAGTCCTTTCCCGTTACGTACTCGCTACCTCATGTCCCAGAGAAAAATGAAAGGAGATGATGATAAGCATCTATTTTTGTAAAATAAGCATAGAGCATGTGGGATTGGTACTTGGCATGGCAACCGGCCGGCCACCGTGTTCGCAGTCGTACTGATATCCCCATTATAGGATACTGATATGAGCCTAAACTTTTAAAATTTTGTTTTTCCCTTTATTATTATTATTATTATTATTATTATTGTTATTATTATTATTATTTTTATTTCATTCACTTTTTTGTTATTTATATTTTCTATGTTTTTATTAATTATATTGCTAATTCATTTTTATATTTTTTTTGTGAGGTACTTCCCGGAAAAATCCATTAAAGATGACGCTATTGGAAAAATCCAATATTTCAGAATTATTATTGTTTCCCTTTTACAGTTTTTCTCATTTTATCTTTATTTCATTTTTATTACTTTTAATTCGTATATTGGCACACTAACTAGTTTATTTCATTCACGAGGTACATCCAGACGAAGCTCTCTAAAGAAGAAGTCATTAGAAGAGATCAATATTTTATTTATTTCATAAGTAGTTATTTGTATTTAAATCATTCATTATAGTTGGTTATGTCATATTTTTAGATGTCTATTTAGTTTAATTGCTAGCTTAAAAATCTCAATCATATAGTCCAGCTGGTAAGCACATTTAGTGGAATCTAGGATGTGTCTAACACCTTCCTCCTAGATTAATTTGAACCCTTACCCGTAATTTCTAGTTTGTAGGCTAAGTTTTGGAGTCAAGTTTTAAAGTTGGCTAGAAACAAAGCAGGTGCCCTAAATGCCCAGTTAAATAAATTATTAGGTGGCGGCTCCAAGTCTTACCCATGAGTTCCAATAAGTAAAAACCTATTTTGAACTCTAGCGGTTCAAAAAAAGGGGTGTCGACAATCATCGTTCCTCTCCACTCTAAAAGGGATGATGTGTCCAAAAGAAAAAGAAGAGGGCACTGGGTGAATACGCGACTATAATCTTCAACAAGAATTGAGCCAAATAACATCGTGTACGAACTCTTAACTAATTGATCTCTTCCCATAGCATCCAGGTCAGTTGGAGAATGACTTGGATGTGTTTGGACAAGAGGCTCAGGGTTCTTTGACTATCACTACTGAGGTTTCTCTTAGATAAGGGTCATGGATAATGCCCGTTGTGTAGTGGGTGTTTGTCCCTTCTAATTCCTCTACCTCAGCATGCTTGTTGCGGCGGCTGCGTAGTACTCCCTCAAAGTGTGTTCTTCTCCTTGAATCTTCTTTATTCACCATTTAATAGGGTACTATTACCCCTATTTAGTAAGGGTACTACACCATCTGATTGAGGGTTCACGAAACTACTCGCATCTCATGTATCTAAGGCCTCCCCATTATGATGTCATGTGATATGTCGCCCATCATCACTTGGACGGACGTAAGATTTATCACCCTGGGCGCATAAATAAGTAGTACGATCTCATCGAGTGACCTCTCACTGTATTCGTTAAAGCTGGATAATTTAAATAAGCTTGGGACTGTCTGGTCCATAATCTTCACAACTTGCAATACTTCCCATTTTCGTAGGCGTTCTTCTTGTCTTCCTCGCTAACTTCACAAACCATCACGCCGATGATCGTCTTATCCTTGATTGTGGGCCTTCCAATGACAACATTGATCGATTTTTGGCTTCTGGTGGTTCGGGTACTTCTAAGTCCTTGTTCTTCGCCTGCGTTTGCTTCTCTTTGTCTGATAACAGCTCTTTGGGTATAATCATGTCTTACCAAGATTTCTATTTTTTTCTCATGGACTTCTTTTAATTCTTGGCACATTTCGTGTACAACGGCAGATTCATTCGATGCTAGATAGTTGGCTGCCACTGAGCTTCGTGGTCCATGTCCAAGTTAATCAGTCGAGCAGCTAAGGCTGGGGTGTTCCCTGAGGGCCTCTATCCATGAAGGGATTCTGGCCTTGCGACTGACTTGACGAATACTTCCTCCAGATGTTTGGCTAACGCCATTGCTATCATCATCAAGTTTTGAACTGATTGTTGCTGTTGAGCCTCGAGTAGCTTGTTGAAACCCCTCTTGAATTTGTTGTTGGCTCAGATGGACCTTTATTCCTAAGTTGGGCTTCTCGTGACTTGTTGTGGTCACTTCTTTGTGCTCTCAAGCTTGGCTCTTTGATGGTTGGCGCTTTGGCTCAATTTACCCCGCATCATGAACTTCCTTAGGGCACGAGGTACTCAGACTTCCCCCATGGCAGAACTTTATCTTCAAGCTTTATGGGTTTGCAGACACCCCACACTTGGACTCCAAACCAATCAAAACTTGGAAAACAAAGAAACTCACCAAGTAATATCCTTCAAAAGATAATAGTTTTATTTTATTTTTTATTTTTTTTACTTCTATACAATTATAATCACAGGTTGCCTCCCGAGAAGCACCTTATTTAATGTCGTGGCACGATATCACTTAACATCAACACTTTTTCCTCCAACTCGAGCTTATGTATTGCATCCTCAATTGTAACTCAACTCTCCGGTTATGCTCTTGAGGTGGCACAAGTTCTTGCATGCCAAAAACTAAGCATCTCCTTTTATGCGTAGCCGCTAACTCAGGAACATCTTCAAATTGTTGGCTATGCTCTTGACCAAGCACCAAATATACCATTTTTTATTCCATGGCCGACAAATGAGGATTGTCATCTTGCCTAGATGGTAGTTAAAATTCCATAGTGTAAGAAACATACACCTCATCCTTCAACTCTTCCACTGGCACATAAGGATCAATTTCCATGTCACCCTTTAAAAGTAATGTTGAAAGTGTATAGAATGTGTTGCAACCTGCTCACACTTCACTATATTGACATCCCCTTTATGGCACGACTTAGAGTCAACTAGAATTTAAGCTTCAATTTTTGTGTCTGACTCTAGTACCATATCTTCACCATTGGCATCTTCCCACACCATATGGCTAGATGGTTGACTTTCAATCGTTGTCTCCTCACATAAAAATTCACATTTTAGCTCTTCAACTAAAGGCATGATTTCTTCTTCTAATTCTGTGTCTTCTTGGCTAGGTTGTTGAATTCCCGATACTACAGCCAACTGATTCACTTAAGATTTTATGCGGCTTAGTTGTGCTCTACGTCTATCCCAAATCTCTATCAGGCCAGCTTCATATTTTTTCTCAACATCCTCCACTTCATTGCACCTATTATTATCATAAGAGAAAGAAGAATCATCATAATAGGGGGTCATGGAAGAATAAGACATATTATCACAACCATAATAATCGCCTAGCCACATGTAATTTCCTGATGCCATATTTTTTTTTATAAACTAAATAAATATGTACATAAATGAAGTTAATTGAACTAACAACTTAGCTATCCTAAGAAGCTAGAAATACACTATGTTCCCCCGCAACAACGCCAAAATTTTGTCATATCCAACTACGCCTTATAAAAGGGACTAAGGGGTCGCAGCAAATATAGCTCGATACTTAAAGTTCTGCGGTCGAGTCCTACAAAGAACACGACTCCTAGCAGTTAATCCAGCCAAACTATCTATTCAATCAACTTCAAGAGTATATCTTTAATATGGTTTGATTCTATCTACCTACTTCTTAACAAGCAACTAAATAACAAGGAATTAAAGATAGATTTGATTCAAGAGTTGTGAAACCTAGGACTGATTTTCCCAACTCCTAACTAGTGCTAATGTATTGTGCTATCAGTTCTCCTTGAGTCCTCCTATTGAGCAAGTGCTCCAAGTTTACAATTACCCACTTCCGTTAAGTAATCATAACTTTTACTAATCAACTATTCTAATTAACTAATGAAAATAGGGAGGACGACACTTATGGTTCACAGTAAGGATCAATATTCCTAATTAACCATTTTGACAACCTAAGCAATGCCTTTGTTTTATGTCTAAATACAGCTATGTGTTCAACCCTGACTCATGAATCTATTCCTAGTAATCACAGGAATAAAGGGGACAATTAATTGGGGATCCTATCAATTAATCAGCATGAAATTTGTAAAAAATATAGGTAGGAGGAATTAACAAGGTTCATTCATAAAACAATAATTATCATCACACAAGCATGTAGAGTGGAATAGGTCAAAACTATAAGCAATAACTATAAGCACGTGAAAATCACTGGAGATAGATGAATTGATGAGATAGAGCCTAGAATGTTAAACCCTCTCTTCTTTACCTTATTTTGATGTGGAATAGGTGAAAGTTCTGTTCTAGAGGGTTTCAAGGTGTATTTATAGTGTTATAAAAAACATAGGTAAAAATAGCCTTTTCCAGCTCAAGACAGGCCTTCATAAATTAAGCGCTAACTGTTGGCTGCGTGCCGGTACAAGCTGGGCACAAGCTCTGCTTCGTGTATTGGGTAGATGCTGGTGCAAAAGCTGCACAAGGTGCTGAATATATTCTCTGCAGGCTGGAGTTATGCTGGCACGACTTTCGCACAAGGTCCTAAGAGCTAATTTTTTGTATTCAAGTTGTGCTGGCATGACATTGGCACAATTTAACTCCAACTTCAAAATTCATTCATGTAATGCTCCAAATCATCAATTCACTTGCTAATTTCATCAAAATCAACACATACAAATTCAAACATCATTATTAAGCTAAATCCGCTATCATAAACAATTTAAACGCATAAAGATCACTAAGATAACGGGTAAAATCACCAAAATATATATCCCTTTAGCCAAATATAAACCATCTCGCTTCAGGGCTAGCTTCCCCTTTTTTTTGCTCAGGAGCCTCTCCTTATGAAAGTGCACCAAAACCCAATTACCTTTCTTCAACTCCAGCTTCTTTCGCCCCTTATTCTTCTTGGACGCCACCTTTACATAAGCTTCCTCTAAGTTCTTCCTCACCTTAGCATGTAGCTTAAGCAACGCGGCTGCCCGGCTTTCACCTTCAACAGTTACAACTACATCTCTAGGCCAAATGATAAGATCAAGTAGAATCAAATGATTAAACCCATTAACACATTCAAATGAAGTCATGCCTATCATCCTATGCACAATATGATTATATGCAAACTCCATAATAGGTAACCTATCTGTCCACATTCCAATCATACCTTTAGTCATAACTATAAGTAGAGCTCCCAAGGTTTTGTAAACAACCTCAATTTCCCCATCTATCTGAGGGTGATGAAACGTAAAAAAAAAATAGCGTGGTGCCAAGAGCACCCCACAAACACTTCCAAAAATGACTGAAGAAAATACAACACAAATTTTATGCTAAAAACACTACTTTTGTGAACTTATTCCGTTTGGTGAATTCAAATTGAACTTGTTGCTCTTTAAACAAATTAACCTTAAGAGTGAATTGCTAACTGTTCTACCAAAAGCTTAAGCTGATAAAGCCTTCTTTCAGCAGGCACAACTTAATACATGCAGCATTCTGGATCGAACCACACCCCCACCAAAGCCAACCCGAGACATATCCCTTTCCGAAGGTGGACCCACTTGTTGGACTACATCATTTCCCTTTTCATTTGGAAAGGTTCGTCTTCGAACCTGCACATGGTGTAAGCAGGATTCAAATCCGGGACCAGCTCTGATACCAAACCTTAAGAGTAACTACCAAAAGCTTAAGCTAATAGTAGAGGCGCAACCCAACTCTTATAAGCCCTCTTTTAGTAGGCACAACTTAACACGAGCCGCGTGTTGGACCGAACTCAGTCCACGCCCCTACCAAGGCCAAACTAAGACATATCCCTTTCTAAAGGGTGGACCCATTTCTAAGCGTACATCAATGAGGTAAAATCGGAAGTTTTATATGTTCTATTTTTTAAAATAGTATGCTGCCGATAACAAAGAGATAAATAGTTTCAAATGGCATAAATTCAGGTCCAGCTTGTGAAGAATTATACAAGTTAAGATGACGAGACTATTTCAAAGGAGAGAGTGCACAATGAGGAGCTATGATATTCCCTATTACCAAGTCCTTATGGAGGAGGTCATACTAAATTCTTTTACCTCTAATGTGTTTTTCTTTTTTGTAGGTACAACTTGGATTGCATTGCTTATTCTCATAATTTATACCTTGGAATTTAGCGTGTGTTTTAGTTTGTTGCAGCGTGCATTTTTCTGCATAGTTTGTTTGTGGTTGCTGAAGCTTGTGACAATGCTCGTTGAGGCGAGCATGTCTCTGTCCAGCATTGATTTGGTAGGGAGTTTTCTCGCCTGGGAGCTGGTTGAGCTGACTATTTCTCTGCTGCATTTTGAAGGAGATCGATGTCTCATTGCGCTATATTACTCCATGGAACAGTTCGAACTGTTCTAACCAAGGATAAGCCAACAATTCTCAAGGTCCTGCTGGAACAGTTTCAATGTCTGCTCCAAGTCACTTGACAGGCTGCTGTTGGTTTTTTGTTTACCTATGGTCTAGATTGCTAGCAGCTGCTCCTCATCAACTCATGCCATGATGAATTACTTGCTCTTTGCACATGCCAAGAGGAAGAAGATTTTAGTACAACTTATATTTAATCCTACATTCTTTTTAAATTATTTTCTCATTACAATAGCTATTAATTCATTTCATGTAAAGTGCTACAGCTATGTATTGCCCTTATTTTACTTGGTGGTATTAGTGCCAAATGGTGCTCATTCCAAGGAGATGGGGGTAGTAAGTTTACGTGGCGCTATTTTCGTTATAGCTAGATTATATTTAGTTTAGCATTTTTTATTCACTCAACTTGTAAATATAATTTTTTGGTGTTTGATTATTAATAAAATTGGTCGCTAGACACAATGTCCAGTTGACTCTTTGCTTAAAAAAGAAGAAGATAGTAATAGTTTACATGCTTACCTACTTAGTGTATGGGTATAAATTACACCGCCCCTAATCCGTTTTCTATATTGGTAGGAAATACTTAGTCTACTTTGTAATGGGCCAAAGGCTTCACAAATAGAATTCTAATACGATCAGGAATCAAATATGGTTAGGATATGGGCAAACTTTAGCCTATTAATACCCCCAATCACCTCATTGCAATATTGATTCAAGAAAAAATACAAGAATTCTTCTTTGTTCTTCAATATTAAGTGATTCTACGAGAAGCCTCTCTCTTTCTTCAAGGAATACAACTCATATTTCCTTTCTTTTCTATGTTATTCTTTATAATTTACTTTATTCCTTATGACCCTCTATATATTTATCTGTTTAACCTATTCAAAAAATTTTAGGCATAAATAGTTTGGCGCCCACCATGGGGCCCAGACAATTATTTATTTTTTAGAAGAAAACACACGAATCATGTAACAAGACAACAACATGCTCTTGTAAAACACTACTCATGCAGTAGATGTTGTAACGAAAGATCCCAGTGATCTCATTGGCCAAGAAGAAGATTTGCTCAAGAATCTAGTCAACTTGGATGATGATGATGATGGTGACCACAACAAGTCACGAGAAGCCAAACTTAGGAAGAAAGGTCCATCTGAGCCAACAACAAATTCAAGAGGGGTTTCAACAAGCTACTCGAGGCTCAACAGCAACAATCAGTTCAGAACTTGATGATGATAGCAATGGCGTTAGCCAAACATCTGGAGGAAGTATTCGTCAAGTCAGTCGCGAGGCCAGAATCCCTTCATGGATAGAGGCCCTTAGGGAACACCCTAGCCTTAGCTGCTCGACTGATTAACTTGGACATTGACCACGAAGCTCAGTGGCAGCCAATTATCCAGCATCGAATGAATCTGCCGTTGTACAGGAAATGTGCCAAGAATTAAAAGAAGTCCATGAGAAAAAAATAGAAATCTTGGTCAGACATGATTATACCCAAAGAGCTGTTATCAGACAAAGAGAAGCAAACGCAGGCGAAGAACAAGGACTTCGAAGTACTCGAACCACCAGAAGCCAAAAATCGATCAATGTTGTCATTGGAAGGCCAACAATCAAGGACAAGACGATCATCGGTGTGATGGTTTGTGAAGTTAGCGAGGAAGACAAGAAGAAGGCCTATGAAAATGGGAAGTATTGCAAGTTGTTAAGATTATAGACCAGATAGTCCCAAGCTTATTTAAAGTATCCGGCTTTAACGAATACAGTGAGAGGTCACTCGATGAGATCGTACTACTTATTTATGCGCCCAGGGTGATAAATCTTACGTCCTTCCAAGTGATGATGGGCGACATATCACATGACATCATAATGGGGAGGCCTTAGATACATGAGATGCGAGTAGTTTCGTGAACCCTCTATCAGATGGTGTAGTACCCTCACTAAATAGGGGGTATAGTACCCTATTAAATGGTGAATAAAGGAGATTCAAGGAGAAGAACAGACTTTGAGGGAGTACTATGCAGCCGCCGCAACAAGCATGCTGAGGTAGAGGAATCAGAAGGGACGAACACCCACTACACAACGGGCATTATCCACGACCCCTATCTAAGAGAAACCTCAGTAGTGATAGTCAAAGAACCCTGAGCCTCTTGTCCAAACACATCCAAGTCATTCTCCAACTGACCTGGATGCTGTGGGAAGAGATCAATTAGTTAAGAGTTCGTACACGATGTTATTTCGCTCAATTCTTGTTGAAGATTATAGTCTCTTATTCACCCAGTGTCCTCTTCTTTTTCTTTTGGACACTGATCCTTTTAGAGTGGAGAGGAACGATGATTGTCGACACCCTTTTTTTTGAACCGCTAGAGTTCAAAATAGGTTTTGACTTATTGGAACTCATGGGTAAGACTTGGAGCCGCCACCTAATAATTTATTTAACTGGGCATATTAGGGCACCTACTTTGTTTCTAGCCAACTTTAAAACTTGACTCCAAAACTTAGCCTACGAACTAGAAATTACGGGTAAGTGTTCAAATTAATCTAGGAGGAAGGTGTTAGACACATCCTAGATTCCACTAAATGTGCTTACCAGCCGGACTATATGATTGAGATTTTTAAGCTAGCAATTAAACTAAATAGACATCTAAAAATATGACATAACCAACTATAATGAATGATTTAAATACAAATAACTACTTATGAAATAAATAAAATATTGATCTCTTCTAATGGTACCTTGTTAATTCCTCCTACCTATAATTTTTACAAATTTCATACTGATTAATTGGTAGGATCCCCAATTAATTGTCTCCTTTATTCCTGTGATTACTAGGAATAGATTCATGAGTTAGGGTTGAACACATAGCTGTATTTAGACCTAAAACAAAGGCATTGCTTAGGTTGTCAAAATGGAGAATTAGGAATATTGATCCTTACTGTGAACCATAAGTGTAGTCCTCCCTATTTTCATTAGTTAATTAGAATAGGTTATTAGTAAAAGTTATGATTACTTAACGGAAGTGGGTAATTGCAAACTTGGAGCACTTGTTCAATAGGAGGACTCAAGGAGAACTGATAGCACAATACATTAGCATTAGTTAGGAGTTGGGGAAATCAATCCTATGTTTCACAACTCTTGAATCAAATCTATCTTTAATTCCTTGTTATTTAGTTGCTTGTTAAGAAGTAGGTAGATAGAATCAAACAATATTAAAGATATACTCTTGAAGTTGATTGAATAGATAGTTTAGCTGGATTAACTGCTAGGAGTCGTGTTCTTTGTGGGATCCGACCTCGGAACTTTAAGTACCGAGCTATATTTGTCGTGACCGCTTAGTCCTTTTTATAAGGCGTAGTTGGATATGACAAAATTTTGGCGTCGTTGCCAGGGAACATAGTGTATTTCTAGCTTCTTAGGATAGCTAAGTTGTTAGTTCAATTAACTTCATTTATGTACATATTTATTTAGTTTATAAAAAAAATATGCCATCAGGAAATTACATGTGGCTAGGCGATCATTATGGTTGTGATAATATGTCTTATTCTTCCATGACCCCCTCTTATGATGATTCTTCTTTCTCTTATGATAATAGTAGGTGCAATGAAGTGGAGGATGTTGAGAAAAAATATGAAGCTGGCCTGAAATAGATTTGGGATAGACGTAGAGCACAACTAAGCCGCATAAAATCTTAAGTGAATCAGTTGGCTGTAGTATCCGGAATTCAACAACCTAGCCAAGAAGACACGGAATTAGAAGAAGAAATCATGCCTTTAGTTGAAGAGCTAAAATGTAAATTTCTGTTGGAGGAGACAACGATTGAAAGTCGACCATCTAGCCATATGGTGTGGGAAGATGCCAATGGTGAAGATGTGGTACTAGAGTCAGACACAAAAATTGAAGCTGAAATTCTAGTTGACTCTAAGTCGTGCCATAAAGGGGATGTCAATATAGTGAAGTGTGAGCAGTTTGCAACACATTCTAGACAATTTCAACATTACTTTTAAATGGTGACATGGAAATTGATCCTTATGTGCCAGTAGAAGAGTTGAAGGATGAGGTGTATGTTTCTTACACTATGAAATTTTCACTACCATCTAGGCGAGATGATAATCATTGTTTGTCGGCCAAGGAATAAAAAATGGTATATTTGGTGCTTGGTCAAGAGCATAGCCAACAATTTGAAGATGTTCCTGAGTTAGCGGCTACGCATAAAAGGAGATGCTTAGTTTTTGGCATGCAAGAACTTGTGTCACCTCAAGAGCATAACCGGAGAGTTGAGTTACAATTAAGGATGCAATACATAAGCTCGAGTTGGAGGAAAAAGTGTTGATGTTAAGTGATGTCGTGCCACGACATTAAATAAGGTGCTTCTCGAGAGGCAACCAGTGATTATAATTGTATACAAGTAAAAAAAATAAAAAATAAAATAAAACAATTATCTTTTGAAGGTTGTTACTTGGTGAGTTTATTTGTTTTCCAAGTTTTGATTGGTTTGGAGTCCAAGTGTGGGGTGTCTGCAAACCCATAAAGCTTGAAGATAAAGTTCTGCTATGGGGGAAGTCTAAGTACCTCATGCCCTAAGGAAGTTCTTCGGGCTTAGAGCCTCAGAGAGTTTCTCTATCACCATTACTTTTATTTGTAATGCATTGAGGGCAATGCATGATTTTATGTGTGGAATGAGGAATTCTTCTTATTCGTGCTAATAATCCCCTTTGGTTTTTTTTGTGCATCGGTTCTTCTTCAAAGGAATTAGTTTGTACCAGGTATGGGTAGATATTCTTTTTAGGACTAGAGTGTAGTGGATGGATGGGATAGTCTTGACTCCACGTTGACTAGTTTTATATGGATACTTGATTTAGGGTATGTGAACTTCATGCATTTATTTTTCCAGGATCCATTTTTTCCTAGAGAAACATTGAATGTATTATTTGAAGCATATGGCCATGATGTTGACTCTAGACTTACTTGAGAGTTTGCTCGTGTTTATTTTGTTTAAGAGTGGGAATTTAGCTATTTTGATGAGTAGATTATGTGCCATGTGTGAGTGAGGATTTTATTTTCTCCATCTTTAATACTTGATGTCTAGAACTTGTCCGTTGTGTGTGCAAGGTGAAATGAGATTTTTGCTCGGTCAGGAAGTGATTTAGGCATTCCATTCATAGCCAATTTGTTTGAGTCTTCAGAGTTAGATGTTTACTAGTGAAATTTGACCTTAGCTAACCCTTTTGAGCCTGTAGCCTTTTCTTTGATAGCCATGAGGATTCTGATTTCTTGTGCTAGAAATATATGATCTTTACTTGTGGCTTTATGAGCCTAAAGGGCTAGTGAATGAAGTGGAAAAATTGTGGTTGTTGAATGAAGACAAAAGGTGCTATGAGCTAGGATGCTATTTGGAGGGATTTAGTAGAGAGAAAAAAAGTGGATGCTTTAAATATCATGCAATAATTGAAATATGAAAAAAAAAAAAAAGGTGTTAGAAACAAAAGAAAAAAATAGTAGTCCCTGTCAACAGCTCCTACCTATGCTTAACAAAAATAGTTGGTAAAAGTTGAATTTGAGCAAGTAAAAGAAAGATTGGTTGGGAGGAAAATGCTTGAATTAATTGTGGTGTATTAAAGTGCCTGGAGTGGTTAGTCACTATTACCTATATGTATCCTACCCGGCCCACTGCCTACATTACAACCAAAAAAGTCCTAATTGATCTTAGCCGAGTAGATGGACATTAGTCGATTCCTACACTAAGGGCAAACTTATGGTACGTCTTGTGTTGCATGTGAGTTCTTTTCTGAGAGTGAGTGTTTCATCTATATGTGAACTTTTTGTTCAAAATCATTCTCGTGAGTGAATTCCTTCTCTAATTTTTAATATGATTGTGAGGGCTCATAATTTACGATAATCGATCTATTTTATTAGTCTCTTGAATAAAGTGAGGACTTACATAACTTAAGGGTATTTTTGGAGTCTATTTGGAATTGGAAGATTGACTTGATGCATTTGGTTGTTTTAACAGTGTGGATCTTGTGTAAATAAAGCATGATTAGTGCATATGCAATTTGTTAAGTGCTTATATAGCTCCAAGTCATTTTGTGTATTGTTTTAGTATATCTTGTGTTCAAGGTATATGTTGCTCGAGAAGTGTAGGGTGGCGATGTTTGGCTAAAAAGATATATATTTTGATGATTTTTACCCTGTATCTTAGTGATCTTTATGTGTTTAAATTGATTAATGATAGTGGATTTAGCTTAATAATGGTGTTTGAATGTGTAGGTGTTGATTTTGATGAAATTAGCAAGAGGATTGATGATTTGGAGTGTTACATGAATGAATTTTGAAGTTGGAGTTAAGTTGTACCAATCTCATGAGAGCACAACTTGAGCAGCCAGTACGCAGCCAAGAGTTAGCGCTTAATTTATGAAGCCCTAGCTTGAGCGGGGAAGAGATGTTTTTACCTAGGTTTAACACTATAAATACACCTTGAAACCCTCTAGAACAGAACTTTTGACCTATTCCACATCAAAATAAGGCAAGGAAGAGAGGGATCAAGATTCTAGGCTCTACCTCATCAATTAACCTATCTCTAGTGATTTTCACGTGCTTATAGTTATTGCTTATAGTTTTAACCTATTCCACTCCACATGTTTGTGTGATGATAATTATTATTTTATGAATCAACCTTGTTAATTCCTCCTACCTATGTTGTTTAGAAATTTCATTCTGATTAATTGGTAGGATCCCCAATTAATTATCCATTTTATTCTTGTGATTACTAGGAATATATTCATCAGTTAGGGTTAAACACATACCAGTATTTAAACCTAAAACAAAGGCATTGCTTAGGTTGTCAAAATGGTGAATTAGGAATATTGATCCTTACTGTGAACCATAAGTGTAGTCCTCCCTGTTTTCACTAGTTAATTGAAATATTGAATAGTAAAAGTTATGATTACTTAATGGAAGTGGGTAATTGTAAACTTGGAACACTTGTTCAATAGCAAGACTCAAGGAGAATTGATAGCACAATAATATAGCACTAGTTAGGAATTGGGGAAATTAATCCTAGATTTCACAACTCTTGAATCAAATCTATCTTTAATTCCTTGTTATTTAGTTGTTTGTTTAGTAGTAGGTAGATAGAATCAAACCATATTAAAGATATACTCTTGAAGTTGATTGAATAGATAGTTTAGTTGGATTAACTACTAGGAGTCGTGTTCTTTGTGGAATTCGACCTCAGGACTTTAAGTACCGAGCTATATATGTCGCGGCCGCTTAGTCCCTTTTATAGGGCGTAGTTGGGTGTGACCAATGGTCCATTCCATTTGTTACAAAAGATCAATAACAATGTCTATGTTATAGACTTTCCAGGTGAGTATAATGTTTCTAATACTTTAAATATTTCTGACTTGACTCCTGTTGCAAGTAGTGCCGCTTCAAGGGATGATAATGGATCGATTTCGAGGACGAAATCTTCTCATGAAGGGGAGAATGATGCAGTCTAGCCTAATCAAGCCATGTTTGTGCCGTCAAGACCATTTACGAGAAGTCAAGCTAAAGAGTTTCATGATGTTCACTTCATGGGGTTGAAGAGTCAAGATGTTGTGAGTTTTAAAAAAGCGGGCAGCATGGTAGAAAAGTCAAAGAGCACGTTAGTGAGCTTGGGAATAGGGGAGGCATTTTTTGGATGAAGAGGCCGAGACTTGGGAAGCACAACGAGCAAGTGGGCGAGTGAGTTTGGGGTGCAGAGATAATTGGGCATTTTGGGCAGCAAGTGCATGCTCTCAACGAGCGAGCTAGCGAGCTAGCTTTTGGGCGTGAGAATCTTAGAAGACACGGGCAGAATTTTGTTGCTCTAAACGAGCAACTCAATGAGCTTCTTATTCTTATGTTGCATTATTGCATAGATAGACTTTTTAGAAACAATGGCATTTTATTGGTCCTACGTGGTCGTTTACATTTAGCCTATGTTGAGGCTGTTTCTTGACATTCTAGGCATTAGTTGGCTTATTTAAGCCAAAGTTAGCATTTTTTTTCCTCATTAGTTTTCCAACATATGAACTTGAGTTTACTCTCTCTCCAATGAACCTTTGTAGAAACTTTTTCTTTTGGTAATAATATGATTGAATAGCTTTTTTTCTTGATCAAACCGTTTGCAAGAGGCATTTATCCCCTTGAGGATAGTTTGCATAGCTTTTAGGTGTGATGTAGGAAATCAAATGCGGAAAAGTAAAAGGTAGGAACGAGACGTAACTCGATCACTAATCCCAAGTAGCAACGGAGAACCCGTTCTGTTACACCCCGAGAGAAGGCCAAGAACACCTACGCTAGGCAACTACCCTCGAGCTAACGTGAGCACGCAAGTAAAATGGTCGGGGGGGATTGGAAATCATCTAGATTCACTAGAGGAAGAACAAGTCCCATCAAGGTTTTCATTCAATAGAAGAGTTCAACTCTCAACACAAAGGTTTGTTTAATCATAAAAAAAAACTCCTGAAATAAACTAGCTATCTAGTTATTTATAGGTGTTTTTAGGCACCAATTGAAAGGTCTAGAATGCCCACACTTAGGCTTAGGAATAAAAGACCATGTAGGGTCAAAATAGACATAACACTAGCTAGAATCCCGTGCTTCAGCATTTTGGGCGAGGCGCCCAAGTTTGGGGCGGAGCGCCCAGCTTGTTGGGTAGTGGAGTGGCCTAGGCGGGGCGCCCAGAGTTGGGGCAGAGCGCCTCAGCCTAGGCTTCCTCAGACGGTGCGCCTGGTGTGCTGGGCGGGGCGCCTGGTGCACTGGGCTCCCCTTGCGCTCTAATCACCCGGAACGGCTTCCAATCGCTTCCTTCTTCTAGGTCCTTCCTCACCAAGTGCAAGTATACTCCTTGGATCTCCCTAGCTTGGCTCCGAGTGAAGGGTCTCGTGGTTTGTCCAGCATCATCCTCTCCTTCTTGAGAAGATTTCGTCCTCGGAATTGAAGCATCATCATCCACGACCTCTTCATCACCTACATCCATAGGAACCAAGTCACAAACATTAAATGTATTAGAAACTTGATACTCACTTGGCAAGTCTACCACATAGGCGTTGTTGTTTATCTTCCGGAGCACTTGGAATGGGCCATCTCCACGGGGTTCCAACTTCCCTTTCCTAAGATTTGGAAACCTTTCTTTTCGGTAGTGCACCCATACATAGTCACCCTTCTTGAGTTCCACCTTCTTGCGTCCCTTGTTTTTCTTGGAGGCTACCTTTGCATAAGCTTCCTCCAAATTCTTCTTTGCCTTAGCATGTAGCTCCATCAAAGCCTTGGCTCTAGCTTTTCCTTCAAAATTAACAACCATTTCCCTTGGCAAAGGGGTTAGATCAAGGGGAATCATAAACACACTCGAATGGAGTCATGCCAATCATCCTATGCACGGTACGATTATAGGCAAACTCCATAAGAGGTAACTTGTCAATCCAAGTCCCACCCTTACCTCTGGTCATGGCTCTAAGAAGAGCACCCAAATTTCGGTTCACCACCTCGGTTTGCCCATCGGTTTGGGGGTGGTGGGACGTAGAAAAAAAAAAGCTTGGTGCCAAGGGCACCCCATAAACTCCTCCAAAAATGGATTAGAAACTTGGTGTCCCTATCACTCACTATAGTTTGAGGCACTCCATGCAACTTCAAAACATTATCAATAAACAAAGAAGCAACATGTTGTGCATCATCACATTTTCTACATGGAATGAAGTAAGCCATCATGGAGAACCTATCCACAACAACATAAATGCTATCATGGCCCTCCCTAGTCCTTGGTAATCCCATGACAAAGTCCATTGATATATCCAACCACGGACTAGTAGGTACGGGGAGTGGGGTATAAAAACCATGGGGGTTCGATTTGGACTTAGCAAACTTGCACTCCAGACAAGAGTTGCAAAGTCTCTCAACATGTGTCCCCATTTTAGGCCAATGGAATTGCTCCCTAAGAATGGCCAAGGTTTTATCCCTACCAAAGTGACCCATGAGTCCCCCACAATGCGCCTCTTGCACAAGCAATTCTCTCCATGAGGACTCGGGTATGCACACTTTACCATTTTTAAAGATGTAACCATTAACCCATTGGTATTTCTCAACTCTCTCCCCCTTTTCTAGAGTTTCATGGATGCTCTTTAGCTTCGGGTCATGAGCATACATCAACTTAATGCTCTCAAAACCCATGAGCTTAGAGGTGAGACTAGTGGCAAGAGTAAACTTCCTAGAAAGCGCATCCGCCACCACATTGTCTTTCCCTTTCTTGTATTGGATAACATAGGGAAAAGACTCAATGAACTCAACCCACTTGGCATGCCTCTTGTTTAGCTTCTCTTGGCCTCTAAGATGCTTGATTGACTCATGGTTACTCTTGATTACAAATTCTCTAGGCCAAAGGTAGTGTTGCCAATGGGCAAGGGCTCTCCCTAGGGTATACAACTCCTTGTCACACGTAGAGTAATTCAAGGAGGCCTCTTTCAGTTTCTCACTAAAGTAGGCTATGGGTTTGGCATCTTGCATTAAAATACCACCAATTCCCACCCCCGAGGCATCACATTCAACCTCAAATGCCTTTCCGAAGTCGGGCAATTGCAATAGAGGGGCGGTACTCAACCTACTTTTCAATTCTTGGAAGGCCTTCTCTTGAGGCTCTTCCCAATCAAAAGGCTTGTCCTTTTTCACCAATTCGGTGAGTGGAGAGGCAATGGAGCTAAAGTCTTTCACAATCGTCTATAAAAACTAGCAAGACCATTAAAGCTCCTCACTTGAGTCACGGTAGTAAGAGTAGGCCAATCACGTATGGCCTCTACCTTAGACGCATCCACCTCCACTCCTTGGGCACTCACAACAAACCCAAGGAAGACTACCCTCCCAACACCAAAGGCACACTTTTTAAAATTAGCATAGAGCTTTTCGGCTCTCAACAATTCAAGCACTTGCCTAAGGTGATCAACATGGTCGTCTATTGATTTGCTATAGATCAATATACCGTCAAAGTAGACGACCACAAACTTGTTGATGAATGGCTTTAGAACATGGTTCATTAGCCTCATGAAAGTACCAGGTACGTTGGAGAGCCCAAAGGGAATCACCAACCATTCATAGAGACCAAACTTGGTCTTGAATGCGGTTTTCCATTCATCCCCGGGTTTCATCCAGATTTGATGGTAGCCGGACCTGAGGTCTATTTTGCTAAACACACATGAACCACTTAATTCATCTAACATATCATCAAGTCGGGGAATGGGATGACGGTACTTTACCGTTATTTTGTTCACGGACCGACAATCAACACACATTCTTCAAGTGCCATCCTTTTTGGGAACAAGGATCACGTGTACGGCACAAGGACTCAAGCTTTCCCTCACCAAGCCTTTAGTGAACAATTCATCAACTTGCCTTTGCAATTCTCTTGTGTCCTCCGGATTGCTCCTATAAGCCGACTTGTTTGGGATTTGAGATCCCGGAACAAAGTCGATTTGGTGCTCAATACCCCTCAAAGGAGGTAATCCATCCGGCATCTCATCCGGGAACATGTCCCCAAAATCCTTCAAAACATTCTCAAACACACTAGGCAAAGGTTTTGTAGAAAAATCACAATGGGAAGTAGGGATCATACCTTTGTGCACTAGGCATAGGAGAAGTTTGTTGCCATCATTTCCTCTTAGGACCTCGCCCGGTTGCATCATGGCACATATGCCACCGGTAGAAGAAGGAGGGACTGCCACCAAGCTTTCGGAAAAAGAGCTAGTCTCAACAACCGACTTAGCCTTTGCTGCCTCTCTCAACTCCCTCATCCGTTTGTAGTCATCGCTCACTTGTTTGGGAGTTAAGGGCTTTAGCACAAATTTCCTTCCTTCATGTTTGATCGTGTAAGTGTTGACACGACCATCATGAACCGCTTGCCGATCAAATTGCCAAGGCCTTCCAAAGAGAAGGTGGCATGCTTGCATTGGCACCACGTCGAACAAGTGTTCATCCACATAACTACCCATTTTGAACTTGATCAATGCTTGCTTCACCACCTTTAGCTCCCCACACTCACTAAGCCATTGTAAGCGATAAGGTTTGGGATGTTTCAAGGTAGGCAATTTTAATTGGGTAATAAGTGATTGACTCACAACATTAGCACAACTCCCCGAGTCAATGATCATAGAGCATACAACACCCATGACTCGGCATCTAGCATGGAAAAGGTTTTCCCTTTGTAAGGTCTCACTATCCTCCACTATCATTACGCCTAAACTTCTCCTCACAACTAGGAAAGTATGAGGCTCATCATCCTCCACCGTATCATCTTGATCATCATCCTCTACTCCCTCATTTCCCTCTACTTCCTCTTCCTCTGATTCACTCTCTTGTTCATAAGCACTTTCACCAACAACAATCATGGTCCTTTTCGTAGGACACTCTTTAGCAAAGTGACCATACCCCTTGCATTTGTGGCATTGAATTGAAGAAGAAGTAGGAGTATTCAATTGGGTTTTAGAATTACCTCCAACATTGGGTGTGTACTTCTCATACGGCTTCTTCACATCTTTGATAACATTTGCACCACTTGTTCCACGTGCATTTTGGAACCTTGCATTTGGAGTAGGATTCTTCCAATCTTTGGGCTTACTCATGGGAATAGGAGTGCTACTCTTGTATCGAGTGGATTTCTCTTCCTTAAGCCATTTCTCGGCTTCAACCGCATCGTTGCATAACACATACTGGTCATCATACTTGTGAAACTTCAATTGGGAGGATATGTCCCGATTCAATCCACTTCGAAATCTAATCATGGCTTGCTCATCATCTTCCCTATCCAAATCTAGGGACATTCGGATTTGCTCAAATTCATTGAAGTACTCCAAAACCGACTTGTAACCTTGCTTTAGCTCGTAGAGTCGCTTGCATTGGTCCGAACGGTATTGTTGAGTCACGTACTTTTCATCCATCACACGAATCAACTCTTCTCAGGTCACATTGATTGGCATAGCATTCCTCTTTCTACTTCTTTTGACTGATTCCCACCAAGTAGAAGCAAAGGACTCAAAAGAAGATATTACATACTTAGCCTTCTTGTCTTCGGTCATATCATTATTGTCAAATATCCTCTCCATGCCCAATTTCCATTCAATGTACTCCACCGAGTCACTACTTCCCTTGAAAGAAGGAATAGTGAGCTTCAGGCTATTAAGGTTGTTGTTATCTCGGCCCCCTTGGTGTGGCACCGGTTGCCCTCCAATGTTGCCTCCATAACCACCAAAATCTTCCCTAGCATTCCCTCCAACATCCCTACCAACTCCTATGGGTGGCCCTCGACCTCGGCCTCTACCCCTATCAACATTACGCCCCCAATTCATGGCTCTCCCATTCGGATTAGGAGCTCCATAATCATCACCTCCATATTCTTCCTCCTCCTCTTCATGAGCTTCACCCACATGCTCAAGAGGTTGCACATTTCGAATAGCCATTGGAAGTAGTTCATGCCTTTGGGGATTGCCCATAAGGTTAGGGTTGATCCCTAGACGGGGAATGCCCGTTCGTTGGGTATTGCCCAACATTTGTTCAAACCTCTCACGATCTTCCTTTACCCGTTGTTGATTAAGCAACTCAATAACATGGCTAACTTGCTCCGGGGTAAAGTTAGGACTACTTGAGCCTTCGCCGGCTTCAACTTGGACACTCGGGGTCCCTTTCTCAATTTGGACACTCGGGGTCCCTTGATCACCTTGGGCACTTGATGTCCTCTTTTCAAGAGACTCAATCCGTTAATTCATGGTATCCACCTTGGTAAGAAGATTAGCCAAAGCATCCTTGATGAAATCTAGACTTTCGTTCGCCATTGTACCTACAAAAGAACAAACGTTAGTGAAATCACCTCACACACTCCCTCACTTGAGTTCACTCGGTTCTCTCGTTTAGTGGTGGTGGATATTTCACTTGACTTGTAGTTCCAGAGCTTCACGTAGATGAGTAGCAAATTCATCAACACAACCAAACTATTCACGAGTCAAGCATACTCCGGGGTGAGTGGAGTTATTAGGGCTCAATGAATGCTAGGCACTTTGAAGTGAGGACTTGAATCAAAAAGAATCTACGAATCTTCTTGGAGTTCTACTCTCCAACTAATGCACGAATTCACCTAAAAGCAATGAAAGATTAGTGCTAATTAAGTAGAAAGATTACGTAGATAGGCACTAATTAGAGGTTAGGCAACAAAGAAACAAGCAAACCTAGAAGAAACTACCCAAATTCAGCCCTTCAGGGGTCAGGCGGAGCGCCTGAGAAATGGTGCAGCGGGGTTGGGCAGGCGGAACGCCCAAGGTTGGGGCGGAGTGCCTGGACAAAGAACAAGTCAGGCGGGGCGCCCAAAGTCTAGGCGGAGCGCCCGGACGAAGAACACCTGGGTTTTTTTACTCCGTGTTCTTTGATTTCAATCCACTTTCTAGGCCGATTCCAACGTGTTTCGCCCAAATTAAAGGTACCCAAAGTTGTTCCTTGATACAACCTTCAAATCCCAATCAATTTCATACCCAAACAACCAACAAACAAGGTTCAATCGAGATTCAAAGTTTTCAAGTTGGGGGTTTCAACATGGGTTTCAAGGTTCAAGAGTGGGTTTTGATTCTCCAAAAATAATATTACCGAACTCCGAATCACACGATTCTTGTTTCAATTTGTTCGATTTTCAAAGAAGATCAAACCCGGTAATCAATTCCAAAACCCCACAATCACACAACCCAAAATCAATCAAATTCATCAAGAACAAGGGTTTGGGAGGGTTTATCAATATTTGGGGTTTCAAGTTTTCAATCCAATCCAATCCAAACAATTTTAGTACCCAAACGTTGGGTTTTCAACAAGGATTAAGAATCTATAACACCCACAATAAGAATCGAACATACCAAAAAGTTACACCAAGTTTTGAATTTTTGAGTTTTCAATTTTTTTTGTAATTTCCTTCTTTCAATAACTTCAACAACAAGAAATCTAAAGAAACTAACCTAAGCACGAAGAATCAAGGGTCGGGGGTTCATAGAAACGAAACCCGAGCCTTGCTCTGATACCAAATGATGTAGGAAATCAAACGCGGAAAAGTAAAAGATAGGAACGAGACGTAACACGATCACTAATACAAAGTAGCAACAGAGAACCCGTTCCGTTACACCCCGAGAGAAGGCCAAGAACACCTACGCTAGGAAACTACCCTCGAGCTAACGTGAGCACGCAAGTAGAATGGTTGGGGGGATTGGAAATCATCTAGATTCACTAGAGGAAGAACAAGTTCCATCAAGGTTTTCATTCAATAGAAGAGTTCAACTCTCAACACAAAGGTTTGTTAATCATCAAAAAAAGCTCCTAAAATAAACTAGAAATCTAGCTATTTATAGGTGTTTTTAGGCACCAATTGAAAGGTCTAGAATGCCCACACGTAGGCTTAGGAATAAAAGACCACGTAGGGTCAAAATAGACATAACACTAGCTAGAATCCCGTGCTTCAGCATTTTGGGTGGGGCGCCCAAGTTTGGGGCGGAGCGCCCGGCTTGTTGGGCAGTGGAGTGGCTTCTTCAGGCGGGGCACCTGGTGTGCTGGGCGGGGCGCCTGGTGCACTGAGCTGCTCCCCTTGCGCTCTAATCACCCGGAACGGCTTCCAATCGCTTCCTTCTTCTAGGTCCTTCCTCACCAAGTGTAAGTGTACTCCTTGGATCTCCCTAGCTTGGCTCCGAGTGAAGGGTCTCGTGGTTTGTTTGGCATCAAGGTGCCTTTTTATTTCAACAAGGAGGTAGATAGACTCGTTCCTATGTATTGCCTTCTTAAAATTCAAATTGTGTCACCGATTGATCCGATAAAGCAAAGCAACCTGGCCCACAACTCTTTGTGTTGGGGCTTGATTCCCAGCCGAGATAACCATTTCATTCCTCCCTGGTCCTTAGTTTTAATCAATTCTTGTTTAATCTTTCATCACTCATAGGATCTCATCACACTGTCAATGTAAGTTCTTGTTACATGCTCTTCTATGAAAAACCTTGCATGCAAAATATAATAAATAAAATAATAAGAGAAGAAAACAAATAAATTTGTAATAATGCGTGTGCATAGGAACGGAAATTCACATGTCATTCTTTCATATAGTACAATGCAAAAAGTTACTATCAAAATTTTATGAAGAATATGGATCAGAATAGCACGCCAACACTCAATATATAAGCCATTCAGGACCAAGTAAACAAACATATATTCATGAATGTGTCCTCTTGGGAGATTATGAATCAGTAAAGTTTTAACCTTTTGATCCCTTTTAGACTTCTTTCATAATATCTCAAATTGTGATATTTGACCTTGATTCGTCTCCTAAACTAAGTTATAACATATTTTTTACCATCTAAAGTTAATATTGCTTGGATTCTTAAGTTTTCTTAGATATTAAGATTTAGTACCTTTTTCAAATAAGGTAACATTTAGTACCAAAAATGTTAGCTAATTTTAAAAGTCTTAAATAGTAGGAAACTAAGTAAATGAAAATTTTATCCAATATAAAATCTATTTTTACATGGTAAAAGATGAACGATATTTTACTAAGGCCTTCGTGTTTTTAGAAAAGTATAGATAAAAATTTTCCATTTATGATAAATTTAAAAGTTATTCTTAAATTCATGTGAATTTAAAAGGGTATATGATGACATTTTGAACATGTTATGGCGTTTTTATTTCTATTTTGGATAATGTTTATAGCTTATATAATATTTGAAAGTTCTTTTTTTTTCTTTCCCTGATAAAAAAGATGAATTCTTATCATAAAGTTTGTCAAATAAAAGCAAGTCTTCCTGGTAAAATTCTTAAACTTTCCTATCACAGAAATCTTTTACAAAAGGCACTTGTAAGTACCGTAAAATTTATCGAACTCTTCCGTCTTAAGTTTCGTATCCCAATTAACATGACATCAGGCCCTTAGGCTCCAATTCCCAAAGCCACCTTTCCTGATCACAAAATGAAACTAATTATAGGAAGAATTGTTAGAACTCCGAAGAGCCAAAACGGCCATCTTTGTCTATATGATTGGTATATATGACCCTCCAGGGTCATTAAACCACGTGGCAGTGATACCCAGTGTCTTTGCACCATGTATGCGTCTGTCGTGATCTTGTCTTCAACTCCATTTGTTTCAGTTTCTCTTTCTTTGCACACAGCTTATAACGTGTTAAGAAGGGGCGAAAAGAGGGAAATGTGTATCAAACTCACTTGTTCTTCTTTCCCAACATTTGGGGTTATGCCTAAAGTGTGGGGCTGCAGTCAATAAAGTTATTGGTGCTGGATGAATGTGTCTCATTGGATTAAGCTACAAGCTAAACCTTGTTAACCGCATGCTTATTGTATACTTTATAAATATATTCTATTTCTGGAAAAGTGAGGTCAGCCATCACTGTGGTTGCTCAGCATTTCACGTCAAAGCATATACGCTTTCGCTTATCTAGATGAATCACTTATCAGCAAGATTATCGTATTCATATCTCATATCTGCCTCACTCCATGGGCAAGTTGCGGCCTTTTCTAGACTGGCAGAAAGCTCTCGGAGCCCTCTGTATTCTCCAATGGAGATGTTCCTTGGACCAGTTAATTTAGTAAGGGTAGCTTCTTCATTGTTTTTTCTTTCAACTACAATAAACGGTTTGAAAACTGTAACGACCTAGAAATCTCTAATAACATGAATGTTTTATTTTATATTTTAATTAATGACTTAGATAAAATATTATGGTGAGATAATACAAATATATATAATGATTTGATAAGTTTTAAGGATATTTATGAATGGAAGAGGTTAATTTTGTATGCTTTGTAATTATTTCGGCAAAGAAAGAGGACGCCAATAACACATAATCTAACTCTAAATAATTATAGAGATCAACCTATAAAGAATTTGAAAAATGTCAAAACATAAAAGTTGTAGCCTTTGAGTTTGGGTTCTAACGCGGCAACCCTTGTGCCATTTGGACATTTCCATATATTAAAAAAAAAAGAAAAAAAAGAGTATTTTACTGGAAGCTCTGTGGCAATGTACAAATTTAGTAGCGCGAAATACAACCTACGCAATCTGTTGGGCTTATACATATAGAGTTCGAGCAGCATGTTCTTTCTGGGGCAAAAATTGAGCCAGGGTTTGAAGTATGGAAAAATTGAAGCTTGGGGAAACAAAATTATCTCATTAAGCGGAAACAAAATTATACTACAAAAAAAAAAAAAAGTTAAATTACGGAGGTCGTTTTGTATCGATTAAAAAAACAGCCGTTAATATTATATTTTACGGCGATTTTACCGACAGTCATACCAAATGCATTTAAAAGAAGACTTTAGCGGCGGTTTATGCTATTGGTATCCGCTTTAAATACAAAAGTATGTTATGGCGGTTTATCTTCATTTAACGGCTGTTCAAAAGCATTGGAACTTTGGCAGCGATTTCTTTGGAATTTAACGGCAATTTTTCTGTTTTTTTTTTTTTTTATATAAATTATATTTTTTTAGAAAACTAGCTTAAAAAAAAATATCAGCTGAAAGTTAAAGAAAATTAACTTTATAATATATATCTAAAAGTTACTTCTTTATCTATTATATTATATGTTTGCTATTTTTCATTTTCATTTTCATTTTGTAGGACTAATTTTTGTATATATATATATATATATATATATAAAGAATGCAACAAAAAAGTTCTTTCTCATGAAGTTAATGATGTCAAAAGTAGAAATGAGAATAGAAATAACACAATTCTTTAACGAAGAGGCAACAGAGAGTAACAAGTTATTGGAAACGCGGGAATATTTGACAAATTTTGGATGATTTTCATTTTTTTTTTTAAATAAACATCCCAAAGCAGGATGCTTGTTTATTTCAAACTAAGAGGGATTACATTGTGATGATAGAACATCACACAAAAGAGACTGACTTGCAGCCTAACTGTGCATACTTCAACTAACATAGAAGTTTGCTCTGTCATACCTAAGTCTAATGCTTGGCAATTGAATTTTGTCCAAATAATAATATCCTAATGCTTCATTTGGAATCTGTTGCCAATGATGAAACAGTTTAGGACTATCAATTGTTACAGCATTTTTAGCTAAACTATCAGCTACATAATTTGTTTCCCTATAACAATGCTTGATCTCACAGTTTACTTGGGACAAGATCTGAAATATGTCATCTACGAAAGGCTTTATCTTCAAGTTGTTGCAGCATCCATCTTTTAACATGTTAGCAACCATCAGAGAGTCTATTTTCAGTGTGCAGTCTGTGATTCCATTATCTAGGCACAATTGTAATCCAAATTTTGCAGCCAATGCTTCAGCTTGATCATTTGAAGAGAAGCTCACTGGTACTGAAAAGGCTATGATCAGTTCTCCATGTTCATATCATCATGGTCCTAAGAAACCTCGTATTATTGCCCTAGAGTTCGATAACAAAGACTCGCGACGAGTTGATGCAGGGTAATCACGGAAGGAAAATAAAAAGGATAGGAGCAAGACGGATCTTGAACTCCCTACATAGTAGCTACGAGAACGGGTCTCGTAACACCCTCGATTCGGGTTAGGAATAACCCAATACTATTCGAACAGTCCTCAAGACGCACTCGGGTCTTGCAAATAGTCTGGTCAGGTTGGAATGAGACTCAACTAGATCCACTAATTGGTTTTAAGCCAAAAGGTTCATTCATTTAAAGAGTATTCTCATCTCTCAAGTGTTTGTATTTAATAATCAAAGTAAGCTAAAATGAAATGGAAAGGGCTTTGAGGTATTTATAGAGTTTTCCCCAAGCCTATCTAATGACTAAAATGCCCCACAAGTTAGGTTTAATGAAATAGACCACGCAGGGTCAAAGTAGTAAACAACTAGGCAAAATCTCGGATGGAGGCTCAGGCAGGCGGAGCGCCTCAACTTGACTCGAATTTGTGCAGTAGCCTTTCCAGGCGGAGCGCCTGGCTCCAAGGTGTCACAGGCGGACCTCCTAGGCTCTTGGACGGAGCGCCTATGCTTGGGTGGTCTCGATGCTTCTTCAAATCACTCTTAAAGCTCTTGAGTTCTAGTCCTTTGCATTCTTCAAGCTTGGAACACGTTGAAAAGTGTCTTGGCTCGATTTGCCCCGCATCATCCTCCCCTTCTTGAGAAGATTTCGTCCTCGAAATCAAGGCGTTCTTTTCCATGGCATCATCATCTTCTCGGGTGCCCAATGCTCTCCTCCTTAGTTCTTCTTCAACATCACTTTGACATAGGCTTCTTCTAAGATCTCCCTTGCCTTAGCATGGAGCTTAGGACCTACAAGCAACGACAAGCAAACATAAAACCTCCCGCTTTGAAAGTAGGTTAGTGCAAAAATCTGTGGAAAATACACTCTTATAGTATAACCAAGCATCAATAACAATGACAAAGATTAAGTCTCCAAGGAGAACAACAAGTACTTGGTATAATGAAAACATGCACTCAACACAAGAATGAGCAACTATGTCATGGGAATAAGGGAAATGTAAGATCAAACTATCAAATTCCCTTTGATCCTTAAGCTCACGATCAACACACCTATCCTTCCTCAATGTGTGATCAATATGTGGGATGGAGTAAGTTAACTAGTATCAACTACTCCACTCCCCCCTTTTAGAACATACTTACTCACACCAAGAGGTTTCTTTTCACCTCCAAATTCATCACCTAAGCAACCCTCCTCATAAGGCAAACTCTCAAGAAAGGTATTGATAATGACCTCTTCTTCATCGTAACCCCAACAACTAAAAGTAGGGTCACTCAAAGAGTCATTCATCTCACTCAAGGTCTCAAACAATGAGTTGCCTAAGAAGTCAAATCCTTCACACCATGGAGGTTTTACCTTACTAACAACCCTAGTCCGATACAATTCACTACCACAAATGAAAATGCCTTCAAACAATGGATTGGTAAAAGCATGCATCTCAATTTCATGATCAAATAAAGGCAAGGTATCAAGACTAGGTTCATCACTCACACTTGAGGAGTCATCAGACAACCTTGTCCAACTCATGCAATTTGGACTCCTCAAGATCACTACCATCCTTACCATAACACATAGGCCCACTAAAGAGAAGCATACAACCAAGGGTATGATCAACTTCGTCATCTTCCCCTTCATCAAAAATTGGTGGTGTGTCATAGTGAAGGCCACAATCAAAGTCAACTATCACATCTACACTAGAGAGAGGTTCAATGAACAATGAGCTCACATCATAATGTGGCTTAACACCTGTCTTAACTAGTGATACACAACCACACACAAGTTAACTACTAGAATTTTTACTAGTGGTATATTTACTAAATGCATCACAAGCACCAACTAGATTTGAGTCATCACAAGACAAGTAGCTAGTAGGCTCATGAGAAGGTGAAGAAACACTTACAATTGAGTTACTTCCTTGAGTACTCACATCACTGGAGTGCCATGTTCAACTCCTCCTCCATGAATCTCACATTGAAGATTTTCGTCCTCTTGTCTTTCCTCCAAGGCACATTGTTGAGACTACAATGGCTTGACTTCAAAGGTACCTACACAAGAGCTAACACAAGAAAAGGTTAGAAGATGAAGAATAGTTAAAAAAATGGGTACTCTTACTCTCAATTTTTCTTTCCTATCCTCTCCTTTCTCTCATTTTCCCCTCAAGGTCAAGTGTAGTTTGTGGTGACAATCCACTCACATCACTCGTCACATCCTCTCCTTTTTTCTCTCTAGGATTTTCACTGGTCACTCCCTCACATCTCTTTTTCTTTTGTCTCTCATGTTCAAGTACAATGGAATGAGACTCAAGATGGTCTTCATTTGGAGTAGAGTGACTCTCATTTCAAACTTATAATGGTAAGACAATAAGATTGTTTGCTTCTGGCTCAAGTACTATAGGTGACTTAGCTTTAGCCGCTTCCCTCAACTCCCTCATACGCTTGTAGTCTTCCCTCACTTGCCTCGGTGTCAAAGGCTTGAACACATATTTCTTTCCCTCTTGCTTAATCCTATAGGAGTTGGTTCGGCCATCATGTACCACACACCTATCATATTGCCATGGTCTCCCAAATAAAAGGTGGCAAGCTTGCATTGGGACCACATCAAACATGATTTTATCTCTATAGTTTCCAATGTTGAACTCTATCAACACTTGTTTCAACACTTTCAACCCCCCACACTCAATCAACCATTGTAAACGGTAGGGCTTTTGATGATTTAGAGTGGGCAATTTCAATTGGAAAATCAAGATTTGGCTCACTATGTTAGCACAACTTCCCGAATCAATTACCATTGAACACACTTGCCCCATCACACGACATCTAGCATGAAAAAGGTTCTCTCTTTGCACATTTTCTACCTCCTCTTCCATGAATATGGTGCTCAAACTCCTCCTAACCACAAGAAACAAGTTAGGATCTTCTCCTTCCTCTATTGCCTCTTCACTAGAAACTACATCACCCTCCTCATTTTCGGGCTCACTCTCTTGTTCGTAAACCAACCCATCTTCCATCACAATCATGACTTTACGGGTGGGACAATCTCTAGCAAAGTGGCCATACCCCTTACACTTATAGCATTGAGTAGAAGAAGAAGTAGGAGTATTCAATGGAATTTTAGAGTTACCTCCCACATTTGGTGTTGACTTTTCATACGTCTTCTTTACATCTTGACTTGCACTAGCACCACTTGTGTTTAGAGTCTTCCATTCCTTTGGCTTACTCACGGGAGTAGAAGTAGTACTCCTATAGCGGGTGGACTTCTCTTCTTTGAGCCATTTCTCGGCTTCACCCGCAGCCTCAAATAGATCATGATGAGAAGAAAACTTGTGAAACCTCAATTGAGAGGCTACCTCTCTGTTCAAACCACTCTTGAATCGAATAAAGGCTTGTTCATCTTCCTCCACATCCATGTCTAAGGTCATTCAGATTTTCTCAAACTCATTGTGGTACTCTCCAACCGTCTTATATCCTTATTTCAACTCATAAAGCCGCTTGAGTTGGTCTTGACGATATTGGTGAGTCACATATTTTTCATCCATCACACGAGTCAATTCACCCCCAAGTAAGGTTCACGGGCAAAGCCTTCTTTCTTTTTGACCTCTTGGTTGTTTTCCCACCAAGTGGAAGCAAAACATGCAAAGGAAGATATAGCATATTTGGCTTTCTTCTCATCGGTAATGTCATTCGTATCAAACACTCTTTCCACTGTTAACTTCCACTCAAGATATTTAATCGGATCACTACCCTCCTTGAATGTAGGAATAGCGAGCTTCACACTATTGAGATTATTGTCATCACGGTCCCCTTGGTAAGGTTCCGGTTGGCCCCCACAGTTCTCACCATAAGCATCATAATCCCTTCTAACATTCCCCATGGGTGACCCTCGACCTCAGCCTCTACCCCTATTCACTTCCCGGCCTCCATTCATAGCTCTCCTACTCGGATAGAGAGCTTCATAATCATCAACATCAAACTCGACCTCCTCCCCTTCTTGAGCTTTATCAACTTGCTCAAGAGGTGCAATGTTTCTATAAGCTCTAGGGAGTTGGACATTTCCTTGGGGATTGCCCAAGTTGTGGAGAATGCCCACTTGTTGGGGATTGCCCAACACACGCTCATTTCGAGCAAGATCATCCTTTAGCTTTTGTTGCTTAACCAATTTGGCAAATTGTTTTGGGGTAATGGTTGAGCCACTTGTACCCTCACTGGTTTCAAGTTGGACACTCAGGGTCCTTCTTTCAAGATTTTCAAGCCTTGGGCTCATGCCATCCAACTTGGCCATTATATTAGCCAATACTCCCTTAATCGGATCATCACCTTCACTAGACATGGTACCTACAAAACAAGCAAACGATTAGTAAAATAACCTCACACACACACCTCACTTGAATGTCACTCGGGTACACTCGTTTAATGGTGGAGGATATATCACTCAAGCTTGAACCAAAGGTATCACGTAGTTGAATCACGTCCTAATCAACAACTAAACAATCCACAAGATCAAGCACTCTTCAGGCTGAGTGGAATTAATGAGACTCGATGGACGCTAAGCTCTTTAAGTGCGGACTTGAAGCAATTAGTTCTACGAGTCTTCTTCGAGTTCTACTCTCCACTAAGCATGATTATCCTAAAGGCTCAAATTATTAGTACTAATCTAGTAGCAATGTTACTCTAATAGTACTAAACGGATGCAATGCAATCAAATAAAACACAAAAACCTAGAAGAAAACTACCCAAAACAACGCTACAGGGTCAGGCAGAGTGCCTAAGCGTCAGGCGGAGCAGCCTAGGGCAGAGCGCCTAGCAAATTGACCAGTAGCCAATTTAGGCGGAGCGCCCGAAATCTAGGCAGAGCACCTAGGTCTGTTCTTCAGCTTTTTCCAACTCCGTGTTTTATCAATTTTCACCCAAACTTTTCGATGATTTCACCTTGTTTTCCCAAAATCAAAGGTACCCAAAGTTGTATTACACTAATATCAACAAACCCCAATGATTTTTAACATCAAATACCCAATAACATGATCACAATCAAGTTCAAAGCCCTTTAAGCTAGGGTTTCAAAAGTTGAGATTCAAATTTTCAAATTCTTGTTTCACAAAACATATAAATGTGGTACCAAATCAATGGGTAATCATCAAAGAACAAATCCCGATACAAATCATCGAATGGGTCATCATAATAAAAAGGGCTAGCAACTTTTTGTATTTTTCAATTGTTTTATATTTTCTTCTTTTTCAAACACCAACAACAAGAATCTAAAATAGAAAATAACGTAGGTATGATGAAAAAGGATCGAGGGTTTGTAGAGAGAAATCCAGAGCCTTGCTCTGATACAAAACTGATGCAGGGTAATCACGGAAGCAAAATAAAAAGGACAGGAGCAAGACGGATCTTGAACTCCCTATGAAGTAGCTACGAGGAACGTGTCTCGTAACACCCTCGATTCGAGTCAAGAACAACCTATAGTATTCGAATAATCCTCAAGACGCACCCAGGTCTTGCAAATAGGCCGGTCGGCTTGTAATGAGACTCAACTAGATCCACTAATTAGCTTCAAGCCAAAAAGTTCATTCATTCAAAGAAGATTCTCATCTCTCAAGTGTTTGTGTTCAATGATCAAAGTAAGCTAAAATGGAACGGAAAGGGCTTTGAGGTATTTATAGAATTTCCCCCAAGCCTATCTAATGACTAAAACTCCCCACAAGTTGGGTTTAATGAAATAGACCATGCAGGGTCAAAGTAGTAAGCAACTAGGCAAAATCTCGGATGGAGGCTCAGGCAGGCGGAGCGCGTAGGGAGGCAGGAAGAACGCCTCAACTTGACTCGAATTTGGGCAGTAGACTTTCCAGGCGGAGCGCCTGGCTCCAAGGTGTCACAGGCGGACCTCCTAGGATCTTGGGTGGAGCGCCTAAGCCTGGGTGGTGTCGATGCTTCTTCAAATCACTCCCAAAGCTCTTGACTTCTAGTCCTTTGCATCCTTCAAGCTTGGCACACGTTGAAAAGTGTCTTGGCTCGATTTGCCCCGTATCACGAGTTCTATACCTCCATTACGATGCCTTGATAATTACTCTGCAGGTACATGACGCTCAGGTCAAACGTGTATTGGTAGATCCAGGCAGCTCGGTGAACATCATTCATGGGAGGTCGTCTACCAGATGGAGGTAAAAAACCAGATAATTCCTATTCCATACACAGTTAACCAGCTCCAACAGCTCCACCGAAAAGTCTGTAGAAGAAATACTCCTTCAGATACACCTTCCAGGGGCAGCAAGGGTAGCGTCCTTCCAAGTGATGACACACAATCTCTCCCATAAAATTATCTTGGGAAGACCTTGGATTGACAAAGTATTCTTAGTGCCATCTACTCTTCATCAAATCCTTAAATACCCGACTCTTTAGGGGGTGAGAGAGATTCGGGGGAGCAGAAACTCTCCCAGAGCTGTTATGTAATCGCCGTGACATGAACGATCAAGAAGGAAATGAAGAACCAAAAGAAAAAGTTAGATAAGTTGCTTGGCCCTTGTCTAGTATCCAGCATACCTTTTGAGTTCGAAAGTCACGAAGAACCTAGATCCCGAGAGTCGGCCATAGTGCCCCCAGACCTGCATGAAGAATAAAAACCCACCAAAGGTACGATCGACAACCTCGATCTGGTGATTTCAGATGAGAGGTTCCCATACAAGAAATTTTACGTGAGGAAAAAACTCTCGACCGAAGCCAAATAAATATACGCTAACTTCAAGCGCGATCGGTCAGTCACATTCACCTAGACACACACTGATTTGCCCGGAATATCAACTAGCATCATTACACATAATTTAAATGTTTACCCCAAATTTAAGTCGGTCAAGCAGAAGAAACGACCGATCAGCCATGAAAAGGGGTAGTGCACGAGGAAGTTAAGAAGTTGTTAAATAACGGTTTCATTCGCGAGGTTCACTACCCTGATTGGCTATCCAATGTTGTGGTGGTCCCGAAGAAGAATGGGAAGCGGAGAATGTGCATCGACTTTACAGACTTGAATAAAGTATGCCAAAAAAACTCCTTCCCACTGCCTAACATTGATCAACTTATCGATTCAGCGGTGGCTCATGAGGCTCTAGTTTTTCTTGATGCATACCTGGGATATAATCAGATCCTCATGAATCCGGATGATCAAGAGAAGACTTCTTTTATCACAGGTAGGGGGACTTATTATGATAAGGTAATTCCTTTCGTTTTGAAAAATGAAGGAGCAACCTACAGAGATTAGTGAATCTGATCTTTAAAGAGCAGATTGACAGGACTATGGAGGTTTATATCGATGACATGATGGTTAAGTCAGAATTTGACAAGGATCACATCAGCCATCTGGAAATAGCATTCGACATCTAGGACAAGTTCGGTATGAAGCTTAACCCAGAGAAGTGTGCCTTAGGCGTATTCTCCAGGATGTTCCTTGGATTCATTGTCTCCAACAGGGGCATAGAAGCAAATCCCGTGAAAATTGAAGCAATTGAGGCTATACCAGAAGTTTTAAAGAGTGAAGAGAAGGTGAAAAGACTCAACGGCCAGATAGCCGCACTCAGCCATTTTATCTCACGGTCCTCTGAAAGGTTTCATCAGTTCTTCAATGTCTTGAAGAAAAATAAAACCTTCGAGTAGACAGAGCATTATAGCAAGATGCTTCGAGAGCCAAAGCAGTATCAGGCCAATCCCCTATTTCTAACAAAGCCGCGTAAGGGAGAGCTATTATTGTTGTACCTTGCGGCGTCCGATGTTGCCGTCTCTGCTATTTTGGTACATGAAGGAAAGGGAGTGCAGTCGCCAATATACTACATCAGCATATCTCTCTTGGATGCAAAAACCAGGTACCAGCATCTGGGGAAAATAGCACTTGCCCTTATTATGGTAGCAAGGAACTTGCTGCCATATTTTCAAAGTCACATGATTATTATGGTCTCCTTTTTCCCTTTGCGGACCATTTTGCACAAACTAAAACTCTCGAGTAGGCTAGCAAAATGGCTCGTCGAGCTAGGAGAATATGATATCATCTATCAACCATGCACGGCCATCAAGTCCCACGTACTCGCGGACTCTATTGCCGACTTTAATACCGACTTAATGCCAAAGGTCGAGATAGAGCGTAAAATAATAGAGGGTGTTACCTCCGGAGAATGGATGATCCACACCGACAGGGCCTCAAATGTAAAAGGTGTCGGGCTTTAGTGATGAAATCCCCAACTGAGAACAATTTTTGAAAGGCTGTAAAGCTGCCCGCCAATGACAAACAATAAAGCAGAATATGAAGCAGCAATTCAAGCTTTGGAATTAAGCTACCCCCAAATGACAAACAATGAAGCAGAATAAGAAGCAGTAATTCAAGCTTTGGAATTAGCTTACATATTGTGGGCCAAGGAGATCAGTCTCAACAGCGACTCCCAGTTGGTCGTCAATCAAGTAACTGGAGCCTATGCTACCAAAGATGCCCACATGGAGGAGTACTTGGGAATGGTGCGTAAGAGTTTGAAGAATTTTCGAAAATGGAAGATCAATCAAATACCAAGGGAAGAAAATACGGAGGCTGATGCCCTCGCCAGTGTAACGGCCACCATAGATATGAGTGCAGACAACCAGGATCCGTAATTTAGTTAACTTACGGGGACGTCAAGCGCCATGAGGTCAATGCCACGGGATCAGTATGGGATAAGCGGCACCCGATCATTAAATACCTGGACAATCTCTAGCTCGCAAATTAATCAGGGCGGGTTACTTCTGGGCCCGAATGGAAGATGACGTGAGCAAGTTCGTTCGTGCATATGATAGTTGCCGGAGATTTTTCCATATACTTCATTAGCCAGCGGAGCTGTTATATTCTGTGATAGCCCCATGGCCTTTCATGAAATGGGGAATAGATATCGCAGGGCGCATGCCTAAAGCGACCGGTTGTGTCAAGTTTTGCTTATTACGACATATTGTTTCACCAAATGGGTCGAAGCTACGGCCTATGTTTGAATCCGAGATCAGGAGGTGATACAGTTTATATGGAAGAACATCATGTGCCGTTTCGGCATCCCAACAGAAATCACTTGCAACAATGGACCTTAATTCATGGGCGACAGGATCACCGATTTCCTAGAAGAATGGGAGATAAAGAGAATAACCTCAACACCTTACTACCCATCAACCAATGGTCAAGCTAAATCTTCAAATAAAACAATCTTTGAAAGCCTGAAGAAGCGACTCAAGGAAGCCAAGGGCAAGTGGCGAGAGGAACTGTCAGGAGCTTTATGGGCTTACCGCACTACATCCAAGGCCAGCACGGGGGAAACTCCATTCTCACTAACATACGGAACAAAAGAAATTATTCCCTTAGAGATTGGAGAGTCCAGCTTGCGATGGCCGTTTGCCGAGGAAGAATCGAACAACGAAGCTTTGAAAGCTTCACTAGACACCTTAGACAAACGACGGGATATAGCAACCATACGCCTCGCAGCCTAGAAGCAACAGGTGGAGCAGTACTACAATGCACGGGCTAACCTGCGTTCCTTCAATGTAGGTGATCTTGTCCTTTGCAAAGTCAGTCAAAGCACCAAGAAAGCCAGCGCAGACAAATTAGCAACAAATCGGGAAGGACCTTACAGAGTCTGAGGCATAGCTTGAAAATGTGCGTACATTCTTGAAGATATGAAAGGAACAACCATTCCAAATAATCAGAATATCTCTTGGCTTAAAAAGTACTACTCTTGAAAGGCTAGCTGGGCGCATATACTCGAGACATGTATTTTCTCCTTTCTTGTTACTTTAATTATTATCATTATTTCATACCTGGCCCTTAGCCTTGTTCTTTATGTATCATATGGCTCAATGCCCTATTCATCAATACTACTATTTTACTTAGTCAATTTTATAATTACAATTCAGATCCATCTACGATCCAACTATTCATAGCCTCGGGCAGAGCTAAGTTGAGGCAATACACCCACTTTTCACTACAAAAAGTAGGGTAAACTACTTGCTTAGAGCTAGATCATTTCTAGCTCAGCCACCTGGCATTATTCGTAAGTGAACTTGTCAATACAACAAGTTGCACCTACATATCGGTGGGGACGCCCACCTGCATAGTACCAGAAAGTCTTAAATACTTGAGTATACAAGTGCAGACGTTCTAGTTGGAATGCAAAAATGCTCTGTTCCTACAAGAACTAAAGTCATTCCATTGTTGGTGCAAAGCGCCCCTCAATGCCCACGCCCGTCTTTTAAAGACACTAGCCCAGAAAGACATACAAAACATGCTGCTTAACTATACATATGCATAAAATGTTAATGAACGTGTGTTTCATTAATGACAAACAGCCCGTAGGCTCATAATGTATAATTAGTTCTTCCTGAATACAACATTGTTCATAACAATTGTTTAAAAAAAAAAAGGGAAAGTTAAAATTTGCAAGTTCCTCCGAATTTGCACAGCCAGAGACTCTTCATCTTGATTGTTGCTCTTGCACCGAAGTCTCTCTTTGCACTTGGAAGGCGAAATTTCCAACTTGATACCCCAAGCAGCAACATATTTGTGACGCTGTGTCACGGGAGTTGGAAAAGGCAGTCCAACTGAGGAATCCCTCAATAGAACAGCGGAGGAAGCAGAATGCGGTCCGAGACTTAACTTGAATTCACTTGGAGAGACTACAATGAGAAACCCTCGATAGCCGTGGGAATGCCATATTCCCTATTTACCCCGGAAGACTGGAAGTAGATGCAATCCCCAAAACCGCAGAACAGGGCAGATCTATACAGCGACCCTAAATGTTGTGGGTATGGAGAATGTTCTCAGGTATCAACCGCTCGAAGAAAGAGAGGATATCCCAGGGACCCGCTCCTAGTTCAAGTGGAGTTGCTTCCGGGACTATGACCCATGGTAACCAAAAGACGAGCAGATGTAGGAGCCCGCTGGGTTGGTGAATTTCTGCTGACAAACCATGTATGACAAGAGGAATATCACAGCAACTGTCCTGTTAGAAGGAGAGAACCATAATCAGTGCACAGGCCACACTGAAGACATTCCGAAGAACATCATTAGAATCCTGATCAAACTTCATGACTCGGGGGACTTCGTTCGTCCGTTCATTGATGGAGAAAAGAGAAAGAAAATTGTAGATGATCTTTTTCCTACAGTATTCCCATGCACCATCCATTCTGAACAAAGGACTTTTTATGGGAATATCAGACCAAGATCAAAGGCAAATATTTTTAAAGATAGAAGAGTCATTCTTTCATAAGGAACTTTGAAGAAGATGAAGCATTTTTTCTGAAGAAGATTTGTTATTACACCACTACCACGAAGCCCCTTTTTATAGGCTGGAAGAGATAAGAACGGATCATGAAACAGTCAAGCGTAATTATGGTTTGAGATATGAAATGATTTGACGCACCAAAAAGCATTTTTTGAAAGGTACATGGAATCAGCATCAACCAATCAGATGAAGACACGCGGAGTTCTCAAAGAAATCAGCATCATTCTTGGTCAAAGAGACTGCGAGTTTCAAGGAGTTAGTGAGATATCTTTCACATCCGTCTTGTACACCGCTTTCACTTCATGACTGCTCACATCGTGACTCAGCAAGTGGGGGGGACTGACTGTGTAGGTAAAAATAAGCCACCTATTATTACGGGGATACGAGTCCAGCTGGCGAGACTAGACTTATCCTATAAGTCACCAGGAATAGAGCATACATGTCAGCACTAAGAGTTATGACCGTTCAGGCGGTATGGGCGTAGGACGCAAGGCATACAACCCGCCGTCTGAGAGTTTACAATCTCCTAGTTAGGGTTCCATATATATAACCGGCTTGAGTTTATAGGCCCATATCCTTTATTTGTCTTTGTATTTTACCATAATTAGGACTGGTTAATCTCTACAATAAATACCCATGCCTACAATGTATTGTGTAGCGATTCACAATGAATCTGGCTATTCTCAAGGAATAATACTACTTACTTTCTTGTTCATTACTTTCTCTCTATCTACTTTCTTTTTCCATCGTTTATACCGTATTGCTTGTGACCCTTTCATAAATTTAATTCTTTAACCTAGACGTATAATTTTTAGGCATAAACAAGGAGCATCTTGGATTCTTCTGAGGAGTTTGATGTTGTGATGCCTAGCCTTTTTAAGGGTTTCAATAAATGGAAGGCGAGTCCCTCAATAACCATGTTGGTTGAGTAGACTTGGTGCCTACAACATGGGGAGAATGTTGCTCGCATGAATGAGTGCTACGCTAGGCAGGGGCGAGCTAGTACGGGGATCTTGGCACGAGTGTCGCACCAACAGCCGCTTTGGATGATTAGGAACCTACCATCGCGAGGGAGAGCGATCTCAAAATGTGAGCTCTATGCATTGGGTGATGCGAAAGCTAGGGTGGGGCGTGCCAGTGGGCCGTGATAACCGTGAAGAAGGGCTTGAGAGCAAGAGTATTTACGGGGTCTTTGAGTGTCAAAATGAGGTAGAGTCAGCCACCATATTTGTAATGGAATGGAGCCAACCTACCTAGCAGGGAAGCAAAGTTGGATGGAGCCAAATCGGCGGATGGGGAGGCAATGATGATGGTGAACAAAACCACTTCGTATGGGGAGGCAAATACGGGAAATATGTCGGAAAACATGGAGCAGAGAGAAAGAATGGGCCAAACTATTATGTGGGGAGGCGTTGGGCTAATTGAAAGTGGGGATATCGGAGCTAAGAATTGGATGGGTTTCCATGTTTTTGAATGAGTCTTTCCAAAGCTAAAGGTACTGAGGTGCAAAAAATCAGGAGGCACGTATAGGCTTGCCAGTTGGGCCAAGTACAAGGAGTACAAACCGAGGCAATTCAGGATATGCTAAGAAAGTGACAGTTTGAGACAAAGAGCTTTGTTCAAGAATGCAACGAAGCTGGCACTTTGAGAAAATGAAGAACTCAGAGGAGTATGCCCCAAGAGCTTGCTAAGAACCAGAGGGTGCGAGGCATTTGAAGAGCAGAAGTTACCAGGAATGGAGCATGGGTTTCTAATGTCGGATTAATATTCAATTGCGACAGAATTGGGCATGAGCAGCCGCTATTGTCTTTGTGTGGGCAAGCTTTTGAATCAGTCGTGATTTTCTTTGAGTGTAGGATCAAGCAACAAGTTACTCTAGGTTATGAGATTGAGATTTGATATTGTTCAAATAGTTGGCAAACGACGGGAACGGACCATTAGAGTATGGTTGCTACCTGAATTGAGAAGGGTCTACTACTTTAGTGGGGGATGCTATGATGAGGCATTATGTTTAAGTGAAATTCTAAAGGGAGCAAATCGTATAGTGGTGCCGAAGAGGTCCGTGAGGCACAGTAGGTCTGCGTGTGCCATACTAGAGGGTGCCTGAAGTACCAAAAATGAAGAAATCTAGCCGGATAGAAATGAAAGCCACGTGAGCTATGGCGTGGTCGGAAGGCGTTCTAACACGAGTTTTCTTCATAGGGGAGCAACAGTTAGTCACCAAATTGTCCAAGTGATCATCAAAGAGATGAAGTGCAAAGGCATGCTTGGACGAAACTTGGGAGAAGCAGTGATGGGCACAACTCCTATTTTATGACAACAGACTTGAGGAGTCCAAGGAGCCTAGGCAATCGGAACTGTGATGGACATCCCGAGGGGGAAAACTCATGGTTTTCATGGGCTTATGGAGCCATCGAGGATGATGCCTAAATCAAGTTGAGGAGAATGTCACACGGCGCCTTTGTGATGCCTTGGCGTGCGCTGTGACTCTGCCCCATAGGCAGGCTGGACGAAAGTCAGTCGCCCGGTCGGGTGCCGGCCATATGCTGAACGAGCGTAAGTCGTGCGCTAGACGAGGGCCAACCATGCACTGGACGAGTGTCAGCCGCGTGCTTAAGTGGAAGTGTCTATCGTGCGCTAGATGAGTGCTAGGATGCACTAGACGAGTGCTAGCAAGGCGCTAGATGAGTATCAACTGGGCGCAGGCTGAGTATGAGCCATGCAAGCTGTGTGCGGGCAACGAGTGTTAGTGCCGCATGTTCTGGAGCTATTGTGGGAATCTTGGAACATAGAGTATAGGCCATGTTTCTAAGTTACTATAGAGTGAGCATACCAAGTTAAGGGTCGTTCGGAACTTTTTTGCCTATGGCTTGACTTAGCCAAGAAGCAGTGGCATTGTCGTAATTATACTGATCTTTCGAGCACTATATCTCTTTCCACGAGTATGGGAATGGGATGAAACTTTATTGAAGTCTAAAGGAAGTCAAGAGGACAAACAGCACCTCATTTGGAGGTCGGAGTTGAGAGATAAGCATTTGTATAATTCTCTGGACAAAGGATGTCAACTGCTGAGGCATGAGTTTATCTGTTTAAGACATATATAAAGGGCCAAACATGGTGGCAGCCCTCCCCGTGCATTTTGGCACAAAGTCGTACCAAGTGAGCTACCTTGAGGAAGGACCTCAAGGGCCTTCCTAGAAATCTCAGAAGAGTGTTTCAAGTATCCATACGAGTCAGGTGACTCTATGGACAGAGTGTGGCCAGAGGGCCAATATTGGGCGCACAACTGGCGGCAGAGGCTTGACGGGAGGAAAGGCTAAGCCCCGCGGGCTGTCTTTGGATAAGATAATGACCTCCATGCCAATTGAGTACTCATAGAACTATCAAGAGCCTTGTATATTGACTTATGAGTATGGAAAGGGTTCAACCATGCAAGAAAGGGCTCGTTAGCCTAGACGTGGAGTCGTAGGGCAATGCTGCACAACATAGGAGGGAGGCATGATGCCACTGTTAGGAGATATTGGGAGGTATCTTTTAAGACACATATGACAAGGGCTAAGGGCCTACGAGTTGTCCTACTCGGGTGAAGCATAGCCAAGTGCCAACGCACAAGGCCAGGGCCAAGCTTGAGGATTGCACTGCGCGCAGGAGCGTCACTTAGTGTTAGGCGAGCGACGGACAGGTCCTCAGCCAACCCCGGACGTGCGCATACTAAAGTTCCCACGTATGAGATGCACACAAAGGAGAACCTTCGGGCTGCACATTTGAAGTTAGACTACTAAGGCGAGCTTCCTAGAAACGACCTGGGACGAGAAGCAGTCTGGCTCGTAGTCAGGTGGGACTACGAGCACTGCACGAGCCAATTGTCTGCCGTTGTCATTGAAAATGTGCGGCCCATAACAATTAGGATGTCCCCGTGTGTTACGTGTGTCCATCAGTGATCCAAACTCACTCTCCTCCTCACCCAACCATAAATTTACTCCACCCATTTTAATTTATCAGTCTTATTATTCTTTTTGTTCTATTAAGTTATATAACTTTTTTAATAACTTGTAGTATATATATTATACAATTTAAACAATCTAATCTTGTCCTACTAATTTTATTTTAGTGAAAAACTTTTACGACTCTAGTGTCGTTATATGTTCATTAAATTTAAAAATGTTATACCTACACAAATTATATAATTTGTTTGAAACTAAAAATTTCACGATGTTTTTTTATTCTATATATCCTATGCCACGTCAAACATGTCACAGAATTGCAATTTGAGAGATCCTTTCCAGACTTACATAATTCTGATTTTCAAACATTCGCATTTAACAGTAATGACATTTTTTAAAGAAATGATAAGTTATATTTAGTACTTCCTCTATTACATAAAGGATGACATGTTTTCCTTATGACTTCGTTCCAAAATGAATAACACAATTTAAAATTTAGAGACAATTTGATTTTAAACTTTCTACTTTACTTTTAATGAGATGTTTTAAAGCCACTCATTTATCTATGGCTAATTCTAAACCACAAGTTTCAAAAGTTTTCTCATATTTTTGTAAGGGAGATTTACAAAAAATACACATACATCCTATTTTATTAGCTCTACCCATTATATTTATACCCATAACTTATTTACACTCTATACTCATTAGCTAATTAGCTTCTTATAATGAGGCATAAAACAAGGAACTCAAGTTCCTCTCTCTCCTCATATCCTATATTATATTTTTCTTCTTTCTTTTTTGTCATTCTTTTATTATTCTTTTCTCCTTCACAGGTTTCACTATTCTTGTTTTTTTTTTTTTTTTTCCTTTTCCCATTTTATATTCTTTTTTCTTTCTATTTTATTTCTTTTTTTCTTTCTCCTGTTTCAAGCACTATTCATGTCTCCCCATTTTTTTTATATTTTTATTTATTTTCTTTCTCCGTAATATTATTATAGTCATTTTTAAAAAAAAAAATTTCTTTCTCCAAAAATGCATATTTTGTTCACAAACACAAAAATTGAAATATTTTATTTGCTCGATAGTATCTCACACTTTCAAAAAGAGTATATAATATACAAAAAAGATATACTTCTTTAAAAATAATTAAAATTAAAATATTTAAGTGCTATGAAACATCACGCACTTCGATCCGAACATAACACGGTATACTGAAAGAGTATACAGTATACTAAAACGGTATACTTTGTTCAAAATAATAAAAACTGAAATATTTATTCGCTCGGTAGCATCATACACTTGAATCTAAACACAAAAGGGTATACCAGAAGAGTATAAATTATACCAAAAGAGTATACTTTATTCAAGACAACAAAAACAGAAATATTTATTCGCTCGGTAGCATCACACACTTGGAGCCAAACACAAAAGGGTATACCAGAAGATGTATATAGTGTACCAAAAGGGCATACTATGTTCAAAACAACAAAACCTAAAATATTTATGCACTCTGTAGCATCACACACTTGGATCCAAACACAAAAGGGTATACCAGAAGAGTATACAGTATACCAAAAGGGTATACTTTGTTCAAAATAATAAAAACTGAAATATTTATTCGCTCGGTAGCATCGCACACTTGGAGCCAAATACAAAAAGGTATACCAGAAGAGCATACAGTATAACAAAAGGGTATACTTTCTCAAAAACAACAAAAGCTGAAATATTTATTCGCTCGGTAGCATCGCACACTTGAATTCAAACACAAAAGTCTATACCATAAGAGTATACAGTATACTAAAAAGGTATACTTTGTTCAAAAATAACAAAATGGTAGCATCGCACACTTGAATTCAAACACAAAATGGTATACCAGAAAAGTATACAGTATACCAAAAGGGTATACTTTGTTTAAAAATAACAAAAACTGAAATATTTATTCGCTCGGTAGCATCACACACTTGGTTCTAAACACAAAAGGGTATACCAGAAGAGTACAGCATACCAAAAGGGTTTACTTTGTTCAAAATAACAAAAACTGAAATATTTATTCGTTCTGTAGCATCGCACATTTGGATCCAAACACAAAAGGGTATACCAGAAGATGTATACAGTATACCAAAAGGGTATACTATGTTCAAAACAACAAAAACTGATATATTTATTCGCTCGGTAGCATCGCACACTTGGATCCAAACACAAAAGGGCATACTAGAAGAGTATACAGTATACCGAAAGGCTATTCTTTGTTCAAAACAACAAAAACTAAAATATTTATTCGCTCGGTAGAATCGCACACTTGGAGCCAAATACAAAAGGGTATACCAGAAGAGTATACAGTATAACAAAAGGGTATACTTTGTTCAAAACAACAAAAACTAAAATATTTATTCGCTCGGTAATACCGCATACTTGATCGAAATAAAATAAACTTGTTAAAAATAAAATAACCATTTATTTTATAGCATCTCATATTTCGATGCAAACTCAAAAAAGGTATACAAAAAGATTATACAATTTATCAAAAAGGTATATCGTGTTTAAAATAAAATAAAATTTAAAATATCCATTTGTGTGGTATACCGAAAAGGTATACAGTGGTATTGAGACTTAGTGTAATAATATACCAGTAAGGTATACTATGTACTTCAAAAGTATACATTAAAAAATGTAAAAAGAAAAATCTTTAAATCGGTAACCCATTTGGAAGCTAAGTAGATTGTAATAAGCTCTTTAAGTATGATTAAATTTTTTATAATATGTACAAATAGCTTATAATTGCATCTTTAAGAGACATTGATTATTAATAGCATATACTTTTACATGTTTGGGTCTCATTGTGTTATAGAATTTAGTAAATGTCTCTCATTTAAATATTAATGTTTTTAAAAAAAAAATAGAATTACTTAGCCACGGTTCAATACTGATTAATATAAAAGTAGTAAAATATAAAAATCAAATTAGCCACGGGTCTCACGTGGCGAATGTTTATTGGTCTTTAAATCTGCAACTCGTTAGCCACAGTTTGAACGTGGCTAAAATAAGTCGTTATTACTTATTACCGTGGCTAAAACTTGAACTTTTGTAGTGTGGGTAATCCGAGTAAATATTTATGTTAAAATGGGTATGGAGTGAAATGAAATTTAAATGGGTAAAAATATATAATATTTTATAAAATGCGGACATATAGTGTAAAAACCCTATTTTTTAAACACGGATCCAAGCCAAACTATGACATCCTTGTGGAATGGAGTAAGTATATAAGATTTAATGTATAATCTTGGTATGTTACAGATTTTCGTTTTAAAATTCAGCTCTAGGCATTAAACTAAAACATACTGTAGAGTATAAAAAGAAACTGATCGAGTAAGCTAGAGCTTGTTCGGGTGGACTTATAAGCAGCTTTTTTAAGTAGCTTATAAGCCCAAAAAGTGACTTAGAAGCTAGGAAATCCTAACTTCTAACTTTTAGCTTTTTATGTGCTTAATAAGCCCATAAATTTTTAAACTATCAAATATTTGTTAATATACTTATAAACTTATCAGCCGATTTTAAGCTCACCCAAACGGGTTCTTAGTATCATTTAAGAAAAAGAAAAAGCACTCACATGTACGTACTGTCTATATAAACAAACACCAGAGTTATGTACCATAGGCAACATTTATATATATCTTCACAGTCCTGCAGCAAAACTTGCCAAGTTCTACCTGTCTAACTCAACTTCTGCCACATTGCACTATGCAATACTTCATCTCACCGACATTCTCCATTTCTTCTCTGCTTTTTCTACTATGCATTTCCCCCCTCTTTTTACTCTTGTTGCTCCAATTGGGCGGACAGAAAAAGCAGAATAAAAGCATTTTGCCTCCTGGTTCCATGGGTTTGCCATATCTCGGTGAAACACTCAAATTCTACACTGAAAACCCTAATTATTTCTTTTCCAACCGCCTCAAACGGTAAAACAATCACTGAACTGAAAAATAAAGCATGTTTCACGTTTTATGTTATATAAATTCTATTGGTTACTTAACCTTGAAGTCCTGTTTCATGGTAGGTATGGGGATATATTCAAGACTCACCTACTTGGGTGTCCATGTGTGATGATCTCAAGTCCAAAAGCAGCCAGGATCATCTTAGTAAGTCAAGCTCATCTCTTTAAGCCTACATATCCACCAAGCAAAGAGAAAATTATAGGACCAGAAGCTCTCTTCTTTCATCAAGGTGCCTATCATTCAAGACTTAAAAAGTTGGTTCAGTCCTCTTTTTTACCTTCTGCCATCAGAGGATCAGTTTCTGAGATAGAGAGAATTGTTCTCACTCTCCTTCCTTCCTGGGAAAATAACACCATCAACACTCTCCAAGAAATGAAAAAAGTACGTTCTATTCTTATATCTTCTTTTACTTCATCTTTCTTAGCCCTTCCTGAAAGAATTGTATCTAACAATGATCTTGTATCTTCTTTTTTCCCCTCGCCCTAGTTCGCATTTGAAGTAGCCATGATTTCGGCTTTCGGAAATAACCGGGAAGTGGAAGTCAAAAGCGTTAAGACCTTGTATCATACATTAGAAAAAGGTTATAATTCAATGCCCTTGGACTTCCCTGGAACTCCATTTCACAAAGCAATGAAGGTACGTCAGTACACTAGCTTCTAGTTCCATCTCCTCCCCCACCCACCCGGTTGAGGATCTGAAGTACATTTTATTTAGTTTTTTTTCACGTAAAATGCATGTTCAAACACAACTACAAAACTCATTTTTTCAAATTTCGACCAAGTCTATGTGTCCAAATGCTACGCCGATTTTATATGAAACTTATGTTCTCAAATGTACCATAATATTTGTGTGTGTGAAATTTTTGAAACATGAGGCTCTATTTAAAGGTAACATGTCATTAACATTGACTTAATATGTTTAAATTAAAGGATTTTCAAACTTTAAAAATTGGCCTGTCCCTTTTTTAAGAGAGGTTTACAAAATACCCATCAAAATCAAAATATTTACCCATCTCTACTCATAAGTTTCATATTTACAAGTCCTACTCATAAACTATTTACATGTGCTACTCATCTAGACTTGTATACTATTATTTATGGAGTATACTTTAAAGGTATACACCTATAAATTATAACAAAGGTATACAGTAATAAATAGATAGGTAGGATAAATACTTTTAATTTTATGGGTAGGAGTATAATTTTTAATAGGTACAACTTGTAAATATTTTGAATTTTATGGGTATATGGTGTAAAAAATTTCTTTTTAAAAAGGTTAATAATAATTTTTGTCATTCATCCCGGAAGGGGTTGAACAGGCAGAGTGATAAACTTGGAGCCTGTTAATTTGTTTACTATTTTACCGAAAACAAGAAAGAACAAAAGAACAAAAGAAAATTAAAAGGCCGATTAGTATTTGAAAACGTCAAGATATGATGTCACGTAGATTTACTTGGTGTCGTAAAACATGTGTAATATCTATATTATAGGTATTCGTGAGTTATCAAAGGTGGCGCAACACATGAAACATGTGTAGCATACCTTTGCACTGAATGTATACATTGGATTTGCATGGATAAGAAGCGTGCTTTTAGACTGAAAGTTTGTGTCATGTATATAGGGTTAGAATTAACTTTGTTGATGTGTGTAATTACGTGGAAATTAAAGGTGATATTGGATCCATAACAGGCAAGGAAGCATCTGACGAAGACATTGAGGAAATTAATAGAGAAAAGGAAAGAGACAGTGAAACATGGAAGAGGTTTATTGGGAGTTCTGTTGAGAGCAAAGTCGAATCTGAATGATTTGAGTGATTCGCAAATTGCAGATAATATAATCGGTGTCATATTCGCTGCTCATGACACGACAGCGAGCGTCCTTACGTGGATTCTCAAGTACTTGCATGATCATCCTCATATCTTAGAAGCTGTCACGGTAAGCTTACAGGGAGTAATTATTTTGGGTTATTCCTATTTCTGGTTATTCCAAAAGGAAACTATAGTTTTTTTTTCTTCCTTCTCTTTTTTTCTTGGTTTGATTCCTGGATCATTTCTGTTTACCTTCTCAAATTAGTACTCTTTGTTCTAGTTGGTGTGATTTCATTTAGTCCATTACTAAGATTTCTAAATTTGAAAGTGATTTAATTCCAAATTTACCGTTGTATTATTAATGAGATGGTTTATGGCCAACCAAACCAATAAGTTTATTTTAGATCACAAATTTCAAAGTTTTCATTTATTTATTAAATTTTGTGCTAAAATCAAAATTGGTTCACTTTAATATGGAAGGAATGCTATTTCTTTTTGTTTTAATGTGGTACTATTTCATTAAGCAGTTTCACTAAGAATGCTATATTATGAACTACTAATAATATAAACAGAGGGAGCAAGAAGGAATTCGAAGCAAAATTGTAGAAGATAAGCTGGGCCTTACGTGGGATGATACTCGACACATGCCATTGACAGTGAGGGTAAAAAATTTTCTTTCTTAAGTCTAAAATATTATGTTCTTTATTATTAGTAAGTAATTAATTTGAGTGAGGTGCATCGGACAAAATTCAGGTAATACAAGAAACATTAAGAACGGCAAGCATATTGTCATTCACATTCAGAGAAGCAGTTGAAGACGTGGAATTTGAAGGTTATTTGATCCCAAAGGGTTGGAAGGTCCTTCCTCTCTTCAGAAGCATTCATCACTGCGCTGATTTCTTCCCTCAACCCGAAAGATTTGATCCTTCAAGATTCGAGGTATACATAGCATGTCAGATACCAATTATCAACACACACATTGTCTTCAGTTAGACGACGTATCTATAAAGTAAATAAACCTTGAACCCAATGAAACTAAATTTAGATCAGATCTCAATCAACAAATATGTAACGGTCGAAACCAGAATGGCATGGAGACAATCAGTAGTAGATGTATATTATAACTACGTATATTTTAAAGCTATAATCGAAAAACATAGATGAATTTGTCAGAGTGACCAAGGTGACAAAAAATGCTTGAACTGGGGTCATGATGACTTTTATCTAGTTATGGGAAGAATATAAGGTTGTTAATGTTTAGATCAACTTGCATTGTTGGATACTATCTTGTTCAGAAATTTTTCAAGTCTTTCCAACAATAATGATGAACTGTCACGTAAATCCCTGAAGTATCCGAACACGTGAGCTATATTTTGGAGGCTAGTAACCAGTTTTAATTATGCATATTGCGCCTGCTGTGCTCTTGTCTTCATTTTGTTTTTTATTTTTGTAGATTTTGAGATATGAGGATCTCAAGGAACATAGCCATGATAGTAAAAATACTTGGTGATTTTTGGAATGAATTTGTACATAGATTTTTCAAGTTTTTCAAAATAAATTTACATTTTTTGAAAATAAAAAGTGCATTTACCAATTTAATTACCATAGTTGATAATTCAAGACATTTAAAAAGAATTTGAGAAAAAATCATATCCAAGAAAAAATATTGTTGGACTCCTAATACCTTCACATAAAAATGTGATGGAAGGCGAAGGTAACAATTTTATGTGATGATGCAGGTACCACCAAGTCCAAACACGTACATGCCCTTTGGAAACGGAGTACATTCTTGCCCAGGAAGTGAGCTGGCGAAGCTTGAGATGCTCATTTTCCTTCACCACCTGACCACCACTTACAGGTTCCCTCTCTATCCCACCATATGCCTCTTTCCATCCCAAATTTGTTAAACCGTTTATTTTCTATCCTAACTAAAATTTGCGTGTAAACTTGTGAAAATTCATAGTTGAGATTAGAACCTAGAGGATATAAAAGTGTGCTCACATACATAACTCGTAATGAACAAAGGGAGCTGGGGGAGAGTGTGTGTGTGTTACTATATATGTGTATTCACATTGATTTGACCAACAAGACAACCAGCTGGACCACCGTATGCTATGCATCTTATTTCCTTAGTTTTTGGAAGTGGTCCTTAAGAATTTTGGGGAGACAGAAAAGCTAATCTATATGTTTGACAAGGGTAAGAAATGAAAGGTAAAGAAATGTAAAAACCATGTTTGAGATTCTCTACGAATTGTCAAAGAAAACGTGGGATAATATTGTCGCAGGCGCTGTATTGTTAGACATCTGATTTGGCAGTCAAAAAGATTTTTATGACTTGGACTTGTGAGGCTATGAGAGGTTGAGGATAGGGCGATTATCATCTATTTTTTTATGGTGCTAATTTCACAGAGTTAAGGATAATGTCCTTCACGCACGAACATCAGACTCTTCCATAGAAACTTCTAATTAATTTGTTACTCCTTAATTTCGGTTAGTCCTCAAATTTCAGATAATGTTAGTAGAGTAGTTCCTTCTAACTTGTTTACATTGCTTGCTTTTCATAAAGGGTCATTTTCTTCTATATGTTACTCAAATCTGTTTAGGCAGCATTTCCATTGACCATATATAATATCTATGTTTTTTTGTCCAGTTATTTTTCTAAATCAAAACAATAGTTATAACGAAAGCAGGATAATATGTGATTACATAAATAGAATCCGACTCTTAACAGCCATCGTTTTGTTACTGTGATTTCAAGTCTCTAAACTTGTTACGTACATCATTGTCAATCACATGTAGTTTTTGACTCAAAGAATAAATGGCCTTCCAGATTATCCTTTATTCTGGAAAATTCAAACATCTGTTGCCTTATTGAGTTAATGTTCTACTCCCTTTGTTTTGTTTTATATGACGTCCTCCATAAAGAATGAAAAGAAAACAATTTAATTAAATTTCCTATATAATTAGTCTTAGAGCCTGTTTGGATGAGCTTAAAATTGACTTATAAACTTATAAACACATAAGTAAATGTTTGGTAACTTAAAATTTATGGGCTTATAAGCACTTATGTGTAGGGATGGCAGTTGGGGCGGGGCGGGGCAAAACAGTAAACGGGGGCAGGGCGGGGCAACTGTTAAACGGGGCAGGGCGGGGCAATTTTTGTTTTAAAATTTTCGGGGCGGGGCGGGGCGGGGCGGGGCAACATAGAGGCCCATTAATTTTACTTGTTCTTTTTCCACTATTTCCTTATTTCATGATTAAGTTGAGGAAATAATGAAAATATTGTTCCACTTTTGGCTATTTAAACTATTAATTAATATAGTAAATACGTAATACTTTTGAAATACTATAAATTTTTTAAAAGCTTCAATTTCTTCAAGTAATTCCAAAATCATCAAATTTGAAAATTTCAATAAAAAAAAAGTAAAAGATATGTTAAATGGATTAAAAGTTAAAAGAAAAGTTCAATTTTAATGATAAAAAATAAAAAAAATAATGAATTAAAATGTAATTTAAGTGGGGCGGGGCGGGTCAAAACGGGGCAGGGCAGGGCGGGTCAAACGGGGCAGGGCGGGGCGGGGCAAAAACTTGACAAAGACCAAATGGGGCGGGGCGGGGCAGGGCAAAACTTTGGCAGGGGAAGGGCTCAACCCGCCCCGCCCCGCCCTGCCCCGCCCCATTGCCACCCCTACTTATGTGCTTAAAAAAGCCAAAGTTATGATTTACTAACTTCTCAAAAAGTGGCTTATAAGTCACTTTTGGGCGTATAATAAGCCACTTAAAAAAAACTGCTTATAAGCTCACCCAAACATGCTCTTAATGTCATGATTTTAAAAAGGCAAAATACATAAACAGACACTTCAAGTTGGTGCCAACTGTCAGTTTGACACCCCAACTTGCCAGATAACTTTTCAGACACCTCATATAACTTAGGAGTGGAACTTTTAAACACCTCTGTTCACCAGATTTTGTGTGTGGGTTGCAATCGCGGATGAGGTGGCAAAGTTACCAATCATAAGGTGACATGTGGAATTTTAGAAAAAGAAAGGATATAAGAAACATTTAATAGGAAAAAGAAAAATAAGAAAAAGAAAAACCTAAACCAAAATCACTAAATTCCCCCGCACCCCATCTTCTTCTTCATCACAGCACCCCCCCCCCCCTTCCCGCGGCTCTTTCTTCTTCATCACAACCCACGCCACCATATGCCCCCTCTCAAGAAACTTAATTCCATAAATTCTATCGAATCACCATCGCCACTTCATTCATCTTCATCATCAATTACTACCAAAACCCTTCATTCCCCTTTCTCTATTTCTTCCAATTGTAAATTCCTATTACATAAGTGGGTCAGCTATAAAAAGCTCAATTTTTTGTCCCGCTCTTTCTAATTCTGTTTCATCTCAGGGTCGTAATAGGAGCTTCAACTTCGTGGTCAAGAGCAATGTCACAGATCTCACCGTATGCTTTTTCTACTATTGGAATTGCTATTACTATTGGTGTCTCTGTTCTTGGTGCAGCCACACGATGCATAAAGATTTTATCTTTAATGTTATTTCTCTTGATGGGGTTTCCAAATCTGATTATAAAATTGTGAATTTGCTTATGGTATTTATATAAATGGAAGTAGTCTGATTTGTGCTGATTGGAACGAAAAGGAGGAAATACTATATCGTCTCCTTTAACAACTTTCAGTGTTTCTTTGAAGATGGCGACAAAAATGGCGGTGGATGGCGGCGAAAATGGTGGAGCTACTGGTGTAAATCTTTGTTGGTGGTAATTAATTTTTGGAAGAAGAAGATACAAATATTTTGAGAAAAAAAATAAAAAAACCAATATGGACCCACAAATATATTTTAACTTGAAATAAAGAAGAGAAAAATATATGCATGGACTGTCCAACGCGCTCAAACTTGGGTGATAAACAAACATTTTGCCATGTCAGCTTCAGGTGTTTAAAAGTTTCAGTTATAGACCACATGAGGTGTCTGAAAAGTTATATGAAAAGTTGGAGTGTCAGTGCAGTTGGCGCCAACTTGGAGTGTCTGTTTATGTATTTTGCCTTTTAAAAACATAGAATCATCATTCTTCTTTCTTTCTGTACTTCGTGTGCCATAAAATAGGCTCACATAAAATAAAATTGATGGAGTAGTTATGATATTTAAAAAAGTAGCTACTTATTTTACTGTTATGGCTTGATGTCTCTATTCAGATGGAGCGTACTTGGGAACGATGATGGGGTACAATATGGGCCATTTCCAGTTCCTAAAGGAGGATTGCCACTAAAAGTTCAGAAGAGGAAATGAGGATAACTTCTCACCAGATCAGTGATGATGTTAATATCACAAAACTATATTGTCAATCAACAAAAAAAAGAGACAGACATTCACAGGAAAAGAAGCAAAAAGAGACCGAAGGCAGGGATTCTCTTCTTTTTTTTAAAAATGTTTGGGTGATTTCACCAAACTTGAGTCTCTTCTTAGATCAGTTCTCTTTTCTTTTTCCCCTTCGTTTTTGCTTGCAAAGTTTGTAGCAAAACATCCGCTGCATTTGCATGTTCTGTTAGCTGATGTCTGGCTCTTTCAAGCTGGGGACGGCACATCTGTCGTAGCCGCTTCCTTTTTAATTGTACTGTAAGCCAAGGAGCAGTCATCTTGTGGACAAGCTAGTCGAGAGATGAGAGAATTGTATGTGAGCTGGATGGCCGTGTACCTGTACGACCAATAACATTATCTGTTCCAAGAAGGGAAGAGGAAAAGTCAAGTTGACAGAATTGTCTTTATCTGCATTGTTTATGTGGTACAGAGAAATTGATTTGTTGGTCAAGTGTGTGTGGTTTCAAGATACAAGCACGTAGCTATCGCCTTGTGAAATTCTTGTGTATATTGGGAATACTATCAGCGTGATTGTACTGCTTCCCTGCTAAAGATTGATAGCTTCAATGTCCGTAGCTTATAGTAAATTGTGCCTTTGAGAGTGCCACGTTCGAATATGCAATCACACATTTTTAACTGTCTGCAGTATGTGTTCATCGATTAACCAGCTTGGTGATAAAGACCAAAGACTTCGTTACAACATGTGTTTTTGGAAACCAATTTGCATTCTATGCCACTGTACCTATTTTACTAATGCAGATAACTAAGGTAGTTTTAGGTTTTTAATGCCAAAATAAATTAAAACGGAAAACACTTAAATATCCCCAAGCAGCTAAGATGATCATCTTTGAGCAGGGTTTTGATCTCACTTCTTGGGGCATGAAACCATCTTAAAAGCCAAATGATAAAGCAAGCATGATTCGGAAGCCTCTCGTCAACTATGCGAATTGATTCGTATCCATTCACTATGGTAGAAGAAACCTCTAATTGCATTATGCTTTTCGTCTTATAAATACTTCAATTTGTATATTCAAGCAAAGCAGCACAAGTTATTTTCAGAAGTTGGTACATGTAATTAGCGATGGAGTCACTATCAAAGCTGTCACTCGTGAATTTACTCATTATACTTGTGAAGAAATTAAACATAAAGGTGACAGGAAGTAGTTTAATGACAATCTTAAAGAGACATATCGGATAAACATCTCTGTCATTTTGAATAATTGTGCTTATTTCTTGTTGCATCCAAGAGATCCATTCCGAAGATAAAGCCCACTCTCCGGGTCAAAGCTAGGATGTTTTCAGCTCCAGTCATTCTAAGATAGACAAAAGCATCAAGCAATTCCATGCTACGTCCACATTATCAACTCTTCCAATTTATGATTAGGACTACGTTAAAATCTGTAAATGCTATGGACCACTAAGAATATGTAGATCCAACCAACCATCAATTTCATAGCAGATGTCTTACTTTATTTTCCGGAGAAAATGTCTAGGAAATCCAAACGTGAAACAACTATGCAGCATATTTCCAAAAGAGCATCATACCGGATGTCGAAAACTAATTAAGACCGTCAAACAAAAATTGCATGGTTAAGCAAGCGCCAACTAGGTCTCTATAAGGATTATCACACATCATAAGTTCTGTTAACAAAAGTTTTGAGTACTCTCCTATGACCTATGATTGTGATAAAAACAAAACGGAGAATTAAATTTTAATCAAAAGTGTATTCGAATAGTAATTATCCTCTTAACCTTGCAGAGTTTGAACTTATTTGACAAAGACTGATTCAAGGAAATACATGGATATATGACAAAGATGCTGAGAAGATAAATTCAAAGAATATTGAATCTTAGAATGATTTATGTAGTATAATCAAAGTCAAATAACCCTTGAACACATATTGCATAAAGATTCGACTCCAAAGAAAAAATTGGAGTCCAAATCTGAAGAAAGAAAAAATAGTATACCAATCAATGCTGTCACAGAGCGGAACATATTAGGAAGTGATCAGAGAATAAGGAAACTCAGTATCAATCAATGTTGAAACCTGTAAGGGCAAGTCCAGTACTAGCTAGGGAAAACAATTAAGAGCTTAAAGCTGGAACTATACAAGAAAGTACTACCAAGAGAATCAAATTCCGGAATGGACTATGAGTTGAAATACGACATAATAAAATAGTGTAAGGAAATTGTATTGTATTTCAAAAGATGTCACCAAATGTCATTCATGCAATTTAATATAACACAAGTGGCTATTTGTATGAAATCCAATTTACAAGTATCATTTTGTATGTATAGGACAAGTGTCTTGTGCATGAAACCATTTTTGATAAATATTAAAAATGCATTGCCAAGTGTCTAATTGAGTTAAACACTTAACCAACATGTAGAGGGTGCTACCATGCAAAGACCCCTATAAATAAAGGCTAATTTCAGCCATCAGTGGAACACATTCGGCCGATCAACATTCTTTCTTTTAGCAAGCATAGTCAGACACTTTTCACCATTAGCCACTATCTTACTGTCTAGCCACAAATATTAGCCTAATCCTTTTCCTTTGACCATCTCCACCTTAGACTTGTTGGGTACATTATATAATTTTATTGATTCATGTTCCCTCTAAAATATAAATAGAGGAAGACTTGTTTTATCTTGGGGAAACATGTCAAATTGCTGAGATAGTTTCTAAGGACAGTGCCCATCACGACTCAAAGCATCGTAATTTTTGAGATATTAACTATATCTTTTTACTTATTTTATATTCAACAATATTTTCGTCATACATTATTATTATCATTATTATTATTGTCATTATTATTATTGTTATTGTTTTCCCCGTTGTTTCCTACGATCTAAGAAACTATGGCAAGTAACTCTACTCCCAAAAATATTGTTGGTACTAACAATGTCACTACTTTTCATTCCGCTACCGATACAACCAATGTCAGTACTAACCTCCCTGCTCCGGTACCAGTGGTACTATCCTATGGCAAACCATTCCCGATGTGTCCAACATTGAAATTTTCCCTAATGAGAATTTCAAACGTTGGCAAGAACGTATATTTTCACTGCACGATATTCACGGTGTTGCTCATGCTCTGTCCGAACCACAACCCAGTCCACACTGGCGAAAAAGTACACGAGTCATGGAAATATGCCAATAAGGTAATGTCATTACACTATTTTGCAAACTATTTCTAATGAGCTGTTTGACGTGTATTGTAGCTGCAAGGAAGAAAAATCTATTTGGGAAGCTTTGATTAAAAAGTTCACTGCTGAAGATGCTACAAAGCAAAAATTTGTAGTAGGAAAATTTTACCGCTGGCAGATTGATGGAAAGGAGATGAAAGTTCAGATAAATGGGTACCAAAAATTGCTTGAAGATCTTAAGGCCGAGGGAATCTCACGGCCAGAGAAGTTTGCTGCTAGTGTGCTAATCGAGAAGTTGCCTGAGTCATGGAATGATTACAAGAACAATTTAAAACATAAGTAGACAAACTTTACTATGGAGGAGATTGTAACTCATATTTTAATTGAAGATGCCAACAGAAAAGAGTTTGTGAGAGATAAAATGACAGCACTAAAAGCAAACCTAGTTCAAAGCCGTAATAAAAGGTACGCATATAAATCCAAAAGTTACAAGCCCAATAACCCTAACATTAAGAGAAAGAAAGACTCTTGTTTTATCTGTGGAAAATCAGGTCATCATGCCGCACAATGTAGGAAGAGAGTTACCTCCCTAAGGCTAACTTAGTCGAAGCAAATGTGAATGAATTGGTGCACATTTGTGCAAACCGAGAAGCATTTTCCTCCTATACATCTATAGGGGATGACAATGAAGTGGAGACTCAAGGACTGCCAAAGTCCTTGTTAAGGATAAAGTACTCCTGAAACTCACTTCAGGAAAAACTTTAGCCCTCATGAATGTGCTACATGTTCCTACTATTAGGGCAAATTTGATTTCTGTAGCCTTGTTACTAAAAGTGGGGTTAAAAGTGTCATTTGAATCAAAAAAGATCATAATGACAAAAAATAATGTGTTTGTTGGAAATGACTATTGTAACCAAGGACTCTTTGTACTGAATGTTTCTGGTATTATCAATGAAAATGCATCTACTTCTACTTATATTGTTGACTCTGTTTCTTTGTGGCACATATTTAAGAAAAATGCAATCACTAGGCTTAACATCTTGTCTAGACTCTAATAATTTTGACAACTGTGAAATATGTGCTGAAGCTAAAGTTACTAGAAAAATATAATTATCTTTGATCCACACTGATTTGGGTGGTTTAAAACAAACTATGACTAGAGGTGGATAAAGGTATTGTGTTACTTTTATAGATGATTTTTCTAGATATACTAAGTTGGACTTGCTTAGAAATAAAGACGATGCATTTGATCCTTTTATTTCTTATAAAACTGAAGGCGAAAATCAACTTAGTAGAAAAATAAAGAGAATTAGATCGGATAAAGGAGGAGAATATTTAGCCTTAAATAATTTTTGTAAAAAAGAAGGTATTATTTAGGAAGTAACTCCTCCATATTCACCCGAGTCTAATGGAGTAGCTGAAAGGAAAAATCAAATATTAAAAGAAATGATGAACTCCATGTTAGTTAGTGCAAATGCACCTGATAATTTATGAGGTGAAGCAATTTTATCTCCTTGTCACCTTTAAAATAGAATACAACAAAAAAAACTGGCAAAAAGTCCTATGAATTGTGGAAAGGTTATAAACCTAACCTGAAATATTTAAAAGTGTGGGTGGTGTCTTGCCAAAATTCTGCTGCCTTAAAACGACCTTAGATAGTCGTTTCGGAAGTTAGGACTCCGATTGGCGTGCCAATAATTTTAAAAAAACTTCGTAATGTCTATAAAATTTGAGCTAAATTAGACCTCGTTTGGTAGGTATCGGAAGAAGGTTTCAGTTTTCGTTGTCGGTAAACATTAAAAAGAGATTTTCGAGCTCGGTTTGGGCGAATGAGCTCCGATTCGAAATTCGAAAGCGTTGTTAGGTTCGTATCATTAATTATGAGATGTGTGAATTTTTGAAGTGAATTTCGAGGTTGTTCGGTTGATTTCGGTTAAAGTTCCGAAAATTAATAATTTGATTTTTGTCCATTTAATTCGTATCTGGAGTTTCGGGAATTCGATTTGAGATCCACCTTAGCGAATATTTTATATATATTTTGTATAACTTATATGCAAAATTTGGGATTATTTCGAATTTCGCACAGTTCCGTTTTAATGGTCGCCACGAAAATAAAAATAAAAGAAAAGTAAATAAAAGAAAAGAATGAAAAAGGAAAAGAATACTAAGGTCTAAGGCGGTGGCTTGCATTAAAGTATATATTCCTTAGCTTTATAATAAAAGGACAAGATCGAAAGAGAAACAGAATCGCAAACTTAAACGAAACAAGAAATGAAACAGAACAAATACCAGAAAATGAGAAAACAACCAGAGAAAAGCATAATTTTTACCCTGAAATATTCAGGGAATGATCTTAATATATTATTTGAGTTTATTACGTGTGTTTGAACATATTTTGATGGTAAAAATTGGGATATTAGACATTGTTTTAATAAGTTCAATTAATAGTTTAAAGGGCAATATATAAATATAATTTATTATATATTCGTACTCAGTGAGTTATGGGCAATATATAAATATAATTTATTTAGGGTTTGGTTATGTGACCTTAAACCCTTTACATAGACCTGACCTACGTATTGCGTATGCTAATAGGGTATCAGGTTCCTAACCGGATTGCCCTAAGATGTGAGGAATGAAGCCTTTAACCTAATTTGATATATTTTCTGCTTATTGAATAAACAGAATCATTTGGCAATTAACCCAAAGGACAAAGCGGTTGTTGAGTAGCGGTGCTAACTCTCTAATAAGGTAAGTATTTATATCCATTTCTTTAGAGGCACTTGGCCTCGTGGATTTTCTACCACGTGTTCCTTACGTGTGTAGCTACCGATAGGCGTATTCATTACACCTTAGCTGTGGATTTAAATTATATATTATATGTTATGTCCTGTTGTTCGTATTGCATTGAGGATCTGAGCATTGTACTCTGGCTGTGAGTTGGCATCTACTTCCCGGCTATCGATGAGAGTCCCGTGCCGGTGAAGGGTTATTATTTCATCATATGCATTATATGTCATTCATATGCATTACATTGCATATCATATCGGGATCAGGAGGATTCCGCTCCATTGCATTATATTGAGGGTAGGAGGATTCCGCCCTAGTAGCACGAGGATTCCACTCCATTGCATTATATAGAGGGCAGGAGGATTCCGCCCTAGGAGCAGGAGGATTCCGCTCCATTGCAGTATATTGAGGGTAGGAGGATTCCGCCCTAGGAGCAGGAGGATTCCGCTCCACTACATTATATTGAGGGTAGGAGGATTCCGCCCTAGGAGCAGGAGGTCTCCGCTCTATTGCATTGTATTGAGGGTAGGAGGATTCCGCCCTTAGAGCAGGAGGATTCTGCTCCGTTGCATCATATTGAGGGTAGGAGGATTCCGCCTTAGGAGCAGGTTGATTCCGCTCCATTGCATTATATTGAGGGTAGGAGGATTCCGCCCTAGGAGATGGAGGATTCTGCTCCATTGCATCATACTGAGGGCAGGATGATTCCGCCCTAGGAGCAGGAGGATTCCGCTCCATTCATTTGGGACATGAGACATTTCATCTCTTTTCATTTCATACCATTGTGTAGACATGTGGTGCATAACTACTGTTCTGCTTATACGTGCATTGCTTACTTGTTGATATGTTTCAGGCTCGTATTCCTGGTTGAGTTTATGGTTTCATACATGTTTCCAGTTATTATCTGGCTCTGTCTTTTTATAATTTAAGTAAGAGGAATTTGGTTTATCTGTTTCTTCTCCCTTGCTAGCTATCCTATTCTTTGAGGTGGCTACTCTGCCCCGCTTATTGAGTCATTTTGACTCACCCTTGTTTGTTGTTTGTTTCATGTGTATCTATTTCGTTTCGGCAGGTTCGCTCCAGTATTGAGTTCGCCACGTTGTAAATGAGCGAAGACGACTTCAGCTGTCAGGGTGAGCCAACTTTTATTCCGGATGACCACCAGTTTATTGTTTATTATTTCAGTTGCATTTTGCTCCCTTCAGGAGGTATCTGTCTTCTTTTGTACTCTTAGATGTCTAGTCTGGATAGCCCTAAACCTAGAATGTTGGGTAGTTAGTTGTAATTTCTTTTGAACAGATTAGAGGTATCAGTATGTCTGTATTTTTTTAAGTCTTGTCCTTATTTATGAATTGTTATATTTATTTTCCTAATTTAATTGGTAAGGGTTCGCCCGACAGGTCTAGTGAAGGATGTCGGGTGCCCGCACGGCCTAAGTGGATTCAAGGCCGTGTCCGTTGGTATCAAAGCCCCGTTTAGAGTCTATCCAGACTAAGACAGTGTCTAGTAGAATCTCGCTGATGGATACGTAGACGTCCGTACTTATCTACGAGAGGCTATGATGGCATTTAGGAAGTTTTACTTCCTTCTTTTCTGATCGTGTGTCGGTCTAGGATGCAAAAGTATTTTCGTTAATTCCTTCGTGGTAATTGTGAACCCTCGTGCGATAAATGAGCAAATGGTATGAGTTCAAGATGAAGCAGTCTAGCCTAGGGTTAGCACTGACGAAGCCCCGAGTGTTTTGATCGTACTGACAATCTGGTTATGGAGGTCCCAGCTGTACGAGCTCGCGATGGGCAAGGGAGCAGGGCCTTGTGGTTCCCTTGGCTCTCTACGGTGCTTTTACGAGAATCTTGGCGACGCAGATACCACAGTAACCTATTATTCGCTAGGTAACATATCAGGTTGCCGCAGATGCAGATCTTCGGACTTAGAGGGCTCTTGTTCCAGTTCCTGATGTTGCCACAGTAAATTATGTTCCCCAGGCAACATGTGTTGCGCCACTAATTATTCTGGTTGGTTAGCTAACCCAAGAAATAGCTCAGTCCGAGTGTCCGAAGATGCTGCATTATTTTATCTGGTTGAACCTTCCGATATTCTCAAGCCATGCATCATATAATCCCCGTGTAAGTTTTTTTTTAAAAAAAAAATAAAATGATGTCAGCGTATCCTTCAGGCTCTTGATTATATCGAGTGGTATGGTGTTGATTATTCTTCTTTCTGGTTTCAGGGTCCAGCCTTGAATTGGTGGGCCGCTCTCTTATTAGCTAACTTGGTTCGATTTTTCTTCTAGATTCGTGGAAAAGTTCCTTTCGAGTAGCGAGCGAGATGAAAAGTGTTGCGAGTTTGATGGATTGGACAGGGTAGCCTGTCGGTTAGCCTGTTGGTGTTTCAGAATGTGAGATTGAATTCTATAGAATGGCTGAATATGCATTAGAACTAGTCCATGAGCCTTTCGAGAGATTCAAAGATTTATTGATGACCTTTCTCCTTCCTTGAGATCCCAGATGGATAAAAAAAAAATTGAGGTTGGAACTTCATTTGATGTCATTGTTGATATTGCTCAATGGTATTAGGCATACCATAAGTTAGAGGGGGAAGAGTTAGAGCGGGAGAGCAAGAAATTCCGTGGCCCTGGTGGGCAACCATGGTACCTCATTTGGAGGTAAAACCCTTGATTATTTTGGGAGGTCACCTTCCAGGTTATCTCAGCTTGTGTCACGTGATTCTTAGAGTGCACCAGTACCTCGTCAAGATCATATTCAGTCTTCTCTTTACAGCTATCAACGATCCTTTCAGCTTCCATTTTTAGTCGAAAAGGTGTTATCATTGTCGTGAGTCTGGTTATCTTTTGAGAAGTTTTCCCTTACTCGGCAAGTAGGCAGTCGTCCTTTCTCATGTCATCAGGCACCTGCACAGTCGCAGGGGATTTCCTTTAGATCTCAATCAGCCAGCAAAATGCCACCATTCAGTGGAGGTCGAGAGCGTGGTGGAAGTTGTTCTTCAGAAGGTGATTATCAGGGTAGTAGCTCACCTCAGCTGTAGAGGGCAGTTCTACGAACTGCCAGTCTGGTAGGAATATCCGATATAGTATACCTATGTAATTCTTCTTCCATTATATGTGAGTAAGATTTGATTCTTCCGATCGGTCTGAACTTCGTTTATCTTACAATATTTCCATGGATTTCTTGGATATTTTTTCTATTAAGAATTGATTGCGGTAGAGGGGTGAGCTTCTAGTATGATTTATTCAGGGAATTTGTGAGACCCTACTAGTTTATCTGATTTAAATGTGAGATATTTGGGAGTGAGTGTCGGTATTTTCTGCTTGGCATCTTGTTACGCCACCTTCTATTATTATGTCAATTCAGTTTACCTCTCTCCTCGAAATTCAATGTTGGTAGGATAATAGGATCCTAATTCGTCACCATCAGAAAGTGTTATCGTTTCTTCTGGTGCAAAGTGATTAGTAAGTAATATTCGATCTACGTATCTCCTCTTGGTTAAAAACACTAGTAAAGTCATGTTATCCTATGAGCTTGTCTGGGTTATAAAAGTGTTTCTGGTAAATTGTCAGAGTTTCCTTCTTATTGGAAGGTCAAATTGGCATGGATGTTGTTCCATAAAGCTCATTTAATATCTGTTTCTTCAATTGAGATTCTTGGGCTGCTTTGACTCGTAAGTAGTCTAGAAGATGAGCTTCCTGAAACTCTAATTATTTCTATCCTCGGTCCATTTTCATTTCTTCTTCGTCCGGCACTAGTGAGCTTGGACGGTTTGTAGCCGCTTGTGATGTTCCGTGTGTTGAGCCAGAGTACGTTTTATTGTAGTCGGGTAAGCTTATTATTGTTTTTCAAGGCTTCTATGGGTAATAAAAGTACCATCCATCAGGCGGTGGTGTTTACGGCAAAGGTATGGAGTTGTGAACTCGAGAGTTGCAGCTGTTTGGCAACTCAAAAGGGTAGTTGGTAGCTTAGGTCTGCCTACGTTCAGCTTTTAGCTAAATCTTCTTTAGTCCAGCAGACTATGCGATGATGGTTATTCCTATTAAAATAGCTGCATGAGTTTGTGCTTTAAGTGGATGAGTCTTCCTCCAAATACTGAATGGTAATACTAAATCTCTAAGGCGTTGATACCACTTTTGTCACGACCCAACCTAGGGGCACGACAGAAACCTACAATGAGTGTCGATCATTGCTAAACCCACTAATAATCTATTAATGCTAGAGAATAGCTGGCAACCTGATCATATATACGTACCTATCTGTTGAAAGCATAAAGTCTGGAAAGATGACACGACTTTAACTTGCTGGTAATTAGAACACTGAGCCACAAATTCTGCTATGTCACACTTCATTCCGTCCCACCAATAAATCTGCTTAAGATCATGGTACATCTTAGTCGAACATGGATGAACAGTGTATTTGGAATAATGTGCCTCTATCATAATTTGTCCACGTAAATCTGCAACATCAGGGACACAAAGTCTATCTTTATGCATGAGAACACCGTCAGTAGTAACCCTGTATGGTAACTCTGGTTTTCTTCTGGCTATCTGTCTGTATTCAACTAGAACTGGATCCTCATACTGACGCTATTTTACTTCATGAAAATTTAGAGTTAAAGGTCTATTGCAGCTTGTCGTCCATCTACCATTGGCATATCTCCTTCACACCTCAACTCTTTGAGAAGTTAGTTTAGCGTTATAAGTGCATATGTAATCAACTTTGTTGTTGGTATTCTGCTTCAGCTCATGTTCCAACTACATGTCTCTTTTATTTTCTTTTTTCAAGTCGTAATATTACCAATTCAAAGACAATACCCTGAAGTAGATGTTCAGTCTGAAGATCATTCCTGGTCTGCATCATACTATCCAGTAGTATTTGCATGATACTTATCCTTATATGATATACCTTGTTCAGATGAACCTTTGACATACATTAGGATATGAATAACTACATTCCCAGAAGGAGCTTGCGGAATAACACTAACATCAACTGAGATGTTGCATAGTGTGTTCGTAAAATTAATATAGCTTGCATCAAATCTTCTATAGTGTGTAGTGACAAGGTACTTCAAAAGCTCCCCCTTATTGTATCAAGCGTGAGCTAATTCTTAGTTCCATCGACCCGTTCTATATCGAAAGGTATATCGAAGAGGTGATTATCGGCTGAATCATATTAACCCATTCAAAGTTTCGTATATCTTTGTTTCGAAAAAGTAAAACTCTCCTCACGTGATCGAGGAAAGGCCAATTTAGTCAAAATAAGCTGGGCAATGGTGTTATCATATTATCAAGATATGTTTTATTCAAAGAGTTCGGTGCACGTGTTATAATTTTGATTATGTAATCATGAGGTAATGTCCGTGGAATATGTTATAAAGGTCGTTCAAGTTCTTTTGATATCTATGTATATTTTTCTTTCAAATTGGGCTCGTTCGAGGATGAACGAGAGTCTAAGTGGAGGAGAATGAAAAGACCTTAGATAGTCGTTTCGGGAGTTAGGACTCCGATTGGCGTGCTGATAATTTTAAAAAAACTTCGTAATGTCCATTAGGACATGTCTTTAAAACTTGAACTAATTAGACCTCGTTTTGTAGGTATCGGAAGAAGGTTTCAGTTTTCGTTGTCAGTAAATATTAAAAAGAGATTTTCGAGCTCGGTTTTAGCGAATGAGCTCCGATTCGAAATTTGAAAGCGACGTTAGGTTCGTATGATTAATTGTGACATGTGTGAATTTTTCAAGTGAATTTCGAGGTTGTTCGGCCGATTTCGGTTAAAGTTCCGAAAATTAACAATTTGATCTTTTTCCATTTAATTCGTATCTGGAGTTTCGGAAATCCGATTTGAGATCCTCCGTAGCGAGTATGTTACATATATTTTGTAAAACTTATACTCAAAATTTGGGATTATTTCGAATTTCGTACAGTTCCATTTTAATGGTCGCCACGAAAATGAAAATAAAAGAAAAGAATAAAAAAGGAAAAAAATACTACGGTCTAAGGTGGTGGCTTGCATTAAAGTATATATTCCTTAGCTTTACAGTTAAAGGACAAGATCTAAAGAGAAACAGAATTGCAAACTTAAACGAAACAGAAAAAATACCAGAAAATAAGAAAAGAGCCGGAGAAATGTAGTATTTTTACCCTGAAATATTCAGGTAATGATCTTAATATATTATTTGAGTTTATTATGTGTGTTTGAATATATTTTGATGGTAAAAATTGGGATATTAGACATTGTTTTAATAAGTTCAATTAATAGTTTAAAGGGTCAATTGGACCCCGATAGTGGAATTAATTATATATTTGTACTCGGTGAGTTATGGGAAACATATAAATGTAATTTATTTAGGGTTTGATTATGTGACCTTAAACCCTGTACATAGGTCTGGCCTACGTATTGCGTATGCTGATAGGGTATCAGGTTTCTAACCGGATTGCCCTAAGATGTGAGGAACGAAGCCTTTAACCTAATTTGATATATTTCTGCTTATTGAATAAGAAGGATCATTTGACTATGAACCCATAGGACAAAGCGGTTGTTGAGTAGCGGTTCTAACTTTGTAACAAGGTAAGTGTTTCTACCCATTTTTTTGGAGGCACTTGGCCTCGTGGATTTTCTACCACGTGTTCCTTACGTGTGTAGGTGCTGATAGGCGTACTCATTATGCCTTAGCTTTGGATTTAAATTATATATTATATGTTATGTCCTGTTGTTAGTATTGCATTGAGGACCTGAGCATTATACTCGGGCTGTGAGTTGGCATCTACTTCCCGACTATCGATGAGAGTCCCGCGCCGATGAAGGGTTGTTATTGCATCATATTGCATTCATATGTATTACATTGCATATCATATCAGGAGCAGGAGGATTCCGCCCTAGGAGCAGGATGATTCTGCTCCGTTGCATCATATTGAGGGTAGGAGGATTCCGCCCTAGGAGCAGGAGGATTCTGCTCCATTATATTATATTTAGGGTAGAAGGATTCCGCTCGAGGAGTAGGAGGATTCTGCTCCATTGCATCATACTTAAGGCAGAAGGATTCCGCCCTAGGAGCAGGAGGATTCTGCTCCATTCATTTGGCACATGTGACCCTTTGCATCATATTTCATTTCATCTCATTTCATTTCATTTCATACCATTGTGTAGACTTGTTGTACATAACTACTGTTCTGCTTATACGTGCATTGCTTATTTGTTGATATGTTTCTAGCTCTTATTCCTTGTTGAGTTTATGCTTTCATACGTGTTTTCGGGGCTCTGCCTTTTTATAATTTAAATAAGCGGAATTTGGTTTATCTGTCTCTTCTCCCTGGCTAGCTATCTTATTCTTTGAGGTGGCTAGTCTGCCCCACTTATTGAGTCATTTTGATTCACCCTTGTTTGTTGTTTGTTTCTTGTCTATCTATTTCGTTTCGGCAGGTTCGCTCCAGGATTGGTTCGCCACGTTGTGAAGGAGCGAAGACGACTTCAGCTGTCAGGGTGAGCCAGCTTTTATTCCGGATGGCCACCAGTTTATTATTTAATATTTCAGTTGCATTTTGCTCCCTTCAGGAGGTATCTGTCTTCTTTTGTACTCTTAGATTTCAAGTCTGGAGAGCCTAAACCTAGTATATTGGGTAGTCAACTGTAATTTCTTTTGTACAGCTTAGAGGTATCAGTATGTCTGTATTTTTTTTTAAGTCTTGTCCTTATTTATGAATTGTTATATTTATTTTCCTAATTTAATTGGTAAGGGTTCGCCCGACAGGTCTAGGGGGGATGTCGGGTGCCCGCACGACCTAACTGGATTCTGGGTCGTGTCATGCCTGAACCTAAAAAGAGGAAAATAGGTTCTAAAGCTGTTGATTGCATGTTAATTGGATATGCTGAATATAGTGTTGCTTACAGATTTCTTGTTTTAAGAAGTGATGTGCTTGATTGCAATACAATTATTGAGATAAATAATGTTGAGTTCTTTAAACACATTTTTCTACTGTCTGATAAAATTTTTCATGCACTTATAGAAAGACATAAAGAGAGTACCTCTGTTGAGGAACTAAGAAGAAGGAAAAGGCCTCGAAAAGACTATTTTTCTTTTGGAAATGATTTTCATACTTTTATTGTGAATAATGAACCATTGAATTATTTTGAAGCTATTTCTTCTTCTGAAGCTAAATATTGGAAAGAGGCAATTAAAGTTGAAATTGATTCTATAATTAAAATATTGACTATTTTGAAACATTTGCACAAGTGACTAGAATTTCTTCTATTCGAATTTTAATTGCCTTAGCCTCGATTTATAAGTTTTTTATTCATCAAATAGATGTCAAAACAATATTTTTAAATGGTGATTTAGAAAAAGAAATTTACATGATTCAGCCCGAGAAATGTGTTGTCCCTGGGCAAGAAAATAAAGTTTGTAAATTAATTAAATCTCTTTATGGCCTTAAGCAAGCTCCTAAATAGTGGCATAAGAAATTCGACCAACTCTTAATGAGAGACGGTTTTTCTTCAGTTGAGGTGGACAAATATGTTTACACTAAAGTGTCAAATGGTTATTTTGTGATAATATGTTGATGACATACTTATATTTGGTACAAGTATAAATATTGTACAGAGTACTAAACTATTTTTGTCATCCAATTTTGATATGAAAGATCTGGGTGAAGTATACATGATATTTAGAGTTAAAGTCATAAGAAGTGATGATAGTATTGTGTTGTCACAAGAACACTATGTTGAGAGACTTTTTAAGAAGTTTGATTGTTTTGACATGACACTTGTGTGATAAGGACCAAACGAGCCAAGACACTTTCTAACACTTTCCAACGCGTGCCAAGCTTGGAAGATACAAAGGACTTGAAGTCAAGAGCTTTGGAAGTGTTTCGGATGGTTTCAGCATTAGGCCTCACGCCTAAGGAGGAGGAGGGAGGCCCAGCACATCCAGGCGCCCCGCCTGAAAACCTCACTACATAAGAGCACAAATGTGCACAGGCGCCCCGCCTCAGGCGCCCCTCCTAACCCAGGCGCCCCTCCCAGCTGCTGAACTTATGTTTCTTTTACTGTTTTGCCCTACGTGGCATATTTGATGAACCTTATTAGTAAGGGTATTTTGGCCATTGTGTAAGCTTGGGAAACACTATAAAAACCCAAGTATAGCTTCTTTTGAATGGTTAATGAATTTTGTAACGAGTGGATCTCTTTGGGTTTATGAAAACCAACCTATGTTTGGGATTTGTGTACTTCTAGTGGATTCTCGTTGGACAACGACCCCGCCCCGATCATTCTACTTGCGAGTTCTAGTGGACTCGAGCGAAGTTGCGTAGTGTAGGTGATCCTTGACATCCACCTGAGGTGTATCGAAACAAGTTCTTCGGTGCTACTTGGGTCTTTGTTCGAGCCCTGTCTCGCTTTTTATCTTCTTTATCTTTTTCCGCGTTTGATCCTTATTAGTTTGGTATTAGAGCAAGGCTCGAGTTTTGTTTCTACAAACCCCCGACCCTTGGTTCTTCGTGCCTAGTATCTTTCTTTTTTAGTTTCTTGTGCTTGAAGTTATTAGAAAGAAGAAAAAACAAAAAAATTGAAAAAGTTGAAAATCCAAAAAAAAATTTGCCGTATCTTGTTGGTTTGATTGATTCTTGTTATGGGTGTTATAGATTCTTGATCCTTGTTTAAAACTCGTTGTTTGGGTACCAAAAACACTTGGTTTGGATTGGATTTACGAAATTGAAGATTTGAGACCCCAAAAATTTCCTTAAACCCTTGATAAACCTTGTTCTTGATGATTTTGCCTTGATTCTTGGGTTGAATGGGTGTTTGATTGAGAACTTGATATTGGAGATTGATCTTGATTGAAAAATAAATGATTTGGTACCAATTTTGTGGGATTTGAAAATGTTTAACACCAAATTTGATGAATCACAATCCATGTTGAAACCCTTTTGAAAAACCCTTGTGTTCTTGAGTTTCTTGGCTTTGAATCTTGATTTTATTGATTGTTCGGTTGTAAATTTGATTTGGGTTTGTTAGAAAGATCAAAAATAACTTTGGGTATCATTGGATTGTGAAAAGAAGTTGAAAACATCGGATTTGTGGATTCAAAATCGACTTGGAACAAGTTTGGAACGAATTGGGGCTGCTTCAGAGCTAGGCGCCCCGCCGGAATTGGCTACTACCTAAGACCTCAGGCGCCCCGCCTAAAATCCTGCACAACTCTGGGCGCCCCTCCTGCATCTAGGCGCCCCTCCTGGTTGCTGAAGGTGTTGTTTTGGGTAGTTTTTCCTATTTCTTTGTTTGCATAACATCTAGCTAGTACTACTTTGTGTAACCTTTCTACTTTATTTGTACTAGCCTTTGAAGGTTTTAGGTAACTCTTGCCTAGATAGGAAAGTAGAATTCGAAGAAGTCTCGTAGAATCCTTTGACTCAAGTCCTTACTTCAAAGTGCTTAGCGTTCATTGAGTTATATCAACTCCACTCACCCCGGAGTACAATTGGCTTGTGAATAGTTGATTGAGTTGAGGATTGTTGTTCAACTACTTGAAGCTTTTAGTATTCAAGTCCGAGAGAAATATCCACCACCACTAAATGAGTGAACCGAGTGCTATACACGTGAGGGTGTGTGTGAGGTGTTTTCACTAACGTTTGTTGCTTTTGTAGGTACAATGGCAAATGATGGAGATAATCCTATGAAGGACTTCATGGCTACCGTTATAGCCAAGTTAGAGGACATAATCTTGAGACTTGAGTCCGTTGAGAGGAATCAAGTTGAGACCGGTGAGAGTAGGACCCCGAGTGTCCAAATTGAATCTGGAGAAGGCACAAGTCATAGCACTCCTATGACTCCCGGACACTTTTTGGAGCTAACTCAGAAGTATGAACAAAGGAAAGTTGAAGCTCTTCAATAGTGTGTGTTGGGCAACACCCAACCCGTGGACAATCCCCAGGGAAATGCTCCATTTCGAACACTCGTATGGAATGTTCGACCTCTTGAGCAAATTGATGAAGTTCATGAAGAGGAGGAAGCCGAGTATGGAGATGAAACCTATGGGTATGATGCTCCTTATAAACCTAGGAGGCAAATGAATTGGGGTCGAAATGTGGATAGGGGTAGAGGCCGAGGTCGAGGGCCACCCATGAGTTTTGATGGAAGGAATGCTAGGAGAGAATATGTTGCTCATGATGACTACTATGGAGGCCAACCGGAGCCTAACTATGGAGTACGTGACAACAACAACAACCTCAATAGTGCTAAGCTCAATCTTCCATTCTTTAAGGGAACTTGTGATCTGGAGGCATACATGGAATGGGTACTACTCATGGAAAGAGTGTTTGACACAAATGAAATGACCGAGGAGAGAAAGGGTACCTATGCTATTTCTACCTTTGAGGCCTATGCTTCTACTTGGTGGGAGTCCATGAAAAGGTCAAGAAGATGGATGAATTTGCATTTGAATGTGACTTGGGATGAGTTGAAAGAGCTCATGAATACCAAGTATATAACTCCAAGGTATCAACAAGAGCAACTCAAGAATATCTATGATCTTAAGCAATGTGTCAAAACGGTGCATGAGTATTTTTATGAGTTTGAGAAGACTCGGATGGCATTGGATATAGATACCGAATGTGTAGAACAAGCCATGATCCATTTCAAGAATGGCTTGAGCTATGGTATAGCTTCTCAATTGCAGTTGCATACTTATCATTCACTTCAAGATCTCTTTGAAGCCGTAATTGAAGCCGAGAATTGGCTTAAGGGAGAGAAGTCCAAAGTCAACACTCCTACTACCACAAGCAAGCCATAGGAATGGAGACTCCAAATGCAAACTTTCCAAGTGCAAGTGCTAGCAAAGAAGTAAAGAAGCCATATGAGAAGACTACACCACATTTGGAAGGTACTTCTAAAATTCGCTTGAGTAATCCTACTTGTACTTCTACTCAATGCTATAAGTGTAAAGGGTATGGACATATTGCCAAAGATTGTCCTACAAAAAGAACCATGGTTGTGGTAGGCAATTTGGTGTATGAGCAAGATAGTGAGCCCAAAAATGAGGGAGTAGAGGGAGATGAGGAAGTTGATTGTGAGGAGGCCATAGAAGAGGATGATGATCCTCAAATGTTCTTGGTGGTTAGGAGGAGTTTGAGCACCATTTTCATGGAAGAGGAGGTGGAGAATGTTCAAAGGGAAAACCTCTTTCATGCTAGATGCCGAGTCATGGGTATAGTTTGTTCCATGATTGTTGACTCGGGAAGTTGTGCCAGCATAGTTAGCCAAATCTTGATTTCCCAATTGAAATTACCACTCTAAAGCATCCAAACCCATATCTTGTACAATGCCTTAGTGAGTGTGGTGAACTAAAGGTGGTAAAGCAAGTGTTGCTTGAGTTTAGCATTGGGAACTATAAAGATAAGATCTTGCTTGATGTGGTCCCAATGCAAGGGTGCATCTATTGTTTAGGAGACCATGGCAATATGATAGATGTGTTGTGCATGATGGTCGGACCAACTCCTACACGGTCAAGCAAGATGGGAGAAAGTATGTGCTTAGACCTTTGACTCCAAGGCAAGTAAGGGAAGATTACAAGCGAATGAGGGAGTTAAGGGAAGCAGCTAAAGCAAAGTCACCCATTGTACTTGAACCCGAGGCAAACAATCTCATTGTCTTGCCAATGCGTGGTGAAAATGAGAGCCACTCCACTTCAAGTGAAAGAGAAAAGATAGACAGAAGTGATGGAGTGACCGGTGACAATCCAAGAGAGGAAAAAGGAGAGGATTTGAGGAGTGATGTGAGTGGATTGTTACCACAAACTACACTTGACCTTGAGGTAAAATTGAGAGAGAAGAGAGGCGAGGAAAGAAAAATTGAGAGTGAGAGCACCCATTATTCTAACAATTCTTCATCTTCTACTCTTTCTTGCGTTAGTTCTTGTGTAGGTACAAATGAAGACAAGCCATTGGAGCCTCAACCATGTGCTTGAAAGGAAAAACAAGAGGAGGGAAGTTCTCAATGTGAGCTTCATGAAGAAGGAGTTACATATGACACTTCAAGCCTTGTGAGTGATCAAGGAAGTACTACAAATGTAAGTGTTGCTCCACCTTTTCAGGAGCCTACTAGCTATTTGTCTTGTGATGACTCAACACTAGTTGGTGCGTGTAATGCATCTAGTGAATATGCCACTAGTGAAGAGTCTAAACCTCAACTTGTGTGTGCTTGTGTGACATTAGTTGAGAGCCTTGCTAAGCCACATCATGATGTGAGCTTATTGTTCAATGAATCTCTCACTAGTGTAGATTTAATAGTTGACAATGGTTGTGACCTTTGCTATGACACTCCACCAATCTTTGATAAAGGGGTAGATGAGATAGTTGATCATACCCTTATTGATATGCTTCTATTTGGTGGACCAATGTGTTGTGGTGAGGATAGTGACCGTGAGGAGTCCAAATTGCATGAATTGGACAAAGTTGTCTATGATGACTCCTCAAGTGAACCTAGTCTTGATAACTTGTCTATTCTTGATCATGATGTTGAGATGCATGTTTTTACTAATCCATTATTTGAAGGACTCCTCATTAGTGGTAATGACTTGTATCGGACTAGGGTGAGTAGTAAAATGGAATCTCCATAGTGTGAAGGGTTTGACTCCTTAGGAAACCCATTGTGTGAGAATTTGAATGAGGTAACTGACTCTTTGAGTGACCCTACTATTGCTTGTTGGGTTATGATGAAGAAGAGGCCATTATCAATACCTTCCTTGAAAGCATGTCTTTTGAGAAGGGTTGCTTAGGTGATGAAATAGGAGGTGAAAGGGAATCCCTTGGTGTGAGTAAGTATGATCTAAAGAAGGGGAGTGGAGTACTTGATGTTACTTACATGTTGCGTTATTTGGCTTATTTGACTCACTCCACTCCACTCCACATGTTGATCACACTTTGATGAGGGATTGGTTTGTTGATCTTGAGCTTAAGGTTCAAGGGGATTTTTATAGCTTGATCTTGCATTTTCCATGTCCCCATGACCTATTTGCACGCTATTGTACTGAGTGCATGTTTTCATTGAACCAAGTGCTTGATGATCTCATTGGAGATTTTGTATTTATGCTAAACATTGATGCTTGGTTATATCACAAGAGTGTGTTTTTCATATTCTTGCACTAACCTACTTTCAAAAGAGGAAATCATGTGTTTGATTGACGTTGCTTGTAGGTTCTAAGCTCCATGTTATGGCAAAGGAGACCTTGGAAGAAACCTATGTCAAAGTGACGATCAAGGGTTGCAAGGGAGGATAGCTTTGGGCACCCCGAAGAGATGATGCCATGGACGTGAATGCCTTGATTTCGAGGACGAAATCTTCTCAAGAAGGGGAGGATGATAAGGACCAAACTTGCAAGACAATTTCCAACACTTTCCAACGTGTGACAAGCTTGGAAGATACAAAGGACTTGAAGTCAAGAGCTTTGGAAGTATTTCGGATAGTTTCAGCATTAGGCCTCACGCCTAAGGAGGAGGAGGGAGGCCTAGCACATCCAGGTGCCCCGCCTGAAAACCTCACTGCATAAGAGCACAAATGTGCACAGGTGCCCCGCCTGCCTAGGCCCCCCGCCTCAGGCGCCCCTCCTGACCCAGGCGCCCCTCCCAGCCTCAACACATTCCAGGCGCCCCTCCCAGCTGCTGAACTTATGTTTCTTTTACTGTTTTACCCTACGTGGCTTATTTGATGAACCCTATTAGTAAGGGTATTTTGGTCATTGTGTAAGCTTGAGATACACTATAAAAACCCAAGTTTAGCTTATTTTGAATGATGAATGAATTTTGTAAAGAGTAGATCTCTTTGGGTTTATGAAAACTAACCTATGTTTGAGATTTGTGTACTTCTAGTGGATTTTAATTGGACAACGACCCCGTCCCGATCATTCTACTTGCGAGTTCTAGTTGACTCGAGGGTAGTTGCGTAGTTTACGTGATCCTTGACATTCACCCGAGGTGTATCAAAACAAGTCCTTCGGTGCTACTTGGGTCTTTGTTCGAGCCGTGTCTCGCTTTTTATCTTGTTTATCTTTTTCCGCATTTGATCCTTATCATTGTGGCCACTCCTTATGATGCTAGCTCTCAATTGAATAAAAATAAAGGAGACCCAGTTGTTTAGTCTAAATATGCTCAGATTATTGAGAGTCTGATGCATTTAGTGAATTTTACAAAGCCTGATGTATGGGCCTAAATTGGTTTAGGTACACAAATCGAATTTGGATTCGAATATAAACAGATCTTTGTATCAAAGCTTGAATAAACGTATGAAAAGGACGTAAATGCGTATAAATAACTTGATTTCAGTATATGAACGTTGAATACAAATTTGGACAGAGTTTTGGTATATATTTCTGAATGCCTACAATACAAAATGAGCTTCTATTTATAGGCCTAAGGACCAGACCCACGTTCTCCACCATCAGCAAATGTCTCTGCCACGATCTGATCAGCAACTTGGTGGGGTTAGTGGGATGAAGTAGTGGGCTGCAAAGCCGCTGGAACCGAGGTGGTAACCGAAGCCTTGTCACAAGACTTCGGTCGTTTGACCTTACTGTTCGAGCAGGATGGCTTGTCGTCGAAGCCCCAGGTCTAACTTGCCTTCGGGCGTGCCATAGGGCGTTGGCTTCGGTTGCTTGGCCACGAGATCGATAATTCTCTCTTCGGAGCATCAACTCGTTTTGCCTTCGGTCTACCATCTCGAGGTGCTAACCGAAGGTGACGATTTTTACCCAATACAGATAGTCCCCCCACTCCTTGGTAGACGCCGAAGTCACCGAGGAGTGGAATGAGTTTAGGCGGGAGGTTGACGTGGCAAAACCCTATCCATGAATTTAAAAAATTCGCGTATCTATAGGGTCACCGTTCCGCGTTACGTGGCGGCTCGCGATAGGTCTCTAAACGGTCACGCCGTCTTTTTGTTTTCTCCAATGTTTTAATCATCATTAGTTCTTCCACTTGCACGTGTGCAAGACACTATAAATACCTCACTTTAGTCTCTTTCTTCTTCACTCCATATTTCGACTTAAGAACAGAATCGACAGAGAGCTTTTCCGATCGCCATTTCTGCCGCTACCTTTTCATGTTCAAAAACCCTTTTTTAGCTTCCATTATCGACTTCCATCATGTCTGCTACCAACTCAGGCCGTGGTTCGAGTGATTCCGGCGAACGAGCGGAGCGTTTTGCCGCTATGGCAATGAATGAAGAAGCCACTGCTTCTTTGCCACCTCTGCAGGTGGTGGCAGCGGGTGACAGTGGTGAGGCCATGTCTGCCGCTCCCACCCCATTGCGGCGCAAGGCTGGCCGCGGCACGGCTGAGGTCAGCGAATATGTGGACCTTGACGTGGTGGATGACGTCGAAGGAGATGACGTCGAAGGAGATGACGCCACTAGCGTTAAGGAGGTGGGTGGCTCAGTCGGAGGGATAGAGACGAGCGAAGTTAGTGGCTCGAAGGGGGAGCCAGAGGTTGGCCCTTCGAGGAAGTCAAAGAGGAAAATCCCACTCGAGGTGGAGATCGACCCTCGGTTGGTCATCCCCTCGAGCTTTAATAATGACAAGGATCTGAAGGTCCACGCCCAATCAGATGCTCAGAAGGGGAAGAAAAGGAACATCCCCGTTCATGTCACCTCGAGCATCATAACCGAGGAGAGAATTGAAGCGGTCCGAGCTGATTGCCGCTGGGGCCCTGAGGTGGAGATTAGGCTTCCGTCGCCTGGCTCGGCGGTGTCAACGCACGTGGAGGGGTACTCTTCGGTTTTTACCTACCCCTTCACCATTGGGTTCGACCTGCCAGTGCATCCCATCATAGATGTATTTTGCAGGTCCTATAATCTTTGCCTAGCCCAACTTGGGCCCAGGGTTTGGAGGGTAGTCCAAGCCCTCGAGTATTTGAGTAGTAGGGCTGGCTTGCCTTTTACCTTTCAACACTTGATTTCCCTTTATTACCCCTACTTCCACAAAGCTGGGGTGGTCGCTCTCTTGCCTCGGGGCTCATACGCGATTTTGAGCAAAAGCGAGGACCATGGGGATCGAGGATGGAACGATCGGTTCGTGCTCATTCCCATGAGGCTATTGTCGGCTGAGCCAGGCTTCCCCGAGGCGTGGAATGCTCAGCGTAAGTGTTTGCTTTCGCTTTCCCTTCGATTTTATGTTGTCTTAATCATTGCTTATCTTCTCATCTGTGGTTTGCAGCTGAAAAAGTTCCAATCAACCCGCCGAGGGATTTACTCGAGTGGGTTACCAAAACTATGAAGGTGAAACTGCGCCCCGAGCGGCAGTGGATGGTGCTAGCCGGTTTGGAAGAAAACCGGTGGGCGTGTAAGAGGCACGGTGAGTTGCCGGTGACTTCGGGTTGTTAAGTTCACTTTGCATCTATTTGACTCTTTTCCTTTTTCTTTTTTTTTTCTTTTTGCTTATATAGGTCTCCCCAGCAAGGCCATGAGGGAGATCGATGACGAAGATGACGCCGAGGTAGAGGCGGAAGGCAGAGAGGAGGAGAGGGGAAGCAAGAAAACGAAGAGGGACACGAGGTTGGTGACGGACGTCACCAAAGGGGTCGCTAAGATGGCTGATTTGGCGAAGAGGCTGATTGAGGAGAAGAAAGCCAAGGCCTCTTCGAATCAAGGGACCTCACAAGGTGAAATTTTCTTGGGTAGGTTTTCTTGCGTTTCCAACGCCGCTTACACTTATACTAAGCGAGTTGCTCCTCTCCCTTCCCCAGGTGCTAAGAGAAAGAGGTTGACTTCGAAGCGGGCGACCAAAGCGAAGGGTCCCCGAGTTGAAGAGGCTACAGTCCCCGCTGCTGAAGTTCTGGTCACTAAGCGTCGGGGGCTGATTGACGAGCCAAGCGATGAAGAGCTTCCCCCTCCAGTTCCCGAGGAGAGACCAGATCTTACCTCCGAGCCTGGTCCCGAGGTAAGGGTTGAAGTGGGTGGACTGACCGAGGTCATACAGGTGGAAGAATCTGACCGAGAGGCGGAGAAGCGAAAAGGCAAAGCTAAAATGGGCGAGGGTTTGATCAAGGGCATGGTTAAAGCCTCTAGGGGGTCATCGAAGCCAACAAACATTGCGGCTCGAGCTTTAGAGATATACCCCGACGCTAACTTGTTAGATGCTACAAAAGAGGATATCATGTCCCTTGATGGCCTACTCGGCCCCGCCGAAGATCATGCCCTTCGTAATCTCAATCCCATGAGCTTGATGGGTGTTTCAGCCGCTTCAGCTCTTCGGGTAAGTTTTAGTTTAAATTCTGCATGACTTCGTTATCTTGTGGGTTCTGACGTCGTGCTTCGAATGCAGAGTTTGATTCTTTCATTGCGAGCTGTCCACCTCGAGCGAGACCGAGCTACAGAGCTTCAAGCCGCGGCTGCTGCTTGGGATGGTCAGAAAAAAGTCCTTAAGGGACAGGTTGCTGAACTGGAGGCTCGGTTTGCAATTTTGAATGAAGAGCTAGAGCGCGCTAACGAAGCTTCGGCGAAAGCCGAAGCTGACGTTCGCGTAGCTGAGGATTCTGCCGAAGCTCGCGTCCAGGCTGCGACGAGAGAATTCACCGCTGAGCGCTCGAGATTGAGTCTTGAGAATGCTCGCCTCGACGCCGAGCTTTTCAGGGCAAAAACCGAAGCGCTAGAGGCGGGGGAGAAGTATCGCAGCAAGCTTGGGGAGTATAACGCAAAACTCGTCGAGCTGCAAAGCCAGGTGGATGAGGTGCCTGCCCTTCGGAGCAAAGTGTCCAGGCTCGAAGACAGGATTGCTCATCTCAATGAGCGGGCCGAGGTTAGGGCAACAAGGGCAAAGTTTGAAGAAACATGGGCCGTTGTCAAGACCAGGCTTAGCGCGCTCGAGCAGATCCAAGCTGGGAAGATCGTGCTCGAGGATGAAATTGTTAAAGCGAGGGAGGCAGCTGCCGAGGCTCAGAGGATTGTAGACGAGCTCCCTTCAAGTGAAGGGTCAGATGATGAAGGTGATAGCGCCGAAGAGGGCAGTGGGGATGCCGGCGGGGCGTAGCCTTCATACTTTGCATAATTTTGCTTTAGTTTTATGGGCCTTCGTGCCTTTTTAGGATATTGGCCTTCGGGCTTTCATGTATATATGTTGGACCTTCGGGTCATATTTTGGGTGTAAATAACTCTAGCCTTCGGGCTTTTAATGGAAATTTTTGCATCCTTATTTCATGTGATGGCCTTTTACACCTACCGAACACTTTGATGCGAATTTTAATGTTTGCTTGCAAGACTTTAAGCAGAATTTAACCGATGCGAACTTGGGACGACGTCTCGCCCTCGAGTCGATGCATTGCGCGGTTTTAAAAAAAATTTAAGATTCACAGATAACATGAGTGCAAACGAAGCCGTTTTATTGATATCGGTGAGCCAAGGGCTATGTACAAAAAACCAGGTCGGAGCAGACCTTGGGTTGAAAAAGTAAAGAACTTTCAATGAAAATCTGCCGCTATCGGGCTAATTACAATGCGCTAAATCTAATCCTCGGGCATCAGTCCCCGGTTATCCGATAGATAAGCTTCGGGTTGGAGGCTCGATGTCGACCTTGCTATCAACCCTTCTCACTCCCCCCCAGTGTTCGGTTATGAATCTTGATGAAGATCCGAGCACTGGAATCGGTTCGGTTCGCTTCCTGAAAAGGTCAAGCAAAAAAATTGGAACGAGGAGTAAGTTAGTACATTGTCTATCTATGCCATGGGAGCGTTGTTCGGCTCGGGGCTGTTTAATTTAAAGGGAATTGAAAGATATTTACCTCGGCTAAAAGTAATATCGCTTCGGATGAGAGATATTCCAATTCAGAGGTTCGGGTTCGCCTTGAAGAGACTCGATCTGATAAGAGCCCTTTCCAACGATTGCTTTGACCCTGTAGGGTCCTTCCCAATTTGCAATAACTTCCCCCCGTTGTCCTCCTTTGTTGATTGGTTAACAGTTTTCAACACATAATCTCCCACCTTGAAATCTCTGAATTTAGCTTTTCTGTTGAGGTAAGCCTCGATCTGCCTTTTTTGGGCGGCAAGCCGAACCAAAGCTAATTCTCTCTTCTCTTCGAGCAAGTCTAGCTCAATGCGCATCGCTTCTTGATTGGCATCTTCGGTTGTATGAGCGTACCGAAGGGTTGGTTCGCCCACTTCTACTGGGATGAGAGAATCCATGCCATAGGCTAGTGAAAAGGGAGTCTCACCGGTGCTGTTCTTCTCAGTTGTTCGCATGGCCCACAGCACCCCGGGCAGCTCCTCGGGCCAAGGACCTTTTTTCTCATTAAGTCGCTTCTTCAAATTTTTGATTATGATCCTGTTTGAAGACTCAGCTTGGCCATTAGCACTTGGGTGATATGGAGTCGAGGCGATTCTTTTGATCCCCCATTGTTTGAAGAAATCGGTGATGGCTGCCCCCATGAATTGCTTGCCATTATCACAAGCGATTTCTTTTGGAACGCCGAACCTATAGATGATATTCTTTCTAATGAAGTCGATCACTTGCTTTTGCTTTACTTCGGTGAGAGCAGCCGCTTCCACCCAGTTTGTAAAGTAATCGGTCAACACTAAGATGAAAACACCACCTTTTCCTTTGGGTAACGGTTCCACGACATCCATTCCCCATTTCATAAAGGGCCACGGTGAGACCACCGAATGAAGAGGCTCGGCCTGCTGGTGAATCATCGGTCCGTGGTGCTGGCATTTATCACATTTTTGCACGAAGGCTTTCACATCGGCACTTATTGTGGGCCAATAATACCCAGCTCTTAGCAATTTACGCACTAAGGACTTTCCCCCCGAATGGTTGCCACATTCGCCTTCGTGCACTTCAGCCATCACATACCTTGCCTCGTCGGGGCCCAAACATTTGGCCATCGGGCCGCAATACAATCTTTTGTACAAATTGCCCTCGATCAAGTGATACGAAGCCACTTGAGTTCGCAGCTTCCTTGCTTCTTTTCTATTTTGGGGGACAGTCCCCGAGTCGAAATAGGAGATGAATTTACTTCGCCAATCCCAACGATTATCCACGGAATTAACTTGTAATTTCATCTCTCTCATTTGTGCTGTTAGCAATCGAACCACCGAGTCAGTCCCCGAGTGGGCTTCATCGATTGCCAAACCAAGATTCGCCAAGGCATCAGCCTCGGTGTTCTCCTCCCGAGGTATTTGCTTAATCTGCCACTCTTGGAATTGTGTTAAAATCCTTTGTGCTCGATCCAAGTATAGCTGCATTCTGGGCTCTCGAGCCGTATAATCACCGAGGACTTGGTTGACCACCAATTGTGAATCGCACCTTAGTTCAATTCTGTCAACCCCCATTTCTTTGGCTAGCTCTAAGCCTGCTAGAGCCGCTTCGTACTCTGCTTCGTTGTTGGTTACTTTTTTGAACCGAACCGAGTGCCTGATCTTCTCCCCGGTGGGTGCCCTCAATACAATGCCTAACCCCGAACCTTTGAATTTGTTGCCCCATCAGTGTGCAGTACCCACAGTCCCGAAGGGGATCCTTTTGCCATGGAATTCTCCTTTTCTGCCTCGGGCAGAATTCCAACGCTAAAATTAGCCACGAAGTCCGCCAAGACTTGGGACTTAATGGTTGTTCGAGGCTGATAAGTGATGTCATATTCACTTAGCTCAACCGCCCATTTGGACAATCTCCCCGACAACTCTGGCTTATGCAATATATTTCTCAAGGGGAAGGTTGTAACTACTGCTATTGGATGGCATTGAAAGTAGGGGCGCAGTTTTCGAGCAGTAATTAGTAAGGCAAGAGCTAATTTTTCCAAGTGTGGGTACCTAGTTTCAGCGTCGAGGAGTGTTTTGCTTACATAATAGATGGGCTGTTGTTTGCCATCTTCCTCTTGAACCAGCACCGCACTGACTGATACCTCGGACACTGCTAAATATACCAGCAATGTCTCTCCTTCCTTCGGCTTGGCAAGCAACGGTGCGTTAGCCAAGTATTGCTTCAGATCCTTCAACGCCTGTTTACACTCCGGTGTCCACTCGAAGTGATTGCTCTTTCTCAGAACGGAGAAAAAGTTGTGGCATCGCTCTGAAGACCTTGAGATAAAGCGACTCAAGGCAGCGACTCGGCCAGTTAGGCGTTGAACTTCCTTTACCCCGGTTAACTCCTCGGGGATTTCTTCAATGGCTCTGATTTTATCTGGGTTGGCTTCGATTCCTCGCTTGGAGACAATAAAACCCAAGAATTTCATCCCATATTGTCTCAATACAGCAAAAGCTTTCCTCAGATGAGTCAAATGATCCTCGATTTGGATCGATTTGACAAGCGTATCGTCTATGTAGACCTCCATAGACTTCCCGATGTACTCTTTAAACATGCGACACACCAACCTTTGGTATGTCGCCCCGGCGTTCTTTAGACCGAAGGGCATTACTTTATAACAGAAGGTACCTCGGTCTGTGATGAACGAGGTTTTCTCTTCGTCCTTCGGGTTCATTAGAATTTGGTTGTACCCCGAGTATGCATCTAGAAAAGTTAATAGTTTATGTCCAGCCGTGGAGTCTATTAACCTGTCAATTTGTGGTAGTGGGTATGAATCTTTGGGGCAAGCTTTGTTCAAGTCAGTGTAATCCACGCACATTCTCCACTTGCCATTTTTCTTTGGCACCACCACAACATTGGCCAACCACTCAGGATACTTCACTTCTCTGATGAAACCATTTTCTTGCAGTTTCGCGGTTTCGTCTTCGATTGCCTTCTTTTTGACCCCGGCGTGAGGCCTTTTCTTCTGCTTCACCGGGGTAAACTTTGGGTCTACAGTCAATTTGTGGGTCATGATCTCCGGATCGATACCCGTCATGTCTGAATGCGACCAAGCAAAACAATCGAGGTTGGACTTTGAAACTTCTATTATTGCTTTTTTCGACTCCGGGTCCAACTCCGAGCCGACAAATACCTTCCTATCGGGGAAATCTTTCGATAGAGTGAAAGACTCCAACTCTTCAATAGTTGAGTCCTCGGCCTTTTGCTTCCGAGGCTCTTGAACACAAGCTGGAAGTTTTTCATCTCTTCCTCGGGCGTCCTCCCCGCTTGACCCCGAATCCTGTAGTTGCTATTGTTTTGGCCCAACCGGGGCGACTCCACTTTTTAGTGCAACTGAATAGCATTCTCTTGCTACTCGCTGCTCCCCTTTGATCGATCTAACCCCCCAAGGCATTGGGAATTTGATCACTTGATGTAGAGTGGAAGGAACAGCTTCCATGGAGTGGATCCATGGCCTTCCGAGGATCACATTGTAGGCTAGATCCTCAGGCATAACTTGGAACAGTGTCTCCTTGATAACCCCTTCGGCGAATGTTTTGAGTGTGATCTCACCTAAAGTCTTCTCCGTGGAGTTGTTTAAGCCAGCTAACACTGTTGACTTGGGAACAACTTCACCCTTCAACCACATCTTCTTAACGGCCCCGTAGCTAATTATGTTAACTGAGCTACCGGGGTCAATCAAGACCCTTTTGATATCGGAGTCATTGATCCTCAACATGATGACTAGCGCGTCGTGATGGGGGAACATCATCCCATCACAATCATCGTCATCGAAAACAATATCTTTGCCCGAGCCTCCAACTCGAGTCCTTTTCTCCATAGTGATGGAGAGCTTAGCGAACTTTTTGGCAGCGGCAAAGTTCACGCCGTTCACTTCGGATCCCCCAGTGATGACATTCACTACTCTTTCAGGGGGTGGAGCTCGAGGTGGTTGTCCATCACCTCGGTTCTTGGAAAAGTTGTCTTTTCCCTTATCAGTGAGGAAGTCTGCCAAGACTCCTTTCTTCAGTAGGTGGGCCACCTCGAGGCGCAAAGCCTTGCAGTCCTCGGTTCTGTGGCCATAATCTGCATGAAATTCACAATGCAGATTCTGATCCCTCTTGTCCGCCGGGGTTCTCATATCTTTGGGAACCCTTACCCCGGCTGTCCCCTTGACAACGTCGACCAGCTCCGAGGTCGATATGTTGAAATTATAATCTTGGATCCGAGGAAGATCCTTTCTTGGGACCGAAGCGGAGCTCGAGGGATTTCTTTGGTTCACATTGGTTTGAACCTTCCCTCCAAGCCTTTGGCTTATATGAGAGGCTGGGTATGAGTTTCCGGGGTTGTTTCCCAACCTCTGGCTAACATGTTGCCTCGGCGAAGTGTAAGGTTCATACCTCCCCTTCGAATTATTTCGTGGCCCCTCAGCGCGATTTGAAGTATCACCTCGGTTCTGATAACCTCGGTTCTTGAACTCTGCCTCCTCCAATCTGATTTTGGAGTAAGCTCTTCTATGTAGATCCTCCCACGTCAGGACCTGATACTGTTGCAACTCTTTGCGCAATTCAGCTGCAGCACCTGAATTGCGACTATTGATACCCTTTTCGAAGGCCATGATAGCCAAGGTATCATCCATTCGAGGCAACTCCATGCGTTCAGCGTGGAATCGCTCGAGGAACTCTTTAAATGGCTCACCGGAGCGCTGCTTCACTTCGCATATATCCTCCTTCCTCTGGAGGATCTTTTGCGCGCCGGTGTGAGCCTTGACAAAGGCGCTGGATAATTCCTTAAACGAGGAGATTGACCCTGCTGGCAAGCACAAATACCACCGAAGGGCAGCTTTTTCTAATGAACTACCAAACTTCTTTAAGACAATCGACTCGAGCTGTGTGGATGTCAAGTCGTTGCTCTTTACCATGGACATGTATTCCCTAATATGCTCCTTGGGATCAGTTGTCCCATCATACTTTTTAAGGAATGTTAGTTTGAAACCCACAGGAGTTGGAGCGGGAGCGGCTTCGGGTTTATAAGGCTGCTCCCTATATTGCTCGATGTCGAGGTCATCTTCCTCCTTGCTTATCCCCGGTACGCCTTCGAGACGCTTTTCCACGCGTGCCTCGATGCGCGCTTCAATTTCTCTACTCATTCTTTCAACGTCGACCGAGGACGTTGTTTCAGCCACGGTGGGAAACGTCCCGAAGTGTGGCGATGCAATTGGGTTATTCCCCAAGCCCCCAGACGTGGCTCCATTATGAGGTCCCCCTGTTGTCGTGCCCAGAGGAATGAAAGGCGGGGTGCCTCCACCAGGAGCCGAAGGCTGAGCGCTGTTTGGGGCTGCGCTGTTTCTCACTTCCAACGAAGCGCGAAACTCAGCGTTGATACTAGCCTACTCGTCCTGCTTACTTTGGAGAGCCCTTAGTGTGGTGACAACATACATTTGGAATTCTTCAGTTGTCATTGGGGTGAAGGGTTGTTGGTTCGTCGGAACGTCAACCAGATCGTTGTTACCGCTGTTGTTGTTATCAGCCATAACGTTGGATCACAAATTTCTTGACAAAAAACGGATTTTGAACTTTGGAACAAAGCGTTACTGCTTATATCCCCACAGACGGCGCCAATTTTTATGGGCCTAAATCGGTTTAGGTACACAAATCGAATTTGGATTCGAATATAAACAGATCTTTGTATCAAAGCTTGAATAAACGTACGAAAAGGACGTAAATGCGTATAAATAACTTGATTTCAGTATATGAACGTTGAATACAAATTTGGGCAGAGTTTTGGTATATATTTCTGAATGCCTACAATACAAAATGAGCTTCTATTTATAGGCCTAAGGACCAGACCCACGTTCTCCACCATCAGCAAATGTCTCTGCCACGATCTGATCAGCAACTTGGTGGGGTTAGTGGGATGAAGTAGTGGGCTGCAAAGCCGCTGGAACCGAGGTGGTAACCGAAGCCTTGTCACAAGACTTCGGTCGTTTGACCTTACTGTTCGAGCAGGATGGCTTGTCGCCGAAGCCCCAGGTCTAACTTGCCTTCGGGCGTGCCATAGGGCGTTGGCTTCGGTGGCTTGGCCACGAGATCGATAATTCTCTCTTCGGAGCATCAGCTCGTTTTGCCTTCGGTCTACCATCTCGAGGTGCTAACCGAAGGTGACGATTTTTACCCAATACACCTGATATAGCCTATGTTGTGTGTAGACTGAGTAGATATATGCATAATCCCAATCAAGAGCATTGGTCTGCATTAGTAATACTGATGAAATATTTGAGAGGAACCATGAATTATGGTATCCTATATAGTGGATTTCCCTCTGTATTAGAAGGATACAGTGATGCTAACTGGATTTCTGATTCAGATGTGACAAAATCCACTAGTGGCTATTTGTTCACCCTTGGTGGTGGCGCAATAGTGTGGATATCAGCCAAGCAAACTATAATTACTAAATTTACTATGGAATCAGAGTTTATAGCTCTGGAGTTGGCTGGTTCGGAGGCTGAATGTCTAAGAAACATCTTAGTCGATATCCCTTTAACAAATAACGTGTTGCCTCCTGTGTCTATCCATTGTGATAGTAAAGCGGAAATTGATGTTGCCAAGAGAAAATCTTTTAATAAAAAATGCAGACACATGCGTCTGAGACATAAAGTTGTCAAGCAGCTGCTTAGAGATGGAATAATTTCCATTGATGATGTAAAATTAGAAGTGAATTTGGCCGATCCTTTGACTAAACCTTTGAGAAGAAATTTGATTCTTCAGACCACAAAAGAGATGGGGTTACGGCTAACATGATTGTAAATAGAGATGGTAACCCAATCTATGTGATTGGAGATCCCATGAAGTAGGTTCATATGGGTAATAACAAGTCGATATTGACTCTGAAGCACTTAAATGAGAGTGCTTAACTGCTACTACTTGGAGGGTTGAGTTATAACTCTTAATGAATTCATAGTCCTTATGGATGGTATATTTAAAATAGTGTACACTTGATGAATTCTCCTATATGAGAGTAGAGGTGGAGCCGCTCCTATGAGATTCTAGCCAAGTCTCTAGAGCTCTCATGAATAACCAGGCACGCTCATGGCCTAGTCGCTCATAAAATGCGTTGAACAACAAAATTGTGGGTCAAAATGTGACTGGTAAGGCCTCTGGCTTACAACAGGAATTATCGGTTCATAGAAATATTTATATTTTACCAGTAATTATGTGAGTCAAGTTTTATCGGTCTAAGTTCGGTTCATAGTCCAAAAGACACCAAACCCACCAAACCCACTGCATTTGTACCGTATAATTCCAGCAAGTCTTACCCTCAATACTTACTCCATTATTCTGTACCTCTTGCTTCTTCAAATCTTTTGAAATATGTGGGGGGACTGTAAGAAAATTGCATTGTATTTCAAAAGATGTCACAAAATGTCATTCATGCAATGTAATATAACATTGGTTCCTAATAATCCTAAATTAGGTGGCGACCCAAAGAAACCCTTTGGAGTCCCATTTTGTTGAAAATACGCCCGATACATATTTCATTAAAATTCGAATAAGTTGTATATAACAGAAAGAACACGACAAAGACACCATAACTTGTGTAAATCAAAATTGTTAAGCTTTAATGAAACTCCATTTGCTGTAGGTATTGCAGACATAGCAGATTGGAGAAGCTAAGACCTAATACCTATCCTCCCAGGACTGAACTCTTTTATTTTCACTTTCTGATCACCGGAGACTAGTCAAAGTAGAAACTAATTAAAGCAAAACTGCAGCTTATAAAAACAGATTCAGGGTGAGGCAAAACTATACTAAGAACTGCCTCAGACACCCTAAGCATAAGCTGGACTGCAGCACCTTCATTAGTGCTCACACAAATCACAGCATTCGGGCTTAGTACCTAAAACCATCCCATCCTAACTACACATTACCTAAGCTAACCTCCTGGCTCCCTCTACAGACTACTAGAACACCTCTTAAACAACCTGCACACACTAGCACCTGACCACTGCTAAACTATGAATACTGGACCAACTCACACATACCTACAACACTTCCTGAACCATCACTTCACATACACCTCATTACCCAACCCCTGCACATTAAAAAAAACACCTTCACACACTACCCTCAAACCTGAACAAGGACCTGGACAGGCCCTTTGAAAACTGCAGCAACACTAGCCTCTTACAGACCCTTCACACCCTCAAATCTCCAGAACCAGACCTCCTTTACTCATAGCTAAATCCCCTGCACACTCTTAAACATTCACAAACCCACAGGGCCACACACACAAAAAAAAACTCACAAATGTACTCCCTCACTGCCCTGAACTGACCAGCCCTCAAAACACTCACATACAAACCAGCTCAGGCTCTACACTTACTACACAGACACACTCATAGAGCTGAACATACCAGAACCGATTCCAGGACTCACACGCTTTCATTTGAACACACATCAACATCAAAACATACACACATCAACATACATAGAAAATGAAAATAGCCTAAACAAACTGATCTATCTTTTAAATAAAACACCTTCTTTTTAAGTCTTAAAACACAGAACTTTGGCAAAACATTTAAAATAACTTTCTTCATGAAAAAACAGGCATGAAACTTACACAAGCTCCAGAATAGATGCAAATATTAAAGCTTTAACAGTCGTAATGTTTCAAACGTTCTTCTATAGTTTTCACTTCCAACTTTATAACATGGACCACATTATTAACTGAATAGAAAACAATCACCATTCAATCATAGAGGTATAAATTGTAAGAGGGTTCGAATCTGAGTTAACAGTATTTAAACATGCCTAAAATTATTAATTTTAACCCAAAGAAACATTTTTTGCTAAGCTTAACAATCACTTTAACCTTAAACAAACAGCAGGTTCACATTTGTATGGAAAAAAAAGTCATAAATTTATCAAAATTTAACTACAATCATTTATCACATTTTAAGTACAATACACAAAGAAAACTAAAAAAAAAAAAAGATGTAGAACCTCATATGTTCTTGAACAGTGAGCTAAGGCAACAAAATGAAGCGATCGACTCGAAACTTGACAAAGATGAAGGCTAAGAAACAGTAGTATATTCCAGGAACCGGATTTAACTCTCAATTCTATTGACTTAATAATATTTTTAAGGGAAATAATGAGTAAAAATTCTAAAATTTTAACTGCTGCCGTTTTTTATGATATGAAAACTTAGACCCCAAAAAATTGACAAAATGAAGGTTAAATACCTGAATAGCTAGGGTTTGCTTCTTTTCCAAATTCCAAAATTCCCTTTCCTTTTTGATTAATCTTCTAGTGAGATAAGGGTCTAAAGTGTCCATTCCTCAAGATTGTACACTTTGGATCGTTATGTTCAAGAAAAGAACTGTTAGGCATTGGCAATGAACGAATCAAATCGACTCGATTCAAAATAGACGGACAAGATTGGTTGCTTGTACTGGTGAGAGAGGGTAGGAGGGGGGGGAGGACCAGAGAGTACAATTTTTGGACTGATTATAGGGTTTTTTGGGGGGAAATTGGAAAGGGAATCGGGTATGGGGAAATCGGGTCGACTGGGTATCGGGTTTAGAGGATGATTAGGGTAAGGGAATTTGGTTGACTAAAAATGGGGGGTAATGTGTGTGTATATATGGGATTTACACATATAGGCCTAATTTAAGACTCAGGAACGATTGTAGCCCCCCACTCCTAGGATTCGTTAGTAAGTGAAGCGATTGCATAGGTAGGCTTAAATTAAGGCTGTGTATTGCAATTTTATCTTTTTATTAAAATTTCATTAATTCACCTCTAAATTTTAAAATTAGTTTTTATTGAAATATTTAGACACTAATTAAAATTTTCAAGATAAAATTGGGCGCCAACAGCTGCCCCTCTTTACCCGAAAAGGATGAAAGAGTTTTCAGGGTAAAGAAGTTGACGAAAAGCCAATTATTTCATGATAAAGCCAAAGACTTTTAATTCCATGGACCAAAAGCGAGGCTTATGGACATAGCCAAACTCCGGTTTTCGAATTTCCTACATATCTCGGGCTGAAAGAGAATCAGGCCACATGTAGTTCAACATGATTCAGGAAATGAAAATGAGATAACAAGGACTATCTTGTCTTCAATCTCGAACCTCGGATTAGGTTACGACCTAAATTGGAATTATTTGGGTGACACAAAATAGACTGACACAAAAACTGACGCAAAAAGGCTGACACAAGACTGACCTCTAGGGTTGACACAAGATTGACCTTTAGGCCTGGCACATGACTGACCTCTAGGATTGACAACTTGTTTGAGTGCGATTCTTCAGATCCTCGTTGACGAGTCTAGCTCATATCAACGATTGCCCCAGTTTACTACAAAGAGAAAGTTCCACGTTTTGCTCCTTATGTTGCTCTGGTACTGCTAAAATTCAATAACAATCTTGACAAACGCTAAGCGAGCAACTGCTAATAAAGCCTGATAATTAAAAGTATATTGATGATACAAATTTGCAAGTGCGGGTCGCGATATCATTGATAAGTTGTCTTCCAATCAACTGGCGAAGCAATCTGGCTTTGTGAGTCAAGATAACTTCGGGGCTGTTGGTAGACTTTATAATCTGGTAGCCTGAAAAGTAAAACAAGACATAATACAAAGCAAGTGCAAAGGCATAATTTGAATCAAGTGCATAGACATAATTTAAAGCAAGTGCAAACCAATTTGAATTATTTGATAAATCAACTGGCAAGCCGATCTGGCACGAAGCAAGGAGGGTCTTGGGGTTGATTGTCGATAAATCAGCTGGCGAGCCGGTCCGGCACGAACCAAGGAGGGTCTCAGGGCTGACCTGTTAACTTGAAAAGAAAAACAAGACATATTACAAAGCAGCGCAAAGGCATAATTTGAATAAAGTGCAAAGACATAATTTAAAGCGAGTGGAAAGCGATTGGAATAATTTGAAAAATCAACTGGCATACCGGTCCGGCACGAAGCAAGGAGGGTCTTGGGGTTGATTGTCGACAAATCAGCTGGCGAGCTGGTCCGGCACAAAGCAAGGAGGGTCTCGGGGATGACCTGTTAACCTGAAAAGAAAAACAATACATAATACAAAGCAAGCGTAAAGGCATAATTTGAATCAAGTGCAAAGACATAATTTAAAGCAAGAGCGAAGCAATTGGAATAATTTGAGAAATCAACTGGCAAGCCGGTCCAGTACGAAGCAAGGAGGGTCTTGGGCTTGATTTTCGATAAATGAGCTGGCGAGCTGGTCTGGCACGAAGAAAGGAGGGTCTCGGGGCTGACCTGTTAACCTTAAAAGAAAAACAAGACATAATACAAAGCAACTGAAAAGGCATAATTTAAATCAAGTGCAAAGACATAATTTAAAGCAAGTGCGAAGCAATTTGAATAATTTGACAAATCAGCTGAAAAGCCGGTCCGGAACGAAGCAAGGATGGTCTCGGGGCTGACCTGTTAACCTGAAAATAAAAACAAGACATAATACAAAGCAAGTGGAAAGGCATAATTTAAAGCAAGTGGAAATCAATTCTTGGTGCGAAATGTAAAGCAATGCAAGATTAATTTGACGAATCAACGAGACAGTTCAACAAAAGGGAAGCCTCGAGCCTGACGGTCGACCTGAAAAATATAAAGCAAGGCATTAATTTAAAGCTAGTTCAAAGGAATAATTTAAGGCAAGTGAAAAGCAAAGCAGTACGGGAATGTAATCTGTGCAATAACCGTTTGATAAATCAATTGGCAAGACAATCCGTCAAGGATATCCTTGGGCGGATTGTTGCCTAAAAGAAGGCAACGCCTATTTTGGCTTAGTTTTGAAAACACAAAACAAGCCTCGGCTTTATCGCCTTCTAGGAATGAAAAGCATAGGGCAGAAATGCCGCCTGTTCGGTAATAACTTATGACAAAGCATAATGCTTTAAGTCATGAAAAGGGCAATGCGACGCGATCTACAAGACAACTTTGAATGCGCGTTCAAATAATTGTTCATCCATAGTGTGAATGGTCCTCTCATTGCAAGCTTTTCTGTTCCTACTCTCAAAAGAAAAGTTTGTTAGTTTTTGGGGAGGGGTGTTTGATTTGTGCTGATTCATCTTGAACATGTTGACGCTGCTCCTAGTTCTTTTTTAGAATTCGGCTTGCAAATTATACTCAGAGACTTGACTTATGAACTCAATATTGTAGAATATTTCAAGATAGAGGCAAAATAAAGTAATTTAACAAAATATTAAACAAATAATCATTGATATGCAACTGAAAGTTATAATTCATTTAAAAATTTCTGCTTTATCTCAAACTCATGACATATTTTGAAACAAACTGAACGTCTTTTGTCTTTGCAACTTGTGCTAATCTTAAATACTTTTAGAACTTTGCCACTTCATCCTTTGATAAGCAATACCAATTTTGCAAAAATCTGCCCAAGTTATAATCTTTATGCCTTCGAACTCATTTTGTAAAATTTTCCCTAGTTTCTATCTTCCATATCTTCAATTCGTCTTGCAAAATTTGCTCCAGTTGCTAACCTTAGGTGAAACTAAAAATATTAATATTATAGAGTCGAGCCCGTTAAGAGCGCCTACGTATCCCTCCACGGGGATCAGACTGTGCGTAGTTCTGCTTACATAAAGATTTTTGGGAAAGTATGGCAATCTAAGTACGAAACCGCATCTGAATTGGAAAACATACACATATGCCCAGATGCATAGTTCGGAATTACATCATAAAAGATAAACAAACCTAAAGTGTTACAATATTTTTACCGAATCCGATGGGGATTGCCTATTTATCCTATTGCCATTACAAGAATCAGGTCAGAAGTAGTTCAACATACATAAAAGAGGAGATAGGGGATTCTATGCTAGTGTAACCGAGCTCTATATGAGTTGCTTACGTATCCTAGCCCTGGGAATCAGGTTACGCGTAGTTCGCATTACATTAAAGATTACATTCAAAACAATGCTAACTTGCAGTTGCTTCAGGCATAGTATCTTTTGATGGCATCTGCGTTGATTGCTTTTGTCCAAACTTGACCATCCAATTTTGCCAGAATTAGTGCTCATCCGGATAAAACCCGATGAACCATGTAAGGACCTTGCCAATTCGGTGCAAATTTGCCCCTTGCTTCTTCTTGATTACGAAATATCTTCTTCAATACCAATTGCCCCGGTTTAAAGTCCCTTACTCTAACTTTCTTGCCAAATGAGTTGATCATGCGATTTTTGATAAGTTGCCCGTGACAAATTGCATTCATTCTTTTCTCATCAATGAGCATCAATTTTTCATCTCTAATCTTTACCAATTCACCATTTCTGACTCAGCTTTTGAATAATTCTTACAGAAGGAACTTCCATTTGCAAAAATAGACCGCTTCAACGCCTTTTGCCCGCAAATAAAGCTGCCCTAGTCGAAATTCTAACGGTAATGCAATATCCCAAGAGTGCAAAAGGTAACTTTCTGGGGCATTATCCTCAAATTTTTCAGTTGTTTCGCGATAGATCACAAGCAAAGTTTAAGTAGGCTTGGTTAATCAAGAGCAAAAAATAAATCGAAAAATAAAGCAAATAAATAATTAAAGTATAGCAAAATAATAAGATAGGAATGAAATGAATTTATATATTCAAAACTTAATTTAAGGAGGCATACAACATAACGTAAACATACAGGGTTTAAAAAAAAGTTATTTGAAAGACATATACATAAATAGAGTGCAAAACACAGTTCAGGGCCTCAAGCTGACTGTGATGCCAAAACAAAAATCAGTGAGTTCATTCGTCAACTCTCTTTTGGAACACAGGTCCAATTGGCCATCAGATCACTTGGTTCAGCGTTCTGCACATATGGCTCTTTCTCATAATCTGCAATAGTTGCACTGCATTCCAATCCACCAATCAGGACCAGGCTACCGAAATCTTTAATCAGTTCTTGCATGACCATTGCTGGTGCTTGGACAAATGACTGGTCCAGTAGTAAAAGAGAATGTGATATGACCATTCCTGGTGCTTGGACATAGCTGCTATGAACAGGAAGAGGATTGACGAGGTCCAAAGTGCATAGGAATTGTCTGCTCGTTCTTGTCAAATTCTAATATAGTTTAAGATATCGTCCCACAGAGATTGAGTATTCTATGCTACGGACTTGTAGTATTTTAATTACTATTTGAGAGAGTCAAATTGATGAAAAGTGGGTTTTTAGTTTAAATTTACTTAAATTAAAATAAAGAACTTCTGGAAGATTTCAAATTTAAAAGGAGTTGGGAATCGTTGAATTCACTTGGTAATACTTATAATAAATATCTCAGTTTTGACATGTATTTCTCTTAAGAATAATTGCTTATTGCTAATTCAATTATATTTTGCTCACTAAGAAAATAATCAATTAATAACACTCCGTGAGGTTATGTATATTAATCAAATTATAACTAGTGACGATTAAACCGAAATATTTTTTCTTGCCTGAATTGTGCTAAAAAAGTAGTAAAAACTTCGTGAGAATATTTTTACGGAAAATCAATAATCTTACCTACAACAATTCCTCCGTGAGAATTAAAACTGAGGTAAACAAGATTAGAGACTTGGAAAAATAGTTTTTACTCTACTACTTTATTCATCAGTCATTATACATTAATGTTGCTCCGTGAGAATTACAAAATTAATATAACAATAACCTAGAGATAAAATAGACGGATATGAAATAAAGATTTAGTAAAAACTATAATTCCAGCACAGTGTTAAAATGTGATTAAAAACTTCAGGCTAAGCATGTATTAAAACTGAGATAAGTATTATAAATATTACCGAGTTTCATCAACTATCCCAACAAAAGAGATTACTCCATTATGGAGTAAGAAAAACTTTAAAAATATAAAGACTAGGAAGAAGTAGTATTTCTTCTACAAAAGAAAACTACAAAAGCTTAAAGTTATAAAAGACAATGAAAGAAAAAGAGCAAGAGAAAGTAGTTCTTGCAAGATGAAAATTTGATGCCTTTCCATACAAAGTTTACTACCTATTTATAGATAAATTCCAAAGCCAAAGTTCTACCTAAGATGGCATATCCTAAGGTGGTAGGAAAATTTTCAAGATGGCCAAGGTGAGTTGGGTTTAGATGACAATTTCAAATATTCATACGTAGCTTCCTTTCATGAACTTTCTTCTGCTTGCACTTTTATTCTTCAGCATAAAACAATTCACGGACATTACTATCAGTGTTATAATCACACTATGAATAATGTAATCATCAATGGTCATCCCTTATTTTTCTTCACCTTGGATAATTTCTTCTTCCTGCAAAATATGTTAGAAAATATGCGAGAGATGGATATATTTATTCACGTTTTATTTAAAATACTTAATATTTAACTATAAAAATATATCAATAAATTATATCCATCAAATTCCCCCATACTTGAATCTTTGCTCGTCCTCGAGGAAAAAGATCTTCTTCTTTTTTTTTTTTCTTTTTTTTTTAAATAAGAATATTTTCTTCAAACTTATGATCTTTGTAGGATAGAAAATTTATTCAAGATAAACTTCTTTCATCATGCTCAATGCAATTATTCTTTTTACTTCACCAAATTCTTTACCTTATTTCTGAATTTTGACTTGATCAACAAGAACTTGCAGCCTTCTCCCCTTGAATCTTTTAAAATTGATAGAGTTATGATCATGTATTCAGTAAGTATCATTGTCTTGTCCATAGGCTTGCTCGTCATGTTCATCTCCACTAATATAGATACAATACTGACTTTCAAAATCTTTTTAGGACTTTTCATGGCTTGTAATGTTAGGCTTCAGGCTGGTAGGATAAGGATATTTGATAGTGACTGTTCTTTTTCCAGCTTGGAGCTCACATTTCTCAATTCTTTCTCCATTCGGTAATACTTTTTTTTTTTCAATTTTTTTCCCTTTTTTTTCTTTTTGCTATATCATATATATTCATATATTCACAACATTGCTTCTTTTGGTAATATTTCTTCCTTTTGGTGATGTTTAATCTTTGCTCATTCAAAGCTGGAAGAAACAATAACTCTTTTTTTTTCTTTATATATATGTAAACAATATATACATATATCATTTTTTTTTTTTTTTTTTTTTTTTGCAATATATCATGGTGTTGGGAAAAAAAAAATAGGATTAAGGCTCAAAGAAGGGTTTGAAAAGATAAAAATATGTATATTTGGATAGAAATTTGAGAGGCTTGAATTGTGTATCAAAGAAGGCCTAATTTCATTTTTCAAAAATCAGTATCATCCATTATTTCGCCTCGAAGAACATTCAGAGCAAGTTCTAGCCAAGTTCATTGATTCTACCTTCTTTGTGATCATAATTTTTCTCAATTCCAATGATTTTCTGAGTTGAAGATGTTTGCTCTTGCTTTCACAAAGTCAAAATCATAGACATGAAAAATCATATGGTGAATATAAAAAGAAATAATATTGAACAGAACGAACAAAAGTTTATATTGTTAATTAAAAACCTACAATTAAGACCATAAATAAGAGGAAAATAGTATATAATATATAAATAACCTCCCCCATACTTGAACATTTCATTCTCCTGGATGAAAATGCTTTTTAAGATAAGTGAAAGAAAGAAGGGTGAAAAAAATAAGAATGAAGAAGGATCAAGTGGTAGTTGGATTAAATAAATATAATATAATTAATATAAAAATACTATTTTATTAGTAAAATAAAAATCTTTTTGGCTTTCAAATATACGATCACAGAAGAAAGCTTGAAAGAAACTGTGACCACACATGTTCTATGTGTAATAGACTGGATTATTTTTAGACCTTATCAGTCATTAGGTCCTAGTTTGAATATAAACTAGAAATTTACCTGTGCCAACATTAGATTTGGACAATGGAATGGTTAACCAACCAGTAACTTAGGCATACCGATCACCATGGAGTTACTCCTGTCTAGGTGACTCTGTTTTTGTAGAGGCCTTCATGAGATGTTCCGGTTGTACAATAATCTGGATATTGACCAGATCAATTGGTTAAGCATTTAATTAGTCAGATCTAAGTGGGACTTATGAGGCTCCATTGCTTCACCCTCAATGGCTACGGGATAAAGAACCATAGTTCTGAGTTTAACGTCGTCAGCTCGACGTAGTAACAGCGGCACTCATCATACTATCATGGTTACTGAAGGGTGTTGTTCAAAATGTCCTCCAAAGTACAATTTTAGCCTGTGACCATTGACCTTAAATTTTTCTCCTCCATTGCTTTGTTGAATTTCAATTGCTCCATACGGAGTAACATTTGTAACATTGTAAGGACCTGTCCACCTGGATTTCAGTTTTTCTGGGAATAGCCTGAGACGGCTATTGTAAAGAAGTACCTGATCTCCAATTTTAAAATTTTTTGGTCGGATCAAATTGTCATGCCATTTTTTGTTTTTTTCTTTGTAAATCTTGGCATTTTCATAGGCTTCCATCCTCAGTTCATCCAACTCATTAACCTGCAAAAATCTATTTTTACCAGCAGAGGTTAAATCAAAGTTCAATGCTTTCAGTTCCCAAAAGGCTTTGTGTTCCAATTCAACAGGCAAATGTCAAGCTTTTCCAAAGACTAATATGGAGATGTTCCAATCGGCGTTTTGAACGCCGTTCGGTATGCCCATAATGCATCATCTAATTTTAAAGCCCAGTCTTTTCTTGAGATTCCAACAGTTTTTTCAAGAATTCTTTTTAGTTCACGGTTGGAAACCTCAACTTGCCGTTGAGTTTGAGCATGATACGGTGTTCCAGTTTTATGAGTCACACTATATTTTGACAATAAAGCAGAAAATTGCTTATTCATGAAATGAGTCCCTTGGTCACTAATGATGACTCGTGGTGTGCCAAATCTGGTAAAAATATTTTTTCTGAGAAAATTGCACACTGTTCGAGCATCATTCTTTCTTGTGGGAATGGCTTCAACCCATCGTGAAACATAGTCAACAGCCACAAGGATATATTCAAATGAATGAGATGAAGGAAAAGGTCCCATAAAATCTATACCCCAGACATCAAATATTTCACATACCTGAATAGATTGCAATGGCATCTCATCTCTCTTTGAGATATTACCTGTTCTCTGACACCTGTCACATTGTGCAACATACACACGGGCATCCTTAAAAAGTGTTGACCAGAAGAATCCAGCTTCCAAAACCTTGAAAGCAGTTCGGTTTGCAGCATAATGTCCTCCAATTGCTCCATCATGACAATGAAACAAAATCTTTGGCATTTCATCTTCAGGTACACATCTTCTAATGATATTATCTGCACAAATTCTAAACAAGTAAGGGTCATCCCACAGATAATATTTTGCATCAGATATAAGTTTTTTCCTCTGTTGGTAAGAGAGATCTCGAGGTGTCCATTTTCCAACCAAGTAATTTGCAATATCTGCAAACCAGGGTGGTTGAGTCACTACTGAGCTGACAGAAAAGATGTGTTCATCAGGAAACTCTTCTTTTATATCACTAGACTCAAGAGGAGGGTTCTCTAATCTAGACAAATGGTCAGCTACCTGATTTTCTGTCCCTTTCCTGTCTTTTATTTCAAGGTCAAACTCCTGGAGAAGTAAAATCCATCTTAACAATCTAGGGCGGGCATCTTTCTTTGCTAAGAGGTATTTTAAAGCTGCATGATCAGTAAAAACAGTGACCTTGGTTCCTATTAAATAGGAACGGAACTTATCAAAAGCAAATACTACTGCCAGTAGTTCTTTTTCTGTTGTGGCATAGTTGAGCTGAGCTTCATTCAATATTCTACTGGCATAGTAAATGGGACGGAAAATTTTATCTTTTCTCTGGCCTAAAACAGCTCCAACGGCTGTATCACTAGCATCACACATGACCTCAAAAGGTTGGTTCCAATCAGGGGACACAACTATAGGGGCAGATGATAATTTCTCCTTAAGAGTGTCAAAAGCTTTCATACAATCTCCTGAAAAATTAAACTTAACATCTTTCATCAAAAGGTTAGTCAACGGTTTTGAAATCTTTGAAAAATCTTTTATGAACCGTATGTAAAAACCTGCATGACCTAGAAAACTTCTAATGCCTTTAACAGTTGAGGGAGGGGGTAATCCTGCTATAAGATCAATTTTTGCCTTATCAACTTCTATCCCTTTAGCAGTGATTTTATGTCCTAAAACAATTCCCTCGGTAACCATAAAATGACATTTCTCCCAATTAAGAATCAAGTTTGTCTCTTCACATCTCTTAAGAACTAAGGTCAAGTGATTAAGACAATCTTCAAATGTTTTACCAAAAAGGGTGAAATCATCCATAAAAATTTCCAAAAATTTTTCAGTCATGTCTGAGAAAATAGCTGACATGCAACGCTGAAATGTAGCAGGTGCATTACACAAACCAAAAGGCATTCTCCTATAGGCATAGGTTCCATGGGGACATGTGAAAGTTGTCTTATCCTGATGTTCTGGTGCAATTGATATCTGGTTATACCCTGAATATCCATCAAGAACACAGTAAAAACCATAACCTGCTACCCTTTCCAACATTTGATCAATAAATGGTAAAGGAAAATGATCTTTTCTTGTGGCATCATTGAGACGCCTGTAATCAATACAGACTCTCCATCCTGTTACTGTTCTGGTAGGTATGAGTTCATTATTTTCATTTTTTACAACTGTCATACCTCCTTTCTTTGGTACCACCTGAACAGGACTTACCCAAGGGCTGTCAGAAATGGGGTAAATAATACCTGCAGCCAAACGTTTTATTATTTCATTTTTCACAACTTCTTGCATTGCTGGGTTCAATCTCCTTTGGGGTTGGATTATTGGCTTGTAGCTATCCTCCATGAGAATTCTATGTGTGCAAATAGCTGGACTAATGCCTTTGATGTCTGCTATAGTCCACCCTAAGGCTCCTTTGTGTGCTGTCAGTACTTCAATCAATTTATGTTCCTGTTCTGCAGTCAGAGAAGATGAAATTATCACAGGAAATAATTCAGGCTCAAGATAAACATACTTCAAATGGGAAGGGAGAATTTTGAGTTCAATTTTTGGTCGAGCATTTTCTGATAGCATTTCTCCCTCTTCTTCAGAATCATTTTCCAATATTTCAGCTTCACTTCTAATTGTCGGATCATCATTCTGCCTTGTGCCAGATTGGGCCAAGCATCTTTCCAATGAGTCTGAAATCAATTGGTCATCTTTGAATTCATCTGCAAGATCACTAATCATGTCAATTGAAAAGCAAGAAGATGATGTCTCATCTTCGGGAAATTTTAGAATCTTGTGCATATCAAAAATGACTCTTTCTTCGTCTACTCTCAAAATTAGTTGTCCTTGATGGACATCTATGATTGCTCTACCTGTAGCAAGAAAAGGTCTACCCAAAATTATTGGCTCATCAGGACATTCTTCCATTTCAAGTACTATGAAATCTACAGGGAACACAAATTTATCCACTCTCACAAGCACATTTTCAATAATTCCCTTAGGTTTCTTAGTACTTTGATCAGCAAATTGAAGAGAGACAACAGTATTTTTTATGTCACCAAGATCCAATTTTCTAAAAATAGAAAATGGCATCAGATTTATTGAAGCTCCAGAATCACAAAGTGCTTTTTCAAAATATACTCCTCCCAAAGTGCATGGAATCGTAAAACTGCCTGGATCGCCAAGCTTTTGTGGTAGCTTATTTTGAAGTATAGCACTGCATTTTTCAGTAAGCATTACCACAGAAACTTCTTCTAACTTCCTTTTGCTTGACAAAATTTCTTTCAAAAATTTAGCATATGAAGGCATTTGCAATAAAGCATCAGTGAAAGGAATATTAATGTGAATCTGTTTCAGAATTTCCAAAAACTTTGCAAATTGACTGTCAAGCTTTTCTCTTTTCATCTTTTGTGGAAAAGGGATTGTCACAGGGAGAGGAGTTATTTTTTCAAAATTCTTTTCATCTTTTTTCTTGATTTCATTCTCTTCTGATGGATCATATTGTATTTCAACATTCTTACCCTTTGCTGCCTGGTGTTCAAAATGGTTCTTTTCCTGTCTATCAGCATATGGATCATCAAGATTCTTACCTGACCGTAAGGCGATGGCCTTAAGGTGTTCCTTTGGATTTTTCTCCGTATTGCTTGGTAAGGGACCTTGAATCTTTTCTGAAACAAGAGTTGCCAATTGGCTTACCTGAATTTCCAAGTTTTTGAGGGTTGAGTTTTGGCTTTCCATCTTTTCATCAGTGGCCTTAATGTACTTGTACAACAAGTCATCGAGACTTGAATGAGCTTGTTGAGGCCTTTGCTGATATGGAGCTGCTTGTTGATATGGCCTGAAATTCGATTGCCCACGATTTAGATTTTGGTATCCAGGTGGACCCTGTGCTGGTTGCTTCTGGAAGCTTTGAGAGTTCTCAGCACCATTTGGATTGCTCCACTGAAATCCTGGATGTTTCTGTGCCATTGGGCTTCCAAAAGGGTACGACTTGTAACCGATGACATTAGCCTGCTCATCATTCTGATTGTTTGCGCGGCATTCATGGTTAAGATGGTTTCCTCCACACATGTCACAAGCCTCAGACTGGCTTGGTTGTTGTGCATTCACCTGAAAAGATTCAAACTTTTGTGCCAAGGAGGCAATCTGTTGTGTTAGTGTATTAAATGCATCTGCCTGGTTTACTGTGGCAGCCTTTTTGATGGTTACACGATCAGATGGCCACTGGATTGCATTCTCAGAAATTTCATTCAACAATTGCAATGCTTCTTCTGTGGTCTTTCCCATGATGGAACCTCCTGCAGCTGCATCTATCACATTTCTAGAAGAGCGTGTTAATCCGTGATAGAAAATATACAACTGCATATGTTCAGGAATGTCATGATGTGGACATTTTCTTAACATTGATTTTAATCTTTCCCATGCTTGATAAACTGACTCAGTGTCAGTCTGCAAGAAATTAGAAATATCTTGTCTTAACTTTGTTGTTTTAGCAGGAGAAAAATATTTGTTCAAAAACTTCTGTGTCATCTGGTCCCATGTGGTTATAGAACCTCGAGGCAAACTTCGCAACCAAGTCTTGGCATCTCCTTTTAAAGAAAAAGGAAATAGCCTTAACTTGATAGCTTCAGCGGGCACTCCATTATATTTGGCAGTTTCAACTAGTTCCAGAAAATCAATTAAATGACTATGTGGATCTTCACTTGGATCACCAGTAAAGGTGCAAGACTGTTGAATTGTTTGAATTAGACCGGTCCTAATTTCAAAATTATTGGCTGCTACTGGTGGGTTCCGGACACTAGATTCACAATTGAAGTGATCTGGTCTAGCATAATCCCTTAGAATTCTGTTTGCTGGTCTTGGTGCTACTTCATCAAACTGATCCTCTACTTGTGGTGCGACTCCTAATGGGTTATTGTTATCTCCTAATTGGTGTTCCATTTTGTCACAAATTATGCTTTTAGAAGATGATGGTTGTCCTTTTCTGCACAATCTCAAAGATCTTTCAATTTCAGGATCGTAAATGACTAACACTTTATTAGAAGAGCGGGTCATAAACTACTTGAAATTGTTAATTTTTTTTTTTTTTAAAAAAAGTACTTGTAATAAAAGTATTATAAGAAAATACTAAAATGTAGAAATAATTAGTAATAGAAGTTCTGTAAATAATAATAATAATAATAATAATAATAATAATAATAATAATAATAATAATAATAATATCTTGAAATGAAAGAAAAAAAAATTGACTACTAGATAATAACAGTAGTAATAATAGAAGTGGTTAACAAAATAGTAAAGAACTTTATAATTATAATAGCAATGCTTGGTAACAAAGCAAAGAAAATGGTACGGTGATATATAAAAATAACATTAGTAATGAAAGAAACAACAATGACAAAACAACATATAGTGATACTGACACGGGAATAGTAAGTAGTAGTAGTTAGTATATAGATAAAGTAATAAGTTGTATTAGTTTTGACAGAGGTAGTTTAAAAAGATAGATAGACAAGATGGTAATTCTTATAATATCATAAGGTTGTACTACTGAAAGTAACAAAGAGAAAAGGAAAAAATAAAAATAAAAATGTAGTGATAGCTCAGAATGAAAGAGAGGGAAGAAGGAAATAGAAATAAAAATAATACTAAAACAATAGTTATATTAATAGTAGTAGTGATAAGTGACACTAGTAAAGAAACTTATAATTACTATAACAACATTTTGTGATATTACAAAGGAATGAGTCAAATATAATACTTATATGATACAATAGATAAAGTAATAGTATTACTAGTACTGATGGTAAAGAAAAGAAAGAAAAGAGAAAAACTAGAAAGCTGACGGAAATAGCTGAGGAAGAAAACGTACTATAAGTAGAAGTACTAAAAATAAGACTTTTAAGTATAAGATAGATAGAAGAAAGAGAAAGAACAAAAAGTATTAACAATGTTACTTATAATAAAAGAGATGTAATCGATCAAAAACAGTAAATAGAAGGAATAACAATGAAAAGCTAATAAAGTAGGATATATATATATTAGTAGTGACAGTAAAGAAAAATAATAACAATAATAGATATACTAAAAGAAATAAAAGTGTTAGAAAAGATAAAAATGTTAGAAGCAAATATAATATTATTAGAGGTTAAAGGTTAGTAATCAATAGTTATTGTTATAGTAGTATTAAGTAGATTATGTTAATATTACTTATATTAATATATCCTCAAATTAGTAATCAAATATTTAGTCCGAAGTAGATGTACGCCAATCCCCGGCAACGGCGCCAAAAATTTGACGAGGTCCAAAGTGCATAGGAATTGTCTGCTCGTTCTTGTCAAATTCTAATATAGTTTAAGATATCGTCCCACAGAGATTGAGTATTCTATGCTACGGACTTGTAGTATTTTAATTACTATTTGAGAGAGTCAAATTGATGAAAAGTGGGTTTTTAGTTTAAATTTACTTAAATTAAAATAAAGAACTTCTGGAAGATTTCAAATTTAAAAGGAGTTGGGAATCGTTGATTTCACTTGGTAATACTTATAATAAATATCTCAGTTTTGACATGTATTTCTCTTAAGAATAATTGCTTATTGCTAATTCAATTATATTTTGCTCACTAAGAAAATAATCAATTAATAACACTCCGTGAGGTTATGTATATTAATCAAATTATAACTAGTGACGATTAAACCGAAATATTTTTTCTTGCCTGAATTGTGCTAAAAAAGTAGTAAAACCTTCGTGAGAATATTTTTACGGAAAATCAATAATCTTACCTACAACAATTCCTCCGTGAGAATTAAAACTGAGGTAAACAAGATTAGAGACTTGGAAAAATAGTTTTTACTCTACTACTTTATTCATCAGTCATTATACATTAATGTTGCTCCGTGAGAATTACAAAATTAATATAACAATAACCTAGAGATAAAATAGACGGATATGAAATAAAGATTTAGTAAAAACTATAATTCCAGCACAGTGTTAAAATGTGATTAAAAACTTCAGGCTAAGCATGTATTAAAACTGAGATAAGTATTATAAATATTACCGAGTTTCATCAACTATCCCAACAAAAGAGATTACTCCATTATGGAGTAAGAAAAACTTTAAAAATATAAAGACTAGGAAGAAGTAGTATTTCTTCTACAAAAGAAAACTACAAAAGCTTAAAGTTATAAAAGACAAAGAAAGAAAAAGAGCAAGAGAAAGTAGTTCTTGCAAGATGAAAATTTGATGCCTTTCCATACAAAGTTTACTACCTATTTATAGATAAATTCCAAAGCCAAAATTCTACCTAAGATGGCATATCCTAAGGTGGTAGGAAAATTTTCAAGATGGCCAAGGTGAGTTGGGTTTAGATGACAATTTCAAATATTCATACGTAGCTTCCTTTCATGAACTTTCTTCCGCTTGCACTTTTATTCTTCAGCATAAAACAATTCACGGACATTACTATCAGTGTTATAATCACACTATGAATAATGTAATCATCAATGGTCATCCCTTATTTTTCTTCACCTTGGATAATTTCTTCTTCCTGCAAAATATGTTAGAAAATATGCGAGAGATGGATATATTTATTCACGTTTTATTTAAAATACTTAATATTTAACTATAAAAATATATCAATAAATTATATCCATCAAGGATTATCTTGCACATTTGGCTGGGTGCCAGTAAGTTGGATAGTGCCTGATTTGATCAAAGCCTCAACTTTATCCTTGTAGGTGAAACACCGTTCACTATCATGGCCAACAACTCCAGATTGATAGGCACAGTGTTTGTTGGCATCATACCATCTTGGAGGAGGATATGAAGTGTTGTTAGGGATGGGCTGCACAACCCCCGCACTTCTAAATTTTTCAAAAAGCTGACCATATGACTCAGCTAGAGGAGTATAGGTTTTGGCTTCTCTTCTTTCATAATTCTGATTAAACCCTTGCACATTAGGACGGACAGGAGGATGAGGCTAGTAGTTTTGTGGTGCTTGAAAATTTGGCTGACGAGGGTATTGTTATGGTGCGGGTGCTCTAGGTTGGTAATAGTTTGCTTGTGCATTGTAAACCGGATAAGGAACAGGTGGCATCTGGTAGTGAATGGGAGTAATTTGGGTAATATGTGCTTTGGTAGGTGGGAAAGGCAGATGGATTGTAAAAATTCAACTTTCCAGCCGATCGACACTCAATATCTACCACAACAGCTCCCATTTCTTCTTTCTTCTTCTTGTTAAAGCCATTACCAGATCCATACTGGTTTTCCTTACTTTCAGCTTGCGAAGCGGCTGAATTGGTAATCCTACCAGACTTCAGACCAGACTCATACATTTCCTCAGTTTTCACTAGGTTGGTAAAAGTAGCACTGGTCATGGAATAGAATTTATCCAATGTCTCAATGAAATGTTGCACTAATTCTTCTTCATTCATGGGAGGCTTAACTTTGGCAGCTTCACTCCTCCAACGGATGGCGTATTCCCTGAATGTCTCAGTTGGCTATTTTCTAAGCCTTGCAATAGCTAACCGATCCAATGGTATTTCGGCATAAAAACTTAAAGGCTCCATGAAATCATGAGCCATACTTCTCCAGTTGATCCATTTTGAGGGATCTTGATTAGAGTACCAGTGTAAAGCCTCCCTTTCAAGACTATGAATGAACAACTTCATACGAAGCGCTTCATTCTTCCCAACTCCCAAGGTTTCACAATACCTTCTTAAATGGGCTCGGGGGTTGCCTTTTCCATCAAACTTCACAAACTTTGGTGCTTTGTATCCTTCTGGGTACTCAATTCCAGGATGAATACATAAATCTTCATATTCTAGACTTTCCTTGCCCTTGCTTATTGATGCTTTGCTAAGAGCTTTCATCACCCAACCTTGCACCTTTTTTTCCAAATCCTCACCCACATCGACCACTTTTTCGGCTCTCCTAACACCATTTTGAAGCTTCACATAAGGGGGACCAGTATAATCATCAATTTGCACAATAGGAGCATCCTGCCCACCGGATACTGCCACTGGAACTAACGTTGTAGATGGATTTTCAGTATAACTTTGCGGGATGGGTTCATTTGTGTAAGTGGCCGTTTGGTATGGATATGGAGTGTGTGTTTTATAATAAGTATTGGCAGGGTGCAGAGTGTATGGTGGGTATTGTTGATGGTGTAGGTAAATGAGTGGTCGGTTGATTGTTATGCTAGACTGAGTGTTATTTGTGGGTAGAGCTTGGGCATGTGGCAAGTTGCTTTGGTGGACTTGTGCTTTTAGAGCATTGTGAAAGTTCGAAGTGGTGTTCATAGTGACGATCCCATCATTTAGGTTCGGAGATTGCCCAGATTGACCCGAAGAGTGGGATACAAAGGGTTCACGTAGCGGCGTGTTCTGAGGGGCTTGCCCTTTTATCATTGCCAGTTCATCGCTCTGAATCTGTATTTGCTTATACATACTTAGAATAAGGTCATCTTGAGCAAGAATGATGTTTCCCCTTGAAGACTCAAGAGTTTTGAGAGTCTTGTCATTGTGAGTAGGAGGCTGATCATCAATACTAGTCATTTTCAAATTCGGAAATGTATACCAACATGCAGAGATGTCTTCGCAAGTCTGGACCTTTGCCCTGGTGTGGTAAGGGTGTTCAGCCAGCTCAATCAGCACAAATCAAACTTCTGTTCGGGAATAATTAAAACAAAAAGAAAATTCAAAAGGTAATTATGTTAGTTTGTTATTTTGGCGGGGTTGCATGCAATCATGTAGCGTGCGTCACATAGCACTTTGCAATTTAAACAGGGAAGGTATAACAAGCATTGGCATGTGGCAATCACACATAGTTGAGTGTAAATAAAATGCGAACACGTCCTACCTTGTAAAGCGCCTCTATTGTGCCAGAGGTAGGCCTAATCGTCAAGTTGCAAACCAATGCGGTGGTATTAGAATGATCCAAACCTTTGCCAATCTAAAATTAAACAATAAAGTTTTAAAAGATTGCATTTTATTAAAATATTTCCAACAATACAATGCCTTGAAAAGAAATCCGGCAACAAAACCACAACAATGTGGTAATACATTGATTTTTGAAAATAAATAGTACTAGAAATACAGTAAACCAGTCTTAAAATACCGAAGCGACAACTGTTTGCTCCTTCCCGGATTCAGATCTGTCAACTGCTAATTTTCAACTGCATTGAATGCATTGGCAAACAACTATGAACATTACCTTATTGAACAACCTGTTATCTTCCTGCAAACAAAAGAAACAGTGAGGCAACTCCCAAATTTGGCAAAGGCAAATCGGCATGAATCCGTCTATGACAACCACATATCAAATAAAATGCAACGTCGTTGGGCCACAAGTACCCATCGACAAAAAGGGCGGTTTCTTAATTTCTGAAAATGGTACCTAGGACCGGGTCCAAACTAAGGTATATATGCATGCCATGTCCTAAAAGCTTCTTCTAAGAGTAGGTTAATGGTTGACGCTGACTCGACCTATGCAGGATAGACTCATAAACCAGTAGAACCGGCTATGACAAAACAAGGCAAAATCCATATCCCGAACTAAATTTTAGTGACACGAAATAAATTTCAAAGAGTGAGGTAAGGGCAATGCCCTTCCTGCGTAACTACCCGTCAAGCGGGTGCCCTGTGATGAAATCGAGGAGGTGAAAGAGAATTGACAAGTTTCCATGAGGGAAGAAATATGAACGGAATGCAGCCTTATGCACAAGTAAAGATATGCTTCAATACATACATTCAAACAATCAACTCTACGCATACTAGTATCGGCATAAAAATAAATCAATTAATTAAGTTACGCATGCTAGTATGGGAATACAAACAAATCAATTAATTAAGCTAAGCATACTAGTATCGGCATACAATTCAAGCACATATACAGTTCAATATACAAATAAAGAAAATTCGCGAAAACTTTTTGGTTAGAACCATTAAATATCCCCAGTGGAATCGCCACGCTGTTGAACCTCTCCCCCTCCCCCTCCAAAATACATATAAATATGCATCGGGTGTATTTTCAACAAAATGGGACTCCAAAGAGTTTCTTTGGAGTCGCCATCAAATTTAAGATTATTAGGAACCAATGTTAATTAATGAGTACAAATTCTTTCTGATTTTAAAAGGAAAATAAGTTTCAGAGATTCTGAGTAAGTGGTTAATTTATTTCGAAAGAAAGTCTTTGTTTATTAAAAGAGCACTTCCAAAAATCCGCTAAAGCTGTTAATCTGACAGTTTTTTACGAATTTAAATAAAATAAATAACTTAGAGATTTAAAAAAAATATAGGATAAATAAAGAAGTAAATAATAAGCAAATAAATAAATAAATAAGTAAGTAGATAATAAGTAAATAAATAAATAACTGAATTATTTAATAAAACAAGTAAATTGATAAATAAATAATTTAAATATAAATAATGATAAAATAAAGATACAAATTTAATTGAATTTTAATTGCACTCATTAATTGACAAATGGTTCTCAATACTTTAAACTAATTGGCGCGTCCCAAAGAAACGAGATAAGCAATTATATAAACAGTTCTAAACATGCGATAAGATAACAATTTAATAAAACGGCTATCCTACCAAGCTTCTATCATGCAAAGTCCAAGTCTGGTTTTAAGGGATCCTATAACATGGATTCTAAAGGAATGGGAAAGAGGGAGTTGAGAAAATAGAACCCGGATATAGCAAACTCATGAATGAGCCTTGAATTTTCTAGAGTTTCATTTTTTTTTTTTCCGGGAAACATGAGCCCGAAAATGTTGCATATCAAACAACTCCAATGCAAATATCCAATCCCAGTTTGTGAGTTTTATTCAGCTCGTTCCCAAGAGTATTATGCAAAAGAAAAGGAAATAAAGATTAACACATGTTCACAAAATTTTAAAAACAAGATGGAATAGCCCGTTGCTATTTCACATAAGTATTATGACCAATAAAACCAACTTTTGGACATCCGCAAATCAATCAAATATTTCATTAAAATTCGAATCAGTTGTATATCAATGAAAGAGCATGACAAAGACACCATAACTTATTTTAATCCAAGCCGTTAAGCTTTAATCAAACTCCATTTGCTGAAGGTATTGCAGATATATCAGGTTGGAGAAGCTAGGACCTAATACCTATCCTCCCAAGACTGAACTCTTTTATTTGCACTTTCTGATCACTGGAGACAAGTCAAACTAGCAACTAATTAAAAAAAAAGGCAGCTCATCAACACAGATTCAGGGCGAGGCAATACTATTCTAAGAACTGCCTCAGACACCCTTAGCATGTGCTGGACTGCAGCACCTTCATTAGTGCTCACACAGATCACAACATTTGGCCTTAGTACCCAAAACCATCCCATCCTAACTACACATTACCTAAGCTAACCTCCTGGCTCCCTCTACAGGCTACTAGAACACCCCTTAAACAACCTGCACACACTAGCACCTGACCACTGCTAAACTAAGAACAACGGACCAGCTCACACATACCCAAATCACTGCCAGAACCATCACTTCACATACACCTCATTACCCAACCCCTACACACTTAAAAAAAAAACACCTTCACACATTACCCTCACACCTGAACAAGGACCTGGACAGGCCCTTTGAAAATTGCAGCAACACTGGCCCCTTTCAGACCCTTCACACCCACAAATCTCCAAAATCAGACCTCCCTTAGTTACTACTGAATCCCCTACACACTCTTAACCATTCACAAACCCGCATGGCAAAACACATACAGAAAAACTCACAAACACCGCACTCCCTCACTGTCCTGAACTGACCAGCCATCAAAATACTCACATACGCACCAGCTCAGGCTCTGCACTTACTATACAGACACACACACAACTGAACATACCAGAACCGATTCCAGGACTCAAACACACTCATTTGAACACACATCAACATCAAAACATAGACACATCAACACACGTAGGAAATGAAAATAGCCTACACAAACTGATCCATCTTTTAAATAAAACACCTTCTTTTTAAGCCTTAAAACCCAGAAATTTGGAAAAATATTTAAAATAACTTCCTTTGTTAAAAAAAAAAGCATGAAACTTACCCAAGATCCAGAATAGATGCAAAGATTTAAGCTTTAAAAGTCGTAATGTTTCAATGTTCTTCTTTGGATCAGGTTTTCTTATTCTATTGACAAAGTATAGCTTTCACTTCCAACTTTATAACATGAACCACATTATTAACTGACTTTTATAGAAAACAATTACCATTCAATCATAGATGTATAAATTGTAAGAGGGTTCGAATCTGGGTTAACAATTTTTAAACATGCCTAAAATTATTGATTTTAACCCAAAGAATCATTTTTTGCTAAGCTCAACAATTACTTTAACCTTAAACTAACTACAGGTTCATATTTGAATGAAAAAAAAAAAAACTCATGAATTTATCAAAATTTAACTACAATCATTTATCACATTTTAAGCACAATAACACAAATAAAACTGAAAAAAGCAGTAGAACCTCACCTGTTTTTGAACAGTGAGCTAAGGCAATGAAATGAAGTGATCGACTCGAAACTCGACAGCGATGAAGGATAAGAAACAGTAGTATATTCCAGGAACCAGATTTAACTCTCAATTCTATTGACTTAGTAATATTTTTTAAGGGAAAGAATGAGTAAAAATTCTAAAAATTTAACTGCAGCCGTTTTTTATGATATGAAAACTTAGACCCCAAAAAATTGACAAAATGAAGGTTAAATACCTGAATAGCTAGGGTTTGCTTTTTTTCCAAATTCCAAAATTCCCCTTGCCCTTTTGATTAATCTTCTTGTGAGATAAGGGTCTAAAGTGTCCATTCCTCAAGATTATACACTTTGGATCCTTATCTTCAAGAAAAGATCCGTTAGGCATAGGAAATGAATGAATCGGATCGACTCGATTCAAAATAGACGGACAAGTTTGGTTGCTTGTACTGGTTGGGGGGGAGGGGGGGGGGGTGGAGGGACCGAAGAGTACAATTTTTGGACTGATTGTAAGGTTTTTTTTTTTGGGAGGGGGGGGGGGGGAGGGGAGGGATTGAAGTATCGGGTTTAGAGGATGATTAGGGTAAAGGAATTTGGTTGACTGAATATGGGGGTAATGTGTGTGTATATATGGGATTTATAGGCCTAATTCAATACTCAAGAATGATTTTAGCCCCCCACTCCTAGGATTAGTTAGTAAGTGAAGCAATTGCATCGGTAGGCTTAAATTAAGGCTGTGTATTGCAATTTTATCCTTTTTATTAAAATTTTATTAATTCACCTTTAACTTTTAAAATTGATTTTTATTTAAATAATTAAACACTAATTAATAATTTTGGGACAAAATTGGGTGTCAACAAGACCATTTTTGATAAATGTTAAAAATGCATTGCCAAGTGGCTAATTGGATTAGACACTTAACCAACATGCAAAGGGTGCTACCATGTAAAGACCCCTAAAAATAGAGGCTAATTTCAGCCATCAATGGAACACACTCAGTCGATCAACATTCTCTCTTTTAGCCAGTATATTCAAACACTTTACACCATTAGGACTTGTTAGCCACTATCTTATTGTTTAGCAATAAATATTAACCTAATCTTTTTCCTTTGGCCATCTCTACCTTAGACTTGCTGGGTACGTTATATAATTTTATTGATTCCCGTTCCCTCTAAAATATAAATAGAGGAAGACTTGTTTTATCCTGGGAAACATTTCAAATTGCTGAAATAGTTTCTTAGGACAGTGCCCAGCGCGACTCAAAGCATCATACTTTTTGAGATATTAACTATATCCTTTTACTTGTTTTATATTCAACAATATTTTCATCATATATTATTATTATTATCATTATTATTATTGTTATTATTATTATTGTTATTGTTTTCCCCGTTGTTTCCTACAAATTGTTCACACACTTTATTATTAATTAGTTCATGAACTAGAAAATGCATGTATTAGTTGAGAAGAATAAAATTAATGTTATGTATTTAGTAGATGAGTTAAAGTTCTATGCATCATCAGTGTACTTCTTACACCATCATGTCACTTTGATCTGCTACAGCAGGTTACCAAAATTTTCTACTACTACTATTTTCTATTTTTACAAAATAAATAAACCATTGTTTTATTTGGATTCCCCTTCTCCCCTCCCTTCAAACCCTCCGTCATCCTCGCTGTCGAATTTGTCAACCTATTTTCTCTCTCTCACGTGCTCTTTAAAATCTTTTGTCCTTCTCCTTCTATACTTACAGGGGACTTCTACTGGGGTCTGAATACACAATAGCTGGAGAAGAGTGATTGAAAAGGATAAAATTGGTCCTCCAAGAAAATTGAAATAAAAATTGACTCTTGAAAAAGGGTTTAATCCTTCAAATGAAATTTGGAATCCAAGGAGTAAAAGCAAAAAGCTATACTTTACAATATCATGTGAGATTTGCAAATTGTGCTTATGAGCTTGAATTGATTATATATTAGAGGATGAAAGATACTCAATTGGTTTAGCATTCGACAAGGGATTTACAATTCACATCTGATTTTGTTTATTAATAGGAGGAGACATTAACAAAATGAGCAATTAATTGGTGCTTAAGATATTAGTTTCTACAAAGGAAATGAAATTGTAGGACAATGTTGTTTTGCCATTCTCAACAATCAAGGTATGATTGAAGCACTGCTTGTTTTGACGATGACTATAAAACAAAACCAAGAGAAAGCTTAGACTTTAATAAACAATGTGGGAAGGGAAATTATTTTCGTGATTATTACGGCTAAAAAAATGGTTATTGGGAAAATTTGGATTACTTTCCCTTTAATACATCTAAAGTTACCTGATAGTGCATGAAGTTTACACCAACGGTGGATAGAACTTAAACTCTTTAGTAGATATATGACTTGGTCTTATTCATGTACTTGGGAAGAGGTGAACTATGGACATAATTAGTATATTTACATTTATTCTAGGGTAGATACATGAAGGAGGTTCTTATAAATAGCTATATAATCTAGCTATTAGAGCAAGCCAAATTGAATAGAAAATCATCCTTTCCTCCACCCTTCTTTCTGTGAGCTTTGAGTGTTTTTTTTTTTTTTTTGGGGGTGTTGTCTTAGTCTATCAAACTTCTAACATTTTTAATGTCGTTGTGATAGCACCTATGATAGCTCAATGACATGCATCAAAACTTCTACAGAGTCACCCCAACAACCTATGACGAGGTCGTATGCTTAAGAACTTCAATAGAAGTTAGCCGGACTCCAATTGAAGATTATGAAGTTGATTCTATTCGAAGATCAGCTAAAGAATGGAGAGATTCCCCACAAGACTTTAACATTCTTGTGATGTTATTAGAATATGATTCGGAGTAAAGGGCTTAGTGGATACCGGGGTCATAGTGGTACACTTTTGGGTGCTATGACTGGCATATAGATAATTCCTTGAACTTTTGAATAATGGTGAGCGTCACAGCGGATCTCAAAGTTAGGTGCTGCAATGCCAGAAAAAGGATTCCTGGATGAGCACCGTAGCGGTGCAAAACTGTGCATTACAACGCCAAACAAGATTTTCTTATTTTTAAAATCCTTTATATTTTTGGCTTAGTACCTAGAATCGATATATTACGTTTTAGGCATTATGCCAAAACTTTTGATGAATTTTGACAATTTTCAGATAGAACTCTTTCTCTATTGTTCTTGTTGAACTTTTGATCTTTCCAAGATAAGAAAATTCATTGTTAGGATTATTTAATCTTTATTTGATGGTGGGTTTTTTTTTCTAATTCAAGCGTTCTTCATTGCTAGTATGTCAGATTGGGGGATTTAACTAGAATTCGGGTTGAGTTTTCTAAATTAACTCATTAAATATAAGCAATGTTTTTAATGCAGCCCATGTCTGTGCTAATCAAGAAGTGTTTGTGCCACCAAAATCGGTCACACGAAGCCAAGCTACGACGTTGCATGATGCCGGGCAAACCACGAGACCCTTCACTCGGAGCCAAGCTAGGGAGATCCAAGGAGTAAACCTACACTTGGTGAGGAAGGGCCTAGAAGAAGGAAGCGATTAGAAGCCGTTCCGAGTGGTTAGAGCACAAGAGGAGCAGCCCAGTGTTTTGGGCGCCCCGCCTAGCATCCCAGGCGCTCCGCCTGAAGAAGCCTAGGCTGAGGCGCTCCGCCCCAATTCTGGGCGCCCCGCCTAGGCCACCCCACCGACCATATGGCCGGGCGCTCCGCCCCAATCTTGGGCGCTCCGCCCGGATTGCTGAAGCACGTGATTCCTAGCTATGTTAAGACTATTTTGACCCTACGTGGTCCTTTATTCCTAAGCCTAAGTGTGGACATATTAGACCTTTCATATGCTGTCTAAAAATACCTATAAATAGCGAGATGTCTTGTTATTTTCATTAGCTTACCTTTGATGAAAAACAAACACTTGTGTTGAAGAGTTGAACTCTTATTGAATGAAAAACCTTGAATTGGGACTTGTTCTTCCTCTAGCGGATTTAGATGAATTCCAATCCCCCCGACCATTCTACTTGCGTGCTCACGTTAGCTTGAGGGTAGTTGCCTAGCGTAGGTGTTCTTGACCTCCTCTCGGGGTGTAACGGAACAAGTTCTCCGTTGCTACTTGAGATTTGTGATCGAGATACGTCTCGTTCCTATCTTTTACTTTCCGCGTTTGATTTTCTACATCATTTGGTATCAGAGCAAGGTTCGGGTATCGTTCCTACGAACCCCGACCCTTGATTCTTCGTGCTTAGGTTAGTTTGTTTAGATTTCTTGTTGTTGAAGTTATTGAAAGAAGAAAATTACAAAAAAAATTGAAAAATTCAAAAATTCAAAAATTGGTGTAACTTTTTGGTGTTTGTGATTCTTGAAGTGGGTGTTATAGATTATTGATCCTTGTTGAAAACTTCATGATTGGGTACCAAATTTGTTGAGATTGGATTGAATTGAAAATTGAAAACCCCAATTGTTGATAAACCCTACCAAACCCTTGTTCTTGAGGAATTTGAATGATTTTGGGTTGTGTGTTTATGGGGTTTTGGAATTGATTATTGGGGATTGATCTCTATTGAAAACCGAACAATTTGCAACAAGAATCGTGTGATTCAGAGTTCGGTAACATAGTTTTTGAAGAATCAAAACCCACCCTTGAACCTTGAAACCCATGTTGAAACCCCAAACTTGAAAACTTTGAATCTTGATTGAGCCTTATTTGTTGGTTGTTTGGGTGTGAAATTGATTGGGGATTGTAGGTTGTATCAAGGAGCAACTTTGGGTACCTTAGATTTGGCCAAAACACCTTGGAATCGGCCTAGAAATTGGATTGAAAACGAAGAACACGGAGTAGAAAACCCAGGTGTTCTTCGTCCAGGCGCTCCGCCTAAAGTTTGGGCGCCCCGCCTGACTTGTTCTTGCCCCAGGCGCTCCGCCTGCCCAACCTTACTGCACCAATTTGTCAGGCGCTCTGCCCCAAGCCTTGGGCGCTCCGCCTAACATCCTGAAGGGTTGTTTTTGGGTAGTTTCTTCTAGGTTTGCTTGTTCTTTGTTGCCTAATCTCTTATTAGTGCCTATCTAAGTAATCTTTCTACTTAATTAGCACTAATCTTTCATTGCTTTTAGGTAAATTCGTGCATTAGTGGAGAGTAGAATTCCAAGAAGATTCCTAGACTCTTTTTGATTCAAGTCCTCACTTCAAAGTGCCTAGCTTTCATTGAGTCCTATTAACTCCACTCACCCCGGAGTGTGCTTGACTCGTGAATAGTTTGGTTGAGTTGAGGAATTGCTACTCATCTACGTGAAGCTTTGGAACCACAAGTCGAGTGAAATACCCGCCGTCACTAAACGAGAGAGCCGAGTGATCTCAAGTGAGGGAGTGTGTGAGGTTGTTTTACTAACGTTTGTTACTTGTGTAGGTACAATGTCTTCCGAAGGAGAGAATTTTGCTAAGAGTGCCCTTGCTACTATCCTTGCCAAATTGGATAGTATGAACTTGAGGATTGAAAGCCTTGAGAGGGTGAACTCTAGTGCTCTAGTTGAGCAAGGGACTTCCAATGTCCAATCGGAGAAAGGGACCCCGAGTGTCCAAGTTGAGAAAGGGACCCCGAGTGTCCAAGTTGAAGTCTTAAGTACTCCTAACTTTACCCCGGAGCAAGTTAGCCATGTTATTGAATTGCTCAATCAACAACGGGTAAAGGATGATCGAGAGAGAATTGATCAAGTGTTTGGCAATACCCAACGAACTGGCATTCCCCGTATCTTGGATAACCCCCCAAGAAACATTGCACTACCAAGACCCATCCGAAATGTGCAACCTCTTGAGCAAGCCGATGAAGCTCAAGAAGGGGAGGAAGCCGATTATGGTGATGATGTGTATGGGTTTGATGATCACTTTCAACCGAGGCGAGGTATGAATTGAGGTCGAAATGTGGATAGAGGTAGGGGCCGAGGTCGAGGGCCACTTATGGGATATGTTGGAGGGAATGCTAGAAGGGAGTATGGTGTGAATGAAGATCACTATGGGGGCCAACCGGAGCCTTTCCGTGGGGGTCGTGACAACACCAACATCAATAGTATGAAGCTTAATCTTCCAACCTTTAAAGGGAATTGTGATCAGGCGGCTTACATTGAATGGGTGCTACACATGGAAAGATTGTTTGACACAAATGAGATGACCGATGAGAAGAAAGGCACTTATGCTATTTCATCCTTTGAATCCTATGCATCTACTTAGTGGGAATCCGTCAAGAGATCAAGGAGGAGAGCGGGGGTTCCCGTGAATGTGGGTTGGAATGACTTGAAGGGTATCATGAGTATCAAGTACATCACTCCAAGATATCGTCAAGAGCAACTCAAGAAACTTTATGAGTTGAAGCAAGGTGTCAAAACGGTGCATGAATATTATGATGAGTTTGAAAGAACTCGAATGGCCTTAGATATGGACACCGAAGAAGAGGAGCAAGCCGTGATCCGTTTCATGAATGGTTTGAGCTATGGTATAACTTCATAATTGAGATTGCATGCTTATCTTTCACTTCAAAAAGTTCTTGATGCCGCCATTCAAGCCGAGCAATGGCTTGAGAAAGAGAATTCCAACCGTTACAAGAGCAATACTTCTACCTCCATGAACAAGTCAAAGGATTGGAAAAATCCTACTCCCAATGCAAAATTCACAAATGCAAGTGGCCCTAGTGGAGCAAGTGCTAGCAAAGATGTGAAGAAGCCGTTTGAGAAGTACACACCCAATGTGGGAGGTAATTCTAAAACCCAATTGAATACTCCTACTTTCTCTTCCATTCAATGTCACAAATGCAAGGGGTATGGACACTTCGCTAAGGAGTGCCCTACAAAGAGGACTATGGTTCTATTTGGTGAAAATGCATATGAACAAGAGAGTGAACCGGAGGAAGATGAGGGAGTAGAGGAGGATGATCAAGATGACACGGTGGAGGATGAGGAACCTCATACTTTTCTAGTTGTGAGGAGGAGCTTAGGAGCTATGATTGTGGAGGATGGTGAAACCTTGCAAAGAGAAAACCTTTTCCTTGCTAGGTGTCGTGTTAAGGGTGTTGTATGCTCTATGATCATTGACTCCGGGAGTTGTGCTAATGTTGTGAGTCAATCTCTTATAACCCAATTGAAGTTGCCTACCGTGAAGCATCCCAAGCCATATCGATTGCAATGGCTTAGTGATGTGGGGAGCTAAATGTAGTAAAGCAAGCAATGATCAAGTTAAAAATGGGTAGTTATGTTGATGAACACTTGTTCGACGTGGTGCCTATGCAAGCTTGCCACCTTCTCTTTGGAAGGCCTTGGCAATTTGATCGACAAGCGGTTCATGACGGGCGTGTCAACACTTACACGCTCCAACATGAAGGAAGGAAATTTGTGTTGAAGCCCTTAACTCCCAAACAAGTGAGTGATGACTACAATAGGATGAGGGAGTTGAGGGAGGTGGCAAAGGCCAAGTCAATCATTGAGACTAGCCCTTTGTCCAAAAGCATGGTGGCAATCCCACCTTCTTCTTCTACCGGTGGCATTTGTGCCATGATGCAACCGGGCGAGATCTTAAAAGGAAATGATGGCACCAAGTTTCTCCTATGCCTAGTGCACAAAGGTATGATCCTTAACTCTAATTGTGATTTTTCTTCTAACCCTTTGCCTAGTGTGTTTGAGAATGTCTTGAAGGATTTTGGGGACATGTTCCCGGATGAGATGCCGGATGGATTGCCTTCTTTGAGGGGTATTGAACATCAAATAGACTTTGTCCCGGGATCTCAAATCCCAAACAAGCCGGCCTATAGGAGCAATCCGGAGGATACAAGAGAATTGCAAAGGCAAGTTGATGAATTGCTCACTAAGGGCTTGGTGAGGGAGAGCTTGAGTCCTTGTGCCGTACCCGTGATCCTTGTTCCCAAAAAGGACGGCACTTGGAGGATGTGCGTTGATTGTCAGGCCGTGAATAAAATAACGGTAAAGTACCGTCATCCCAATCCCCGACTTGATAATATGTTAGATGAATTAAGTAGTTCATGTGTGTTCAGCAAAATTGACCTTAGGTCCGGCTACCATCAAATCCGGATGAAACCCGGGGATGAATGGAAAACCGCATTCAAGACCAAGTTTGGTCTCTATGAATGGTTGGTGATGCCCTTTGGGCTCTCCAATGCACCTAGCACTTTCATGAGGCTAATGAACCATGTTCTAAAGCCATTCATCAACAAGTTTGTGGTCGTCTACTTTGACGATATATTGATCTATAGCAAATCAATAGACGACCATGTTGATCACCTTAGGCAAGTGCTTGAAAAGTTGAGAGCAGAAAAGCTCTATGCTAATTTTAAAAAGTGTGCCTTTGGTGTTGAGAAGGTAGTCTTCCTTGGGTTTGTTGTGAGTGCCCAAGGAGTGGAGGTGGATGAGTCTAAGGTAGAGGCCATACGTGATTGGCCTACTCCTACTACCGTGACTCAAGTGAGGAGCTTTCATGGTCTTGCTAGCTTTTATAGGCGATTTGTGAAAGACTTTAGCTCCATTGCCGCTCCACCACCGAATTGGTGAAGAAGGAACAACCATTTGTTTGGGGAGAGCCTCAAGAGAAGGCCTTCCATGAGTTGAAAAGTAGGTTGAGTACCGCCCCTCTATTGCAATTGCCCGACTTCGTAAAGGCATTTGAGGTTGAATGTGATGCCTCGGGGGTGGGAATTGGTGGTGTTTTAATGCAAGATAGCAAACCCATCGCCTACTTTAGTGAGAAATTGAAAGGGGCCTCCTTGAACTATTCTACATATGACAAGGAGTTGTATGCCCTTGTGAGAGCCCTTGCCCATTGGCAACACTACCTTTGGCCTCGAGAGTTTGTAATCAAGAGTGACCATGAGTCACTCAAGCATTTGAGAGGCCAAGAGAAGCTCAATAAGAGACATGCCAGGTGGGTTGAATTCATTGAGTCTTTTCCCTATGTGATCCAATACAAGAAAGGGAAAGACAATGTGGTGGCGGATGCGCTTTCGAGAAAGTTTGCTCTAGCCATCACTCTCACCTCTAAGCTTATGGGTTTTGAGAGCAGTAAATTGATGTATGTTCATGACCCGAAGCTCAAGAGCATCCATGAAGCTCTAGAAAAGGGGGAGAGAGTTGAGAAATACCAATGGGTTAATGGATATATTTTTAAGAATGGTAAAGTGTGCATACCCGAGTCCTCATGGAGGAAATTGCTTGTGCAAGAGGCACATTGTGGAGGACTCATGGGTCACTTTGGTAGGGACAAAACCTTGGCCATCCTTCGGGAACAATTCCATTGGCCTAAAATGGGGACCCATGTTGAGAGACTTTGCAACTCTTATCTTGAGTGCAAGGTTGCTAAGTCCAAGTCGAACCCCCATGGTTTGTATACCCCACTCCCCGTACCTACTAGTCCGTGGTTGGATATATCAATGGACTTTGTCATGGGTTTACCAAGGACTAGGGGGCCATGATAGCATTTATGTTGTTGTGGATAGGTTTTCCAAAATGGCTCATTTCATTCCATGTCGAAAATGTGATGATGCACAACATGTTGCTACCTTGTTTATTGATAATGTCTTGAAATTGCATGGTGTGCCTCAAACCATAGTGAGTGATAAGGACAGTAAGTTCCTAAGTCATTTTTGGAGGAGTTTATGGGGTGCCCTTGACACCAAACTCTTGTTTTCTACATCCCACCACCCCCAAACCGATGGGCAAACCGAAGTGGTGAACCGAACCTTGGGTGCTCTTCTTCGAGCCATGACCCGAGGTAAGGGTGGGACATGGATAGATAAGCTACCTCTTATGGAGTTTGCCTACAATCGAACCGTGCATCGGATGATTGGCATGAATCCATTCGAGTGTGTGTATGGTTTTAACCCCTTGATTCCCCTTGATCTAACCCCTTTGCCAAGGGAAATGGTTGTTAATTTTGAAGGTAAAGCTAGAGCCAAGGCTTTGATGGAGCTACATGCTAAGGCGAAGAAGAACTTGGAGGAAGCTTATGCAAAGGTAGCCTCCAAGAAAAACAAGGGACGCAAGAAGGTGGAACTCAAGAAGGGTGACTATGTGTGGGTGCACTTCCGCAAAGAAAGGTTTCCAAACCTTAGGAAAGGGAAGTTGGCACCCCGGGGAGATGGCCCATTCCAAGTGCTTTCAAAGATAAACAACAACGCCTATGTGGTCGACTTACCAAGTGAGTATCAAGCTTCTAATACTTTCAATGTTTGTGACTTGGTTCCTATGGATGTAGGTGATGAAGAGGCCGTGGATGATAATGCTTCAATTTCGAGGACGAAATCTTCTAAAGAAGGGGAGGATTATGCCGGGCAAACCACGAGACCCTTCACTCGGAGCCAAGCTAGGGAGATCCAAGGAGTACACCTACACTTGGTGAGGAAGGGCCTAGAAGAAGGAAGCGATTGGAAGCCGTTCCGAGTGGTTAGAGCACAAGAGGAGCAGCCCAGTGTTTTGGGCGCCCCGCCTAGCATCCCAGGCGCTCCGCCTGAAGAAGCCTAGGCTGAGGCGCTCCGTCCCAATTCTGGGTGCCCTGCCTAGGCCACCCCACTGACCATTTGGCCGGGCGCTCCGCCCGGATTGCTGAAGCACATGATTCCTAGCTATGTTAAGACTATTTTGATCCTACGTGGTCCTTTATTCCTAAGCCTAAGTGTGGGCATATTAGACCTTTCATATGGTGTCTAAAAATACCTATAAATAGCTAGATGTCTTCTTATTTTCATTAGCTTACCTTTGATGAAAAACAAACACTTGTGTTGAAGAGTTGAACTCTTATTGAATGAAAAACCTTGAATTGGGACTTGTTCTTCCTCTAGCGGATCTAGATGGATTCCAATCCCCCCGACCATTCTACTTGCATGCTCACGTTAGCTCGAGGGTAGTTGCCTAGCGTAGGTGTTCTTGACCTCCTCTCGGGGTGTAACGGAACAAGTTCTCCGTTGCTACTTGAGATTTGTGATCGAGATACGTCTCGTTCCTATCTTTTACTTTCCGCGTTTGATTTCCTACATCATTGCACGATGTGCATGTTCATCTAATGTGGCCAGGAGGAATCAGCGACTCGGAGACTGAGTGGCCGGGTGCTAGATGTGTAAGCTATACATTCAAGCTTGAGCCTGAGGCGGAAAGCGCATGAACCTTGAATATTGACGCTGAGCAGTGACTGACCGAGGGGCTACACTTGTGCCCGATGTAGAAGAGTGCCCAAGCTAGAATACTTAATTTCGGCCTTACGAGGCCTTGTAAAAATGGGCTGACTGTGGCCTTTTTTATAGACTTAACTGTGGGGCTTTACTATAAATACCCCACCAGTAGTTCATTTTTAGTTAGTTGTCTTTGAATATTGAAAATAGCATGTGAGCTTGAACTCTTGTGAAAGTAACCCCGAGGGGAACCTGTTTCGGAACTAGTATCATTTGGTGGAATCCAATTGAACGTTTTCCTCTTTGATCATTCAATTTGCAAGAGTCATTATATTCTTGAGGATCGTTGCTTAGTATAGGTGCCTATTCACTTTTTAATCGAAATGTATCAAGAGTAGTTCTTTGATATTGTTCGGTCAAAGTTGAGTTTATGTCTTGCTTCTATCTTTATTGATGCAATGTAAAATGGCATAGTTCCCAACCATCAAGAACCAAGCTCGAGAGCACAAGGGATACGAGTCAAGGCCTCCGGAAACGTCTTGAAGATCATGCATTGGTGCGCCGAGGATGGAGGAAACAGAGCAGCACAAAACAGGGCATAACAGGGGAGCACACTGGGAACTTACTACCTGTCGAAGGACATTTGTTCTTCGCGATCGCGACCCAGTCTGCGCGATCGTGAAGAGGCTTCCCTTGTTCTGCGCGAACGCGCCATGCTTAGCGCGATGGCGATGCAGAAGATACCAGTGACCTGCGCGATTGCGAGCTTCCTCGCACGTCGCGATGCTTTAGAAGGTGTTCTGCGCGATCGCGATGAGGAGAGGTTGATCAGTGAACCAGAATCAGCTACAGGGGCAATTTTGTCCATTTATCATTGTAAATGTATAAATAGAACTTTAGCTCTTTCATTTGATAGCTTTACCTTGTATTTAAATTGAGAGAAGAGAGAATTAGAGAAGGCCGAGCCTTTCTAGTCCGAAGCCCGAGGCTTCAAGAATCTTGTACGACTTGGAATCTTTCATTAATTCCATTCCGAAATTTAACTTGGACATGCTAGTTGTGATTACCTTGGTTCCCAAGTTGTTAAGGCCTCGCTCTTGAGTGTTCATATATTGAGTGATACACGTGAGGGAGTGACTTTTGGGAGGTTTTGTTCTTTGGTGTTACAACAATGTCGGATGTTGATTGTGGGGATTATGGCTCATGTGGGGATGATGTGAGTTGCTATGACTCGTATGGTGATGATGGAGACTATGGTTCCTACGAGGGTGATGATGGCCATTACTATGATGATGGAAACCATGGCTCCTATGTTGACGAAGCAGTTCACTATGATGATCGTGAGATTGATGACGACTATGAGGCTTGTGATGAAGAATGTGTTTATGCTTATGCTTCTAGTCAAGAAATCGAAGATGGTGACGCTTCAAGGTATGATGATCCTACTTACTCTTCTTGTGAAGAATTTGATATTGATGATAGTGACATTGATAGAGTTGATGATGATGTTGAGTATATGAATTGTTCTTATGCATCTTCTCTTGGTGTTGCTAACAGTGTGCAAGGGAGTAGTAGAGGACCTTCCATTAGTATGGGAGGCGGTGGTGGTTGTTCCGTGGGAAAGAAGAAGGTTGCATCTTCTAGGTACGCTAAGCGACCTAATGCTTCTAATTCCCATGTGGAGGTTGGTATGATAGATAGTGTTGCTTTTGAAACAAAGGGGTTATATGCCGTGAGGGGCGTGGATGGTTGTAGTAGGAGTAGTACTCTGTGCAATGGAACCAAGGCGAGAGGCACTTATGGGTTCCATGTCAAGGTTTCTTCCTTGACTTCCAACAACATTTCTAATGTTGGGAGAGTGACGGGAAGTAGAGATTGTTCTAGTGGTGTTTCCACTAGTGGAGGAATAAGGAAGACCCAAGTTGTTGGTGTTGACACTTGTGGGCGTCCAAATTCTCATTTGGATGCTAATGTACAAGACTTGGGTAGACGTAGGTTCGTTGTTGAGGTAGATGGTATTGGAGGATACTTGCACAAGATTGGTGATACCGATGTCAATTGTATTAGCACCTCTTTGGTTGATAGGCTTAGGATACCATGCCATAAGCTAGAGCATCCTTATGAGTATGATGGAGTGTGGGTTTCTAAGGAGGCTCGGGCACTCTTATCTCATAGGAATTATAAATGCTATGTGTGGTGTGATGTGTATCCCATGCGTCATGTTGATGTGTGGATAGGTGAGCCGTGGTTGGAGGGGAAGAGGGTGCAATATAGTGTGGTGCAGGAGGCGTATCTTGAGGGCGTAGGGCAAAGAGTTTATGACTTTGTGCCTTACCGGGTGAAGAGCCAAGTGCCTACTAGTGCACCTTCTTTGGCTAGGCGAAGGAGCAAGGATCGAGAACTTCATTCCATGGGCAACAATTGTGCAAACAAGAAGTCCTCCAAACACAAGCAATGGTGGGACTAGTGCTACAAAAGAGTTGGCAAATGTCAACAAGGTGAGCCCGAAGCCACTTCCAAAGCCGAGTGGTTCACCAACAAAGAAAAAGGAGACATCAAGTGATGAGTCTCCTAGTCCTATATTCCGGGTTGACGTGAAAAGTCCACCTACTCCGGCTATGGGTATTCTTGGGCCTCGTCCCAATTCACCCAAATTTGAGAGACAAAAGATAGAGAGGAGTAAGGGAGCGACCGGCGACAACTCTCGAGTGGAAAAAGGAGAGGTTTTGTTGAGTGATGTGAGTGGGTTGTCACCACCCGAATCTACACCCGACCTTGGAACAAAATGAGGGAAAAGAAAGAGGGAGAAAACAAAATTGAGAGTGAGGACACCCCTTATTCTAACCTTAACCCTTTATCTTTTTCTTCTATGTGTTTGAATTCTTATGTAGGGATTCTTGGAGGCAAACCAATGGAGCCTCAACCATGTTCCGAGATGGAAAGACAAGGTGAAGGAAATGCCGAATGTGAGCTACAAGCTGGAGACAATCATGACACTTCAAAGGTATGTGATAGTTCTTCCTCTCTTGAGCAAGATACTTCCTTGTCTTATGGTATTGATTGTGAAAACTCTATGCCAGTTGATGATCTGCATGACTATAATGTGTTTTCAACTAGTGTAGAGCCTTTGGGTCAACTTGTGTGTGAAAATGAACCACTAGTTGAGAGGGTTGAAAAGCCACATCATGATGCGAGCTCGATTTTCATTGAACATCTCTTTAGTGACAATGTTGAAGTTGACCTTGTGGTGCAATGCGAACCCGAAGGAGTTGCTTAGCACAAACGCGGAAGATAAACAACAAAAGATAATGATAGAAGCAAGACAAAACTTGCTTCTTTTGAAAGAACAGTGAGGAACCTGTCTCAAAGCTCGATCAAAAGGGACACAAGAATCACCTAAACTATGCAACAATCCTCAAGAGAACATTGCCTCTTGCAAACTGAATGATCAAAGAGGAATGTTCAATCGGATTAACCGAAAGCCACAAGTCCATAAAAGCCCACACAGGGGGTTGCTCACGACGGAGACAAGAAATGTGCTCGGCACTTTCATTAATTCATCAATGTTCAAAAACTGGGTACTTACAATGAAAGGAAACAAGGTTTATATAGGAAATACTAAGGGTAAACTAGTAAAAGGGTCACAGGCGACCAATAGAAATAAGCCACGCAGGGCTGAGTTAAATTGTGTTCGGCAGACTTTGACTTCGGTAAGCCTTGGCTTCGGTTCTCGATTGTCTGCTCGAACACACTTGTTGCCTTCGGACGCTCAATTTTCTTCGAGCTCATTGTCCTCGGTCACTTTGCCATCGGGCTCAAATCTGAAGATAATGCCTTCAGTTCTTGAGCTCGGCCACTCAGCTTTGGAGCAATTGTTTTCCTTCGGCCAGGCTAAGTGAACGTGCACATCGTGCAGTAGCTTGGCTTCTTGTCATCGGTCTCCCCGGTGGATCGAACACTTGATCAGCACGTGTTCGGCCTGCATTATCCTCCCCTTCTTGAGAAGATTTCGTCCTCGAAATCAAGCCCTCCTCGTCCTCCGAAGTTGGACCTACAACACAAGGAATTAAGTCAGCAACATTAAAGGTGTTGGACACGTTATACTCACCAGGGAGGTCGATCACGTAAGCATTGTTGTTGATCTTGGTCAACACTTGAAATGGACCATCCCCTCGAGGAGCCAACTTTCCTTTCCTTTGGTTCGGGAAGCGTTCCTTTCGGAAGTGAACCCAAACCCAGTCTCCCTTCTTTAATTCCAACTTTGTACGCCCCTTGTTTTTCTTTAAAGCAACCTTTGCATAGGCCTCCTCGAGGTTCTTCTTCACCTTTGCATGCAATTCGATCAAGGCAGCTGCTCGTCGAGTACCTTCAAAATCAAGAACAGAATCTCGAGGCAATGGGGTTAAATCAAGTGGAATCAAAGGATTAAAGCCATACACACACTCAAACAGGGTCATGTTGATCATTCGATGCACCGTTCGATTGTATGCAAACTCCATCATGGGCAAACGATCAGCCCAGTTTCCAACTTTCCCTTTGGTCATTGCCCGAAGCAAAGATCCCAAGGTTCGGTTAACTACCTCGGTCTGTCCATCAGTCTGAGGATGGTGAGACGTCGAGAATAGTAGCTTGGTGCCGAGGGCACCCCACAAACACTTCCAAAAATGACTCAAGAACTTCGAGTCTCGATCACTCACAATAGTACGAGGTACACCATGCAATTTTAACACGTTAGAAACAAACAATGTAGCTATATGCTGTGTATCATCACACTTTTTGCAAGGAATAAAGTGAGCCATTTTTGAAAAACGGTCAACCAAAACGAAGATGCTATCATGTCCTCCCCCCGACCTCGGTAACCCCAAGACAAAGTCCATAGATATATCAACCCAAGGTCGATCAGGCACAGGCAACGGGGTGTACAAACCATGAGGGTTGGACTTCGATTTTGCTTTCTTGCAAACGAGACAAGCGTTGCAAAGCTTTTCCACATCTCGTCGCATTTTGGGCCAATGGAACTGCTCGGTCAAGATACCAAGAGTTTTGTCGACACCGAAGTGTCCCATTAGTCCGCCGGAATGAGCTTCTCGAACCAAGAGCTCTCTCCACGATGACACTGGCACACAAACCCTCCCATTCTTGAAGAGGTAGCCATCATGCCATTGATATTTCTCAACCCTTCGGCCACTTAAGATTGCGTCACGAACACATTTCAGTTTGGGATCGTCCTCGTACATCGACTTGATGCTTTCGAATCCCATGAGCCTAGAGGCGAGAGTGGTCGCTGAGGAAAATTTCCTTGATAGCGCATCGGCCACAACATTGTCTTTACCCTTTTTGTAATGAATTACATAGGGAAAGCTTTCAATAAATTCAACCCACTTGACATGTCTTCGGTTCAACTTCTCCTGTCCTCGGAGATGCTTCAAGGACTCGTGATCACTTTTGATCACAAATTCTCGAGGCCACAAATAATGCTGCCAATGGGCGAGTGCTCGAACGAGGGCATACAATTCCCTGTCATACGTTGAGTAGTTCAAGGCTGCACCCTTAAGCTTTTCGCTGAAGTAAGCGATCGGCTTCGATTCTTGCATTAGCACTCCTCCGATCCCAACTCCAGACGCATCACACTCGACTTCGAATGCTTTGCCGAAGTCAGGGAGTTGCAACAACGGGGTAGAAAAAAGCCTCCGTTTCAACTCTTGGAAAGCCCTTTCTTGGGACTCTTCCCACACAAATGGATGGTCTTTCTTCACCAGCTCGGTTAAAGGAGCTGCCACGGTGCTAAAGTCACGAACAAACCTTCGGTAAAAGCTAGCTAAGCCATGGAAGCTACGAACTTGTGTTACCGAGGTTGGAGTTGGCCAATCTTTGATGGCTTCGACTTTTGATTCGTCGACTTCGACACCATTAGCACTGACAACAAATCCAAGAAAGACTACACGATCGACACCAAAGGCGCATTTCTTGAAGTTGGCATACAACTTCTCTTCTCGAAGCTTTTCAAGTACTTTCCTTAGGTGTTCGACATGTTCATCCATGGTTCTGCTATAAACAAGTATGTCATCGAAATAAACGACAACAAACTTATTTATGAACGGTTGAGCACATGGTTCATCAGTCGCATGAATGTGCTCGGTGCATTGGATAAGCCAAAAGGCATCACCAACCATTCATAGAGACCGAACTTGGTCTTGAATGCGGTTTTCCACTCGTCTCCGGGTTTCATTCGGATCTGCTGGTAACCGGACCTGAGGTCTATCTTCGAAAAGCATGAAGAACCACTTAACTCATCTAGCATGTCATCTAATCGAGGGATAGGATGACGATACTTTACCATTATTTTGTTGACTGCTCGACAGTCAACACACATTCGCCATGTTCCATCCTTCTTCGGGACAAGGATAACAGGAACGGCGCAAGGACTCAAGCTCTCACGAACGAGGCCTTTGTTCAACAATTCATCAACCTGCCGTTGGAGCTCTTTGGTGTCTTCGGGATTACACCGGTATGCAGGTTTGTTAGGGATTTGAGACCCTGGCACGAAGTCAATTTGGTGCTCGATTCCTCTCAACGGAGGTAATCCACCTGGCATTTCCTCGGGAAACATGTCCTCGAAGTCCTGCAAAACTTTACGAACAAACAAAGGCAAAGGATTATCATTAGAAAAATCATCATTAGAGTTTAGAAAGATACCCTTGTGCACGAGGCAAATCATCATCTGGCCATGGTCGTTTCCTCGTAAGACCTCATCGGGTTGCATGATTGCACAAATTCCTTTCACATCGGGCGGTGAGTTTGTCTCTTCGGGCCCCAATTTTGCTCCCATCGGAAGCTTAGCTTTGGCCGCTTCTTTCAATTCTTTCATTCGTTTATAGTCCTCGGTGACTTGTTTTGGAGACAAGGGTTTGAGTATGAAACTCTTCCCATCGAGCTTCACAGTGTAAGTGTTGGATCTGCCATTGTGAACAGCTATTCGGTCATACTGCCACGGTCGACCCAATAGCAAATGACAAGCTTGCATCGGAACCACATCGAATATCATTTCATCTTGATACTCTCCGATTTTGAACTTGATCCACACTTGTTTGACAACTCTCAATTCTCCACACTCGTTCAGCCATTGTAATTTGTAAGGGTGGGGATGCTTCATCGTAGGTAATCCCATTTGTGAAACCAAAGTTTGGCTCACTACATTGGCACAACTACCGGAATCAATGATCATCGAACACACCTTTCCCCTCACTCGACATCGGGCATGAAAGAGGTTTTCTCTTTGGTTGTCCTCTTCTTCAAGAGTCATGCAGCTTAAATTCCTTCGAACCACAAGAAACATTTCCGGATGATCAGCTTCGGCAGCCTCATGATCATCATCACCTTCAGCTCGGTCAGTCTCCTCGATAAATTCCTCCTCGGTGTCACTCGCTTGCTCATGGACGGTTCCATCTTCGAGCAGAAGCATAACCTTGTGAGTTGGACACTCTTTTGCCATGTGACCATAACCTTTACATTTGTGACACTGAATATTTGAAGCACTAGGAGAGTTGAGTTGAACTTTACCTCCCACTTCTCTCGACTGGTTAACGGTCACACCTCTTTCGAAGGGTCTCTTCGAATCTCGAACAGTGTTAGCACTTGTTTGGTTTGGACTCTTCCATTCTTTACCTCGGTTCAAAGGAGTGGAAGTAGTGACTCCTCGATACCGGTTTGCTTTTTCTTCCTTCACCAATTTTTCAGCCTCGGTAGCAGTATCAAACAAATATTCCAACGTGTGGTACACGTGGAGTCTCAACTGAGATGACACATCCCTAGCCAAGCCATTTTTGAACCGGATAATGGCTTGTTCCTCGTCTTCAGTCAGATCAAGATTCAGTCGAACCTTTTCAAATTCATCATGGTACTCTTGAACTGACTTGGACCCTTGCTTTAGCTCATAGAGTTTTTGCATCTGCGTCTGCCTGTACTTGGCACTCAAATACTTAGCATCCATTGCTCTTCTCAATTGTGGCCAGGTAGTGACTTCAGGATAGTCATTCCTTCGTCTATGTCTCTTGTCAGATTCCCACCACGTTGATGCATAAGCTTCGAACGAAGCAATGGCATGGGCAGCTTTTCTCTCATCGGTCTCTCATTGGTTTCGAAGATGCGCTCCATTTTAAGCTTCCATTCAAGATACTCATCGGGATCACTAGTTCCTTTAAAGGGTGGAATAGTGATCTTGACACTGTTCAAGTTTGAGTCTCGAACACCTCTAGCCTGTTCGACATACTCATCTTCTTGATCGTCAGCCTCACGCTCAATATTTCTTCCAACATTTGCGCCTCGGCCTCGACCTCAGAAATTTCCACGACCTCGGTGAGCTTGCCTTCGTTGAGCGAATGGCAGCTCACGCTCATATTCGTCCTCGGGAAATTCCTCTTCATCAACCTCCTCGGCAACGGCTCCAAGATCTCTTTGGGCCTTTGGAGGTGGTATTCTTTCTCCTCGGGGAATGCCCGAGTTTTGATAAGCAGCTTGGGGATTGCCCAAGTTAAGTTCTCTTCGAATTGCTTCACTTGTCAACTGATGTTGTCGTACAAGCTCAGCATACAGCTCAGGTTTCATCGGAGTGGACTGGCTCGTTCCAACGCCGGACCCATTCATGGCCATGGACGTGCTTCCCTGCTCGAGGAGAGTCACTCGAGCAGTCACTCCTCTTAATTCGGCACTGACGCGTTGTATCGCAGCCATGAGATCGGCTAACGACACTTCGGGCTTCTCAATGCTTTTGCCATCATTTCCAGCCATGGTACCTGCACAAGTCAAAGATCAAACAAATGTTAGGGTTAGAAATCACCTCACACACTCCCTCACCTTTGATGGGTGGCACTCGGGTCCACTCAATTTATGGGTTCGGTTTTTTATCACTCAAGGACTTGTTAACAGTGGCTCGTCTGATTGATCGGTCCTCTAAGATCCTTCAAGTTCGACAATAGTCACTGTCTCTTCGGGAAGAGTGAAGTGATGTTCGACTCGATGGAACGGACGCTTTTAACTGAGCTCGGGGAGTCAAAAGAATTTCTACGAAAGTTTGGACTTCGGTCACCCCTTCGCACGAATTCCTATCAGCTTAAAAGAGTTAGTACGACCTTGAGTAGGACAATTACTCAAAAGATCCACTAACTAGAATTTTGACACGAAAGAAAGTGAGAACCTAGGAGAATCTACCCTTTGATACCCTTTTGGAATCCTTTTCGATCACACCAACTCTTGTCCGTACAAGAGTGGTCCCTCCTTGGTACGGATAGGGTTTTACCTTATCCACTTTACTTTTTCTCAGCCGACAAATTTTCACCTGGGGTTTTGATGTTTACACTTTACCCCTTCTTCTTCAATGGAACAGTGACCTTTGCTCTGGCGTACGGAAAAATCTACTTCGGTTCACTGACCACGAATTTCAACAGATCTGGGTTGCTCTTTCGACTCCGGTCTTAGACGACACCGAAGGGAGTCAAAGTCCTTCGAGCTAAGAACCAGCTCACCGTGCCGTACTCTGTTACAATTTTGCAACAACTTTCCGGCGTACGGACAACGTTTTCAAACTCAGAACTTCGAATTTCAAACAACAAAACAAACCCAAATCACTCAAGAACCACCATTCTTCACCGGTTTCTTCCAAACACAATGGGGTTCGAGTTTTTCAGTCACCATAAAAGCTCAAAAACAGTCCAAAATTCACCAAGAAACCCTAGTCATGAAATTGGTACGTCGGGCACTTGTTGGATTCGGAACTCGATGGTGAACAAGAATCAATGGTTGTTTATCCCAAACAACCAACAATCAAACACAATTTTTTTTGAATTTTCTTTTTAACACCTTTTTTTTTTTTTTTTTTTTTTTTGTAAAATAATAACACCAACAGTGATAAAACCAAATCAAGAACACGAAAAAGGAAAACAAAGACACACGCACGAAAATAAGGATAACTTGAACAGGATTTGGGGTTGTAGAAACAAGCCCAAACCGTGCTCTGATACCAAGATGGTGCAATGCGAACCCGAAGGAGTTGCTTAGCACAAACGCGGAAGATAAACAACAAAAGATAAAGATAGAAGCAAGACAAAACTTGCTTCTTTTGAAAGAACAGTGAGGAACCTGTCTCAAAGCTCGATCAAAAGGGACATAAGAATCACCTAAACTATGCAACAATCCTCAAGAGAACATTGCCTCTTGCAAACTGAATGATCAAAGAGGAATGTTCAATCGGATTAACCGAAAGCCACAAGTCCATAAAAGCCCACACAGGGGGTTGCTCACGACGGAGACAAGAAATGTGCTCGGCACTTTCATTAATTCATCAATGTTCAAAAACTGGGTACTTACAATGAAAGGAAACAAGGTTTATATAGGAAATACTAAGGGTAAACTAGTAAAAGGGTCACAGGCGACCAATAGAAATAAGCCACGAAGGGCTGAGTTAAATTGTGTTCGGCAGACTTTGACTTCGGTAAGCCTTGGCTTCGGTTCTCGATTGTCTGCTCGAACACACTTGTTGCCTTCGGACGCTCAATTGTCTTCGAGCTCATTGTCCTCGATCACTTTGCCATCGGGCTCAAATATGAAGATAATGCCTTCGGTTCTTGAGCTCGGCCACTCAGCTTTGGAGCAATTGTTTTCCTTCGGCCAGGCTAAGTGAACGTGCACATCGTGCAGTAGCTTGGCTTGGCTTCTTGTCATCGGTCTCCCCGGTGGATCGAACACTTGATCAGCACGTGTTCGGGCTGCATCACCTTGTGTGTGAGCCTTGTTATGACACCCCACCCATATTTGATAAAGGTGAAGATGAATTGCATGATTATCCCATTCTTCCCTTTGATTGCTTACTTGCTAGCGGTGGTATCTTGTGTCGTAGTGAGGATGGTTTTAACCTTGAGGAGTCTCTAGAGTGTGAGAAGGGTCGATTTATTTTCGATGACTCCTCGAGTGAGAGTGAAGGAACTAGTCTTGATACTATGCTCTTGTGTGACCATGAATTTGAGGTGCATGCTTTTACATTCCTAATGTTTGAAGGCAATCTCATTTGTGGTGGTGAATTGTATCGGACTAGGGTCGGTAGTAGAGTCGAACCTCCATGGTTTGTAAAGTTAGGCTCTATGGATGATCCAATGTTTGGAACTCCAAGTAAGAAGAGTGGTCTTGGTATGGGTCGAGTTGACCTAACTTCTAGTAGTCCTAGCTTTTATTGTGTGGACTATAATGACGAAGAACCTATTCTAGAGACCTTCCTTTGGAGTTTGCCTAGTGAGGAGGATCGTCTTGGAGGTGAGGGTACCTCTTGGTGTGTGTAAGAGTGCTTCTAAGAAGGGGAGTGGAGTAGTCGATATTAGTTGTGAGTTGAACTATTTTACTTACTCCATCCCATATGTTGAGCACACCTTGAGTGTTGAGCATGCCAAAGTCGATGTGTCACTTTGTTTGATTTGAAGGCTTGGTGTGTTGGTCATGGGCTTAGGGGTCGTGGGGAATTTAATTGCTACATGCATATCCTTGATCTCTTTGCTTGTTTTGAAAATGAGTGATTGTTATTGTCGAGCCAAGACTTTTTTGTCTCCTTTTGGCACATAAGCTTTTTAATAGGTATTGATGCTTGACTCTATCACAAGAGTGTGTTTTCTACACCACTTGCACTTATTCTTTTTAAGCTAACCTGCTTGGGAAGTAGGAAGTTTTGGTTGTGCTTGCTTTGATTGTAGGTTTTGATGGTTCGATTTCGAGGACGAAATCCTTTCAAGAAGGGGAGGATGATGCAATATAAAATGGCGTAGTTCCTAACTATCAAGAACCAAGCTCGAGAGCACAAGGGATACGATTCAAGGCCTCCGGAAACGTCTTGAAGATCATGCATTGGAGCGCCGAGGATGGAGGAAATAGGGCAGGAAACAGGGCAGCACAAAATAGGGCAAAATAGGGCAGCACACTAGGAGCTTACTGCCTGCCGAAGGACATTTGTTCTTCGCGATCGCGACCCAGCCAACGCGATCGCGAAGAGGCTTCCCTTGTTCTAAGCGAACGCGCCATGCTTAGCGCGATGGCGATGCTGAAGATGCCAGTGACCTGCATGATTGCGAGCTTCCTCGCGCGATCGCGATGCTTTAGAAGGTGTTCTGTGCGATCGCGAGCCATCTTGGCCGATCGCGATGAGGAGAGGTTGATCAGCGAACCAGAATCAGCTGTAGGGGAAATTTTGTCCATTTATCATTGTAAATGTATAAATAGAACTTTAGCTCTTTCATTTGATAGTGTTACCTTGTATTAAATTGAGAGAAGAGAGAATTAGAGAAGGCTGAGCCTTTCTAGTCCGAAGCCCGAGGCTTCAAGAATCTTGTACGACTTGGAATCTATGGAGATTCACCACTAGCGTGAATTCCTTGTAAGGTTCGAGTTTCATTCTCCCTTTTGGATAATTAAATTCATGTCTTGAATTCCAATTATCCGTTCTTTCTTCTCGTTTCTTGACTCCCCAATCCTGTTTCCTGATATCATTGATATCATCTATCTTGTGTTTAATCGCTTCCGCATATTTGTATCGTGTTTAGCTTCCGCTTATTTTTGCGTTGCATCATTTATTTTTGTGTTTTACTTCTGTGTGTGTTTGTCTTGCATCATCTTGCTATTACAGCAATGTTTGGATTTTGTTCTTACAAATTCAATATTGTTCTTCGTTATCTTCGTTCTTTTGCCGTTTCTATTTCCATTTCGTTTTCTTGTTTGTGTCGTGTTCTTGTTTATGTCGTGTTGTGTTGTTATTATAAAATAAAAAGAAATGAAGGAAAAGTTCAAAAATTTGTTCCTGTCTTGATTTGTTAGTTGTTTTGATTAAACGACCTTGGATTTGTTGTTACTGGTGACTGTAGAGTCTGAAAATTATTGGTCATACATTTGAGTGAAAGGGCTTCTAGCGAAATTTTGAATAAGTCGCCGTGAGTTCTTTCACTTAGAACCCCAGCTGAAGTTTGGTTGTTTTTGGTTGATTTTAGTCGTGTGTTTGCGATAGAACTTTGAAGCTCAATCGCAAAACACCGTCCGTATGTTGGAAACATGTTAAGTTCTTGACATAGTGTACGGATGCAAAGTTTTTTTTCTTTGCTTGGAGCTCAAGTTGTTCCATTTTGAGTTTAAACCCAAATGAAGAATGACCTAAAATCATACATTGATTGCCAGACTATGAACGAGTTGAAGGCATCTGTACATTGAAAAATAGAAGGTTCACTATTCCATTGGTGAAGAAAAGGGTTAAGCGTCGTTGCTAAAACCCAGGTGAAAAGTCTATTTGCTAAAAGAGGAAAGTGAATAAGGAAGAACCCTAGTACATAAAGGAGGGACCACTTCAAATTTCGTACATGAGAGGAGTGTCTGAGGTTTCCAAAAGGGAAACAGAGGGTAGATCATCCTAGGCTTTCTTTCTTCTTTGTGTGCCCGTTAACTCTAGTTAGTAGATCTGTGAATACTTCTCCAACTCAAGAATTCTACTAATTGTTTGAGCTTTTAGGGACTTGTGCGTGAGGGTTGAAGTCAAAAATTTTGTATCTAATTCTTAACCTCCTGTGTGCAGTTAACTAGCGTCTGTTCCATTAAGTTGAAATCAATTAACTCTTCATGAAGAAGACCATGAATCTGGTCAAACTCGAAGGATCATCAAGGAAACTGATCAATCCGACGAAGCCATTGAGACAAGTTCTTGAGTGACCAAACAAAGAAAATTGAGTAGACCCAAGCGCCACCAAACAAACTAAGGGAGTGTGTGAGGTGATTTTTAACCTAACATTTCTTTAGTCTTTGATTTTTACAGATGAATGGCTTGAAACAAAGAGAAACGTGTGGATGCGCCCGAGGTATTGTTGGCTGATCTAATGGCCGCGATACAAGACATCAGTGCCGAGGTGAGAGGAGTAGGTGCTCGAGTTGCTAACCTCGAGCAGAACGAGCCTCGGTGGCCTTGCTAGGGTCCAGAGCAAACTAGTAATTCAATGCCCATGAAACCGACACAATTTGTTGAGCTGGCTCTTCACTACTTCAGGTATATAACAGATCCTTGTTTAATGCTTTTACATACTTCATTTGACATTTGAGGACAAATGTTCCTAAGGGGAGGAGGGGGGGGGGGGGGGAGATTGTTACACCTCGTATGTCTAAATTGAGGTATATCATTCTAATGATATATTAAGAATGATTTAAGTGTGTTTAATGTCATAATAGGACCATATATGACGTCTATATATTGAATATAAAGTTTGGGAAAAATCGGATTTAACATCTCGTGATGAGCAAAACTTGGGCAATCCCCAAGCTGATGGACCACCGCTTCTAAAGCCTCGATGGAATTTAGTGGAAGTTGATGAAAAGGGTGATACTCGAGATGGAGAATTTCCCGAGGCTGAGGCTGATTTTAAGCCACCGTTCTTTTCAAGAGGAAAGGCTTAGTGAGGCCGTGGAAATCCTCGACGCAAGGACGAGGAGTCCGTGTTGATAGAAATCTGGAATGCGAGGCTGATGACTATGATGATGTCATCCGGAGCAAGCCCGAGGTGGTAGAGATACAAACCTGAACAGTGTCAAGATCACTATTTCACCATTCAGAGGAACTAGTGATCCGGACAGATATCTTGATTGGAAAGTTCATTTGGAATGAATCTTTGTAACAAATGAGATAACCGATGAAAGAAAAACAGCTTATGTCATCGCTTTGTTTGAGGCATATGCTTCCCCTTGGTGGGAGTCCAAAAAGAGAAAGAGAAGAAGGCATAGTTTACCCGATCACCTTCCTTGGGTACAATTGAAGATAATGATGGATGCTATGTATGTGACAACTAAACATCGTCAAGAACAACTTTGGAAGCTCTATGATTTGGAATAAGGGTCTAAACATGGAAAAATATTATGAGCAAGCCATCATTCGGCTAAAAAATAGGCTGAATCATGGGATACCTTCTCAACTAAGACTACATATGTACTACACATTAGATGAGGCTTTCCATGCAACAATTGATGCTAAAAGTGGGTGAAGGAGGATAAAACAAATCGGTATCGAGGGAGAACTTCCACTAATCCTTTGAACTGGGGCAATGAATGGAAGAGTCCGAATCCAATTGGTGCCAACAGTAGCCGGGACGTTAAGAAACCATTCGATATTGATGTGATCGATAATAACTCCAAGGAGTTGGGAGGTAAAACTCAGCTCAATACTCCTAGCGCTTCAAATATTCAATGTCATAAGTGCAAGGGTTATGGTCACATGGCTAAAGAGTGTCCAACTCCCCGTGCTATGATCATGCTCGAGGATGGAACCATTTGTGAACAAGTGAGTGACTCTGAGGAAGAAAATAGAGAGGAATCAAACCGAGCTGATCATGATGAAGACGGTCACAAAGCAACCGAAGCTAACCGTCTGGAAGTATTTCTTGTGGTCCGAAGGAACTTGAGCACTATGAATAAGGAGGAAGAGGAAGAAGTTCAAGAAGAAAACCTCTTTTATGTGAGCTAATCTTTTGTCTCACAAATGGGACTGCCTACAATGAAACACCCTCGTCCCTATCGATTACAATGGTTGAATGAATATGGAGAACTGATGGTAGCTAAGAAAGTGTTGATCAAATTCAGAGCGGGGGCTTATCAAGATGAGTTGATGTTTTATGGGTCCCGATGCAAGCTTACTATTTGCTTCTTGGGCGTCCGTGGCAATATGATACGGCCATTGTTCATAACGGTCGGGCCAACACTTATACTACTAAGCTCGAAGATAAGAATTTCATTCTCACACCCTTAACTCCAAAACAAGTCAGTGAGGACTATAAATGAATGAGTGAGCTGAAAGAAACGGCAAACGCTAAGTCTCACATAGGGACATAAATTGTGGACGAGAACAAATAAGTGATGTCTTTGTACGAAAATTCCACCAAAGTCTTGCAAACAACGCATTTGAAATATCATACAGTGATTTAAACACCACTCCACCTTCCGACGTAGGTAGGTACAAGTGTTTCCATGATGACCAGTGCCTAGATGAGTCTTCTTATGAATTATTCCAAAAGAATTTGGCAAAAAGCTTGTGCAATTGATTAATCACACAATCACGTGGATTGGTTGCCTAATTGATTTTTTCCTTCTGGAAGAGAAAAACGGGCAGCCGAGGTACATAAAAGGGAAGTAATTTTTTTGAATGCAAGCAACCTGCTGCACCCTTGCTATAATTTCAGAACTCACACTATTGTGAACATAGAAGGCACTTTTGTCCTTTTTAATTTTCTGGCCCGACGCTTGTTTATATGCATCTAAAACTCCCATTATCAACTTCAAAGAGGTATTATCCGCAAAAGTGAATAGAATGGTATCGTCCGCATAGGCCAAATGATTAATATCAGGACTCCACTTCGGCATTGCATAACCATTGAAAAGAACCTAGACAGTTAAAATGAATAGTGTGAGAGAGAGCGGATCACCTGGCTCCATGAGCTTGTCCATTGAAAAGAATAGAATACGAATTTGATGAAATTAGTTGGTACACCATGTCAATAAATTCCTTTCCAAAGCCCATCTTTCTTAGCACTTTTGATAGGAAAAGTCACGAAACACGATCATATGGCTTCATCATATCTAGCTTAATGACCACGTTTGCCTTCTTAGCCCTTTTCTTGAAGGCATGAACAATATCTTGCGCAAAAACATTTTCAATAATACTTCTTTCTTTAACAAATCCGGCTTGGTGTTCAAAAATTAATCGAGGAAGAATATCAACCAATCGATCATGAACCACCTGTGATATTACTTTATTCACAAAGTTACTCAAACTAATTGGTCTTAAATCCAAAAATGTGGAAATCATTTTTAAAAAAAATTAAGACCAAATTAGTTTGAGTGATATACCTCGGCAAATGACTTCCACAAAATAGCACCCGAACTAGCTGTACCAATCAGTTCTAATGATTTCCCAACTCATGGAAAAAAACTCCACTGAAACCATCAGCGCCGCTTGCCCTTTCTCCCTTTAAACCAAATAATGCTGCCTTAACATCCTCCTCCGCGGGACTTTTCACTAAGTCGTCATTCTGCTCCGTAGAAATTAAAGGCGGGACTTCCATCAGCAAGTCAAAATTAAATGGCTCCTCTTCTTGCTTGAATTGATTCTTAAAGAACCAAGCTGCTTCACTGGCCATTGCCTCCTCGGAATTTATCCAATTTCCATCTCTATTTTGAATTCTATGCACATAGAGTCTTTTCCATCGCCCATTCACATGAGCGTTAAATTTTTTTATGTTCCTTTTCCCTCCTTAAACCATTACATCCCCGCCTTTTGCCTCTAAAATTCATCTTCCAAGTGAAGGTGTCTCTTCAAATCGGCCTTTGAGTTCTTCAGTGTCTCTACTTTCAAGTGTTGGTGCTCTTTCCAATTGATATTCAAGAGATGAAATAATATCCTCCAAAGTATTAATTAATCCTACGTTTCCTTGCTCCAAGTAGATAAACCCCTACTAACATTCTTCAGCTTACTATGAAATAGCACAAAAGGATCTTCTAGCACATCCTCCTTCCAAATACTTCTAACACAATCCATAAACGAATCATGTTTCACCAAAATGTTAAGAAATTTAAAAGTCTTAATAATGGGTGCAACATCTGCTGAAGAAGTCTTCTAGGGTGAATGGTCTGAACCCACCCTAGATAAATGCTCAACATCTATTTTAGAAAATAATTCCATGAGCTCTTTATTGCCAGGACACCTTATCTAGGCGCTTTAAAATAAAGGCTTCCTCCACCCTTCCATTCCACCAGGTAAAAGTGCTACCTGAAAATCCCAAGCCAGTCAGATTGCAATTGGAAATTGTTGCTGCAAATTCTTCATATTCAGGCTGAAACACCTGCAGACCACCATAATTTTCTTTATCGGGCAAAATAACATTAAAATCTCCGGCAACCATCCATGGTTAGGAATTATTAGCCGCAAAATATTGCAAAGAATCCTATAATTCAATCCTTTCCATGTAATTACATTTAGTATACACCAAAGTGACTACCAACTCTTGGTCCAAATGTTGATGAAACAACTTTAAAGTAATTTGCTGCTCATAATTAAGAAACTCAGTCACAATATAATTGTCATCAATAAATACCCAAATTTGGCCATTAATATTAAGAAAAGCATGTTCAATTCCAAGTCTTCTCCTATATCTCTCAATTTTAACCCAATGCTGAAATGGTTCCATTAGCGCTATTAAGTTAAAATGATGACGTTGATTAAGAGAAATAACTCTTTCAAAGGCTTCTTGCATATTCATTGAGCGAATGTTCTAAATAAGAGCTTTATCTAATAAAAAGGATTATTTTTAGAGCCAATACACATTGAAGACCTTGTTGGTTGTAATGACACAAATTTTGATACCGCCTTCGCACTACCCTTCTTCTTATTTTTTACACCAATTTTCTTTGGGGAAATTTTCGCTTCGCATGCGACTTGGCTGAAATTATGGGCTGTAGATTCTTCATCATGATCACCATCTTGCCCATCTTCAGAGTCTTCATCAAGCGCTTGGATTGTAATAGGCTTGGCTAGCTCCAACTTTTTCAGTAATTCAGCTTCATCAGGTTCAATTTGAGGTTGCTTTAAATCTTTGCTTGACTGTTGCATAGGCCCAACCAGGTGCAATTTTTGGTTTAAAAATTCCATACCTGCTGCATCGATGTTGCAATGTTCCCTCGTTACAACATGAACATTATCACTCAAACCATCAACAACCTTCAAGGTGACTGCCTCATTCCCCATAGTTGTAGCAGGAGTTATCACACTTTCTTATTGATGCCAATTAATTCGATGAGGAAAAATCTGTTGCAACGAGACAATAACACCAATGTACTCGTCCAACGTCTGCCAAATATGTTTTAATTCTCCTTCCCTTTCTTTATCATGTTCTCCATCTAAAGTTTCATCAGATGATGTTGTAGCGCTATTAGGAAAAGAAGGGATCGTTTGTGAAGACTTCAAAACGCCCTCAAAATTTCCAGATATAGCTGAAACACTTCTCCTTTCCTAGCTTCGAACTAATTCTTTGTTTTGAAAGGAGTTTATTCCCACAGCTTGTTTAAGAAGCAATTGCACATCCCTATTCAAAACACGTATATTAACAGATGGCACACCCCTTGATCAACTGGGAGAGACTTCTTTAAAACTATTTCCTTTCCCACAGTTTTTAACCTGCACGTATACTGTTGTCTTTCAAATTATTCTGTGCTTTTTCACCCTTGTTGGCAACTTCCTATGAACCATTATCAACATCAGCTTTCTTGTTGCCCTCATCACATACAATTGGTGTTTTCTTCTCCACAGTTACTCTATGCACAGTTTCAAGTAATTTCCCATCTTTGTAAAAAGATTGTCTAACCCAGTCTTTCGTGACAGCTTGTTCTTGAACCTGTGTAGTCTTTGTTTGCTCAGTTGTATTAACATCTTTTTCACCATTATTTCCCAAGGCCTGGAATGCATTGCTGTTGTTAACCTCAATACTTTGATGTGCACCTGCTACAATTGCATCATTCTTTTACTTATTAGTCATCATCTTATTCTTGCCTCCCACAACTTGCTAATCATTAGGATCAATTGGGGCTAATAATTTGAGGACTATTATTCCCTTTGGTCCTCCCACAATTTTACCACTAGAAAAATTCTAACAGGTTCTTCCCTAGGCTCATTAACTTTAACTTGTTCATGAAAAACTTCATCTTCAACCTATTAATTCGGGATAGAGATTCGACACTCCTTTCATTATGACCCTGCAGGCGGCACTCTTTACAATACGTAGGGAGAAAATCATATTGTATCTCGATCAACTTCATCCTCAACTCCCCAGTCTGAACATCACGGTCACATAATCTGATTCATTGAGAATGAACATTTAATAAATCAACCTCAACTCTTACAACAGCAGCTAATGAGACAACTGCCTCCTTTACAAAGAATTGTGATGGCAACTTGGAGAAAGAAATCCAGGCTATGGCAATGGAAGTTTCTTCATTGGGATAAAAAAGTTTATCCCACTTTAATGTGCGCGTAGGAGAAGTCATGTTATCTGCGTTTAACCAAAAAGCAGTATGTGATAAAAGGTGGATATAATCTTCAAGTAAGGAGAGCCTGATTAGAACGTGATGGGAATAAAAAAATCCCACAATACACTCACCGCTCAGTTCACATTACAATGGTATAGCTTTTCTCAACACATGACAATTAGGCATTCCATAAGAAAACTTTCCAACTACGGCATGGTGCAAGTTTGCATGAATGACCAATGAATCAACCTCCGTGGAATCAAGGATAACCGTTGGCTCCCCATGCATGATTTCCATCAGTTTTCAAGGATTAATGGTGGCTGGAAATGTGCGGCATCAGATTTTAATAATGAAGCAAACAGTTTAGGCTGTGGGGATTGTAAAATAGGTACAGTAGAAGGGTTAGAATACTGTATAGGAAGTGTAGTATGCTGGATAACCCTAGGAAGGGTCTATCCAGTGGCCGAATTGGCCATGGAAGTTGTTAAAAACACTACTAAAAAAGCTGTGTTTTTCGACTACCAGTGTTCGACCGAATCGGTCGAACAGCTATTTCGACCGATTTTCGGTCGAATAGTTAACTTAGTCAAAACTGTTCGACCGAAAATCGGTCGAAATAGCCGAACAAAATTTTTTTTCTACCTATTGACCGAATTGTCGGTCGGAGCACGCGTTATATTTTCAGCGGACCCCTTCTTCTACATTTCTATCTTCTTCCCCAATTAAAAAAAAAAACCCTCTAACCACTCCCCCAAACGTGAAAAACCCGAAAACCACCATAACTCACTCCAAAAATCAACAATCAAACACAATCTACCCTCCTAAACACTACCTATAACAAGAAATTCAAGGTAAATTCTTAATTTTAGGGTTATTTTAATTACTTTGTAAAACTTAAATCCTAACTTTTTAACTCAATTTTTTTTGTAGTTTTGATGCATATAACTAGTGGGGAATCATTAGTAGGTGCTATTGGAGCATAAATCAACCTCGAGGTAAGGTTTTTTTTTTTTTTGGTTTTTATTAAATTCGAATTTAATTATTTTTTAACTTTGGCCTATAATGTTGCATAGGTAGTTAATTATTAGTTAGCAAACTTTATTGTAGTTATTGTTGATGTTGAAGAACTTGTTTGGTGTTGTTAGCTATTATAAAGTTAGGTTTGTGTTGTTTGGGATTGTTGTAGTTGTTGGAATTTTTTGGTAGTGTTGTTTGGAATGTGTTGTTGCCTTGGTATTGTTGAGAAGATGAACATGTTATGCCTAAAACGAATAAGCTTTTGTTGGTTTGAATTGCTTTGATAATAGTAATTAATAGGGTGTTATTAGAAAATACTGTTTGTTTGGGGCATTTCATCAAACAAGTTGCGAGCATTAACAAACCCGACGACATTAATCTTGCTATAGTGATTACAATAAAGTGGCAAAATATTATAAAAAATCATACATATTGTTTCTCAATCTTGCAATGTTTGTGTAGATATGGACATTAATCGACGCCGTTTGTGGATGGATAATAGAAACTTTCCCGAGCGGCGGGGGTTGAGGCCTTCGTTTGTAGCGGGTGTTATGGAATTTCTGGATATAGCCCGCAACACAGATGATTATTTAAAGCATGGCAAAATTAGAGAGCTGCAGCAATGGAGAGAGCTGGAGCAATATTGGGATACTCCCGAATTTCAGAAGAAGAGCAAACAAGGGAAAAAAGTGCGGGCATCAAGTAAGGGTGGATCGCTGCATACCGGTGGCTCAGATAGCGCTGCGACGCAGAAGATGCGCTTGGTAAAGTAATTTAATATATAAGAATTACTATAATAGTTTATTTTTTATCTAACTTGTTCTCTTCTTTAATTTGTAGGAAAAGCAAGAAAATCGGACTATTCAACTCTCTGAAATGCACAAGATCCGACATATCAAGAGTGATAAAAAGGGCGGAGAAGTCTGGGTCGAGCCCCGTGCAAAAGAGACCTTGGTAAGTAATTAAATTCAAACTAAAGTCGCGACAATCCTTCAACTTTTATACTTCATATTTGTACCGTTGATATATTTCTGTTTTTCAGGAAAGAGCTACAAAGGCCGTTGAAGACTGGACCGCGACTCAACAATCTGAATGCAGAAGCAGTACCTCAGCACCGCTAACGCTCGAGCAAGAAACCAATTTATGGTTGGAAGCGGTCGGAGGGGTGAAGAAGGGGTCCGCGTATGGCCTTGCAACTCTGTATTCATCTGGCAAGCATAAATCGGACTATTTGGGCTCGTGTTCTACTGCTCCTTCAAGCTCTCAAACTCCTGAAAAAATGACTCGGATGCAAGAGGAGATCGAAGAACTGAAAAGACAAAATGAAGCTATGCGCTTACAACATGAGGCTCATCAAGCAGAAATGCGTGAAATGATGCAAGAAATCCTCTTTAACCAAAAAAAGGGCAAAAGAAAGCGTGATAGTTCGGAAAAGGGAAAGAGCAAGAGCAGACGTCGCTACCGTCCGCCGTCTCAGTCTGATGCCGGCTCTAGTTCGGGTTCTAGCCAGTAGTAGTAGTGATTGTTGAACTTTAAACTATTTGTTAAGTTTGTTTGATTATTGTAATACTTGAACTAATGTTGAAAGACTCCTTTCTATTGTTTGGCTTTGTTAGCCTTGTTTGAATATCGTTTATGAATGTGTTTTGTCTTGTTTTTCTGCGTGTCGCTGAATTTACAGGTCGTGTAGGGCTAATTTCAGATTTTATGTTGCAGGTTTTTACAGGTTTTCGACCGACTTTCGGTCAATAGCTGGTCAAAAAAAAATTACCAGCCTATCGACCGAATTTCGGTCGACAGACTGTTCGACCGAAATTCGGTCGATAGGCCTTCGACCGAAATTCGGTCGAAGAAAATTCGGTCGAAGGGCTAGTTTCGACCATATTTTGGTCGACCACCACAATCGGTCGAAAAAGACAGTTTTTTTAGTAGTGAAAAATTACGTTCATTTCTTCTCAAAATCTCCGGAGAGAAGAAGTACCGTAAAAAATTACACAAGACCGCTATTCAATACACTAATGGCCCTTATATTTGGAAGAAGATGTTGGTGGCAAGGGATTTAACAGATCATGAGATTATATGGCAAGTAAAATCTGGTTCTTCTTAATTTTGGTGTGATAATTGGATCTCGTTAGGTCCTCTTTATTTTTTGATACATGATGACTTTGACATAGATGAAAGTATCGTGCTGGTGAGTGATGTTATAGTTGATGGAAGATGGAGTGAACCAATTATTAGGCAACTTACTTCGGGAGAGTATGCAGATTTTATTATCCAAATGCCGTTATTGTTTCAAGGTGGCCTCAAGGATTTAACTTGGGGGAGTTTGACACATAATGCACAATTTATTATTAAGAGTGCCTGGAACTATGTGCATCGTAAAGAGCAAGTTGACTATGTTTATAAGCTTATTTAAGTTAAAGGATTGCCATTTAAAATCACTTTTTAGATATGGCGAGTTTGGAAATATAAGCTCCCATTGGAAGATGTTTTTATGACGACCATAGGGTATAATTTTCCTTCTAGATGTTGGTGTTGTTCCCACCCAAAAGAGGAGATGCGTGAACATCTTTTTCTTAATAGTCTAATTGCCACCGCTTTGGACGTATTTTTCTTTGGGTGTAGGTATCTTCATGGAACATGGCAATTTATATGAGATGGTTTGTAGATGGATGAGACGCTGGCCTAATTTCTGGATGGAGCAAGTGTTTAATACTATCCCCACTTTCATCTCCTGATCATTGTGGAAAAGAATAAATATTATTAGGCATGGAAGCAGTGTTACTTTGAGGAAATTAATTCATGAAGTTACAACTAATGTGTCTAATTTTCTTAGCACGAGGTTTCCAAAGATGCAAGTATACCAAGGTTAGTTGGAGTGTTCCCCCACCCCCTCCCCCCCGCCCCCCCACGAATTATTTAAAATTAAGTATTGATGGTGCTAGTAGAGGTAACCCGGGCTAAGTTCAATAGGATTCTGTGTTTGAAACATGGAGGGGGATTTACTATATGCGTGTGGAAGAAGGGTGGAAGATTGTACAAATGTTGTGGCTGAGGGTATTGCAATTCGAGATGTGCTACAGTGTTGTTTAGCAAGTGGATTCACGTCTATAATTATAGAAAAACAAACTCATTGCTCTTGAAAATATAATTGATGGAAACTGGGCATCGAACTGGTCCATTTCGTGTTTTATTGAGGAGATTAAAGTGTTGAGAGGTAAAGGGAATTTTCAATTCAAACATACACTAGAGAGGAAATCAATTAGCCGATTATATGGCTAATTTGGAATTTGAGATGGATGTGGTCCAGTTTCATTCGTTCCAGGAGTTTCCTGTTAAAGGTAAACTAATTCTCAATATAGACAAATCTTTTTGTCCTTCGATTAGAGCCAAGATGATCAATTTGATAACGAGTATTCACACATTTCGTGGTGAGAAAGCATTATGGTTAGGGCTGCTTTGTGTAATAATGTGTTGGGAATTTTCATTTTCCAAGAAGCAATGCTATTCAAGAGTAGATTGTTTAGTACTAAATTGAGTCTGTGATCTTGAATGGATTGGTTGTTACTGTGTGCAAGCTTGCTTATTTGATTCTGGTAGTGATGTACAATGGAGGAGAGAATTTCTTATTCATCATGATCAAGTCCGTGAGGAGGGTATCATGATGGATTATTTTCATAACATCTTGTTCTTTTTTGCAGGTACAATCAGGTACAATATTTTTGGGCAATTACAAGTACTTGATAAAGCTTCATGCTCGTCACTGGTATTGCAATTGCAGCAACTTTCACGAGAGGAGTAAGTTAATGTCCAGTTGGCTTTGTACAAGATATTTGCTTGGCAATTGTCGAATGTGCTTAGTCGTGTAGGAGGGAAGGGATGTCGTGTCATTGCGCAGCACGGTGCCATACAGCCTTTGCAGTGAAGCAACTCTGCTTGCAACCTGCTCAGGCGCAGTGCATCCCCTATTCATTATGCCATCATCCTCCAACTTGGGTGAAACATCAGTATGAAAGAATAACGTTTTGGAGAGAGAAGCAGCAATGCAGCAAGAGGGAATGTGGACCAATGTCTTTTGAGTGTGTGCTTGAAAGAGTAGCTGACATGTTCCAAATTGACTCGGCTACAATTTTCCACAATATGATGAGGAGAACAGGATATGATCTAAATGAAGATACTCGCACAATTAGTCATTTAATTGTACTACTAGCTAGTCGAGTTATTGTGAAGCACATAGTCAACGTGTTACCTTGGCCTTGATTGGTAGTATTCGCATTGCATGATGCTCATCCCAATGAGGTTAATTTCATACTTAAACATGTAGCTATTTCTATTCTAGCTAGGCACCATTTAATTTTTGCAAGTTCATATTATTTTTCACATTGTAAAGACATTTTATTTTGTTGTTTTTATTAATAACAATGGTCACTAGGTATAATGTCTAGTCGACTATTTACTTAAAAAAATTTGCCCCATGAAGGTAATATTTGTGCAATTATGCAGCCGGGTGAGTGCTTACGAGGCAATGACAAAAGCAAGCTGATGATTTGCTTCATGCACAGGGGTATCTTTCTAAACTCTAATGATGATTTCACCATGGATAACCCTTTGCCAAGTGCTATTCAAAGTGTTTTGCAGGAATTTGGGGACATGTTTCCTGATGAGATGCCAGTTGGATTGCCCCCGTTGCAAGGAATCGAGCACTAAATTGACTTCACCATGGGGTCTTAAATCTCAAACAAGCCAGCCTATCAGTGTAATCCCAAAGACACCAAAGAGCTCTAACGGCAGATGGATGAATTGTTGAACAGAGGACTGGTTCAAGAAAGCTTGAGTACGTGTTTTGTTCCGATCATAGAAAGATGGAACATGGCGAATGTGTGTTGATTACCGAGCAATAAACAAGATAACTATAAAGTATTGTCATGCTAATCCTCGAATAGATGACATTCTAGATGAATTGAGTGGTTCAAGTTGCTTTTCAAAGATTGATCTCAGGTCCGGTTACCACCAAATTCGAATGAAGTCGGGTGATGAGTGGTAGACCACATTCAAGACCAAATTCGGTCTGTATAAATGGTAAGTGATGTCTTTCGGCCTTTCTAACGCACCGAGCACTTTCATGAAATTGATGAACCATGTGCTTAAATTATTTATAAATAAGTTTGTTGTGGTGTATTTCGATGATATACTTATTTTTAGTAAATCTATGGAAGAACATGTAGATCACTTCAGGCTTGTGCTTGATGATTTGAGAAATGAAAGATTTATGCTAATTTCAAAAAGTGTTCCTTTTGTGTTGAACGCGTTTTCTATCTTGATTTGGTTGTGAGTGCTAATGGTGTTGAAGTTGATGAATCCAAAGTCGAGGATATTAAAAATTGGTTGGCCCCTACTTCGGTGTCTCAAGTTCAAAGTTTCCATAGATTAGCTAGCTTTTATAGAAGGTTTGTCTATGACTATAGCACCGTGGCAGCTCATTTAACCAAGCTAGTTAAGAAAGACCAACTGTTTGCATGGGGAGACTCCTAAGAGAGGACCTTGACTTTGATTCATACAGCTTTGGGCTCACATTTTTGGTGTTTCTCACCTCACTTTTGTTTTGATTAGGCCAAGAGTGTTCACTAGTCGATGCCTTAAATCTTCTCCCATGGGCACAAAGTCATAAATTCTTTGATGCATTCCCAGATGGCACATATCCCCCCTTAGCACTATGTTGAAACTCCTTATTGTGCAACCATGGTGCACCTAACCAAAAATCACAAGAATGTAAAAGATATACATCACACCCTATAAACTCCTTATAAACCTTTTAGAGATGAGCACCCTGGCTTCCTCAGAGACCCACACTCCATTATATTCATAAGCACATTTCAATTTATAGCACGGTATCCTTAGCATCTCAATCAATAAAGTGCTAATGTCATTGGCATCAGTATCATCAACTTTAAGGAAGCAACCTCAATACCCATTAACTTCAATATGAAACCGACACAATCCATGGTTTCACTTATTTTTCACCCAAGTAATAACTAGAAGGATCATGAGTAGTAGGGCTATCAACTCCGGTTCCACTCTCTTTATCTCAGTCCTCATTCTTCTTATCTCAACCAAGAGGTCAGCCTTAGACACCTCGGGAGTGGAGTAAGAACTCTTTTCACCAGACCCGCCTCCAAAGCCAACCATACCTCCTTTATTGCTCCGTGTAACTGTAAAAGACATTAAGAAAACAAGGATGAGGAAGGTTAGTATAAACAATCTAACTTTCGCTCTGTCACTTTTGGTGGTGGTACTCAACAATCTTTCAAATTTCACACTCCAAATACCCTCACCCAAAGATTCCCATTATCTTTTACGAACATAGGTGCTAAGATGACCAACTAGTATATCCAAGTATTAATTCGGAATGGAGTTTATGTGATTCTATGGACTGGCAGCTCTTTTAAAGTGAAGCACTTGAAGCCAAGAAGTTTCTACAAGAATTGAAAAAAGCAGCAAGCACGAATTCCTAAATGCTCAAGAGTTAGTATCAAATTGAGTAGAAGAAACACTAACTAGAAGTTGTTCTATAAAGAAATAAGAAAATCGTGGGAAGGAGCTAACTCCCCTCCTTTTCTGGGTTGGAATGAATTTTTCCTTCCTACTATGTTTTCCAATTCAACTTGGGAGAACTTTTACTTGTTTTTCCAACTCCCTAGCCGAAATTATACTTCCCTTGTCCTTATGTTTCAGCCGAAATTTCCCTTCCCCGATTCCTTAGAATAACTAACTTCCTTTTTTATAAGATAGGTAAACTTCTTCTTTTTTTAATAGGAGTTGTTTTCCACCTCAATTTTGGACAAAGAAATACTTTTTTTCTCAACTCCCCAACATTTTTCCTAAAACATTCAACCAATTCTCCCTTGATCTTTCTCTAAAATTTTCAGTGTCTTAACTCACAATCAATGTGTATATTTTTAATGGTTTCAAGAATTCAATTCAGCATACCATGCCCCCAAGTCAAGAACACTACAAAGGAATTTCAAGAATCCTCAAGAAACAAATAAAAAACATGTCGAGATAAATCCTAAGCACGCCACACCTCTCTTTTCCCTTACAATGCCTCAAGAAATCACAAGAGATTTGTCAAGAACACAGCTAAAACTTTCAAGAAACACTTCAAGAACACTTTAAATTCCTCTCAAACTTTCAAAATTCAAGAACTACCAAGAAAATGACCAATAACAATTCAAGAACTACTTCAAGATTGCAAAAAATTCTACCTAGGGTTTCAAGAATTTGTTAAAGAACTTCAAGAACCCTAAATTTCAAGGCTAGAAAATAATGCAACTCAAGAATCACGTACCAAACAATCAAAATCTTCAAGAAGCATCGACCCTAGGCATGAAACACTCAATACAAGGCTGAAAATTCACAAAAAACACATCTTTCTTGTTCTTCTTTTTTTTTAATAAAAAAATGAAAATCTAAGAAGCTAAACTGTGAAACCATAATTACTAGGCACGAAGAACATGACTGGGATTGTATTAACAAACTCGTTCCTCACTCAAATATGGAGATAAAAGAAGCTAGAAAGCTTCTATCAAGGCAACACGCTTGTTTCTATATTCTTAAATAAACTGAACTAATGAATAAAGAGACAACGTGGGGCTTTTATAGCTCCTATTCCACCTGCCAAAAATGTCATAAAACAACCTAAAAATAGGCTGAATATAAAAGACCACGCAGAAAAAATAAAGTGCTATCATTTAGAATAAGACTATCTAAGCAATGTAAAAAAAAGGAGATCGTTGAGCGCATGAAAATTCTGCCCACAAAGACTGATGCAATCCAAGTTTTCCTCAAGACCATTAACTCGGAGTCAAGCTAAAGAGATTCAAGATGCTCACCTACACTTGGTTTGGAAGAGCTTGGAAGATAGAAGCTTCGGGGATGATTTGAAGACCATACACTTGAGCGCATGTGAAGATACAGAGGCAGGTAGACCGCCTCAAGGGGTTGGCCACCTACCCCCATCTCCTCTCAAAAATCGGCTAAGTGTGAAATTTCACTCTCTCAGGATCTCACCTAGGCGGACCGCCCTGCAGACTAGGCGGACCGCCTCTCACTGGTGGCCCTCTCTGTTTTTTCCTGAGGCGGAGCGCCTCACTTCTGAGGCGGGGCGCCTCCCCCTATTACAAGCTTGGCGAGATTTTAGTTCACTTTATGCCTATTTCCTATTTTAGCCCTACGTGGCCTTTAGTGTTTTGACACAACATGTGGGCATTAATAAGATTTAATACTAGTTGAGGACGTCCTATAAATACCTCCCTTAGGGCTTTTTGTTCATTACACTATCTTGAATACACAAAACACTTGAGAAATGCTCTCTAATGAAAACCCTTGTTTGGGCTTGATTTCATATGTTAAATCCATTTGAATTTCATTCCTACTTTGATCATTTTATTTGTAAGAGTCGAGTACCTCTTGAGGATAGTTGCGTAGTATAGGTGACCCTTGACTTCGCCTAAGGTGTATCGAAACTTGGTTCTTCGGTACTAATTCGGTAATCGTTCAAGTCTCGTCTTGCTTTTATCGTTACTTTAATCTTCCGCATTTTATATTGCATCAAAGACTAGACACCTAAAGGAGCTTTGTTGAGAGCATGTAAAATCTTTCAAAAACTCACAAGCTTCACAAATCCCAAAGCTAGCTCGCCAAGGTGCTCGTTGAGCATTTGAACTCTCGCCCAACAACTCCAAAAGATGCCCCTCCATCTTCCAAGCTTGCAAGCTTACTCGTTGACCCTTGCAACATGCTGTCCGCTCATTCAAAGCTCACGAATATGTCTTGTCTCCGTTTGGATTGCATCAAACACCCCTAGCACCTTTATGAGGTTAATAAACCTTGTGCTAAAAGATTTTATCTACAAGTTTGTTGTGGTGTATTTTTGATGACATTATAATTTATAGCAAATCTTTTGAAGAAGATCTTATACACCTAAAACAAAATTTTGAGGTCCTTAGGAAATAATAGTTATATGCGAACCATAAAACTTGGACTTTTTATTAGGAGGTTTATAGTTTGGGTTTTTAATTAGTGGTAAGGGCGTTGAAGTTGATAAAGAAAAGGTTAAGGCTATTAAAGAGTGGCCAAGGCCTAAGAATGTAACTTAAGTTAGGAGCTTCAACAGGCTAGCTAGTTTTTATCGTAGGTTTGTTAGAGGCTTTGCTCCATAGATACACCTTTGGGTAAAGTAATTAAAAAGGATAGAGGTTTCAACGTGCGGGCAGGGAGGGGGTGTGGGGACAACAGAGAAGGCATTTACCTTGTAAAACAAAAAGCTTAGTTCTGCTCTTTTGTTGCAGTTACCTGATTTTTCTTAAACTTTTAAAAATAAATATGATGCCTCAAGCATAGGGATTAATGTTCTCTTAATACGAGATCAAAAGCTGGTTGCCTAATTTAGTGAGAAGTTGAGTGGATCCACCCTGAGTTACTCCACTTATAACGAAGAAGCCTTGGCGGGGTCTCTTACTATATGGCAGCACTATATTTGGCCAAAGGAGTTTGTTATACGGACTGATCATGAGTTCTTTTGGAACCTCAAAAGCCAAAGTAAGTTGGGCATGTGTCATGCAAAATTGGTGGCATTTGAGATTTTCTAATGAATTATCTGTGTATTAGAGATAAGGAAAATTGAGTTGATGACGCGCTTTCCCGAAGGTATGCATTACTTACTACTCATACATCTAAACTTATGGGAATTAGTTCATTAAAGAGTCGTACGCTTATGATCATGATTTTGGTACTATCTTTGAAGCATGTGCGGATGGAACTTCATGAAGATTTTATAAGACAGAGGGCTACTTGTTCAGACAGGGAGATTGTGTGTGCTAATATGTTCTCTGAGGAAAGTATTTGTTTGAGAGGCACATGTGGGGGTTTGATTTGACACTTTTGCATTGTCAAAACTTTGAATATTTTGATTGAGCATTTCTTTTGGCCTCACATAGGTGGAGATGTCGAAAGAATTTGCTGACAATGCATTGAGTATCTGCAAGCAAGTCCAAAGTTTTTCCACAAGGGTTATATACACCCTTACATGTGCCAGGTGCCCCATGGTTGAATATTTCGATGAATTTTTTCCTTGGATTACCCAAAACCTAAAAGGGATTTGATAGTATTTTTGTGTTGGTTGATAGGTTTCTATACCAACTCTATCATGCTAAAACTAGGACTACGAAGGAGAAAAAAAGACCGGACAAGTTCATAATTGACATAACACACTAGTTATCTACATAGACAATACAAAACACACAATGTGTTAGACAAATTTCACACTTTAAACAATCACTATACAAAATTTTTGTTTTGACGGATGACCTTAGTTACAATGATAGTAGCGACAGACTAACGACGGAAAAAGAAAAATAGCGATAGAAATCGTGTTTAGCAATGAAATTAGGTAGTTTAGCGACAGAAATGTTTCATTGCTATTTTCAGTTTTTTTTAGTAATGACTGGCTAAGCACTGAACTAATTAAGGTTGTTACTCACGCTAAAGAACAAATAAGATGAGTTCATGCTAAACTTCAGCTCTAGCTCACAATACGAAAAACATATTTCATTCTCGACATAGGCAGTCCTCATACTTAATCTGATTCAAACAATCTGATATTTAGACATATTCGAAGAATTGGTTCATGATTCATGCTTTTCAAATGGAAATAGACCGGGTATTGCTACTATCATGCTTAACCAACAAAAACAAGAACATGTTTATCTGAAAATTCATATTAAGTCTGGATAATAGACAGATATGCTAGATATTTTTATATTCTAGGTTGTTGTACCTCGTGCTTATGCCTTTACATATGCTATTTTACAGTACGTCGAGCAGAATTTCTCTCTTTTGGAGGGTTTTTTTTAGGGATTACATTGATAATATAAAGAGTTTCTAGAGCATATTTATGAAAATCAAGGGCTTTGAAGTATGTGTAAAAGCCCGAGGAGGACGATGAAAAAAAATTGGGCAGGAAAAATGCAAAGGCACGGCATGCAACACGTCATGTGTCCCTTGCACGGTGTATAACATTGCAGGAAAGTCTAGAGAGTTCAAATGTGCAAATTTTCTTAAAAAATCAATGGCACGTCGTGCACGCCCAGAAAAGTGCCAAATCGAGTTTTACACAAATTTTAAAGGTTATTTGCATCCAAAGTCGTTCCCCACACTACAAATACATCCTAAAACCTACTTCGACAAGAATTTTGGCATAATTCACACGCAAAGGAGGTAAGGAAGAGAGAAGATCAAAATTCAATGCTTTTTTCTCATCCATCTATCATCTTTTGTGTAATTTTAAATTCTTGTAGTTATTTGACTAGGAGTGCCTAAATTGCCCATTCTATGGTTCATTGAACTAGTTCAATACATACGTGTTATGAATATTTGCATTGATTAACAAAACTTGTGAATTCTTCCTATCTAACTGTTTATGATTTGCATGCTACTAGTTGGTAGAGCTCCCAATTGATTTTGCTCTTTATTCTTTTGTTTCTTGGGATAGATTCATAAATTATTGTTAAACACTTAGCAATATTTCAAACTAAAACAAAGGCACTACTTAGGTAGTCAAAAAGGTGAATTGTGAGCCGAACATTGATTTTTCAATTGAAATTTCCCACTCTAAAACATCCAAATCCCTGCCATTCACAATGGTTGAGTGAGTATGGGCAGTTGAAAGTGAGAGTCACTCTACTCCAAATGAGGATAATCTTAATTCTCAATCCACTACACTTGAACATGAGAGACAAAAAAAAGAAGAGAGGATTGAGGGAGTGACCGGTGGCAATCCTAAAGGGGAAAAAGGAGAGGATGTGAGGAGTGATGTGAGTGGATTGTCACCAGCAACTACACTTAACCATAAGGGAAAAATGGGAGAAAGGACAGGTGAAGAAAGAAAAATTGAGAGTGAGAGTACCCATTGTTCTAACTATTCTTCATCTTCTACTTTTTCTTGTGTTGGTTCTTGTGTAGGTACCCTGGAAGACAAGCCATTGGAACCTTGACCATGTACTTTGAAGGAAAGACAAGTGGATGAAAATATTCAATGTGAGCTTCATGAAGGAGGAGTTGAACAAGCCACTTCAAGTGTTGTGAGTGCGCAAGGAAGTAACTCAAGTGTAAGTGTTTCTTCACCTTCTCATGAGCCTACTAGTTACTTGTCTTGTGATGATTCAATGCTAGTTGGTGTTTGTGATGCATCAAGTGAATATGCCGCTAGTGAAGAGTCTAGTAGTCAACTTTTGTGTGCTTGTGTATCACTAGTTGAGAGAGATGCTAAGCCACATCATGATGTGAGCTCATTGTTCAATGAACCTCTCTCTAGTATAGATGTTATAGCTGACCTTGATTGTGACCTTCACTATGACACACAACCAATTTTTTACAAAAGGGAGGATGAGGTAGTTGATCATACTCTTGTTGATATGCTAGAGATTGTCCTACTCTAAAGACCATGGTAGTTATGGATGATGGGTTGGTGTATGAACAAGAGAGTGAGCCCGAGAAGGAGGAGAGTGATGTAGTTGCTTGTGAAGAGGCTACGACTGAAGGAGATGACCCTAATTGTTTATTATGGTTAGGAGGAGTTTGTGTACCATACTCATGGAAGAAGAGGAAGAAAATGAGCAAAGAGAAAACCTTTTCCATGCTAGATGTCATGTGATGGGGAAATTGTGTTCAGTGGTTATTGATTCGGGAAGTTGTGCTAATATAGTGAGCTGAACATTGATTTTTCAATTGAAATTTCCCACTCTAAAACATCCAAATCCCTGCCATTTACAATGGTTGAGTGAGTATGGGCAGTTGAAAGTGAGAGTCACTCTACTCCAAATGAGGATAATCTTAATTCTCAATCCACTGCACTTGAACATGAGAGACAAAAAAAAAAAGAGGATTGAGGGAGTGACCGGTGGCAATCCTAGAGGGAAAAAAGGAGAGGATGTGAGGAGTGATGTGAGTGGATTGTCACCAGCAACTACACTTAACCATAAGGGAAAAATGAGAGAAAGGACAGGTGAAGAAAGAAAAATTGAGAGTGAGAGCATCCATTGTTCTAACTATTCTTCATCTTCTACTTTTTCTTGTGTTGGTTCTTGTGTAGGTACCCTTGAAGACAAGCCATTGGAACCTTGACCATGTACTTTGAAGGAAAGACAAGTGGATGAAAATATTCACTGTGAGCTTCATGAAGGAGGAGTTGAACAAGCCACTTCAAGTGTTGTGAGTGCGCAAGGAAGTAACTCAAGTGTAAGTGTTTCTTCACCTTCTCATGAGCCTACTAGTTACTTGTCTTGTGATGATTCAATGCTAGTTGGTGTTTCTGATGCATCAAGTGATATGCCGCTAGTGAAGAGTCTGGTAGTCAACTTTTGTGCGCTTGTGTATCACTAGTTGAGAGAGATGCTAAGCCACATCATGATGTGAGCTCATTGTTTAATGAACCTCTCTCTAGTATAGATGTTATAGTTGACCTTGATTGTGACCTTCACTATGACACACAACCAATTTTTTTACAAAAGGGAGGATGAGGTAGTTGATCATACTCTTGTTGATAGGCTTCTCTTTGGTGGACCTATATGTTATGGTAAGGATTGTAGTGACCTTGAGGAGTCCACATTGCATGAATTGGACAAGGTTGTCTAAGGTGACTCCTCAAGTGTGGGTGATGAACCTAATCTTGATACCTTGCCTTTGTTTGATCATGAAATTGATATGCATGCTTTTACTAATCCATTGTTTGAAGGCATTTTCATTTGTGGCAGTGAATTGTATCGGACTAAGGTTGTTAGTAAGGTAGAACCTCCATGGAGTGAAGGATTTGATTCCTTAGGCAACTCGTTATTTGAAACCTTGCGTGAGGTGAATGACTCTTTGAGTGACCCTAATTTTGGTTGTTTGGGTTATGATAAAGAAGAAGCCATTATCAATACCTTCTTCGAGAGTTTTCTTAATAAAAAGGGTTGCTTAGCTGATGAAATTTGAGGTGAAAATGAACCTCTTGGTGTGAGTAAGTATGCTCTAAAAAAGGGGAGTGGAGTAATTGATGCTAGTTGTAGGTTGAGCTATTTGACTTACTCCATCCCACATGTTGATCACACTTTGAGGATGGATTGGTGTGTTGATCGTGAGCTTAAGGATCAAAGGGAATTTGATAGCTTGATCTTATATTTCCCATGTTCCCATGACCTATTTGCTCATTCTTGTGTTGAGTGCATGTTTTCAATAAACCAAGTACTTGTTGTTCTCCTTGGAGACTTGGCCTTTGTTATTTCTATTAATGCTTGGTTATACCATAAGAGTGTATTTTCCACACTATTTGCACTAACCTACTTTCGTAGTAGGAGGTTTTGTGTTTGCTTGTTATTGCTTGTAGGTGTTAAGCTCCATGCCACGGCAAGGGAGAACTTGGAAGAAGCCTATGTCAAAGTGACGTTCAAGAAGGTCAGAGGATGAGAGCATTGGGCACCCCGAGGAGATGATGATCACATGAAAGAGAACGCCTTGATTTCGAGGACGAAATCTTCTGAAGAAGGGGAGGATGATGCGGGGCAAATCGAGCTACGTCCAAGGCCAAGGAAGAGCATCACAAGACCATTTTGATCTGTGTCAAGACCTCCTAGGATAAGGCGGACCTGCAAGTTGATGTATGGTGGATATTCGGCTAAGTGTCAAAACACATGCTCTCCGAATTTTGAGGAGGCGGACAGCTCACTCTGGGAGGCGGATCGCCCACTCTGGGAGGTAGACTGCCCACTCCATTGTGCATCTCTACCAGCTTACACAAAGGAGGGGCGCCAACACCCTTAGGCGGACCGCCCACTTCTGTTATTGCTTGACGGGAATTTTATTTAAGTTGCTATGTAATTCCTATTTTAGTCCTACGTGGCTTATGTCTTTCTAACCCACTTTGGGGTTACTTTAGAACTTATATTATGTTTAGAGGGCACCTATAAAAGGACCCCTTAGGCTTTCATTTCATTGACCTAGATTTTGAAAAATGAAGAATAAATTGAGACATGGTCTCTTGATTGAATGAAGCCCTTTTCCTTTGGCTTGAATCAATTGGTAGCACTAATTGAATCTCATTCCAAACCTAATCGGGCTATTTGCATTGAGGACTGTCCGAATAGTATAGGCTATTCTTGACACGATTCGAGGGTGTTACGAGACCCGTTCCTCGTAGCTACCTCAAAGGGAGTTCAAGACTCATCTTGCTCCTATCCTTTAATTTTCGCTTCCGTGTTTATCTCGTATCAATTATGAAATTCATGAATTTGTATGATTTCATTGGGGGTTAGATTCCTAACTTATGAATTTGAGGAATTAGGGTTAATTGTACTCGTAAAGAGTTATCCAATGGTATACTTTATATTGTAGGGCTTTGAGAAGTTCAGAAATATAGCTTTTATGGGTATTCAGCTAAGCTCAGCTCAGGGATAGTTTGGTAATTTCTATAGCAAAGCACATTATTGTTAGTAATTTATTATGTTAGCACTTATATGTGCGATTATGCTTCTGTGGCATAGAGCGAGGCAATTTTTAAATGCTTTGGAAGGGGAAATCAATTATTCAATAGACGATTGGGCCCAGACTTGAGGTAAGTAATTTCATCATATTCTTTGATGACCTTTGGCCTTCTAGATGTTCTATCAAAGTGTTCCTTACATGTGTAGTTGTCGTTGGGGCGTACTTTATTTGCCATATTTCTGATTGCATTGCATATAGTGTTATATTACTTTACGCTCGATATTAAGCTATGAATAAGAGTGATCTATTGTAGTTATGAATATCAGTTGTTAAGCTATAAGTGTAAGTGTCATGTCTAGGATAAAGGTTCTATTGTGGTTGTGAATATCAATTTGGAACATAGGTATTATGCTAATTTGTGAATCTTAAAGTATAACCTGGCTGACAATGAGAGTCCCACGCCGGTGATAGCTATGTTGTTGCATATACTCCCAAGCAGTCGATGATAGTCCTACATTAGTTTTCCCCGATAGTCGATGTAGACATGCACTAGCTTCCAGGTAGACAAGGAAGTCTCCCCTCGGCATTCCTAGTAGTCGAGGTAGTCTCGCGCTAGCTTTTTTACGGTTGCTATGAGGTCCCGAATCGGAGATAAAATTTGGAATATATGACCCTATTGCATCATATCGCATTCATACCATTCCATTGCATAGGTTGTTAAGTGACATGTAACTGTTTGCACTATCTTGTTGTGAACTTGATATATGTTATCGATTGTTGGCTTCTTCTTATGTCTCCCTAGCTATCTAATCTATTTCTCCGAGGCAGCTAGCTAGCCCCCACTTATTGAGTTCTCGCGACTCACACTTTTTTTTTCTTATTCTATTTTATTTCGGTAAGTTTCGCTCCAGGATTGAATTCGATGGGTGATTGAGGTGCGAAAACATCTTAAGTTGTTAGGGTGAGCCATCTTTTTTTCAAGATGGCATAAGATATGGCTTTTAAGGCTTTCACGCATCCTATGGCTGGGTATTTTCGTTCACAATCCAACTTCCAATATTCGAGGCTAATATTTCCACATCACCCATACGATGGTGGGTTTGTAGGTAGAACTACTGTTGATCCTCGGAAGCACTTGAGAAAGTTTATAAGAGTGTGCAAAACTCAAAATCAGGATCATGTCCCAGCAAAGGTAGTGTGTGTGATGATGTTTCTGATCTCATTGACGGAAGATGCTAGTGACTGGTTGGACAGATTGCCGGTCAGTTCTATAACTTTGGATGATTTAGTGATCAAGTTCATGAAAAAATTCTTTCTACCAAACAAAAATGCTAAGATGGTTGATGAGATCCTCATGTTCAGGCAGAACCTACTGGAAACTTTGCTAGAGGCTTGGGAGAGATTTAAAAGTTACTTGAGAATGTGTCCTCATCATGGGATTCCAGACCAAATGCTTGGTCAAATAATCGACATAGGCATGGGAGATCAAATCAAGGGTACTTTGGATGCAGCAACTGGAGGAACATTCTTGAGCAAGACGTTTGATGAAGCAAAAACTTTGCTAGAAACTAAGGCTCAAAACTCAGGCTGGCTTACAAGAGATGCATCAACTGGCTTAGGTCCGACTGTTTTAGCTCCTAGTTTTGATTTTTAGAGGAAAGAATAGATGTCAAAGTTGCAAACTAAACTTTGTGTTGTGGTGAAATAAATGATTAAGATATTGGTAATTTTTCTGATTCTATGTTGCTTGCATATACTAAAGATGCAAACTTCTAGAATTATGGGCAGCGCCAATAATACAATCAATAGGGACTTTTTAAGCCTGTGCAACAAGTGCCATACAATAATGCTAGACCATAAGGCCGGACAGATCCATTCCAGAGACAGGCAATGCTTGATGATCAACCACAATAACTTCACCCCTTCTGCATGCAAGACCATGGTGCAAGCTATGATGGGTGCCAATAAGAAGTTGCAAGACTAGGTGACGTCCAATGACACTTCCATAAAGAGGATAGAGAAAAAGTAGGGACAAAAATCTATTGCTTTAAACAATAGACCACAAGGTGCGCTGCTAGGCGATGCAGTAGTAAATCCTAAGGACCCAAATCCTTATCAATTGATGAAAGTCACTTTGAAGAATGCAAGAGATCTTGAAAAAGAGCAAAAATTAGCTAAGAGGGTGCCATACACTATGCCATATATTGAGCCTCTGAATGGTTCTGCCAAGCTTGGAGGAAATGATGTTACTGAGAAGGAGATCGCCAAGAACTTAAACCTGGTAAAGAGAAAGAAATTTCTAAAGAACCTGTTAAAGAAGCATAGAAGATGGTTGAACAAGCCAAAGTTTCAAGGAAGCAGAAGTGGAATGCCAAAAACCACCACTCCCTTATGCTCAAAGGTTGGCAAAACAACAAACAGGTGCAAAGTTGACAAAGCTTTTCGATTTATTGTAATAGTTGAAACATAATATTTCTTTCTTGGAGGTTATGTGAAACACCTTGGATGTGCAAATTTGTTAAAAGATATTTTATCTAAGAAAGTTGACTTTAATAAGGTGGAGACAGTTCAGTTGAGTAAGCTGTGCAGTGTTGTTCTCATGAAGCCTATGGAGAAAAAGAAAGAAAATCTTTGTAGTTTCACAATCCCGTGTTCTATTATTGATCACGCCATTGGTAAGGCCTTAGGTCATTTTGGTACAAGCGTTAGTTTGATACCTTTGGAAATGTACAAGAAGCTGGGGTTGGCTCCAATGCCAATTCAGTTGGCAAGTAGAAGGAAAAATCACCCTGTTGAAACGTCAAGGATGTATTTGTGAAAGTGGGTAGTTTCATGTTTCCATTATATTTTGTGGTTCTTGATTGCCATGTTGATAAATCTATTCCAATAATCTTTGGTCGTCAATTCTGGGCTACTGGTATAGCAGTGATTGATGTTGACGAAGGGAAGATAAACTTAAAGCTGTATGATTAAGAAATAATGGTTGATATTGGAAAATTGATAAATAGACATTGTGATGATGCGAGTTGTTCGTGTGTGCCTATAGGCGAGCCTGGATAAGCCATTAGTAGAGCTAAGTTACCTTGTACCATGACTATAACTAGGGTGCTTCTCATGATGCAACCAGTGCTTGTAATTGTATACAAAATAAATAAAAAGATCGAAAAACAAGAAAAACTCAAAAATATGTCGCGATACGACCTTAAATAAAAAGCTTATTTAGAGGCAACCCAATCTTTACTACTATATTTGTATTTTGGTTTATGTTTGTTTTGAAGTATGTTACTTTGTGAGTTTCTTTATTTTGCAAGTTTCGAATAGTGTGCAACCTCGTACGCTTGAAATGTTGGTGTTTCTGCTTGGGGTAAGTTTGAGTACCTCGTGCCCTAAGGAAGCTCACAAGGATATTTTTCTATCACCATTATTGTTATTTTAATTCATTGAACGCAGTGCATGATTTTTAGTGTGAGGCAGGAGTCTTCCTATTTTGTGATAATAACCCCATTTTGCTTTTTTTGTGCATCAGTTCTTTCCGAAAGGAGATAGTTTGAACCAGGTATAGGGTACATTATTTTACTTATTTATATTTTTTAGGATTAGAGTGTAGTAAATATGATAATCTTGGCTCCACAACTGACTAGTTTTATATAGATACTTAGGTTTGGGTATGTGAAATTCGTGCATATATTCTATTTTGTTCCAATTTTTTTAGGGAAATGTTGGGTGCATTTGTTTGACACCTATGATCTTGATTTTCACTCAAGGAGTTCTTGAGAGTTTTTTTGTATTTGCTTCTGCTTGAGAGCGCGAGTTGAGCCGTCTGGAGAAGGTATGTTCCATTAGTGAGTGAGTGAGGGAGAATTTTTTTTTTATCCATGTTTAAACACTTGATGTCAAGAAATTTCCCAGTGTGTATGCAAAGTGAAATGAGACGTTTGATCGGTTAGAAAGTGATATTGAAAAGATCCTTATTAGTCATATCGAGATTTTGGACTCCGATGGGTAAACCGACAGTCTTAAAAGTTTTGTAAGGTCCATTAGCACATGTCTGTAAATTTTGAGCTGAATCAGACATCGTTTGCTAGGTCTTGGAAGACATTTCTAATTATTTTGTGTTGGTAAAGCCGAATTATGATTTTTGAGCTCATTTCTAGGTAATCAGCTCCGTTTCGAAATCCGAAAGTATCGTTAAGTTCATATCGTCATTTGTGACCCGTAAAAACTTTTTTAAGTGAAATCCAACGTCAATCGAATGGTTTTAGCCTATGGTCCAAAAGGAGAACTATTTCCTACTTCCGCTTAGCCGTCGTATTGTGTATCGAAGGTCCATTTTAAAATCCGAGTTCGTGAGTAAGTCATAATGTATTTTTTTATTACGTGTTTGAGGTGATTACGAGTAGAGTAAGGGACCCAAAATGCAGCACCAACATATGCTGTCATGCCACCTGGTGCCTAAGCCAAAGCGACAGCGCTGTCAGGCATCGCGACAGCGCTACCAGGCATCGCGACAACGCTGAGTTGGGGGATAAAAAACCACAGCAATCTGCGAAGCTCAAAATTTAATAAATTAATGGTGGATGGCGCTTCTAAAGCAATTTCAAGGTACCAAATCGTCCAAGATACTCAGGTAACGAATCCTAACCTTATATTATTGTTAATTTAAGGTGTAGGATATGAAATCCATAGATTATGGAGAGTTCAATTCAGGTTTGGAACCCTAAACTAGTATAAATGGGGAATTTGGGTAAATAGAAGTTAATCAATCCAATGGCATAATTGATGTTGTGGGACTATGAGGAGTTTGGAAGCATATCTTTTATGGATAATTAGCTAAGCCAAGCTTAAGGAAAATTTGTTTATTTTTCTTAAAAAGTTACGTTATTCATCCATCATATTAGCACTTATATGTGCGATTATTCTTCCTTGACTTAGAGAGATATTGTCCTGAGAGGCTTTGAAAGGAGAAAGAGATCGTTCAGTTGCTTAATTGGCCTAAGACTTGAGGTAAGTGGTTTCATCCAATTCTTTGATGGCTTTCGGCCTTATGGATGTCCTACACACGTGTTCCTAGCGTTTGTAGTTGTCGTTTGGGCATACTTTCTATGCCACTTGTTCATATTATATGCATTCATCCTGTATGCTGGTTGTTATGCTTATTGGTTGAGTAAGAGGGTCGGGTTTCACACTGGAACACTATGATTATACAGAATGTGTTGCTCGCCACAACACCATAGTTAATGGGAATCGATCGCACGCCCCAATAATATACATATAGGTGTAACGAATGGTTGCTTTACATATTGTTCCATGACATTGTGGTTGAGTGATATATGGATTTCATTCCTTGTGTGTTTCTTACTATTTGTTTATTTGCTTAATCCACTAGCTAGCCTATCTGTCACTCGAGGTAGGTAGCTAGCCCCCATTTACTAAGTCCTTTCGACTTACTCCCTGGTTTTTTCCAATTGTCTTTTTGTTTCAGTAGATTTCACTGTAGGTCCAAGTTCGAGGTGCAATTGGGAGGCGATGACGTTGCAGCTGCCAGTGGTGAGCCGCTTTTATCTGTGATGGCCACCAGCTTTAGATTTCTATTGTTAGCCTTATTTTGCCCATTCTGGGAGAAGTATTAATCTTTTGTACGCGCAGATGTTTAATCTTGATACCCTAAAAACCTTGTATTTTGGATAGTAACTGCACTTCTTCTTGGCAGCTTGTATATATACATGTCGTTTATGTCTTATTTTCAATTGTGTTATGCTTCCATCATTGGTTAAACTAATAGGGATAGCCCAAAAAGTGTTGGAGAGGTTGTTGGGTGCCCGCATGACCTATTCAAAAATCTAGGCCGTGTCAAATATAGGCATTCCTTTATTAGCCAACTTTTTTGAAGCCTTATAGTTTGATTATATCATTGAAAATTTGACCTTGGCTAACCCTTTTGAGCCTGTAGCCTTTTCTTTTAATAGCATTTGGGAATCCTATTTCTTGTGTTAAATAACTATGGGTTTACTTATAGTGTTATGGAGCTATAGGCTAAAAGTTGAAGCGGGTAAATTATGGTTGTTTGGGTAAAGATAAAAGGCACTCTAGGAGGGCACTATTAGAGGGATCTACTAGAAAAGAACGTGAAAAACATGAAAGAAAACTTTGTCTTGATATTAAAAAAATAAAAAAGAAGTGGTTCCTACCATTAGCCCCTACCATTGCTTAAAGAGGAATGCTGGTGATAGTTGAACTAAGTGGTGATAAAAGAATGCTTGGTTGAGGGAAAGAACTTTAACTTAATGTGGTGTATTAAATTTCTTGGGGAGGTTAGTCATTATTACTTAATATATCATACCCGTCCATTAACCTACATTACAACCAAACGATGTCCTAATTTATCTTAGCCGGGTAGATGGACATTACTCGAGATCTACACAAATGACAAGCTTATGGTATGTCTTGTGTTTAATGTGAGTTCTTTTAAGAAAATGAGTGTGTTTATGCTTAAAATTTGCTTAATTGATTAAATAGATAGAATTTATAAGAGGATCACAAGCAATACGATAAATATAAAAAAAAAAGTAAATAAAGAATACTAAATAACTTGTATTCCTTGAGCAAAGTCGGATTCTTGGAGAATCGCTTGATATAAAATACAATGGGAAAAGAGGTTTTATAGCGATAGACTTACCTCATTCCTAAATTATGGTAAAATACAATAGGCCACGGGCCTACTTACTCAAGGCGGTGATACAAATTAACCCTAACTAGAAGACTGTAAACCCTAAGGCGATGGGATGTATGCCTTGCGTTCCATGGCCCGTGCCTGCTGAGCGGCCGTGGTTAATGGAGCAGGCATGTATCCTTTAGGCCTGGTGACTTCTAGGCTAATTTTAGTCTTCGCCATTGGTACTCGTATCCCCGTAATCTTAGGTGGTGTATTTTTACCCACACAGTTAGTCCCTCCACTTGTTGAATGCTGGCGTAGGAGGTCAGGAAGTGAAAGAGATGTGATTGGAAACGTAGAGACCTCTCTGTGCCCGGTACTCATCCCATGTCTTATTACATACTTTGCATTAATGATAGTATTCAAGTATAGTGACGTGCGGCCTTGTGATTAAAGGATTTTGCCCGAGTCTTTCAAGTAATCCATAATTATGGAGATTTATCAAGTAATCCTTAATTATCATTCGTCTAAAAATTATCCACTTTCCTATTATGGACTCTTTTCGCGTGCATAAATACACCGTGGCTCTAAGGGACCTTCATTTGTCTTCATATTCCTTTGCCAATTAGCTTTTCAAAAACCTTTTGTTGTGTTTAATACACATCATTTTCACAATGGCCCAGGAATTAAAGTTCTTACCCAGGACCTTCAGAGTTTAGGAATACCTCCCCTAGAATCTGAGTTTTGAAAATTGTGGCAAGATGCAAGTACAAACAGCCAAGCAGGAGGGTGAAAACGAAAATGTTTCCATCCAGTATTACCCTTCTGCTGTCATTCCTGACCATATTTTCCGTATCGGAATTGAATGTCGTTGGCCATCCATAGCTGATACCATTCTCTGTACTGCTGAGAAAAGGATCTCTAACCACCGTGTTGGTTATTCAATGGTTCATACTTACCCCTTTACTCTACATCTTAACAAGCTCGTGCACTCGGTCGTTGAGGAAATATGTTATCTATATGACATCTGTTTAAGTCAAGTCGAGCACCCTGACTAGCGTTTGGTTGCCGTATTGGATCATCTAGCCAACCGTGCCAGGTTGGATTTTACTTTCTCGAATCTCCATCCCTTCTAGTCTATGCCTTCAGGTATGCTTACCTATAAGGGGTGAGGGAGGAATGGTATCGTCTCAAACAACAAGGATTCTAAAGACCATGGCTGGTTTCTCCGATACGTGGTGGTGCAAACTCCAAGCATAGTCTCGTCCTTCCCCCTTTCCAGAGGTTTTTAATAGAATTTCCATACCTCATTACTGTACACTTGGATCATCATTTTTTGTGTTAACATCCGTCCATTTATTTCAAGGAACTCCATTACCGTCATGCCAATTTCTCATGAAGCCTTGGCTGCGTGGGTCACAACGATCTTCACCAAGAATCCTACCAATTAACTATGAATTTCGCGGCCTTAGCTAATATGAATGATTGGCTGGCGAAGGACCATGGTATGGTGTCTCTTTCCTCATGCTTATTTTCCACAAATCTAGTTTCTTATTCTTGCTTGATCCCTTTTGGGATTCTCCCATCATAAGATGCCTGAGCTGAGAGAGATCCCTATTGGTGCTCTGTACATTGCTCCCCTTCTTGACGTGTTAGCCTCTACTAATAGGGTTGTCGAGAGGGCCAGTAGTTCCCATTCTGAAAAAAAAAAGAGGTCTAGTAAGTTGAAAAAGGTTGTAGTTGATTAAACACCTTCGATAATCTCTGATACTAAGGAAGTTCCCCGAGTGCCCGAGCCACAGACCGTTAATCCTCATGCTAGTTTCGTTACTCCAAAACCCAGCCCTTCTGCGCTCAAGCAAAGACACCTTATCGATAGAGGAGGCTGATGTGGAAGAGAAGGTTACCATTCGGTTGGCTCTCATCGAAGATCCTGCTTCAGGTTAGTTTACCCTTTTTTTCCATTCTTTTTCTTCAGCCGCTTCATGCATTCGATTGACTTCTCCTCATTGAATGAGCATACAATCTGCTACCATGGTTCGTGCTCCTTTGTCAATTGAATCTCATTCTCAACACTGCCCTGGTAAGGAGATGGATAAAACTGGTGCTTCCGTTGCAGAGCTCGTTGGTGGATCCTGCAAGATTCTTATCCTCATTTCTACGGGAATTAATCTTTACTAGAATTCAGATGCTACCATTGATCAAAATGCCGAGCTGGTTGATTTATCTAAACAATGATGCCTATCATGACCTCCTAAGGGTTGTTGCAGGGTGTTCCCTTCAGGTATACTTTGCTTCCTCTACTAGATTCATCACTTCAAGATAATTTCCCACTTTCTTCTGAACATCTTGACGACATTCATTAAGGGGCTGATGGTCTATCATGAGGTCATTCATTAGAGAAGTATTGATGAGCACTTGAGGGAAGAAAATGATGATTTTCGGGGCCATGCTGCAAGTTCGCAGCCTCTCGCAGCCAAAGCTGATTAGTTGAATGAAGAGTCCTGGCCATGGTTACTGCTTGCCGTTTCGAATAGATGAAAGCCAACAAGCTTGATGATGCGATGGGTACCGAGGTTCGCAAGTACAAGGAGGAAAGATGGCTATGTCATCATGTCTCTATGAGGCCAAAGTCGTGGGACAAATGAATCTTGCCCAGGTGACCTTCTTAGAGGCAGATGAGGTTGCTCTGTGGTAGCAGTTATCTTCAATGGAAGAGAGAGCTAGAGCCACTTAGAAGAAGGCATGTAAGGGTAGGAGCCTGTCCGGTTTTCTTCAAGACGAGAATGAAAAACTGCGAGGCAAAGTGATGTCGTTGGAGAAGGTTCTTGACAAGCTCTATGATGGCTCCCACCTGCTGACTAAACAAATAAGTGCCCTACGTGCCAAGCATGTGGCTGATATGGAATGCGCCAACATCCCTGCTGCAGTTGTCACGCCCCACAGGATCCGTGATAGCCTTGATATGGACCTGGCTGCCGAGATCACTACCATGACCAAGCTGGTGGCACAAGCATATGCTCAGCTGGGATCTGTCCCTGAGGATGGTGCTGAAAAAGCCAGTGGTAATGGAGGTTATGACCTCCAAGCTGGGAAGCCTGCAGTTAGTGAAGCAGGACCTTTGTGAAGTGTTGTCGTGTAGGGAAGTCCCCCGAGAGAACTAGCTTTCCCTCCCCTTTTTCCCATGTTTTTGGGCGTCATTATTGTGGTTAAATGAAGTCTGCCCATTCTGTGGCTTTTAACATTCATTCTAATTTTTTTCCATTATCTGTTGTTTGCTTGTGACGATCTCAGATGTTTTGCCATAAGCAGTTTAAATAATGGTCTTCGAAAAGTTAAGTTTTTATCTCTGTTTTGAAAGGCAGTTTGGGGACTCGTCCGGGACTCGCCCTGGGGCGGGGCACTTGCAAAATGCCCTGAGATTCTCGGACGGGGCTTATATCTGTGAGGCTTATGCCTCAAGCGTCCGACGGTGCGCCCAGAGCACACCCAACGCTCAACGCTCGGGACTCGCCTTATAGAATCTATGCAAATGATCAGTGCAATTCTCTAATTAAGATTGTTCATCCACAATTTTCTTTTAAAATAAAGTTATATTCATCTATAGAAATTAAAAAATTGTGTGTAGCTCAATTAACGAGACATAATATTACATGTATTATAATTGAGAATATCATGAGAGTGAATATCATCTGTATGCTTAATTTGAAAATGCATAGTCGGTGTTTATATCATCACTTATTATTGGTCTTCATGTTTTATTTCTGTAACTCAAATTTGTAGACTTCAATTATTTTACAACTTGGAAGCAATTTTATATTTATCAATGAAGAATTAATATTTTAAATTATAATAATAATAAATTTTATTGTTTATTCACTTTTTATAGTAACAAATTTTTATTTTTAATTTTTTGAAAGTTAAGGCCTTATGATTTATTTGTATCTCATAAAAACTGTAACATCATTCAATTTCTTACGATTGTTAAAAAAGTTAGATCTTTTGTTTCTAATAATCTTTTTTCTTATTTTTAATTTTTTAAAATTTTTTATGTACTTTTGATATTTTTTGGCTCATTATGCTATTTTATTAATTTAAAATTAATTAGAAAATATGATCCATGGGACTTACACCCCATGTCTCGGGGCTTACACCTCGCCACATTGTAAGTAAGACGCCTCGCCTTACGCCCCCGCCTTTTAAAACATTTGTTTTTATAAGGTTGTTCCAATACAGGCATATATGTGCCAAGAATTTGGCAGCTTTTGTTAAGTTGGTAACAGACGCCCTGCTTTATTCTAATGCTTAGAATGTTAGCATATAATTATGAGCCAGCCTGGACGTGCACGTCTGCTGATTATCAGTTTGCTCCAGCAGGTGGTGGCTTATGTTGTGTATGTGATAGACGTCTTTCCATTAGGGCAAAGTCCATGCTCAAGGGGACGACTTTAGCCAGTTATCTGTAACGGGGCATTTTGCATTCAAGCTAGAACGTCTGTGCTTGTCCACTCGAATTCCTAAGTCTACTGGCACTATAGGGGCGGGCGTGCCCACCAACATGTTGATGGAATTATTGAATTGACGATTTCAACGTATGATAATGTCTGGTGGTTTAATTAGAAGTGATCGAGATTTGAGCGAGTAGTTTCTCTAGCTTGTAGTGAAAAGTGAGTGTATTACTTCAACTCAAATATGGCCGGGGCTATGAATAGTTAGAGCATTGATGGATCTGAATATAAAAATGACTTGTTCTGCAAAGTAAGTGTACCTTTTTGAAGAGATCTTGCATCTGGATGAATGATTCCGTTGATCCCAACGGCAGCTGGGTGTACCATATTGGGGCTCCCTTGGTTAGGGTTGAACCGAACCTTTTTACAAGAGTGGATTGAGTTTCTTCTTCTATGATTTCATTGCTTTTGACTGCAGTGTAGTAGGAAACGATGTACTCATCTAGCTCAGTGGTTCGATCATACTTAAGGTTATTCGACTAGCGGAAGCACTTAAATATGCAGACCGGTGCAGCGCTCACTAGGTATGCATGTTTGAAGACCTTTTTCTCATCTACGGGCGTTACATGGTGTGAAGCACCAGGCACTTTACCAATCGGATTGTGGATATCTTTTAGCTCCTTAAGGATGTCTTGGATGATAGGTGTTCATTCAGTGCCTTGAATACTGGCCGTTGTAGAGCTTCTTGGGGCGGTCTCCATGTCGATCCTCCATCTGGGAATGGAAGCTGGTGACTCATTCACAGGCACGGGTCCTCATTGGGATGATGGACTCTGGAATGAACTAGTGAAGATCGCATTCAGTTTCTTAGACAAATGAAGTCTAGAGTTATAGGGTAATACATGTTCGCCTGGCTCGAAGCTTCCATCAATTATCCTTTTGTTATAGAATTATAGAGTAATACATGTTTGCCTGGCTCGAAACTTCTATCAATTATCCTTTTGTCATGCAAGTTCTTCATCCTCTCCTTGTACAGTCTTGCACTCTCATATGCTTGGATGCATCTTTTCTCAAGTTCATGAAGCTCATTGATCCTACTAGACGCGACAGACTCATAGTCCAGATTTACCTCTTAAGCGGCCATATGGCTCTATGCTCAAGCTCCACAAGCAAGTAATATTCCTTCCCAAACATCATTTTGTAAGGTGTCCTACCAGCTGGTGCCTTGTATGTAGTCCTATAAGTCTATATAGCGTAATCTAGCTTTCTTTCCTGATCACTCTTGGTAGCATTCATCCTTTTTTGAAGCACACTTTTAATCTCCCAATTAGAGACCTCAACTTGCCCACTGGTTTTAGCGGGGTAAGGTGTGGCAACTTTTTGATGGACTCCATACTTCTCCAATAACTTTTTGAACTCTTTGTTGCAAAAATGACTTCACCCATTACTAATGATAGCTTGAGGAGTACCAAATCTTGAGAAGATTTGCCTTTTTACATAATTGGGTAACTCAATTGGCATTATATGTAAGGAGAGAAACAACCTCAATCCACTTTGAGACGTAATCAATAGCTACGAGTATGTACTTGTTCCCATAGGAGCTCACTAATGGACCTATAGAGTCTATCCCTCACACGTCAAACACCACAACCTCTAGGATTAGTTTCATAGGCATTTCATGACGACAAGATATATTTTCAATCCTCTGGCACTCATCACAAGCTTGGATCCAAGTATTAGCAAGCTTGAACAATGTTGGCCAAAAGAAGCCTGCTTCCAAAAGATTAGCAACGTTCTGGGCTCCTCCAAAGTGTCCTCATTAAGGTGAAAAATAACATGCCTACAAAATGGATGCTTTCTCTATCTCTGGGACGCATCTCCGGATCATGTTATCAACACAAATCTTAACTAAATAGGGTTCATCCTTAAAATAAGATCTACATTCATACAAGAACCTTTTCCTTTTAGCATAATAAACTCATGAGGAACTCTTTCACTTACTAGATAATTGGCAATATCAACATACCATGGAATGTCTTCAAGTGTGGTAGCCAGAAATTGATCGTCTAGAAACTTTCCCAAATCTCACCTTCCTAACCTTATTTCTTAGACCCTTCAAGCCTTGATAGATGGTCAAACACTCAGTATATTTTTACCCTTGCCTTCCACCTCAGGTAGTGGAGCCTGCATTGGTGTTGTTTCTCTCTTAGCTTGTTCCTTAGCAGCAGTCTCTAGGGACATCTCAGTGGCAATATGAACTTCAACATCCTCTGGCATCTGGTAGGAAGGACAAGTGTGCATAGGAATGCGAGCAGACTCTTGGCCATCATCAACAACTCCAGCCAGCATGGCTTGTGTGCGCAAGTGTTCCTCCTCTATCATAAGCCCATCAATAGACTCTGGAAGTGTTCTCTCCGTAGCTTTCTCCTTCTTTCTTCTTTTCCTACTACTCTCAGGATTTTCAGAATGAGTAGTGGGAGCAGTGTCAATGAAGTCCTACATCTGCTTTTTCAGCTCAACTTGATCATATTCAATTGCCTTCACTCTAGAATCCAAGCTCTTCAAAGTCTCCCCTTGATTCTAGATTTCCTTTAACATCTTCTTCAGAGTTTCACCCATTGTCTTCATATCTTCGGAAGAGACAGTTGGCTCAGGTGGTGAAGTGGAAGCTTTTGAGGGCTTGTGGCCCATTTCAAACCAAAACTTTATCTGTGCCAGCTTCATATCCACAGATTTTACGCACGTGTGAATGTCAATAACCTTCTAGGTTCAATGTGACTGGAGGGCAAGAAGGTACAACAGTGGAGGGAGATGGCCAAAAGCACCTGGGAGAGGCCCTATGGAGGTAGATGGAACGGAAGCTGGAGGTACTATCTATGAAGTACTATCCTCTTTACTTAGAGCCTTTGTAGTAGGCTTCTTTGGGTTGTCTAGGCCTTGCATATCATTCAAACTCCATGTCCGGATGGGGTCAATCACTTTATCTGTTACATACTCAGTGATCTTCAATGACCAGAAGTAAGCAGACAATGTATTAGGGAAAGGAAAATTTGTGGAATTTCTCTTTGCGGCTGTCCAAATGCTATCATTCATGACCATGCCTGCATTCACCATATTCCCAAGCATAATGGTAGAAATAAACGCTTTTCGATCCAGTGTACGCTTTTGGTCATTCTTGGATGGAATCAGCCTTGATCATATGATTGTTTGCCACCCTATTGCCTCAAACATCAAAGTGGATCTTTGATTTTTCCTCCCCTTCTAAGCCAAACAGGGGTAGGGTCAGCAGCAATAGAGTTTGCAAAGAGGGGTTTAAGCTCATGTTCACCCTTCTGTTTCCACTCTAACCAGAAAGTAGGGGTCATGTGAGGCAACCTTAGGAATTCATTAAGGGCTTTTGGATTGAAATCTACTTGTTCTCCTAAGCAGCACCTCAAAGTAATTTGGTCCAGTTCTCCCTACATTAGCATAGAACTCCTTGATAAATGTCTCATTGCATGTTTGAAGGTCAGCAGTCAACCATTTCATCCAACCTCTGTTCTGAATATGTGTCAAGAAACCCTTGATGTATGTGGCCATGTAAGTTGTGGTGATGTCCCTTTGTGCAGTGAGTGGTCACTCTTTTCTCCCTTGGAAGTAGTAATAGAACGTTTGCTTTGTCACAAAGTTCTCCTCCTAATTTGGTGGCAAGGTGGCCTGCCTCTTACCACAGTTATTGGTATGTTCAATAGTGGAGGAGGAAATGGTTTCTCTTCTTGAATCTCCTCTTCTCCTTCTGGTTGGTTTCCATCATCATCTTCATTGCCTTTATTGTTCTCAAATGTACTTGTTCCGCCCTCTGAATTGGAGGAAGAGGAAAAAGAAGTCATCTAATTTTCTGGCTCAGATTCTGGATTTTCCTGATGCAAGCTAAAACAAGCGGAAGCTAAACACGATAAAAATATGCAGAAGCGATAAAATAAGATATGAGATATCTTTAAAGATATCGATAAATTCAAGATTAGGAAGGCAAGAAATAGAAGAAAGAATCGAATTCAATTCATAGACGATGATTGAATTCAAAAGGGAGAAATGAAACTCGAACCTTACAATGGAATCAAACTAGGTGTCGATCGCCATAGGTTCCAAGTTAACGAGATACATGAAGCCTCGGCTTCGGACTAGAAGGGCTCGGCCTCTTCGCTAATTCTATCTTCTCAATTGTTCATACAAGATAAACTAACTAGAATGAAGAGCTAATGTGTTATTTATACATTTACAATGATAAATGGACAAAACTTGCCCCTGAAGCTGATTCTGGTCCGCTGCTCAACTCCAAGTCATCGCGATTGCGCCAGGAGAAACGCGATCGCGCGGCACAACATTTCCCTCATCGCTATCGCGCAAAGTCCACGCGATCGCGCAGGACCAATAGCATCTCTTCCTCGCGATCGCGCGAGAAAGCACGCTGTCGCACAGGCCAAAGCAGTACTCTTCGCGATCGCGCAGAGAGTGTCGCGATGGCGAATAACAAATGCTCTTCGGCAGGCAGTGAACTCCCAGTGTGCTCCCCTGTCTTGCCCTGTTTTGGCTGCTCTGTTTCCTGCCCTGTTTTCTTCGTCCTCGTAGCTCCAATGCACGATCTTTCAAGATGTTTTCGGAGGCCTTGACTCGTATTTCTTGTGCTCTCGAGCTTGGCTTTTGATGGTTGGGAACTACGCCATTTTATATTGCATTATCCTCCCCTTCTTGAAAGGATTTCGTCCTCGAAATCGAACCATCAAAACCTACAATCAAAACAAGCACAACCAAAACTTCCTACTTCACAAGTAGGTCAGCTTAACAAGAATAAGTGCAAGTGGTGTGGAGAACACACTCTTCTGATAGAGCCAAGCATCAATACCCATCAAAAATCTTATGTCCCCAAAAGAGTCAACAAATTCTTGGCTCGACAAGAACAAGCACTCATTTTCAAAACAAGAAAAGAGATCAAAGTCATGCAACATGTAGCAATCAAATGTCTTATGATCCCTAAGCTTACCATCAACACACCAAGCCTTCAAATCAATTTTATCACAATGTGACACATTGGCTTTGGCATGCCCAACGCTCAAGGTGTGCTCAACATTTGGGATGGAGTACGTAAAATAGTTCAGTTCACAACTAACATCGACCACTCCACTCCCCTTCTTAAGAGCATTCTTACACACACCGAGAGGTACCTTCTCACCTCCCAAATCAACCCCAAGACAATCCTCCTTATTGGACAAAATCCAAAGGAAGGTCTCCAAAATAAGTCCTTCATCATCATAGTCCACACAACGAAGGCTAGGACTACTAGAAGATAGGCCAACACAACCAATACCAAGACCACTCTCCTCACTCGGAGTTCCAAACGTTGGATCATCCATAGAGCCTAACTTTACAAACCATGGAGGTTCGACTCTACTACCGACCCTAGTCCGATACAATTCACCACCACAAATGAGATTGCCTTCCAATATTAGAAATGTAAAAGCATGCACCTCAAATTTATGGTCACACAAGAGCATAGTATCAAGACTAGGTCCCTCACTCTCACTCGAGGAGTCATCGAAAATAAATCTATCTATCTCACACTCTAGAGACTCCTCAAGGGCACATCCACCCTCACTATGACACAAGAGACCACCGTTATCAATTAAGCAATCAAAGGGAAGAATAAGATTAACATGCAATTCATCTTCACCTCTATCAAATATGAGTGGGGTGTCATAACAAGGTTCAGAAATAAGGTCAACTACAACATCTTCACTAAAGAGAGGTTCAATGAAAATCGAGCTCACATCATGATGTGGCTTTTCCATCCTCTCAACTAGTGGTTCATTTACACACACAAGTTGACCCAAAGGCTTTACACTAGTTGCAAACACATTATAGTCATGTAAATCATCAACTAGCCTAGAGTTCTCACTAACAACATTACAAGACAAGGAAGTAGCATGCTCAAGGGAGGGAGGACTAACACATACCTTTGAAGTGTCATGAACGTCTCCACCTTGTAGCTCACATTCGACATCTCCTTCACCTTGTCTTTCAATCTCGGAACATGTTTGAGGCTCCATCAGTTTGCCTCCAAGAATACCTACACAAGTACTCAAACAAGTAGAAGAAAAAGATAAAGGGTTAAGGTTAGAATAAGGGGTGTCCTCACTCTCACTTTTTCTTTTTCCCTCTTTCTTTTCCCTCATTTTTTTCAAGGTTAGGTGTAGATTCGGGTGGTGACAACCCACTCACATCACTCAACACAACCTCTCCTTTTTCCACTCAAAAGTTGTCACCGGTTGCTCCCTTGCTCCTTTCTATCTTTTGTCTCTCAAATTCGGGCGAATTGGGACGAGGCCCAAGAATACCCATAGCCGGAGTAGGTGGACTTTTCACGTCAACCCAGAATCTAGGACTAGGAGACTCATCACTTGACGTCTCCTTTTTCTTTGTTGGTGAACCACTCGGCTTTGGAAGTGGCTTCGGGTTCACCTTGTTGACATTTGCCAACTCTTTTCTCGCACTAGTCCCACCATTGCTTGTGTTTGTAGGACTTCTTGTTTGCACATTTTGCCTTAGCCAAAGAAGGTGCACTAGTAGGAACTTGGCTCCTCGCCCGGTAAGGCACAAAGTCATAAACTCTTTGCCCTACGCCCACAAGATACGCATCCTTCACCACACTATATTGCACCCTCTTCCCCTCCAACCACGGCTCACCTATCCACACATCAACATGACGCATGGGATACACATTACACCACACATAGCATTTATAATTCCTATGAGATATGAGTACCCGAGCCTCCTTAGAAACCCACACTCCATCATACTCATAAGGATGCTATAGCTTATGGCATGGTATATCAACCAAAGAGGTGCTAATACAATTGGCATCGGTATCACCAATCTTGAGCAAGTATCCTCCAATACCATCTACCTCAACAACGAACCTACATCTACCCAAGTCTTGTACATTGGCATCCAAATGAGAATTTGGACGCCCACAAGTGTCAACACTAACAACTTGGGTCTTCCTTATCCCTCCACTAGTGGCAACACCACTAGAACAATCTCCACTTCCCATCACTCTCCCAACATTAGGAATTTTGTTGGAAGTCGAGGAAGGAATCTTGCCATGGAACCCATAAGTGTCTCTTGCCTTGGTTCCATAGCCCATAGTACTACTCCTACTACAACCATCCACGCCCCTCACGGCATACAACCCCTTTGTAGCAAAAGCAACACCATTTCTCAAACCAACCTCCTCATGGGAATTAGAAGCATTAGGTCGCTTAGCGTACCTAGAAGATGCAAGCTTCTTCTTTCCCACGGAACAACCACCACCGTCTCCCATACTAATGGAAGGTCCTCTACTACTCCCTTGTACACCGTTAGCAACACTAAGAGAAGATGCATAAAAATAACCCATATGTTCAACATCATCATCAACTCTACCTATGTCACTATCATCAATATCAAATTCTTTACAAGAAGAGTAAGTAGGATCAATGTACCTTGAAGCGTCACCATCTTCGATTTCTTGACTAGAAGCATAGGCATCATCACATTCTTCATCACAAGCCTCATAGTCTTCATCAATCTCACGATCATCATAGTGAACCGCTTCATCAACATAGGAGCCATGGTTTCCATCATCATAGTAATGGCCATCATCACCCTCATAGGAACCATAGTCTCCATCATCACCATACGAGTCATAGCAACTCGCATCATCGCCACATGAGACATAATCTGCTCCATCATTATTATCCAGCATTGTTGCAATCACCAAAGAACAAAACCTCCCAAAAGTCACTCCCTCACGTGTATCACTCAATATATGTACACTGAAGAGAGAGGCCTTATCAACTTGGAAACCAAGGTAATCACAACTAGCATGTCTAAGTTAAAGTTCGGAATGGCATTAATGAGACTCGATGTACAGACAGCTATTTAAAGTGCGCACTTGAGGCCAAAAGGAGTTCTACGACTCTTCTTTGAATTCTACTCTCCTCTACGCACGAATACCCTAATACGCTAAAGGATTAGTGCCTTTCAAGTAAGCCAATTACCTTCAAAACACTAACCAAGAGGTATGGTAGAAAACGGGACATAAAAGATTTGACTTGAATTGGCACCAAACGGATTCGGAATTGGATGAAATTTCGTTTGTTATCTAGAAACTCATCATATTTAATGAACCAATTGGAGTCTTGATGTTTGGAAACTGTTCGGAAGTCGTTGCGAACGTTCTGTCCCAAACTGGAATTTTCTCGGAAAAGTGTTCTTCGCTATCGCGTGCTGGAGGTCGCGATCGCAAAGGGCAATTCTTCCCTCAGCGGGATTGCGCCAGAGCTTGCGCGATTGCGCAGGTCTGCAGTGCTGAACCAGAATCCGATTGCAATTTCAGTTTTTGGCACACAAATCCACCCCGACTCGACTTTTTACTCAGTTCCAACGATAACCAATGGTGTTTTCAACTATAACAACCAATTCCCAATGATCTTAAACCTCTAACAAACAACAACAAAGCTTCGATTCAAGTTTGAAGCGTTTTCAAGAAATTTTCAACTTTTGGATTTGATTTTCGAGTTTTTGAATCGTAACACCAAAACACGAGATATGAGTATCAAAACGACGGGAAGACAATTAGGAACAAACCTCACTACTTTTTAACACTCGGGGATTCTATTCCAACAAGTTACACCAAATTTTTGTGAAATTTTCAAGTTTTTCAATTTTTTTGTTTTTCTTCAATTTTCCAGGAACAAACAACACAATCACAACAACGACAAGAAGAAGACCGAGGATTCGTAAGAACGAAGCCTAGCCGTGCTCTGATACCAACTGATGCAAGCTAAAACAAGCGGAAGCTAAACACGATAAAATATGCGGAAGCGATAAAATAAGATATGAGATATCTTTAAAGATATCGAGAAATTCAAGACTAGGAAGGCAAGAAATAGAAGAAAGAATCGAATTCAATTCATAGAAGATGATTGAATTCAAAAGGGAGAAATGAAACTCGAACCTTACAATGGAATCAAATTAGGTGTCGATCGCCATAGGTTCCAAGTTAACGAGATACATGAAGCCTTGGCTTCGGACTAGAAGGGCTCGGCCTCTTCTCTAATTCTATCTTCTCAATTGTTCATACAAGGTAAACTAACTAGAATGAAGAGCTAATGTGCTATTTATATATTTACAATGATAAATGGACAAAACTTGCCCCTGAAGCTGATTCTGGTCCGCTGCTCAACTCCGAGTCATCGCGATCGCGCCAGGAGACACGCGATCGCGCAGCATAGCATTTCCCTCATCGCTATCGCGCAAAGTCCATGCGATCGCGTAGGTCCAATAGCATCTCTGCCTCGCGATCGCGCGAGAAAGCACGCTGTCGCGCAGGCTAAAGCAGTACTCTTCGCGATCGCACAAAGAGTGTCGCGATCGCAAAGAACAAATGCTCTTCGGCAGGCAGTGAGCTACCAGTGTGCTCCCCTGTCTTGCCCTGTTTTGGCTGCCTTGTTTCCTCCGTCCTTGGAGCTCCAATGCACGATCTTTCAAGATGTTTCGGGAGGTCTTGACTCGTATCCCTTGTGCTCTCGAGCTTGGCTTTTGATGGTTGGGAACTACGCCATTTTATATTGCATCATTTCCTCTATTTATGTAGTTTGATCATGCCTTTGTCTTGCCCTCACCTCCCTAGTTCTTTTTCTTTGAGCTAGGGGAATATCATCTAATCCACAGAGTTTGAAGTAGTGGGTGAGGCAGGTGTGGTTATCACTACTCCTGCACCTCTACCCTCTTTACCTCTGCCTTACTTTGGAAAAGGTTTTCCAACTCCTCTCCCCAAGTTAGGAGGTTTAATTATGGATCCTCTTCCTTTTCCTTGTGAATTTGCACCCCGAAATCTCACCATTTAATCTTGTTTAATCAAAGAGGAAACATGTTAGAAGTAGCCCAAAGTGATTAGAATTCGTTGGAAATGTAAACCCAAAACACGTTTCAAAAAATAGGTAAAAAAATGGGGGCATGACAAAAGGGCAGGTGCCACTTAGTCCGACACCAAGAAAAATTTCCAGTGTCGTGACAAAGGGCAGCCATCACTGCAAGGGCATTGACAAAAGGTGCCCAAACTTCAAAGAGTGGCCATTTCCATACTTGATATTTTTCAGATTTTTCAAAAGGGCGGCCGCCCAAACAAGGGGCGGCCTCCTTTCACAAAGGGGCGACGAACTTTACAAGGTCAGCCTCAAAGGGCACTCAAAGTCCAGAGGGGTTGCATTTTCATACTTAGCCAAATTTTTGACAAGGTCAGAGGGGCGGCCGCCCAAGCAAAGGCGGCCTCCAAATTCAACACCCTTCAGTTCATAAACAAAAGAGGTGGCCAACTCAACAAGGGCGCCCAAAGTCCAGAGAGTTACCATTTTAATATTTAGAAAATTTTTTGAGTTTAAAAAAAGGGGCGGCCTCCTTCAAAAGTGGCGCCCGCCAATTCTAAGGCACACTTCTCTCTTGAGAGGTAGTCAAGTGAGAGAATTTGGGTGGGTGCACAAACAAGGCGCGACCTCCGTCTCACCACCATCATGAATTGTGGAACCTTATGATTGGGCGGCCACCTAACATACGGGCGATCGCACTTTCTTGAACCTTAATATTCATTAGCAATAGATGCATGGGCGCGATTCCCTAAATTTTAACACTAATGTACAAGCAAGGCTCACAACTACCTATTTTGTTTCTCTCTCATGGCCAAAAACATTCTTAATCTTTCAAGAACAAGGGTCAACAATCAGGTCTGTACACCCTTCCCCCAACCATCCTAAGTCATTGTTTTTTATTTTTCAAGTTTAAAAATCTATTCTAAATCGTACTCCTAAAATTTTTAAATCTATTCTAAGAATTTAAAAACAAAAATGAAATGAAAGGCTTACCAGATGAGTTACGCAGTTAGGATGATGAAGTGGTGTTTTGTTGAGTGAGCGAGGATGGGAGTTTCTGTTTATCAGAATTAATAGAGGCCAACACTGCAGGGGCGCTCAAAAAGGGCACTCAAACTTCAAAGATGTCCAAATTCAACAATTAGCCAAAATTTTTAGGCTAAAGCAGAAGGGGCGGCTGCCTCATTAAGGGGCGGCTGCCTCATTAAGGGGCGGTCTCTGTGTCAAAAAGGGCCTCCAACCCTACAGGGGCGTTCAAAATGGGCGAAGAAAGTCCAGAGAGCCACACATTTGACACTTAGAAATTTTTCTATGATTTTGAATTGGGCAGTTGCCCTTTTTGGGAGGTGCCTGCATGCTCTTCGCTCTCTAAAAACTTCATTTTTTTCGATTACAATCACACACCAAAGGGAGACCGCGCATGCAAGGGGCGACATCCCTATTACCTGCAAGACCAGATTCTGCACTTTCCTAATCCAAGAAGCGCCTTAGTTAATGTTATGGCACGATGTCGACCTGTTAGCTCAATGATCAATTAAGAATATCAAGGCCACCATCTTGGTGCCTTCCATAACTCCCAAGTAATGTTTCACCCGGTGCCCATTAACTCTAAAACTCTGACCATCATCACCTTCCAACTGAAGGGCACCATAGGGAGAAACACCAACAACCTTAAATGGGCTACACAACTTTCCCAGAAATAATTGGAGACGGGAATTAAACAACAACACAAGATCTCCCACCTTGAATTCCCGATTTCATATCTTCTTATCATGCACAATCTTTGATGTGGGTCAAAATCACGGAAGCGATAAACTAAGGATGCGGAAGCAATAAACACAAGATAACAAGAAAATAGGGACGGGGAAGAACAGAAATAGAAGAAAAGAATGGATAAACGATTCAAACCATGAATGTACATCTGAGAGAGGAAAGGAAACTTTAACCATACAAGGAATCCGTACTAGTGACGAATCTCCATAGGTTCCAAGCAAAGAGATAATCTGAAGCTTTAAGCTTCAACTAGAAGAAGGCCTTGCCTCTCTTTCTATGTCTATTCTTCAAATCTAAAAAAGCTAATGAAATAAATGATAAAATGTGGTATTTATAGATTCACCACACTTCTAAATGAAATGTCTAAATAGCCCCTAAGTCTAGTCAAAACAATACAAGTCACATAGGGCTATAGTTGGAATTACACCACAAAGTAGTAGGAATCCCGTCAAGGCCACAACAGTGGGAGGCGCCTGCCTCAGAAGGAAGGCGCTCCGCCTCTTTGTCAGTGATGGGCGGTCCGCCTAGGTGTAGGGGCGGCCGCCTCAAGCAAGTCCAGAGAGTGATGTTCGAGTAGGCGGTCCGCCTAGTGCGTGGGGCGGTCCGCCTCTTCCTGGGAGGTATGGATACGGCTCAAAATAGACTCTAAGTATTCCTCCTTTGTCCATAGTCGGCCTTCCCTCAATTGTGCTCAAGTCCATGACTCCAAATCACTCTCGAACCCTCCTCTGAAGCCCTTGCCTTGGATCCTTTGTGCTCTTCATGCTTGGCTCTTGATGGTTGAAGTTTTTGCTCAATTTGCCCCGCATCATCCTCCCCTTCTTGAAAGGATTTCGTCCTCGAAATCAAACCATCAAGTCTGCATTCAAAACAAGCACAAACAAAGCTTTCCCACTACAAGAGTAGGTTGGTACATAAAGTGTGGGAAAACACACTCTTATGATAGAGCCAAGCCTCAATACTAATTAAAAAGCTCATGGCTCCCAAGGGAACAACAAGTACTTGACTCAAAAGGAAAGTGCATCCAACACAAGAACAAGCAAAGAGATCAATAGGACATGGGACATGCAAGATATAGCAATCAACTTCCCTATGACCCCTAAGCTTATGCCCAACACACCAAGCCTTCAAATCAATATTATCACAATGTGACACATTGGCTTTGGCATGCTCAACATCCAAGGTGTGATCAACATATGGGATGTAGTATGAAATATAATTCAAGCGACAACTAACATCAAATACTCCACTCCCCTTCTTGGAAGCACTCTTACACACACCAAGAGTGACTTCCTCACTCTCAAGCCCACCGCTAAGGCAATCTCCCTAACTAGACAAACTATAAAGGAATGCTTCCATAATGGCTTCTTCATCATTATAGTCCATACAATCAAGATTAGGACTACTAGAAGACGGACCAACACAATCAATTCCAAGAGCATTCATCTCACCTAAAATTCCAAACAATGGATTGTCTATAGAGTTAAACCTTTCAAACCATGGAGGGTCAAGTTCACACTCTTCATACACACTTGAGGAGTCATCAAATATAAGCTTATCCATCCCATCCACTAGGGACTCCTCAAGGTCACTACCAACCTCACTACAACACATAGGTCCACCATTATCAAGAAATTCATCAAGGGAAAGGATAGGGTATTCATTCAACTCATCTTTCCCTTTATCAAATATAGGTAGGGTGTCATAACAAGGGTCACAAATAGGGTCAACTACACAATCTTCACTAGAGAGAGGTTCAATAAAATCGAGCTCACATCATGATGTGGCTTATCATTTCTCTCAACTAATGGTTCACAATCATACACAGGTTGACCATTCAACTCTACACTAGTTGAAAAATCATTGTAATCATATAAATCATCAACTAGTGTTGAGTGTTCACAAACACTATTATAAGACAAGGAAGTAACATGTTCAAGGGAAGAACTTTCACTTACCTTTGAGCGGCCATCTAGCTCACTCAATGCACTTGAAGTGTCTTGAATTGGCTCTTCACCTTGGAGCTCACATTGAAGATTTTCTTCACCTTGTCCTTCCATCTTGGAAGATGATTGAGGCTCCATTGGCTTGCCTCTAAGAATACCTACACAAGAATTCACACAAGTAGAAGAAAAAGATAAAGGATTAGGGTTAGAATAACGGGTGTCCTCGCTCTTAACAATTCTTTTTCCCTCTTTCTTTTCCCTCATTTTCTTTTCAAGGTCAAGTGTAGATTCGGGTGGTGACATCCCACTCACATCACTTAACACATCCTCTCATTTTTTCACTCGAGAAATGTCACCGGTCACTCCTTTTATCCTCTCAATATTTTGTCTCTCAAATTCGGGTGAGTTGGGACGAGGCCCAAGAATACCCATGGCCGGAGTAGGTGGACTTTTAACATCAACCTGAAATCTAGGACTAAGAGTCTCATCACTTGATGTCTCTTTCTTCTTTGTAGGTGAACCACTTTGCTTTGGAGCTTGTGGTTTGGGGTTCACCTTGTTGACATATGTCAACGTTCTAGTTGCACTAGTCCAACCTCTTCTTGTGTTTGTAGGACTTCTTGATTGCTCAATTTCAACCATGGATTGAAGTTCTCGCTCTCTCCTCCTTTGCACAACCCAAGCATGTAATTGAGGGGTCATCTTGCCCCTCATACCGTAAGGTGCAAACTCATAAACCCCTTGACCCGTGGTCACTAGATATATATCCCGCTTAGCATTATATCAAACCTCCTTATTGTGCAACCATGGCTCACCTAGCCAAACACCCACATTTGGTATGGGATACATATCACACCAAACATACTCATTATAACCCTTATGAGATATGAGTACCCGTGCCTCTTTGAAAACCCGAACTCCTTTGTACTCATAGGGGTACTTCAGATCATGGCGTGGTATCTTTATCATTTGAAATAATGAAGGGTTAATGCAATTGGCGTCGGTTTCACTAATTTGGAGCAAGTGTCCATCAATCCCATTTACCCCAATAACAAACCTACTTCTACCCAAGTTTCGTATAGGCACATCCAAAGAAGAGCTTGGATGTCCAAGACTATCATCACCATCAACTCGAGTGTTCCTTATCCCTCCACTAGTGGCAACACCACTGGGGCTACTCATACCATCTCTTCCCTCTGCCTCGTTCTCCATCTTGGTTCCCAAGCATCGGAGTCGACTATCTATTGCCTCCATCTTAGCCATACGGCTCGGGAGGTAAACTTCAACTAACCCCCTCTCACTTACACCTTTCTCACCACTCCCACTTCTCTCCAAACGTCCCTTATGGCTCCTTGTACCAGCAAAAGACATTTTAAGAAAGTGCAAAGGTTAGTATAAACAACCTCACTTGCGCTCCCTTACCTTTGGTGGTGGCTCTCAACACTCTTTTAGGGTGCACACTCCCAAACCCCCAACCAAAGATGCCCTTATCTCTTTTAGGAACCAAAATGGTAAGATCAATCAACTAGTATATCCAAGTAATGGTCCGGAGAGGAGTTGTTGTGATTCGATGTACGGAAGCTATTTGAAGTGCACACTTTAGGCCAAAGAAGTTCTACGACTTTAAGTAAAGCTTCAAGACACACAACACCCTATAAGCTCAAAGACTAGTACCAACTAAGTAGGAATGTTACTTAGAGAAGCACTAGTTAGAAGATATGTAAGCAAGGAAACAAGAGAAACTAGGAAAACTACCCAAAAAAGGCTTCAGGTGTGAGGCCCTCCGCCCAGAAATTGAGGCCCTCCACCTCTTCAGAGTGGGCGGCCGCCCTGTGTATTTCAGTAGGGGGTAGGCGGTCCGCCTCCTAAGCTAGGCGCTCCGCCTCCCAAAAATCCAGAGAGCTTACCAAGTTGAGGCGGTCCGCCTCTATGTTTAGGCGCTCCGCCTACTGCAATTTTCAGCACAGTTCAACTTCGTGTTTTCGACTTTGGCACCCAAAAATCGAACAAATCTCACGATGTTTAAGCAATCCGAAGGTACCCAAATGTGTTTTCAACCACAATAATCAAACCCCAATGATTTTTATCAAACCCCAATAAAAAACAATCAAATCACCATGTTCATCAAGTGTTAATCAAGGGTTTCAAGAACAAGGGTTTCAAATTTTTAAATTTTGGAATACAACTTCATATCATGTGTTTAGGGTACCAAAGTGACGGGTTTCCAACAAGGAACAAACTCCAATAACACCCATAACAAGAATCAATCAAACGAACAAGATATGCCAACTTTTTGGTGTTTTTCAACTTTTTCTATTTTTTTTCTTCTTTTCTTCAAGAACAAGAACAACAATAACAATAAACTAAACTAAAGATAGGATGAACAAGGATCGAGGGTTTGTAGGAACAACACCCGATCCGTGCTCTGATACCAAACTGATGCGGGTCAAAATCACGGAAGCGATAAACTAAGGATGCTGAAGCAATAAACACAAGATAACAAGAAAATAGGGACGGGGAAGAACAGAAATAGAAGAAAAGAATGGATAAACGATTCAAACCATGAATGTACATCCGAGAGTGGAAAGGAAACTTTAACCACACAAGGAATCCGCACTAGTGATGAAACTCCATAGGTTCCAAGCAAAGAGATAATCTGAAGCTTCAAGCTTCAACAAGAAGAAGGCATTGCCTCTCTTTCTATGTCTATTCTTCAAATCTAAATAAGCTAATGAAATAAATGACTAAGTGTGGTATTTATAGGTTCACCACACTTTTAAATGAAATGTCTAAATAGCCCCTAAGTCTAGTCAAAACAATACAAGTCACTTAGGGCTATAGTTGGAATTACACAACAAAGTAGTAGGAATCCCGTCAAGGCCACAACAGTGGGAGGCGCCCGCCTCAGAAGAGAGGTGCTCCACCTCTTTGTCAGTGATGGGCGGTCTGCCTAGGTGTAGGGGCGGCCACCTCAAGCAAGTCCAAAGAGTGATGTTTGAGTAGGAGGTCCGCCTTGTGCGCGAGGCGGTCCGCCTCTTCCTGGGAGGTATGGATACGGCTCAAAATAGACTCTAAGTGTTTCTCCATGGTCTATAGTCGGCCCTCCCTCAATTGTGCTCAAGTCCATGACTCCAAATCACTCTCGAACCCTCCTCTAAAGCCTTGCCTTGGATCCTTTGTGCTCTTCACGCTTGGCTCTTGATGGTTGACGCTTTGGCTCAATTTTCCAAGCATCAATCTTTATCCTCTCCTTTTACAACAAGGCATTTTCATATGCATTGAACGTCATTTCATCAATCCCATTCAATGCATCCATTCTAGGCTTCGAGGCTAACTCCAAATCCAAGTTCAATTTTTTCAATGCCCATAATGCCTTATACTCAAGCTCGACCGGGAGATGACCAGCCTTTATTACCAAACACCAACCGGTAGGGAGACATACCTATTGGTGTCTTGTAATATGTTCTGTAAGTTCAAAGTGCATAATCCAATTTCATAGCCCAATCTTTCTGGTTTGCCTTCACGGTCTTTGCCAAGATTTGCTTGATTTTTCGATTAGACACTTCAACTTGTCCACTAGTTTGTGGATGATAAGGAGTTGCGACTTTGTGCTTGACTTCATATTTCTCAAGAAGTAAGTCAAATGCCTTGTTGCAAAAATGAGAACCACCATCACTAATTATGGCTCTAGGAGTGCCAAACGGAATTAAGATGCTCTTTTTCACCAAATGTATTTCATTCTACTTCTTGCTTCATTGTCTGGTAGAGCCACCGCTTCCACCCACTTGGATATATAGTCAACTGCCACCAAAATGTATTTCATTCCACCAGAGCTTACGAATGGACCTATGAAATCAATACCCCACACGTCAAACAACTCTACCTCCATGATATGATTTTGAGGCATTTAATGTTTCCTAGAGGCACCCTCGGCTCTTTGGCATCTATCACAACATTTCACGAATGCATGGGCATCTTTATAGATTAGTAGTAGAATCCACACTCCAAGATCTTTGAGGCGATTTTAATGCCACCATATAAGGAAGAATGCATCCATTTATAATCTCCCATTGCTCAACATCCGGAACACATCTTCGAATCCTCCCATCCGCACAAATTCTAAACAAGTAAGGTTCATTTCAAGAGTAATGACGAGCATCCTTCATGAGCTTCTTCCTTTAATTGTATGAATAGTCATCGGGAAAATTTCCACAAACCACAAAATTGGCAATCTCTGTATACTATGGTATTTTCTCCAAAGCTACTGCGAGTACCCTTTCATCTGGGAAACAATCATTAATTTCACTATCTTCACGAGGTCTTCCCCCTTCTTCCATTCATGACAAGTGGTCCGCCACTTGAATCTCGGTACCTTTTCTCTCCTTCACCTCAACATCAAACTCTTGAAGCAATAGTGTCCACCGAATCAAGTGGGGTTTGGAGTCCTTCTTGCTCATCAGGTAACGAATAGCCGAGTGGTCGGTATGAACAACCACCTTGTGCCCCATCAAATAAGCTCAAAATTTCTCAAATGCAAACACCACTGCTAAAAACTCTTTCTCGGTGACCGCGTAGTTCAATTGGGCACAATTCATTGTTTTACTAGCATAGTAAATAGGATGAAAGATCTTTTCAATCTTTTGACCCAACACGGCACCAAGAGACACATAACTTGCATCACATATCAATTTAATGGGCAATTCCCAATTATGACACACAATAATCGGCGCGGTAGTGAGCCTTCTTCTCAATTTTTCAAATGCTTTGACGCAATTATCATCAAACACAAATTTAGCCTCTTTTTTAAGAAACTTGCATAGGGGATGGGCAATCTTCGAAAAGTCCTTGATGAATATTATATAAAAGCCCGTATGACCAAGGAAACTTCTCACTCCCTTTTCAGTTGTGGGAGGTGGAAGCTAGGAAATCGCATCTATTTTGGCTTGATCCACCTCTATCCCTTGCTTGGACACCTTGTGCCCCAAAACAATTCCTTCTTCCACGAAGAAATGGCAATTTCTTTTCTCACAATTAAGCACCTACTTCATTTCTTCACTTTTTTTAAGTAACAAGTCTAGGTTGTGTAGACAATCATCAAATGAATCACCAACCACGAAAAAGTCATCCATGAATACTTCCAAAAAATTCTCCACCATATCACGAAATAAAGGAAGCATACACCGTTGGAAGGTGGCGGGTACATTACAAAGACCAAAGGGCATCTTCTTGAAAGCAAATATACTATATGGACAAGTGAAGGTTGTCTTCTCTTGATCCTCTGCTTTAATAGATATTTGGTTGTACCTGGAATACCTATCTAGGAAACAATAATAAGCCTTGCTAGAAAACCTATACAACATTTGATTAATGAACGGAAGAGGAAAGTTATCTTTTCTTGTAGTTTTGTTGAGCTTGCGATGGTCCACGCAAACTCTCCACCGGGACAAGGTCCTAGTGGAAATGGCTTCTCCCTTCTTATTATGCAAAACCGTTATACCTCCCTTCTTGGGCACACATTGGACCGGTGATACCCATTCAATATTGCATAAAACTTCTACAACATCCTCACCCAACCACTTTATGATCTCCCTTTTGACAACTTCTTGCATGGCCGGGTTCAACCGCCTTTGATCCTCAACCGAAGGTTTACAACCTTCTTCAAGAATAATTTTGTGAGTGCACACTCTCGGATAAATGCTTCTAATGTCGGTTAATGTCCAACCAATAGCCCGAATTCACTTTTTCACAACTTGTAAAAGCTTTTCTTCTTGGGATTTATTCAAGTGGGATGAAATGATTATGAGGAGAGTAGAGTTCGGGCCAAGTTAGGCATATCTCAAGTGACTTGGTAAAACTTTGAGTTCAAGAGTTAGGGGTTCTTCAATGGAAGGCTTAATAGGTGGAACTTTTCGATTCTCAAGATCAAGAGAGAGTTTCTTTTGAGAATATGGCTTAGTACAAAATCCTTCCAATGCTAGAACACAGTGCTTCACACTTTCTTCATCATCAACATCCATATTCAACAACACGGATGACAATGTATCGAATTCGCTTGTTAAGCTCTCCTTTTCTACCAATGCATCCACAACTACATCAATATAAGAACATGGTACATCTTCAACTGGTTGCCTCATTAACTTGCAAATATAGAACAATACCTTCTCTCCATTGAATCTAAATGTCAACTGATAAGGACTAAACGAGCCAAGACACCTTTCCAACATGTATCAAGCTTGGAAGAAGCAACAGACTAGAAGTCAAGAGCGTTGGAGGTGAATTGAAGCCGTTCCGGACGAACCAGGCTGAGGCGCCCCGCCTAGGCAAAGCAGGCGCCCCACCCAGGAAGCCAGGCACTCCGCCCACCCCCTTCACCGCACAAGTTCGCGGGCGCTCCGCCCAAGAAGAGGCACTCCGCCCCAAAAGCTGAGACACAGGAATTTAATTGTGTTATATCTATTTTGATCCAACGTGGTCTTTTGAGCTTAGAGCCTAAGTGTGGGCATTCTAGACATTTTACTTAGTGCCTAGAAACCTCTATAAATAGCTAGATAGCTTATTTCATTCCTTAGCTTATTTTGAATGATGAATTAACAGTGTAAAGAGTGGATCTCTTTGGGTTTATGAAAACCAGCCTATGTTTGGGATTTGTTTTCTTCTAGCGGATTCTAGTTGGACAACGACCCCGCCCCCGATCATTCTACTTGCGTGCTCACGTTAGCTCGAGGGTAGTTGCCTAGAGTAGGTGTTCTTGACAATCTCTCGGGGTGTAACGGAACAAGTTCTTCGTTGCTACTTGGGATTTTTGATCGAGTTACGTCTCGTTCTTTATATTTTACTTTTTCCGCATTTGATTCTTATCAGTTTGGTATCAGAGCAAGGCTTGGGTTTTGTTTCTACAAACCCCCGAACCTTGATTCTTCATGCCTAGTATCTTATCTTTTAGTTTCTTGTTGTTGAAGTTGTCAGAAAGAAGAAAAACACAAAAAAATAGAAAAAAATACAAAAATTGTCGTAACTTTTTTGTGTGATTGATTCTTGTTATGGGTGTTATATATTCTTGATCCTTGTTGAAAACCCGTCGTTTGGGTACCACAATCTCGTCGTTTGGATTGAAATCAAGAGATTTGAAATTTTGAAACTCCTAAACCCTTCCAAAACCCATGTTCTTGATGATTCTTGGATGATTCTTGGGTTGGATGATTGTTGATTTGGTTATAGGGGTCTGTTCTACAATTAAAAACAAACAAATAGAAACAAATTTCGTGTGAATCGGAGTTGTATAACATCAAAAGTGAAGAATCAAAACCCACTTTGAACCCTTGTTGAAAAACCCTTGTTCAAACTTTGCTTGATGATTGATCTTGATTTTTTGGGTATTTTGATGTGAAAATCATTGGGGTTTGAAGATATTATCATTATACAACTTTGGGTACCTTGGATTTGTGCAAAAAACGTTGAAATCAGACCAATTTTTGGCTTGAAATCAAGGAAATCGGAGTTGGGTAAGCAGGGGAAACACCCAGTAGGCGCTCCGCCCCACTCTTGGGCGCCCCGCCTACCCCCACCCCCCCACTGTTGGTTTGGGGAGGCGCTCGGCCCCACCCACTGGGCGGTCCGCCCCAATTCCTGAAGGTGTGTTTTGGTAGTTTTTCCTGGGTTTTCCTATTTCTTTATTGTTTAAACTCTAATTAGTGCTTATCTAAATAACTTTCCTACTTAATTAGCACGAATCCTTTATTGCTATTAGGTAATTCATGCCTTAGTTGGAGAGTAGAACTCCAAGAAGATCCGTAGAATCCTTTGACTCAAGTCCTTACTTAAAATGCTTATCGTACATCGAGTCACGTTAACTCCACTCATCCCGGAGTACTCTTGACTTGTGAGTTGATTGATTGAGTTGAGGATTTTTGTCCAACTACTTGAAGCTTTTAGGATTCAAGTTCGAGTGAAATATCCACCACCACTAAATGAGTGACCCGAGTGCTATACACGTGATGGTGTGTGTGAGGTGTTTTCACTAACGTTTGTTCTTTTTGTTGGTGCAATGGCCAACGAAGGTCAAGATTTTATCAAGGATTCCTTGGCTAATATTCTTGCCAAGATGGATATAATGGGCCAAAAGATTGAAACTCTTGAAAAGGTGACTTCAAGTCTCCAAGTGGGGCAAGGGACCTCAAGTACCCAAGTTGATCAAGGGACCCCGAGTGTCCAAGTTGAGAAAGGGACCCTGAATGTCCAAGTTGAAGCCGGTGAAGGCTCAAGTAGTCCTAAATTTACCCCCGGAATAAGTTTTTAAGTTGCTTAATCAACAACGGGTGAAGGAAGATCGTGAAAGGTATGAACAAATGTTGGGCAATACCCAACGAACGGGCATTCCCCACCTAGGGATCAACCCTAACCTTATGGGCAATCCCCAAAGGAATGTTCCTCTTCCAATGGCTATTCGAAATGTGAGACCTCTTGAACAAGTAGGGGAAGCTCAAGAAGGGGAGGAGAAAGAATATGGAGGTGATGAATATGGAGCTCCTAACCCAAATGGGAGAGCCATGAATTGGGAACGTAATGTTGATAGGGGTAGAGGCCGAGGTCGAGGGCCACCCATAGGAGTTGATAGGGATGTTGGAGGGAATGCTAGGAGAGACTTTGGTGGTTATGGAGGCAACTTTGGAGGTCAACCGGAGCCTTACCAAGGGGGTCGAGATAACAACAATCTTAATAGTTTGAAGCTCACTATTCCTTCCTTCAAAGGGAGTGGTGACCCGGTGGAGTACATTGAGTGGAAATTGGCTATGGAGAGAATATTTGACACCAATGATATGCTCGAAGAAAAGAAGGCCAAGTATGTAGTATCTTCTTTTGAATCCTTTGCTTCTACTTGGTGGGAATCAGTAAAGAGAAATAGAAGGAGGAATGCTATGCCAATCAATGTGACTTGGGGTGAATTGATTCGTGTGATGGATGAGAAGTACTTGACTCACCAATAACATGTGGACCAATACAAGCATCTCTATGAGTTAAAGCAAGGTTCCAAGACGGTTGGGGAGTACTTCAATGAATTTGAGCAAATCTGGATGTCCCTAGATTTGGATAGGGAAGGTGATGAACAAGTCGTGATTAGATTTCTAAGTGGTTTGAATCGAGACATAGCCTCTCAAGTGAAGTTTCACAAGTATGAAAACCACTATGAACTCTTTGATGATGCGGTTGAAGCCGAGAAATGGCTCAAGGATGCGAAGTCCACCAACTACAAGAGCAACACTTCTACTTCCACAAGCAAGCCAAAGGAGTGGAAGACCTCAAATGCAAACTTTCCAAGTGCAAGTGGTGCAAGTGCTAGCAAAGAAGTGAAGAGAACATATGAGAAGTCTACACCACCATTGGGAGGTAATTCTAAAATTCACTGGAGCAATCCTACTTCTACTTCTACTCAATGCTATAAGTGTAAAGGGTATGGACATATTGCTAAAGATTGTACTACAAAACGAACCATGGTTGTGGTAGGCAATTTGGTGTATGAGCAAGATAGTGAGCCCGAAAATGAGGAGGATAAGGAGATTGCTTGTGAGGAAGCTATAGAGGAAGAAGATGATCCTCTAATGTTCTTGGTGGTTAGGAGGAGTTTGAGTACCATTTTCATGGAAGAGGAGGAGGAGAATTTTCAAAGGGAAAACCTCTTTCATGCTAGATGCTGAGTCATGGGTAAAGTTTGCTCCATGATTATTGACTCGGGAAGTTGTGCCAACATAGTGAGCCAAACATTGATTTCCCAATTTTGAAGATACCCACCTTGAAACATCCCAACCCATATCGATTACAATGGCTAAGTAAGTGTGGGGAGTTGAAGGTGGTGGAGCAAGCATTGATTGAGCTTGGCATGGGAAGCTATAAAGACAAATTCTTGTTTGATGTTGTCCCGATGCAAGCATGCCATCTATTATTTGGGAGACCATGGCAATATGATAGATGTGTGGTGCACGATGGCCGGACCAACTCATATACGGTTAAGAATTATGGGAGGAAGTATGTGCTTAAACCTTTGACTCCAAGGTAAGTACGGGAAGACTACAAGCTAATGAGGGAGTTGAGGGAATCGGCTAAAGCAAAGTCACCCATTGTACTTGAACCCGAGGCAAACAATCTTGTTGTCTTGCCATTGCATTATGAAAATGAGAGTCGCTCTACTTCAAATGAGAGAGAAATGATAGAGAGAAGTGAGGGAGTGACCGGTGACAATCTAAGAGGGGATAAAGGAGAGGATTTGAGGAGTGATGTGAGTGGATTGTCACCACAAACTACACTTGACCATGAGGTAAAATTGAGAGAGAAGAGAGGTGAGGAAAGAAAAATTGAGAGTGAGATCACCCATTGTTCTAACAATTCTTCATTTTCTACTTTGTCTTGTTTTAGTCTTTGTGTAGGTACAATTGAAGACAAGTCCTTGGAGCCCCAACCATGTGCTTGGAAGGAAAGACAAGAGGAAGAAAGTTCTCAATGTGAGCTTCATGAAGAAGGATTTACACATGACACTTCAAGCCTTGTGAGTGATCAAGGAAGTACTACAAATATAAGTGTTGTTCCACCTTTTCATGAGCCTACTAGCTATTTGTCTTGTGATGACTCAACACTAGTTGGAGCTTGTGTTGCATCTAGTGAATATGCCCCTAGTGAAGAGTCTAGGTCAACTTGTGTGTGATTGTGTATCGCTAGTTGAGAGAAATGCCAAGCCATATCATGATGTGAGCTCATTGTTCAATGAATCTCTCACTAGTGTAAACTTGATAGTTGACAATGATTGTGACCTTTGCTATGACAAACCGCCAATTTTTGATAAAGGGGTAGATGAGGTAGTTGATCATACCCTTGTTGATATGCTTCTATTTGGTGGGTCTATGTGTTGTGGTGAGGATGATAGTGACGTTGAGGAGTCCAAATTGCCTAGATTGGACAAAGTTGTCTATGATGACGCCTCAAGTGAACCTAGTTTTGATAACTTATCTATGTTTTATCATGATGTTGAGATGCATGTTTTTACTAATCCATTGTTTGAAGGCATTCTCATTAGTGGTAAGGACTTGTATCGGACTAGGGTGGTTAGTCAAATGGAACCCCCATGGTGTGAAGGGTTTGACTCCTTAGGCGACCCATTGTGTGAGAATTTGAGTGAGGTAAATGACTCTTTGAGTGACCCTACTATTGCTTGTTTGGGTTATGTTGAAGAAGAGACCATTATCAATACCTTTCTTGAAAATTTGTCTTTTGAGAAGGGTTGCTTAGGTGATGAAATGGGAGGTGAAAGGAAATCCCTTGGTGTAAATAAGTATGCTTTAAAGAAGAGGAGTGGAGTACTTTATGTTACTTGGATGTTGGGTTATTTGACTCACTCTACTCCACATGTTGATGAGGGATTGGTTTGTTGATCTTGAGCTTAAGGTTCAAGGGGATTTTGATAGCTTGATCTTGCATTTTCCATGTGCCCATGACCTATTTTCTCCTTATTGTGTTGCATGAATATTCTCATTGAACCAAGCACTTGATGATCTCCTTGGAGATTTGGTATTTGTTCGTAGCATTGATGCTTGGTTATATCACAAGAGTCTGTTTTCCACACTTCTTGCACTAACCTACTTTCAAAGTAGGAAATTTTGTGTTTGCTTGTCGTTGCTTGTAGGTTCTAAGCTCCATGTTAAGGCAAAGGAGATCTTGAAAGAAACCTATGTCAAAGTGACGATCAAGGGTTGCAAGGGAGGAGAGCTTTGGGCACCCCGAAGAGATGATGCCATGGACGTGAAGGCAATGATTTCGAGGACAAAATCTTCTCAAGAAGGGGAGGATGATAAGGACCAAACGAGCCAAGTCACCTTTCCAACATGTAATAAGCTTGGAAGAAGCAACGGACTAGAAGTCAAGAGCATTGGAGGTGAATTGAAGCCGTTCCGGAAGAACCGGGCTGAGGCGCCCCGCCTAGGCAAAGCAGGCGCCCCACCCTGGAAGCAAAGGGGCCAGGCGGTCTGCCCACCTAGGGGGCGCTCCGCCCAGCCCCCTCCACTGTACAAGTTCGTGGGCGCTCCGCCCCAAAAGCTGAGACACGGGGAATTTAATTGTGTTTTGTCTATTTGGACCCTACGTGGTCTTATGAGCTTAAGGCTTAAGTATGGGCATTCTAGACATTTTACTTAGTGCCTAAAAACCACTATAAATAGCTAGATAGCTCATTTTATTCCTTAGCTTATTTTGAATGATGAATTAACATTGTAATGAGTGGATCTCTTTGGGTTTATGAAACCAACCTATGTTTGGGATTTGTGTGCTTCTAGTGGATTCTAGTTGAAAAACGACCCCGCCCCCGATCATTCTACTTGCGTGCTCACGTTAGCTCGAGGGTAGTTACCTAGTGTAGGTGTTCTTTACAATCTCTCGGGGTGTAACGGAACAAGTTCTTCGTTGCTACTTGGGATTTTCGATTGAATTACGTCTCGTTCTTTATCCTTTACTTTTTCCATGTTTCATTCTTGTCAGTTCTCTCCCTTCTCTATATCACACAATGCTCTTCCCGTGGCCAAGAATGGTCTCTCAAGAATAATTGGCACGCCATAATCAACGGTATAATCCAAGATAACAAAATCCATCGGGAAGATAAAATGATCTACCTTCACATACATATTATCAACCACCCCAATTGGCCTTTTCATGGAACGGCCGACCATTTGACGATTTATTGAGGTCGGTCTTGGTTCTTTTCCTCCTAATGTCATGTAAATGACATAGGGCATTAGATTGATGCATCCCCCAAAATCACATAATGCTTTCTCAAAGTGTCATCCCCCAATAGTACATGGTATAGTGAATGCACCCGAGTCTTCCATCTCAAGTCCACAAATTTACCCGGTGTAAAGTACTCATCAAGAAAAACCTTCACCAACTCATCCCAAGTGTGAATAGTCCTCTTTAGAAATCTATCCAAGCAAGCCCTAGCTTTCCCTTTTAGAGAGAATGGAAAATCCTAAGGCAAAAAGCCTCATCTGTTACACCGGCATGCTTTTTAAAAGTGAAAATTTCAAGGAATGTTTGGAGATTCTTATTAGGATTCTCATCTTCTTCTCCTCCAAACAACCCTCGATTGTCAAGTGAATTTATAGCGGCTGATGGCATTTGGAAGTTCGTCATGGCTCTAATGGGTGGAGGTACAATGGCTCCACAAAAACCATCATCATTAGCTTTTTCCCTTCTTGCATTTCTTCTTGCTCCTCGACCTCCTTGAGCTTGAGCATTCAGTTGTGCTCTATCTTCATGCTCTCTATCAAGTCATCTCCTTGTGGGTTAACCACGCCTCCCACATTATTTAGTGGGAATGCATCCATTGGCGGCATTTTTGATAAATACCTACAAAGTCAAAGAAAACTAAAACCAAAAGTGAAAGGTTATCGGATTAACTTAACTGAAAAAAAGAACTTAAACTAATTTAACTAAATGGTCTACCAAAGTCCCTGACACGACCTGGAATCCGGCTAGGCCGTGCGGGCACCCGACATCCTCCCCTAGACCCGTCGGGCGAGCCCTTACCAATTAAATTAGGAAAATAAATATAATTCAATTCATAAATAAGAACAAGACGTAAAACAACACTGACATACTGATACCTCTAAACTGTACAAAAAAGAAATTACAGCTGACTACTCAACATACTCGGTTTAGGGCTATCCAGACTAGACATCTAAGAGTACAAAAGAAGACAAATACCTCCTGAAGGGAGCAAAATGCAACTGGAACAATAACCAATAAACTGGTGGCTATCCGGAATAAAAGCTGGCTCACCCTGACAGCTGAAGTCGTCTTCGCTCCCTCACAACATGGCGAACTCAATCCTGGAGCGAACCTGCCGAAATGAAATAGATAGACATAAACAAACAACAAACAAGGGTGAGTCGAAAGGACTCAATAAGTGGGGCATACTAACCACCTCAAAGAATAGGATAGCTAGCCAGGGAGAAAAGAAACAGATGAATCAAATTCCTCTTATTTAAATTATAAAAAGGCAGAGCCAGATAATAATTGGAAACACATATGGAATCATAAATGCATTAACAACCAGGAACGTAAGATAGGGAGAACATATAGGTATCCCGAACATATCAACAATCAGAAATACATCCTGTTGCGGCGTGCAACCTGATCCATATATTCATCCTATTGCGGCGTGCAACCCGATCCATATATTCATACCGTCGTGGCGTGCAACCTGATCCATATATTTATACCGTTGCAGCGTGCAACCCGATCCATATATTTAAACCATTGCGGCATGCAACCCGATCCCCGCAACCCAGAATACGAGCCAGAAATATATAGGCAAACTGAGATATGTCCAGGACATAGTGAACATACCGCATACAAAAAACACAACACAATACAAACAATAGTCAGTATGCGGTGCAATGAGATGGGATGAATGCGGTACAGTGCAATGCAGTCACATATGCCTGATACCTATCTCCGGCGCGGGACTCTCATCGTCTACCAAGAGATATATGGAAAGATGACCCTTCACCGGCTCGGGACTCTCATCGATTACCGAGAAGTATATGCAATGATGACCCTTCACCGACTCGGGACTCTCATCGATTACCGGGAAGTATATGCAATGATGACCCTTCACCGGCTCGGGACTCTCATCGATTACCGGGAAGTATATGCAATAATGACCCTTCACCGGTGCGGAACTCTCATCGCCAACTGGGAAGTATATACATGCTCAAAACCAGAGTGCAATGCTCATATGCTCAATGCAATACCAACAACAGGGCATAACATATAATATACAATGTAAATTCAAAGCTAAGGCGTAATGAGTACGCCTATCGGCAGCTACACGCGTAAGGAACACGTGGTAGAATATCCACAAGGCCAAGGGCCTCCAAAGAAATGGATAGAAACACTTACCTCTTCCAAAAGTTAGTACGGCGAATCAACAACTGCTTTATCCTTTGGTTTCCTTGCCCAATGATCCCACTCTGAATGTTTCGGGGGTAAAAATTCTACTATTTTCCCGGCTCTTTTCTCATTTTCTGGCATTTTTTTTGTTTTTGCTACGTTTTCTCTTCTCATATTTCTCGTTCTGTTTCTCTGTGTTCCCTATGTAACTTTGTCCTTGGACCACTGTTCCTATTATTTATTTTTTTTTTGTTTTTCTTTTTTTTTATTTTCTTTTCTTTTCTCGACGAAAATTAAAATGGTACCCTATAGTATTTGAAATAATTTCAACTTTTGCATACAAGTTATACAAAATATATGTAACACACTCTCTAAGGAGGATCTCAAATCGGGCTCTCGAAACTCAATATGCAAATTAGATGAAAAAAGTCAAATTATTTAACTTTCGGCATTTTAGCAGAAACTAGCCGAACAACATCGAAATTCACTTTTGAAAAATCACAAAAGACATAGATAATCATAGGAACTTAACGGCGCTTTCGGATTTCGAATCGGAGCTCGTTCGCAAAAACCGAGCTCGAAAATCTCTTTTTAATATTTATCGATTATAAAAACTGAAACCTTCTTCCGATGCCTACCAGACGAGGTCTGATTTAGCTGAAATTTTATAGACAAGTCCCAATGGACCTTAAGAATATTTTAAAATTATCGGCACGCCAATCGGAGTCCTATCTTCCGAAATGACTAACCAAGGTCGTTGCATTCTCCTCCACTTAAACTCTCGTTTGTCCTCGAACGAGCCTAAGTCTAAAGGAAAATTCGCGCAGATAACAAGAGAACTTGCATGACCTCATAAGCTGCTCCACGGGCATTATCTCCTTATTATATGATCAGAATTATAACACGTGCACCGAACTCTTTGAATAAAACATATCTTGATAATATGATAACACCATTGCCCAGCTTATTTTGACTAAACTGACCCTTCCTCGATCACGAGATGAGAGTTTTATTTTTTTCAAAGCAAAGATACACAGAACCTTGAATTGGTTAACATGATTTAGCCGATAATCACCTCTTCGATATACCTTTCGATATAGAACAGGTCGATGGAACTAAGAATTAGCTCACGCTTGATGCAATAGGGGGAGCTTTTGAGGTACCTTGTCACTACACACTATAGAAGATTTGATGCAAGCTATATTATTTTTACGAACGCACTATGCAACATCTCAGTTGATGTTAGTGTTGTTCCGCAAGCTCCTTGTGGGAATGTAGTTATTCATTTCCTAATGTATGTCAAAGGTTCATCTGAATAGGGTCTATCATATAAGGATAAGGATCATGCAAATACTACTGGATAGTATAATGCAACTCAAGAATGGTCTTCAGACTGAACATCTACTTCAGGGTATTGTCTTTGAATTGAAAATATTATGACTTGTAAAAGTGAAAATGAAAGAGATATGTAGTTGGACCATGAGCTGAGGCAGAATACCAGCAACAAAGTTGATTACATGTGCACTTATAACACTAAAGTAACTTCTCAAAGATTTGAGGTGTGAAAGAGTTATACATATCAATGATTGTCGACAAGCTGCACTAGACTTTTAACTCTAAATTTCCTTGAAGTAAAAAAGCGTCAGTATGAGGATCCAGTTCTAGTTGAATACAGACCGATAGCCAGAAGAAAATTGGAATCACCATACAGGGTTACTACTGATGGTGTTCTCATGTATAAAAGATAGACTTTGTGTTCCTGATGTTGCAGATTTCGTGGACAGATTATGATAGAGGCACATTATTCCAGATGCACTATTCATCCAGGTTCGACTAAGATGTACCATGATCTTAAGCAGATTTATTGGTGGGACGGAATGAAGTGTGACATAGTAGAATTTGTGGCTCAGTGTTCTAGTTGCCAGCAAGTTAAAAATGTGCAATCTTTCCAGACTTTATACTTTCAATAGATAGGTACGTATATATGATCAGGTTTCCAGCTTATCTCTGTTATTAATAGATTATCAGTGGGTTTATCAATGATCAGCACTTATTGTAGGTTTCTGTCGTGGTCCTAGGTTGGGTCGTAACAAAAGTGGCATCAATGCCCTTGGAGATTTAGTATTACTATTCAATATTTGGAGGAAGACTCCTCCACTTAAAGCACAACTCATGCAGCTATTTGAATAGGAATAACCATCCTCGCACAGTCTGCTGGACTAAAGAAGATTTAGCTAAAAGCTGAACGTAGGCAGACCTATGCTACTAACTACCCTTTCGAGTTGCCAAACAGCTGCAACTCTCGAGTTCACAACTCCATACATTTTCTATAAGCACCACCGCCTGATGGATCAAATCAAAGATTAAATGATGCCTCTCATTACCCTTAGCAGCCTTGAAAAACAACAATATGCTTACCCGGCTACCTTGACACGCACTCTTACTCAACACAGGGAACATCACAAGAGGCTACTGACCGCCTAAGATTACCAGTTTCGAACAAAGAAGACATAGCAATGGACTGAGGATAGAAATAATTAGAGCTTCATGAAGCTTATCTTCTTATTTGCTCAGCTACCAGAGTTAGACCACTTCCGAGTCAGGCTAACCGAAGAATCGCAATTGAAGAAATAGACATTAAATGAGCTTTATGGAACAAAATGTATGTAAATTTCACCATCCTATAAGAAGGACTGACAATTTACCAGAAACCTGTTTAGACCCGAGACAAGCTCATAGAATAACATGTCTCTACTAGCGCCTCGAACCATGAGGAGATACGTAGATCGAGTATTACTTACTAATCACTTTACACCGGAAGAAACAATAACACTTTCTGATGGTGATGAACTAGAATCCCATCATCAAACCAACACAGAATTCAAAAAAAAGAGGTAAACTAATTTGACATGATAATAGAAAGTGGCACAACAAGATGCAGACAATACCGACACTCAATCACAAATCTCTCACATTTAGAAGAAATAAATTAGTAGGGTCTCACAAATTCCTTGAATAAATCATACTAGAAGCTCACCCCTCTACCGCAGTCGATTTCTAATAGAAACAATATCCAAAGAGGCCATGGAAACATAGTAAATAAACAAAGTCCCGACCAATCAGAAGAATACAATCTTACTCACATATAATGGAAGAAGAAATACATGGATGTACTACATCAGATACCTCAACATCCTGCCAGACTGTAGTTCTTAGAACTGCCTCTGCGGCTGAGCCGAGCCGCTACCCTGATAATTACTTCTAAAAGAACCACTACCACCACACTTTCGACCTCTATCGAATGAGGGCATATCTCTGGTTGATTAAGATCTATATAAAATTTCCTGCGACTGTGCAGGTGCTTAATGACAAGAGAAAAGACGAGTGCCTGCTTGCTCGTAAGGAAAAACTCCTCAAAGCATAACCAGAGTCATGACAGTGATAACACCCTTTTCGCTAAGAATAGAAACTGGACAGATTATTGATAGCTACAAAGAGAAAACTGGGTCTGCTATTGACGAACTACTAGCGCACTCTAAGAGTCGCGTGATACAAGCTGAGATAACCTGGAAGGTGACCTCCCAAAACAATCAGAACTCTTACCTTCAAATGAGGTACCATAGTTTCCCACTAGGGCCACGAGATCTCTTGCTCTCCCGTTCTAACTCTTCCCCCTCTAACTTACGGTATGCCTAATACCTTTGAGCAATTTCAACAACGATATCAAATGAAGTCCCAACCTCAATTTTTCGAGCCATCTGGGATCTCAAAGAAGGAGAAAGGTCATCAATAAATCTTTGAATCTCTCGAAAGGCTCATGAACTAGTTCTAATGCATATTCAACCATTCTATAGAATTCAATCTCATATTCTGAAACCAAGAGACTAACCGAAAGGTTACCCTGTCTAATCCACTAAACTGGCAATACTTTTCATCTTGCTCGCTACTCGAAAGGAATTTTTCCCACGAATCTAGAAGAGAAACCGAACTAAGTTAGCTAATAAGAGAGCGGCCCACCAATTCAAGGCTGGACCCTGAAACTGGAAAGAACAATAATCAATACCATACCGCTCGATATAATCAAGAGCCTGAAGGATACGCTGACATCATTTTATTTTAAAAAACTTACACAGGGATTAGTTAATGCATTGCCTGGGAATATCGAGATATTCAACCGCGTAAAATAATGCAACCTCTTTGAGCACTCGGACCCAATAATATCCTCAGTTACCTAACCAGCCAGAACAACTGGAGACACAACACATACTGTCTCCAGAACATACTTTATTGCAGGAATATTAAGAACTGGAATAGGAGCTCCCTGAGACCGAACGTCTCTGCCTGTGGCAACCTGATAAGCTGTCTAGAGAATAATAGGTTATTGTGGTATCCGCGTTGCCAAGATTCTCGTAAAAGCATCGTAGAGAGCCATGGGAACCACAAGGCCCTACTCCCTTGCCCATCGCGAGCTCGTACAGCTGGGACCTCCATAACTAGATCGTCAGCCTTATAAAAAATTCTCGGGGCTTCGTCAGTGCTAGCCCCAGGCGAGACTGCTTCGTCTTGAACTCATACCGTTTGCTGATTTGTCGCACGAGGGTTCACAATTACCACAAAGGAATTAACGAAAATACTTCTGCATCCTAGACCGACGCACGATCAGAAAGGAAGGAAGTGAAATTTCCTAAATGCCATCATAGCCTCTCGTAGATAAGTACGGACGTCTACGTACCCATCAACGAGACTGTACTAGACACTTTCTTAGTCTGGATAGACTCTAAACCGGGCTCTGATACCAACTGACACGACCTGGAATACGGCTAGGTTGTGCGGGCACCCGACATCCTCCCCTAGACCCGTCGGGCGAACCCTTACCAATTAAATTAGGAAAATAAATATAATTCAATTCATAAATAAGAACAAGACTTAGAAAAAACACTGACATGCTAATACCTCTAAGCTGTAAAAAAGAAATTACAGCTGACTACCCTACATACTAGGTTTAGGGCTATCCAGACTAGACATCTAAGAGTAGAAAAAGAAGACAAATACCTCCTGAAGGGAGCAAAATGCAACTGGAATAATAACCAATAAACTGGTGGCCATCTGGAATAAAAGCTGGCTCACCCTGACAGCTGAAGTCGTCTTCGCTCCCTCACAACGTGGCGAACTCAATCCTGGAACGAACATGCCGAAACAAAATAGATAGAAAAAAACAAACAACAAACAAGGGTGACTCAAAAGGACTCAATAAGTAGGGCAGACTAGCCACCTCAAAGAATAGGATAGCTAGCCAGGGAGAAAAGAAACAGATGAATCAAATTCCTCTTATTTAAATTATAAAAAGGAAGAGCCGGATAATAATTGGAAACAAATATGGAATCATAAATTCATTAACAACCAGGAAGCCAGAATATATAGGTATCCCAAACATATCAACAATCAGAAATACATCGTGTTGCGGCGTGCAACCCGATCCATATATTCATCATGTTGCGGCGTGCAACCCGATCCATATATTCATACCGTCGCGGCGTGCAACCCAATCCATATATTAATACCGTTGCAGTGTGCAACCCGATCCATCTATTTAAACCGTTGCGCCATGCAACCCGATCCCCGCAACCCAGAATACGAGCCAGAAATATATAAGCAAACTGAGATATGTCCACGACATAGTGAACATACCGCATACATAAAACACAACACAATACACACAATAGTCAGTATGCGGTGCAATGAGATGGGATGAATGCGGTACAGTGCAATGCAGTCATATATGCCTGATACCTATCTCCGGTGCGGGACTCTCATCGTCTACCAGGAGATATATGCAAAACTGACCCTTCACCGGATCGGGACTCTCATCGATCACCGGGAAGTATATGCAATGATGACCCTTCACCGGCTCGGGACTCTCATCGATTACCGGGAAGTATATGCAATGATGACCCTTCACCGGCTCGGGACTCTCATCCATTACCGGGAAGTATATGCAATAATGACCCTTCACAGGTGCGGGACTCTCATCGCCAACCGGGAAGTATATACAATGCTCAAAACTAGAGTGCAATGCTCATATGCTCAATGCAGTAACAACAACAGGGCATCACATATAATATACAATATAAATTCAAAGCTAAGGCGTAATGAGTACACCTATCGGCAGCTACACATGTAAGGAACATGTGGTAGAATATCCACAAGGCTAAGGGCCTCCAAAGAAATGGATATAAACACTTACCTCTTCCAAAAGATAGTACGGCTAATCAACAACCGCTTTATCCTTTGGTTTCCTTGCCCAACAATCCCACTCTGAATGTTTGGGGGTAAAAATTTTACTATTTTCCCGGCTCTTTTCTCATTTCTGGCATTTTTTTTGTTTCTGCTGCGTTTTCTCTTCTCATATTTCTCATTCTGTTTCTCTGTGTTCCATATGTAAATTTTTCCTTAGCTTAAAGCTAAGGAGCACCGTTTCTATTATTTATTTATTTTTTGTTTTTCTTTTATTTTATTTTCTTTTCTTTTCTTTTCTCGACGAAAATTAAAACGGTACCCTATGATATTCGAAATAATTCCAACTTTTGCATACAAGTGATACAAAATATATGTAACACACTCGCTAAGGCAGATCTCAAATCGGACTCCCGAAACTCAATATGCATATTAAATGGAAAAAGTCAAATTATTTAACTTTCGGCATCTTAGCGGAAACTAGCCGAACAACATCGAAATTCACTTTCAAAAAATCACAAATAATCATACGAACTTAATGGCGCTTTTGAATTTCAAATCGGAGGTCGTTCGCCAAAACCTAGCTCGAAAATTTCTTTTTAATATTTATCGATAATAAAAGCTGAAACCTTCTTCCGATGCCTACCAAACGAGGTCTGATTTAGTTCAAATTTTATAGACAAGTCCCAATGGACCTTATGATTATTTTAAAATTATCGGCACGCCAATCGGAGTCCTATCTTCCGAAACAACTAACCGAGGTCGTTTCAGTCCCCGACAGCGGCGCCAATTTATCACACGTCTCGATTAAGGGTAGGGATTACAAATACCTTAGTTGAAGTAGAGATCGAACCCAGGGACTTGTACAAGACTCAATATAGTCGGACTTTCTTGAGTTTAATTATTTTAGTAGGTTAATCCTAAAATTAAGTATAATTGTAGCTATTGCTAAGTACAGGTAAATTAACCTAAGTTTGACAATTAAAGAAGAATTAGGATACTAACCTCCCATAGCCCTCTAACCAAATGGATGCAGTTCTAAGCTTCTTCATACCAAGGTCACCCAATAGACCTCGCTTGCATATACCCAACTCACTCCTCTCAGTGATGTGTTAAGACTACCAAATCCTGCCCTGTCGTTGCTAAGAGTCGATGCCTTGAGCGCTAGCAACTAGTCCCAAGTAAAGAACCCCCCTCTCGGTGTTCAACCAGTTAACCTAGGGTAAATGCAAAACACCTACACCCGGTACCCCATCACTACACTTCTCATTCCTAGATTCACCCTCTTTGTGTAAATCTAGCACTATTGGGCTCAACTTGAGTTGTACACCTCAAGTTGTTGTAATGAAATCAAAAGTAGTGAAATGGGGTATTCCTAGGTTCTTAGAAGCTTATTATGCTATACCCATTTCATTATTGGACAAAGGTTTAGTTAGCGCCCTAGTGGATGATTTAGCCACTCATACTAAGTAATGATTCAAGACTTTAAAGTAATGAAATATGCATTAAAATAGTAAGGTAGAAATGATTATTATAAACAATGATATTTTTCTTCACAAAGCAAGAAGGCTTCACTAAGAGGTAATGGTATTTTGTCTCTCTCTTGCCTCTCAAGCAATGTAAAGTGTAAGATGTTTTCAAAAACATACTTCTAGTTATATATAGTGTTTGCTAAAATTAATTACAAAATTTCCATTCGCAGGTTAGGCTGGAGCCCTTTTGCCAAAAGTGCTGAGTTCTAGTGTCGAATCAAGCGAAAAGGCTGGCGCCTTTTGGACATGGGCTAGCGCCTTTTCTGGGTTTTTATGAGAGGGCGGCCGCCCTTAATTGGGTGAACGCCTTTTCTTCATTTGCAAGAGAAGGCGGCGCAACCTTGCATCATGTGGTCGCCTCTTCTTAACAATAGCTTTTCCTTGTAAAGTGTATAGGGCGCCTGCCCCTTACATGGGCGGTCACATCTTCACAAGTCTTTCATTTCTTCAATTTCCTTGCAAAGGGATGGGGCCTCTTTAGTCACCCAGTTGGATACTCATCATGTTTTCACATCCAAGGAAGCGACAGTTGCCCCTAGCATGAGCAACCGCCACTTCACTGTTTCTGCAGCTTTGAACTTGATCACTTTTCTTGGGTATTCTTGCTCTTTGGTCTCTTCCTTCTCTTGTCGGATCTAACACCTGAAACCAAGCAGAATTCATCAAGCTTCCCTATGGATTGGTCACTTTTGGATTCAAAGACAAAATATTTTAAGCAAGTGACAGTAAGCAAAATGCTCACGCATCAGCAATCTTGTCCATATAGAACTTGATTTCCACGTCCTTGAGTTTGCTCTTGTATTGTGTCCTTAGTTCTCTATCTCTGGTTTCCTTCAGCTCATCCTTCTTTTGTTCATACCTAGCTTTCAGTATCTTATGCGTAGGGACTTCGACTTTTCTTTTGAGTACAGGCATAGACGTTCCAAACCTTTTCTTATCCATCTTGAGCCACTCCGAGTAGTCCTTGAAGACACCGAGTTTAGATCCGCTGTTATGGCTGAGACATAACCTTCTTGCTATTTTGGTTTCCAATATCCCTAGGGTGGTTTGACATGTTTGATCAGTCAGAAGTAGGGGAGGTTCACTGGGTACTAGAGTATAGTGCTTGTTTCTCTATTACCCCGAAAGAAGGTACACTTCATTGTTGACATTGATTGGATTCCGAGGGACACATCGCTACGTCTTTCTAAGGGTTCTTAGACAAGTAATAAATAACAAAGTACTAGAGAAAAGGATGAATTAAAGAGATGTAAAACCTAAGATTGATCTATCCAACTCCTACCTATGTGCTAGAGAAGTGCTTTGAAGAATTCAACTTGGCTCTTCCTATTGAACACTTGCTCCCAATTCACAACTATTCACTCCCATGTAATATTTATAAATTTCACTAACCAATTTACCAATTAAATAATGAAGATACGTAGGACGACAAGTATGGTTCACAATCGCGGTCAATGGTCACAAATCCCCTTTTTGACAACCTAAGTAATGCCTTGGTTTTAGGTTGAAATATTGCTAATGTTTAACCCTAACTCATAAATCTCTCCCTAGACAAACAAGAATAAAGGTGACCATCAATTGGGGGCCCTTGCAATCAATAGAAAATAAAACGTAAGCACTTAGATAGGAAGAATTAACAAGCCTCATTCAATAAAAAAAATATTTGTAACACATAAATATTGAAGTGGTTAAATCAACACTAGAATGGATAAATTAGCCACTCATGTTCATAACAATCATGTCAAGGTAATTTATGAACGAATTACAGGAAGAAAGAAAGAATTTAAGAAAAAATCTTATGTTCTTGAAGTCTCCAAAGCTCTAGCCTTCAAGTATTGAACATGGAGAAAATAAATCCTCACTCACGCATGACACATAATCTACACTCAAAATGGCTCAATTTCCGCTCTTAAACAAAGCAAACACAAGCAAACTCTCAAGAAAACCTAGAGTCAACATCGTGATCATAGGTTTTAAATAATATACTCATTGTTTCTCAAGGCAAACGATATCATGACAAAATAAATGCATGAAGTTCACATACCCCAAATCAAGTATGTATATAAAACTAGTCAAAGTGGAGCCAAGACTATCCCATCCAGTAACTACACTCTAATCCTAAAAGAAATCCACTCTACCTATACCCGATTCAAACTGCTTCTTTTAGAAAAAAATCAATGTACAAAGAAAAACCAAACGAGATTATTAGCACAAATAGGAAGAATCCTACACCACAGTAAAAATCATGCATTGCCCTTAATGCATTACCAAAAAAAACTAAGGGTGATACAGAAACTCCCTGGGGCTCTAAGCCACGGGGTACTCAGACTTTTCCCAAGCAGAACTTCATTTTCAACCATGATAGGTTTGCAGACACCCCACACTTAGACTCCAAACCAGACAAAACCTGGAAAATAAAGAAACTCACCAAGTAACATTCTTCAAAAGATGACATTTTTTTTTTTGTTTTTACTTCAAAACAATTACAGTCAGAGGTTGCTTCCTGAGAAGCGCCTTAGTTATAGTCATGGCACGACTTCTTTCAGTTCAACTCATGACTCATCTAGGCTTGCATGCATGAACAAATGAACAATTCACATCATCATAATGTCCCTAATTTGCCAATATCAACCGATATTCCTTCATCATACAACTTCAATGTCATCTTCCCCTTATCAACATCAATCACTGCTCTACTAGTAGCCACTAGTTGACGGTCTAAGATAATTGGAGCATCTTTATTAGTTGGGAAGTCAAGAACCACAAAATCTACCCACATGCACAAGTACATCCTCAACTATTCGAACAGGGTGCTTTTGCCTCCTATTTGCCAGCTGGATTCGTATTGAAATCTCTCTCATACCAGTAAAACCCAACCTGTTGTACATCAAATTAATGCTTGCACCAGAATCACATAAGGCCTTATCAATTGTGAGACAACTAATAGAGCACAGGACTGTAAAAACTACCAGGATATAGCTTTTTTAAGCTATAGGCTTTGTGATGACAACACTACATACCTTATTCAACTCGACCATCTCTACCTCATTAAATGCAACCCTCTTAGACATAAGCTCTTCTAACAATTTAGCATATTCAGGTACCTCTCGCATAACCTCCATGAAAAGCAAAGTAAGCTTCAATATTTTCAACAAATCAAAAAGCTTATTAAACTTCAAATCTTTTTGGTGCTTTGCCAACCTTTGAAGAAATGAGGTGGTGGTGTTCGCCTTGGAGTTCTGCTTCCTTGACACTTTACCTTGTTCAACTACCTTCTCCTCTTCTTTAACAGGTTGTTTAGAAATTACCTTCTCTGTACCAGGAACAGGTCTTGGAGTGGTCTCTTTCTCAGCATATGATCATTGCTAGCCAGTTTGGAAGAGTCATCAACAGGCTCAATATTTGGCACAGTAGGTAGTGATCCTTTAGCTAATTTTTGCTCCATATCCAAGTCTCTACCATTCCTCAAAGTGACTGCCATCAATTGATAAAGATTTGGATCTTGAGGATTCACCACAGTGTCGCCCGACAAAGCACCTTGAGGTCTATTATGTAAAGCTAGGGACAGTTGTCCCAACTTGGTCACCTTGAGGTCTATTATGTAAAGCTAGGGACAGTTGTCCCAACTTGGTCACATTGAGGTCTACTATGTAAAGCTAGGGACAGTTGTCCCAACTCGATCTCTATACCCTTTGTTGCAATGTCATGTACTGCCACTTGGTCTTGAAGCTTCTTATTAAATCCTATCATAGCCTGCACCATAGTCTTAATCTCAACAATATCATTCGTCTGTTGCAGGGGTAAAGTTGGTTTTTATTGGACTAACCTAAATTGACTGTGTTGATGGTATTACTGGCACTGCCCATAATTTAAGAAGTTCACATCTTCAATACAAGCAAGAAAATCAACATAAAAAATTTACCAGGATCGGGAACTTGAGTCTGAGCCCGTGAGTCAACTTGGTTATAAGGTTTCAGCATGTTACCATTGAATTGTTTTAGGGCCACATCCAGCATAGTTTGCAACTTTAACATTTGTTCTTCCACTCCATGATCAACTCCAGTAGCTAAAGCCCTTGAAACTGAGTCAGTAGATGCATCAATAGTCAACTAGCCTGAATTTTGAGACATCACATCATGTAGGGCCTTTGCTTCAAAAAATGTTTTACTCAGGAATGCTCCTCCAGCTGCTACATCCAAAGTGCCCTTATTAGATCACCCAAGCCCATGTAAATTCTTTGTTCCAACATTTGCTCAAGAATTCCAAGTTGGGGACACATTCACAAGTAACCCTTGAACCTCTCCCAAGCTTTTGGCAAAGTCTCGAGCAGGTTCTGCCTTGACATAATTATTTCGTCAACTAGCTTGGCAGTCTTATTAGATTGAAAGAATTTCTTCATAAAATTTATCACAAAGTCACCCCAAGACGTAATTGAATTGAATGGCAACAAGTCCAACTAATTACTAGCATATTCCATTAGCGAGAATGATAATAACATAAATTTCACAACCTCCCGCTGGCACCAGAGCCTGCTTTTGAGTTTCACAAATCCTTAAGATTTTCCTTAGGTGTTTCTGTGGATCATTTTTAGATCTCCCAGTGAACAACCCCTTTATTAGATAGCAAACTTGCCGTAGTGTGGGTGATGTGAAAACTCTCATCTTCAAATTCTGGAAGCTGAAAAGGAGAGGCTAAGTGTCCAGCCACAGGCTGTGCAAAAGCATTAAGCGCCAAATCTTTTTCCATCTCAATTTCTTTGGATTCTGATTCTTTAAGTATATTTTCAACAATATTTTCCCTTCTTAAGGTGAGGAATGTCCTCTCAATCTTTGGGTCAAATGGTCTCAACTCTGAAGACTGAGATCTCGGCTTTCGCGTACACATAAAGCAAACAAATTCCAAAGAGTTAGATCAAGATGACAAAAGTGAAGTCGATTAGGAAATAAGACTAGCTATCTTAACAACTAAAATAACATCGTGTTCCCCGGCGACGGCAGAAAAATTTGATCACGCCCAACTACACCCTATAAAAGGGATTAAGCGGTCGCGGCAAATATAGTTCGGTACTTTAAATCCCAAGGTTGAATCCCATAGAGAACACTCCAAATCTAGTTGTTATTCTAACTAAATTATCTATCGATTAACTTTTAATGATTTATCTTTACAATGGGTTTGAAGTATTAACTAAGTGACTAGAATTTAACAAGTAAATAAATAACAAATTAATAGAGAAAGGGATGAATTAAAGAGATGTAAAACCGAGGATTGATCTACCCCACTCCTACCTATGTGCTAGAACAATGCTTTAACGAATTCAACTTGGTTCCTCCTATTGAACACTTGCTCTAAATTCACAACTATTCACTCCCGTGTAATAATTATAAATTTCACTAACCAATTTACCAATTAATTAATGCAGATACATAGGACGACAAGTATGGTTCACAATCGCGGTCAATGGTCACAAATCCCCATTTTGACAACCTAAGTAATGCCTTGGTATTAGGTTAAAATATTGTTAAGTCTTTAACCCTAACTCATAAATCTCTCCCTAGACAAACAAGAATAAAGGGGACAATAAATTGGGGGCCCTTGCAATCAATAGCAAAAAAAACATAAACACTTACATAGGAAGAATTAACAAGTCTCATTCATTAAAACAAATATTCGTAACACATAAATATTGAAGTGGTTCAATCAACCTTATAATTGGTAAATTAGCCACTCATGTTCATAACAATTATGTCAAGGTAATTCTTGAATGAATAAATTACAAGAAGAAAGAAGGAATTTGAGAAAAATTCTTCTGCTCTTGAAGTCTTCGAAGCTCTAACCTCCTTTTGCTCCGTCAAGGTCAAAAGTTTTGTTTTGGATATGTTTTAGGGCTTTTATATCGCCCTCATAGACCCATATCACTCGGGAATCCAAAATAGACACGGAATCAAAACGTCAGGATTTTTGGCCTGCCATGTCGCGCCATGCGTCACGCTGCGCGCCGCAGAAAGACAATTTGCGTGCGTCTGAGAATAATACATATCCTATTGATATCTTTCTTGCCGCGTCACACTGCGCTATGTGTAGTGCGGCGCAGCAAGCCAATTTTGTTGCTTCTCTAAAAAAAATTCTCGCCTTGATTTTCGGTCGAATCTCAGGCTTCTACTCAGACTTCTAAGCTCCTTTTCATCTTATTTGAGCTCCAAATCTCTCAATTTTCTCCAAATGCATTCCTACATAATTAAAAGCACATAATAAGCTAAATAACACTAAGATATCAACTCAATCAATACATAAATGCACAACTATGAGGCACAACAAGGCTCTAAACATGCATTTCTTGTCGAATATCACTATTCTTGGATCTCTCTTGGATTCTCTTGTGAAGAGATCCATTGTATGAGTTCAAGTCTCTTTCCCCTTGGATTACTAAACTTGTTTTTATTGTTAATTTGAAGTTCTAAGCATTGATTACTTAGGTTGTCTAGTTACATCTTTACTTGTTTCTTTATCCTTTCTTTCTTCTACCTACCCATTTTTCCCTCTATCTTTATTTTGTGTCGTTGGATTCCTTATTTTTATTTCCGCTTGCATCAGTTGGTATTACAGCTCGGTCAATGTTTATTCTTATAAACACTGTCTAAGTTTTGATTTTTTATATTTCAAAATCACAAAAAAAATCCAAAAATTCAAAAACTGATTTGTGGTTGTTGTTTGGATTCCATTTTGTGATTGAAAATTGTTGTTAATCATTGGTATATCTTGGGTGGCTGATTCATTGACTTGTTTGGGGTGGTTTTATGGAAGAACAATAATTTTTGAGTTCTTAAAATCTTGAAATAACAAAGCTGATATTTGATCGAGGGATTGTTTGATCCGAAAATTGTGTGGGATTCTATTCCTAGAGTGTTTGTGAAACTGTGGGTGTTGCTGTTGTTTGGATTTGGACTTATAGAAGTGAAGAAAACCCAAAAACCTTCATTGTTAAACCTTTAAGCTTAAGCTTAAGCTTAAACTTGAAGAAACTTGAAAATGGGTCTTGTTGATGTGTTTTTCACAAAATTGATGTTTGGAGTTTGATCCTTATGTTATTTTGAGCTTATGATTGAATTTATTATATCTTTGGTGAAGATTTGATTGAGGGTTGTGGATCAAAGTGCTTGATTTTTGAAGAACATATATAGAGGTGTATGAACAAGATGAATTTGCTGAAATAGCCACCTGGAGTGACAGTGCTGACCCAATAGACATTTTTTCTTGAGAACATTCTGCAACCCCATTTTAAAGATAGCCACCTGGGCCTACATTCTTTGACCCGATAGCCACTTTCGACGAATTGAACTCATTGTTTCCCTGTTTGAAAACCACCACCTGGGCCGACATTTTTGACCCGATAACCACATGTGGGAATTGAACTACTTGCTGCCTCATTTTAATAACAGTCATTCCCAATTATTTTCTAGCCTATTTTTGTTTATTCTTAGCTAGATTAAGATTAGTATTAGTTCATATTAGTGTTATCTAGTTATTTGTGTTCATTTTTCATTTCGTGCCAATTTGCTTCATGCTTTTCTTCTTTAGTTTCCTTGTCTCTTTATTTGTTCCCTAGTCCGTTAATGTGTCTTTTGTCCATTTCTTTCGTGTCTTATAATCTCCACTCCAAACCGATACATGTATGCTTACTTTGAGGATTTGAGATTGTAAAATCTTGAATAAATTAAGGGAATCTTTAAGTGGAAAAAGACTTGATGGTGAGATTATTATAGTGTTGCCACAAAATTCATTAACCTTGAGTTTATACACAAGCGGAGCGAAAATTAAGTGTTCATATTTTGAGTGATACACATGAGAGAGTGAATTCGTGAGGTTCTTTTCTCTTTATTGTTGCAAATATGTCCTCGGGATGATGACTGTAGAGGATATGACTCCTATGGTGATTACGGGAGGTTCTATGGTGATTGTAGAGATTATGATTCCTATGATGATGATGATGGGATTTTCTATGATGATTCGGGGAACTATGGCTCCTATGGTGATGAAGTGGGTTACTATGGTGATCATGAGGCTTATGGAGACTATGAAGCTTATGTGGGCAAATGTGAAGATTTTTATGCTTCTAGTCATGAAGTTGAAGATAGTGACGCTTCAAGGTACAATGTTCCTACTTACTCTTCTTGTGATTAATTCAGAAATGAACAAAGTGACATAGAGAGTGTTAATGATGATTGTTATAGAAACTATTCATGTGCATCATCTTCTCTTTGTGTTTCTAAATATTAGCAAGAGAGTAATAGTGTTCTTTCTATTGGTTTGAGAAGAAGTAGTAATTGCTCCATGAGAAAAAAGAGAGTTTACATCTCTTATTTGTGCTAAAAAGTTCAATGCTTCATTCTTATGTGAAAAGAGATTTGAGGCCTAAAGTGAGAAAAGGTGCTATTTTTGCTGCAAATGATTTACCTTGGTATAAGGATTCTTTGAGAGCATTGGTTAAGGGAGATAATTTTGTGGAATATCATGAATGTGATGAAGTATGTATCAATCAACTTTTGGAAGAAAGAAAGAACTTGTTCCATGCAATGTGTAAAATTGAAGATCGTACTTGTGCTATGATTATATATGACAAGAGTTGTATTAATATTGCAAGTACTACCGCGGTGGAATAATTAAAGTTGAGTACTTATAGACACCCTTCTCCCTATAGATTGCCTTGGTTAAATGCAAATGGGTTTTGGGAGATAAAACAACAAGTATGGGTGAAGTTTAATTTTTGTAATTATCAAGACAAAGTACTGTGTGATGTTATGCCAATTGAAGCTTGTCATTTATTATTAGGGAACCTTTGGAAGGTTTCTAGAAATGCCAATTATGATGACAAGCTTAAAAAGTATTTCCTTACCTTAGAGGTCAAAAGTATCCTCTCCAATATAGACCACCGTTGAAAGCAAAAGAAGCATTCTTTGAAATGCTCGAATTGACAAAAAGGGCAAAAGTAAAGGGGTTTGGGCACAAGTTGCGTAAAGGATCTCAAGGAGAAAAAGTAAAAGTTGAGGTGAAGAGTAGTCCTAATCATTCCAATAGGATTCATGGTGCATGTCCCAATTTAAATGAAATGAGAGAAAAGAAAGAGAGAAAACAAAAGAGTGAGAGTGGGAATTTTCCTTATTCTAAAAATTCTAGCATTTCTTCTTTCTCTAGTTGTTTTGTGTCTTTTCAAGGTACTTTTGGAGGTGCTACATTGGGGAATCCTTTCTTGGAAGTTGTGTGGAAAAAAATATGTCACCTACTATTATGGGGATACTAGTCCAGCTGGTGAGAATAGGCTTATCTTACAAGTCATCGGGCATAAAGGAAACATGCCTGTTCTACAAGTTACGACCGTTCAGGCGGTACAGGCGCAGGACGAAGGACATATATTCTGCTGCCTTAGGGTTACAGTCTCCTAGTTAGGGTTTTGTATACACTACCACCTTGAGTTATAGGCCTATAGCCTTATTAGTCTTTGTATTTTACCTTAATTAGGACTGGTATCCACTACTATAAATACCCCTCCTTACATTGTACTGTACAACAGAGCGATTCACCACAGAACCCAGTCATTCTCAAGGAATAAGGCTACTTTACTTTTCTTGCTCATTATTTATCTCTTTTATTTACTTACTCTTCCATAGTATTTACTGTATTACTTGTGACCTTATTCTAAATTAATTATTTAACCTAGACGACCGATTTTAGGAATAAACCGTTTGGCGCCCACCATGGGGCCCATGCAATTGTAGGTATTACGAAGGAAAAGGCGCAGTCACAACATTCCTAAGAACACTACAGACGTAGTAGATGAATCTGTGAAGGATCCCAATGATCCCAGTGTGCAGCCTAAGGATCCCGTTGAACAACCGAAAGATCCTTCCCAAGAGCCAACTCATCTTTCCAGCAAAAAAGAAGATGGTCGATATCTGGAAGGTAAGCCCGAATTCAGAAGCTTCCTTGTTAATCTTCCCAAAACTATGTCAAACCAACAGCAGCCAAAATTTGAGTAATATGGTCGAAGGGATATCGCTAAAGTGAGGAGCGATATTTTCTGGATCGTCTCAGAGGCCAGCATCCTCGCAAGGACTAGCGCCCACGAACAATTCGCCTGTATCTGTTCGTAGTCGCAGGCTCAACATGGATGCCACGCCCAGAGGGTCATCAACAATCAACAGTCAAGACCTCAAGGGAGCGCCTGTCCTCAAGGACCTCATTTGGGAGATGAAGGCCATCCACGACCGGATATGTAATGTATTTGGTGCTCCATCCTAAGTTACCACGGTAGATGAGCAGAAATTTTACAAGCATGCTTACAAAGCAAGCACTATACCGGTCTGCATGCCAAAGCACTTCCGCCTGCTGGATAACTTGAAGTATGACAGAACAACTGATCCAAATGAGCATATTGCTGCGTACTACATGGCTGTAAAAAGTAACGAGATCACTGAAGAAGAGATGCAGTCTGCTCTGATGAAGATGTTTGGCTCGACTTTGACCAAAGGCGCCCTTGCTTGGTACACCCAGTTACCAATGGGCTGCATCGAATCATTCACTCAGATGCAGGACTATTCAAGAAAGTGCATTCACATGGCCGCAAGCGGGAAAAGCGCATGGAGGACATCTTTGAGTTCCGTCAGCATGACGACAAACTGCTGAAGGAGTACCTTCATAGGTTTCAGCAGGAATGCATGGAGCTTTCTCCAGTCCCCGATAATATGTCGTGGTAGCCTTTGGCAAAAGTCTAAACTCGAAGGGTCGCTAGCCACGAGGGAATTTCAGTGGAGTTTGACTCAATATCCTGTGAAAACATGGAATGCCTTCCATCAGAGATATACCTAGAAGCTTTGCCTGGAGCCAGGAGAATCGTCCACCCCCGAAGAAGTTCGTCCTATTGTCTAAGACACCATCTACCAAGGATAGTAACGGGGATACATGGAGGAACCTTGGGCCGGAGACAAAGGGAAGCGAAGCAAGAGAGATTACAGAGATGATTTCCCAAAGTGAGAAGATAGAGGGAAGTGCTGAGCACCATCAACCAAGGGGTCACTCAATGTAGATTTGATGCCTGACAGGTTAGAAGAGTTAGGGTTACGCGTCAATGTCGTAGAGTTTGGAAGGGATCATATGAAGGACGCCCAAGTACGCTGGCCAAGAAATTTTAGGGACGAGCTGTGTAGAAGGAACAAGAATGTTTATTGTGATTTCTATAAGGATCATAGACACGAGACGCCCGGATGTAGAGCACTAATCCTTGAAGACATGGGTTTGCTGAATAAGGGTTATCTCAAGGATTTGCTCACCGACAGGGGAAAGTAGACTTACACCAAAAGCGAAAATCAAAATGGACCTCAAGAGCTACCAGATCTGAAGAGGTCCATCAATGTCATAATCGGCGGTCCGACATTTCTCAAAAAGTCAATCCACACCAGGGTAGAGCCCAATGAGGGCCACTCCCACGACGAGATGATCCTATTTAGTGACGAGGATAGCACCAGCTGCAATACTCCTTACCACGATGCTTTGGTCATAATGCTCAGGATAGAGGATATGAACGTCAAATGTGTCTTGGTCGACGCCGGTAGTGCCGTCAACCTCCTCAGGTGGGATATGCTGAAGGTGACGGGAGTCGAAGACAAGATGGCCCCAAGTGTCTATACACTGGCTGGCTTCAACAATTGTTGTGAAAAGGCTGTTGGAGACAATTAACTTTACTGTTCACATCCCCAGAGCAAATTATATTTAATCTTTTCAGGTAATCAAGGAAGGTGTCCCTTACAATGTGATTATAGGATGTCCATGGATCCATCAAATCTAAGCAGTACCATCTACTTGGCATCAAAAGCTTAAATGGCCTACCGCTTGGGGGATAAAAGAAGTCAATGGAGACCAGGAGGCAGCAAGAGAGTGCTACACATCGGCCATCTTAGAAGTAGCAGTCCCCGAAGAGGTACCTGAAATAAAAATTTCTGAAGTCACCAAAGACCCCGAAACCTCAATCAACCAAGACTACGACTCTGATGGTATGGTTGATTGACATTTTTCGGAGAGGAGAAGGAGTAGGGATATTTGGAAGTACTTTTCTTTTCAAAATTTACTCTTTTTTTTAGTTCCTTAGTTTTGTTCGTAAATTACAGCATTTTCATGCTCTTATGTTACGGGTTATCACCCACAACATTCTAGGCTTCGCACCTTTATTAATATACTAATATTCATACAATCAGTTTTTCTACAAATTAAGATCCATCAATGATCCAAATATTCATAGCTCAGGCCAATTACAAGTTAAAGTAATACACCCACTTTTCGTGACAAAAGTAGGGTACACTACTCGCTTAGAGTTAGACTACGTCTAGCTCAGCCACCTGGCATTACTCGTACGTTGAACTCGTTAATTCAACAACGGCACCTACATACCGACGGGGACGCCTATTCGTATAGTGCCAAAAAGGCTTAAATACTCGAGTTACGAAGTAGAGACGTTCGAAGTCGGACACAAAAGTGCCCATTATCACACAGGCTAAAGTTGTCCCATTGTAGGTGCAAACAACCAATTCGTACAGATACAAACTAAGCCGCCTACCATTGGTGCACAACGGATGTAATTGCCCGAGCAGGCTCACTGATAAACGTTCGAAACATTAGAACATTCAGGATGACCGGAAGCCATCTAATCTTTAGGTGCACACCACAAAGGTACAATTCAACGTTAAAAATAGTCACAAACAAGCGAACACGTAATTCGAGTTAAAACGCCTCAAAACAGGCTAAAAATTATACCATTATGCCCGAAAAATATGAGCAGTTATTCAAAACATAGATGCAAAGAAAAAAATTTATATGCATCAGGGGGGATTTCTATTCCTCTCTCTGGGGAATTCCTTCGACAACTCCACGAAGGTTCTGCTTCACCAGCTACAGGTTCCCTGTCTAGTGTTTCACCTCCTCCTTCTCCACTGGCTTACTCAGAACCTTCCTCAAGGTCGGACCCAAGCAGAGTATCTGCCTGAGCCACAAGTTCGGTGTACGAGGCAATCTTTGCAGTCAGATCCAAGTTAGGGTCATTACGAACCCGAACAAAAGTGGCAAGATCAGCTGTGATGTTAGCACGATACACTTCAGCCACGCGATGAGCATTCAAGGCTTTCACCTGTTCATCACGGGTCTTTTCCAAGGACGCAACTTTGCTCTTTAGCCTATCATTCTCATCTTGAGGGAAAGCGGAAAGGCCGTGGGCATCTGAGACACTTTTCTTGGTGACGTTCATTCTCTTCTCCACACTAGATAGCTTTCATTGCAGTTCCTCCACAATCGGTTCCAGGGGGTTCACATTGCTTCGATGTTATTGCTCTGAGACTTGGGCATCCGTAAGGGAAGATTTGAGAGTCTCCACAGTCTGCTTGCACTAGCAAACCTCATTGGCAAGTGCTTTGTCCAGGTTCCTGCTCTCCAAAGCCTCCATCTGATAAGCTTTATGTGTAGTCTGGAGCTCTCCTTTCAGCTCATTAACTTTCTCTATGAACGATTATAAGCTGAAAACTTGCCCACGTACGGCTTCTATCTCCTGCGAAAGACTTCCTTCTGGGCCTCCTCGGTGAAATATCTCATGATATACCATCAACCCTGAAACAAATAGCAGAATGAGCATTCAGCGAGAGAAGACAAAGTTGTAGTTCATAAAATGAGGAAGGAAGGACTTACCTGAAGAGAGCACCCCGCGGCAACCTCAAGCAGTTCACGAGAATTATAACCAGAAAGGTGACCCTTTTGAGCAGGACCGATGAACTCGCCGGTATGATCTGTCACAACCCTTGGAGTCCTGAACAGGTTAACTCCCGCGGCGATAGGGATAACAACATCACGAGCTCCACCTCACGGGTTCAGCCACAGCATCTACGACCACTTCCTTGCTAGGATGGTGTTGGAAAGAGTCGGTGGTCTCAGGAGCAGGAGTCGACACAATGGTTTCTGAACATGGATGAGAAATGTCAATTTATGGAGTACATGGAAAAAGCACAATGGCACGAACAGAAGCATAGTTCCAACCAGGCAGTTGAGTCTTAAAGGAGGCAGGTGGTGCTACCACTTCATCTTCCGCACCGTTCTTCCTTAGCCATGGGGCTCTCTTTTGTCAAGTGCCTACGCTTTTGCGTTCAGTAGCAGCAACTGGAGTGGACTCAACAGCTTTTAGGCAGGGGCACTTTGGGGACTTCACCCTTACCGTAAAAAATCACCAGAGTTTCACTGGCAGCCACCATGCTAGTAGACCTGGAAGATCTTTTCCTCTTTAAAGAACGGGAACTGCTCGCTCTCTCCAAGATTCTCCAACCAGAAGCCTACACGTTAGGCAGAGGAGCAATATATGAGGCTTCAATCTGATCTCTTTCAACGAGGGAATTTCATGATAAGAAAATCCTGAGGCAAAAAGGGGAGTTGGTGAAGACATTGGAAGATTCAAGGTGAAAGAAAAAATTTGCTAGCACTAAATTACCATGGTTTTTTGCCCGCCAGCCATTCGCATTAGCCAGGGCAGTGAAGGTCATGGTATCAAGGTGGTTACAAAGATCGCAGTGATCTATGTAGTCAACTCATCATGGCTCAACGAAATAGCAGTTACAGGATTCACTAAGAGAAATGAAAATCAGCTCCAAGAAGTGGATGGCATCAAAGGCATAAGGAAGGTTTCACAAGAACTTACAATTTCTATTGAAAACCTCTAGGAATGGAAGAGAGAAGAGGAAACTATGTTGGCCATTCATATAGCAACATATCTATAGACCTAGCCACGGTCTTTGGAATCTTTTTTTTTTTGGGAACTATACCTTTCTTCCCTCGTTTTATAAACATCAGCAAGCCAGCCTTCTTATAATTGGGAGAATAGAATGCTAGAAGCTGTTCAAAGGTGAAAGCAACTTGAGCACAATTAGCCAGATGATCTAGCACATCCACCAAATGCCAAGAAAAAGGGCTAATTTGGCCTAAACAGATATTGTATCGGTGGCATATGTCGTCAACGATCATGTGAACATGCCTATTGTGGTGTAGAGTAAAAGGGTATGTATGGACCACCGAATAACCAGCCCGATGAGAAGAAATTCTTTCCTTAACATCAGGGACAGAGAAATCAACAAATTCTGGCCACTTAAACTCGTGCCTGATGCGCAACAGATCATTCTTCAAAATTGTAGAAGGGTAATATTCTATGGAAAGATTCCTATTCTCGCCTTTTTATTTAGGAGTCTAGCCCTGCATGCGGCCATCACCTTCGAAACTATGGGAGGAAGGGAGATAATCTTGGGCTCTGAAGTGTGTAAGGAGGAAATTTGGTCCTTATGCCATGATAAAAATAAAAGAATGTTTGTCTTTTTGAAGGAAGTTCTAAAAATTCTTTAGAGACCAATGAGTAAATCCCTTCGTTTATGACGTATATAAACACGCATGTTGGGATTACTTGAATGAGAAGTTGAAAGATCACGGTCATGTGGGATCATAATTATGATTAGTGCAGTTAACATGATGTATATCCCCATAATTACGGGATATTAACAGAGCAGTAGCAGCATTGGGAAGATATGTAGAAACCCCTCCAATCGTAGAGGGACACATCATTGTACTAAGGATTTGAATTTAATACAACGCATGCGAAGAGGTAGGGGATGAGTGTCAGCACTGTCACACCTTTACGTCTCCTATCATGCTTCTTTCACTTCCTGATTGCTTGCGTCAGTACTCAGCAAGTGGGGGAACTGACTGTGTGGGAAAAATAAACCACATATTATTACGGGGATACTAATCCAATTTGTGAGACTAGGGTTATCTTACAAGTCACCGGGCACAAAGGAAACATGCCTGTTCTACGAGTTACGACCGTTCAGGACGAAGGACATACATTCTTCTGCCTTAGGGTTACAGTCTCCTAGTTAGGGTTTCGTATACACCACCGCCATGAGTTATAGTCCCATAGCCTTATTACTCTTTGTATTTTACCTTAATTAGGATTGGGAATCCATTACTATAAATACCCCTCCTTACATTGTATTATACAACAGAGCTATTTATCACAGAATCCGGCTATTCTCAAGAAATATGACTACTTTACTTTTCTTGCTCATTATTTCGCTATTTTATTTATTGTATTGTTTATGACCTTACTCTTAATTAATTTTTTAATCTAGGCGACCGATTTTAGGCATAAACAGAAGTGGTTCCATGCTTAGAAGAAAAAGAGGATGCCAAAGTGAAGTCTCCAAGTGAACAAGTGAGCTTAAATATGAAAAGACAAGGTAAAGAAGAATCTTTTAGTGTGCTATAAGGTAACAAAGCTAATCCCAACTCTTGTATTTCTTTGGGTTAATTTGATAGAGACTTGAGTGAAGTTGATAGCTTTACTTTTTGTGGGATTGATGATTTTTTATCTTGAATTGAAAATAATCAAGGTGAAAGTTGTGAGCATGCACTAGTTGGGCACACTTGTGAAAGGAAAATTGATTAATTTTTTGTGTGTGAATGGTTCCATAGTAGTGGTATGCCAATGGTAGAGTTTGAACAAAATGATTTGTGTTATGACACCCCACCTTTGTTTGATAAATGTGAAAATAAATTGCTTAATCTTGATGTAATAACATTTAATAGCATTTTTGATTGTGGTGGTAGTTTGTGTCATTTTGAAAATAGTGATGGATTGGAAAGTGTGCACTTACTTGAAGGAAGCAATGAATTGCATTAGAATGATTTAGAATTTTCTTCCTTTTTGGTTAAAATTAATGAATCATGTTTAGAGTTGTTAAGTGGGTATACACATGAAAGTGAGCTTAAATATATAGGCACCATTGATGAAGTTTCATTGACTTATTCCTTTCTTTTGGACTTGTTTGCACTTGATAAAAATGATAAGTCAATGTTTAAGAAGTGCATAACTTGTGAAAATAATTCTTGTGACTTGCTTGAGAGTGGTAATTGGGCAGGTGTTAGCAAGCTAACTCCCAAAATATTTGTTGAAGGCTTGTCTAATGTTGGAAAGTCCTCCAAAGGTGAAGATTGTTCCTTAAAGAAGGAGGGAGGCACTAGTGATAGTAGTGGTAAATTAGAAGATGCTAGTTTCAGTGTCAATTTCTTTACTTACTCTATTCCTAGTTTTGAGCATTTATTTGAGGTAGACTTTGCTCGAGCTTCCAATGCTATGAGTAATAAATTCTCAATGGAGGATTGGCATGAGTTGAATGAGCTTAAAATGAAGATTGTTTTGTGAATGAACTTGCTAGTTATTGCTTTTCTAGCCGAGCTTCTGGTGTCGGAAATGGAAAAATGTTCTTTGTTGATGATTTTGATGCTTAGCTATACCATAAGAGTGTGAATTTTGAGTGGAACCATATAGATATTGTTCCATTTCCTTGGATAAGTCATGCTTGGATTAGTAATGGCTTGATACTTAATCCGGGTATTGTTTTGCTAGGTCCAAATTTGAGGACAAAATTTTTTAAAGAAGGAGGGGATGATGCAATCCAGATAAGCACTCGAAGCCGTGAAGGATTCATAATTGACATCAAGAGCTTGGAGTGCTTTAAGAGAGCATGGAAAACAAGTTCTAATCCACATAAGACTGCCCGAGCAAGAGAGCGCCCGAGTGGGACAGTACCCGAGATGGAGAGTCCCCAAGACGGAGACTGCCCGTGATAGAAAAGTGTCCGGGAAAGAAAAGAGGTTAGGGCAGAAAAGTTTCCGAGCAGGAGACAAAATTAGCATAAGGGGCTATTTAGTCTATTATCATTGTATTTTAATTAGCTACTATAAATAGCCTAACTCTAGGTTTTATTCATAAGCTAGTTGCTTGATGAATATTGAGTATACTCTTGTGAGAGTGTGTGTGGGTGGAATCCCTTTACCTCTTCATGTATCTCTCCTGGATTCTCTTGTGAAGAGATCTATTGTATGTGTTTAGTCTCTTCCCCCTTGGATTGCTAAACTTGTTTTGATTGTTAATTAGATGATCTAAGCATTGATGACTTAGTTTGTCTAATTACAACTTTACTTGTTTCTCTATCTGTTTTTTCTTCTACCTATCCCTTTTCTCCTCTATATTTATTTTGTGTCGGTTGATTACTTTTTTTTTTATTTCCCCTTGCCTCACTAGTAACCATTGAACCTTCTCTGCTTTCAAACATGTCAAACCACCCACTACCACCTAAAGGCTTTTCATACTGCTCGGTATTAGCCATGCGAACAATGTGCGTCGTAATCCCATCATCTCTTGCAGCTAGCTACCTGAGCGTATGGACTAACTTTGAACTTTGGGAGATGTTCAATCAACCACCTCTGTAGCATAAGGTTTCATCGTTCAATGTAGTCAGTCGCCTTTTTGCACCTTTTCAAAGCTCGGCATATGTTAACAACTGTCATTGGGACTAAGCTAACTTCACACCTGTCAATTCCCCTGCATATACTTCAGCCACATACACCATTTGTATGTCAATTCTTCCACATTTCTTGGGAAATACAACAATCCCCGAGAAAGTGACAACAAAAGCGAATAGGTCAGTCCAGTGCCAATATTCATCTTCTGAATCTTCTAGAAGTGCATACCGCACAGTCAAATCCCCAAACCTAGAGTACGGGTACTCCAAAGTGATACTCGAATCTTTGACTCCTCCAAGGTACGGTTCAGGTTGAACTTGCAGGTAGACAATGAATTCTCTTGGATCTACTCTTTGTGGGTACATCATGGTCACCGGCTGTTGACATCCCCGATAATCCTCCAGTTTTTCCCACCATTGGTTATGTCGATATCTTTGAAGTGAAAGATGACCTTTTGTAAACTCAAAAGTGGGTTGTTGCCTCAACAAACCAGGTATTGCCTCGTACCACAGAAGAGACACTAAGTCCCCCAATGCTACTCGAACTCGATTCTTGCTAGCGTCAGTAAAATCCCCCCACCACAGCTTGAGCACATAAGGAACCTTGGCAATCATGTCAAATTGTAGAGAGCCTTTTGTAGCCATAGTCTGAAATCAAACAAAACAAAATCAAAACCTCCATAAGATTTGATTAATCTCGAGAAAATAATCAAAATTTGGTGCGAACATCCTCAAAATTAATGCAACACATAAGATACAAAATTGCGATCGCTTTCGGGCCATGTACCCTTTAGACCTTTCTTGGATAGGCTTACTAGTAGACATTCCAAGGATGTTATTTCTTTTGTATGTTTTGCATAAATGTTTAGCGAAACGAGCTCTTTTATAGCATCCCAAATATCCTCAAAAACAATTTTCTAATAATCTTATTGCATAATCAACAGTTCATTACATCAAAAGGAAGTGCAAAAAAAATCTATCTTCGCAGGTAAGTCTTCTTCCTTTTTTGGCTTCTTCAAGTTCTCTTGCATCTTTTCAATATTACACAGTGCTTGTATCAAATGCTCTATAGAAAGTATCCCCCCCCCCATTCTCCATGCCTTTTTTGTAACATTCATCATATTTCTTTGCAAGATTTTGTTTTAAACTTTCTAGCTCCCTTCCAAAATCCTTATCTTCTTCTTATGGCTCTTAATCATGGCTTCAGCTTCCCCCAACTTGGCTCTTATATATTGATTTTACAGCAGAGCCTTGGCATCCTTGTCTTCAATGCTTCCACTTTTCTGTACCTTCATTTGAATGTCTCTTGCCCAATCTGCTCGTACCCATTCCAAATATAAGGCATTATACCCCGCTTTGAACTTGTCTGGTGCTAATTATTCTTCTTTGAGAACTTGAACTTTTTCCACCCTTTGAAAATTTTGTTTGCGTCCCAGATTTTATCTTCAGTGTAATCGAACTGATATTTCTCTATCTTTTGAATGCGTGGTATGCTTTGCACTCGACCTCTATGCCTTAACATTTATAGCCTAGGTGCTTTCTATATAAACCCTGTTAGCATTTCATTTACAGAGACCAAGTTGTTGAATATTGAGTAATTTGTATGCTTTTGTCTCCGTCGTGAGCGAACCCGTCATTGAAACCTTGTTAATGGAACTTGTGGCTTTCGGTGGAATTCGATTGAATATTTTCTCTTTGATCATTCAGTTTGAGAGAGGTAATGTTCTCTTGAGGATTGTTGCATAGTTTTAAGTGCCTTTTCACAATCTAATCGAGAAGTTTCAAGACTACTTCCTTGATTTTGCTTTGGAATTGTGTCGAGCTTTCTATCTTTACTTTTCCATTTTATCTTCCACATTTATTGTTCATTGCTCATCCTATTTGGCTTGCACCACCCCTGCCCATTGAGAGCTGGCGCAGCTGGGGCTTCAGCAACAGGATTGTTAGCACGACCCACAACTCTCAGGGCCTGGACGGCTTTAGCCCCAGGCTAGGCTGCTGCCTCCCTTGCTCCTACCATATGTTGATTTACTGCATGAGGGTTTACCATCACTGCAAAAAAGAATTTTGAAAAAGGTTTAGCTTCCAACAAGAAGACCGATGCATGATTAGGAAGTAAATAAGGGAAACTTCCTAAATACCATCATAGCCTCTTGTAGATAGGTACGGACGTCTTCATACCCTTTAGCGAGACTCTACTAGAAAGTGTCTTAGTCTGGAATAGACACTAAACCGAGCTCTGATACCAACTGACACAATCCAAATTTTCGGCTTGGCCGTGCGGGCACCCGATATCCTCCCCTATTACTGAGTTAATGAAATGGACAGAAACCAGCTTGAGACAGACATCGAATAATCTAAAAGACATGCTGATATATACATATATACAGAAAAGCTGTTTAGAAAGAAGTATAGCTGCCAACTCAATATACTACATTTAGGGCTATACATACCAGATATCTAGGAAAACAAGGAAAGATTTACATCTACCGAAGGGAGCAAAATACAACTGATGTAATAAAACCTATGACGGTGGCCATCCTGGACAAAAGTCGGCTCACACTGACAGCTGTGGTCGTCTTCACTCCTCAATCACGTTGGCGAGCTCAATCCTAGAGCGAACCTGTTGAAACGAAATAAATAGACAAGGAAAAAACAGAGGGTGAGTCAAAACGACTCCATAAGTAGGGGCTAGCTAGCTACCTCAGAGAAACAGGTAAGCTAGCTGGGAAGACATGAAACCAACAAATAGTAATCACGTAACGACTATAAAATGCAACACTTATACTAATAAACCAATACATTCCTAAAGAAATAAACATATACATGTAGCTTACTGCAACTTTCAATTACTCATATAAAACCAGCATCCAACCTCCTCCTGAACTCAGGTACCAAGCAATAATATCTATACCATGGACCAACTAGCTAGCCAAGGGAAATAAGAAGTAAGCTACAGACAAACAGATTAATCTCATATATCAAGCACACCAAAGACCAAGAATAACAATCAGGTATTACACAACAGTGTTTTCCGTAACATAATATGAATGCAGAATAGTGCCACAGGGTCACATGTGCCCGAATACCATCCTGGAGAAAACTACCTCACACTCTAGGTGTTTAACCTAATGTGATATCCATCGCTCTATCAGGGGTGCGAACTCCATGGCATATTGACGATGCGAACCAAGAATGCATTAGTAATACGAAATCAATAGTGTATCGATGATTTACATAAGGTGATGCAGCATCCGCGGTGCAGCGGCAGTTCACAATACCATTCAACAATAGCAAAGCCCTTCTAACATCAGTACATATTCATAACTATTACCAACACGAGTCTTTCATCGCTTAATCTGATGTTATTTCAAGATTCATAACTTAATAAGGCTTCTCTATTGCATAATTGATGTCCATAATCACATTTGAACCCTCACTCGCAACTAATTCCCAAATTAAAGGCCTCTGAACAGATACCAAATAGATAAATGGTAATCTTTCCCTCAATATGACATTTACAGACCAAGTCTAGCACATAATATTTATATGTACAACAGGAAGTTCATACTCTTGGCTCGACACCGAGCCTAATGCAAGACAAAACATCATAGTGGCACATAATTGAAAGGTACAAGAAAACAAGTTACACAATAATACAACACCTCAAGATAATAAGCAAATAGAATGGCGTCGTAGTAAGTACACCATACGGAAGCTGCGCATGCAAGGGACATGTGGTAGATCATCCATGTGCCGAAGGCCGCAAAAGAATAGGATAAAACCACTTACCCTTTTCATCTCGGGTCGAATGGACTATTGAACAAACTCCTTCCCTTCACGACGCCTCCTGGAACCATTTTCCTCTAAGCGAAAGAAGATATATTGCATAAATAAGCGCTCACAAACTGAATCTCTAGCTACCAGCCGGAGATAAAAGAAAATTATGAAAATGCCCCTAGGTCGGGCTTAGCCTAACACCCACAAAATATATATTACCGGAGTACTCTTTCTCTCACAAATCCAAGTATGCTGTTGGATTGCGCTTTCGGGTTCAACTTGACCCATTTCCCCAATTGCACAAACTTAGGGTTCTAACCCTAATTTCGCGATCTAATTTTTATAAAAATCAGCTGCCTCATAATTGAATTGACACAATCAAAATATATAGGGATGATAACTGGTGATTATAGACGTCTTGCTACAAACAATATAGCTTGGAACCACTTGGAATTGGTGGAATTGAGATAAAAATAAATCAGCCAACATGGGTCTTTTTATACCCCTGAAATAGCGCATTTGCACCACGCAGGATGCCGATGCGAAATCCCTTCATTCCTTCACGGTCGCGCTTCACGGCTGCAGAAACAAGCGCGCGCACGATAGCGCATGCTGCACTTACCTGCTATTACTGCAATTTGGATCAGAATGTGACCTTACAAGTCTCAGAATGACGTCAAATTTTGTACACAAGTCGTACAACACTTGTGTGACATGCTCATGAAGACGGATCTCAAATTGGTTCCTCGAAACTCAAGATATGGGTCCCATCAAAAGAGGTCGATTTCATGACTTTTGGGACTTATGTAAAAACTATCTGAACGACCTAGGATTTCACTTCCGAAATTTTCCACATGTCACAAATGACCATATACACCTCATTCAACTCTCAAATTTTGAATCGAAGTTTATTTACTCAAATCGAGCTCAAAAATCTCTTTTAAGCATTATCGACAACCGAAACAGAAAAATTCCTCGAAAACCTACTAAACGAGGTCCAAATCAGCTCAAGTTTTACTGACATGTTCTAATGAACCTTACAGAGCTTTTAAGATTGTTGGCATGCCAATTGGAGTTCTAAATACCAAAATGACTGATCGAGGTCCTTTCAAATACACGGGTACTAGAGAGGTCTGCACAAGAACTATAACAAGAAGTATGAGAGATGGAACCACAAAGGAAGTGGGAACACAGGCATGACACAAGGGATGATTCTGAATATACTTTCCCTGAACTCATCACAGTATTGCCAGAAACATGGAAGAAGAGGGGTTGTTTGCAGTGCTTACTTGAACGGCAAAGGCAAGGGCTATGAAGGAAGGAACATGGTCTGGATGCCTGTGATGTTTGATTGGGAGTACTGTCTCGAGAATTTTACGAGACCATATGTGTTAATGCAAAGAAGCAGCCCATGTACTCTACTAATGCTCGTCCTGATTGGAAGCACATCTCCGAAGAAAATAAGGGAAAGAAAGTATAGATACCCAGAATACCGGAACCTGAACCCGAGCCCGAAGAAGTGCACATTGATGAGCCATACATACTACCATAACCTTAAAGATGGCCTAGAGAGTGGTGTTTGGTATTATGCTAAGGCAAGGCTGTGAACCAGGGAAAGAGCTAGGAAGAAATTTAGATGGCATGGTGGAGCCCATCTGAATTGTGATGAGAGATGACATGGAAAAAAAAGGCGTAGGCTACTTCATAGGTTATGAAGAAGGTTTGGAACAGGCTTATCTAAGCTTCAAAGGTTTTTACTTTATACTAGGAGGATCTGTCCAACTTCTGGTGCATGTTTTTTTCTCGTCTGGTTTCCTATATGGTCACAATGGGGAGGTACCTGCAATGGAAGAGCGCAAGCTAGAAGTTTAAAATGCTGGAGAAAGATCTGCTGACAGACATGGAGAAGTTATTCTTGAATGAAGACTAATGCTGCGTGATCTTGGAAGAGTACACCGAACCACCCGAGCTTGCAAAGGATGAATAATGAGCTGCACTAAACAACTGGACTGGCAACTTAGCCCGAGCATATCGTGGACCTTGGTAGAGCTGGGGCATTGATTTTCTCTTTTCATATTTTCTAGAAAAACACGACCTTGAGTCGTTAGAATTGCATTTTTCTTTTTTTCTTAGTTGTCGTAATCAAAATGTTTTCCTACAAACACTATTTTGCAAATATTCATCTATAGAGACATTAGTCTAGTCTTTACTTTTGTTGTCCTTTTATAGTATGCATTATTTTACTTTTTCAGCACTCAAATCACTAATTCCATTGAATCTACGACTGTGATGTATAACGAAACAACTGAATTTGAGGAATCTAACCCTGACTATGAAGAGTTTGATGAAGCAACACAAGAAGAAATTGAGAATTTGAAAATAAGCCTAAACTGAAGTTGGATGAAACTGGAGTTGTTAACTTAGGAGACGCAGAAAAAACGAAACAAAGAAGGATTAGCATGCATTTCACTCCTGAAGTTAGGAAAAAATACGTCGAATTCCTTAAAGATTATGAAGATGCATTCGCATGGTCATATGATGATATGACATGCATAAGCATAGATTTCGTAGCACTCAAGTTACCAATTAATTTTGGTTTTCTACCAATTAAACAAAAGACACGAACTTTCAAGTCATCAACTCTAGTGAAAAATGTGGGAAGAGGTGACCAAGCAACTCAATGCAGGAATCTTGAAAGTGTTCAAGTATCTAACATGGTTGGCCAACATTGTGTCGGTACCAAAGAAGGATCGAATGATCAGAGTCTGCATTGACAACCAAGATTTGAACAAAGCAAGCCCAGATGATGACCGTCCATTGCAAAACATACACATTTTGATTGACAATTATGCAAAGTATGAACTTCCTTTTATGGATTATTTTGTTGGTGACCATCAAGTATTTATGGACGAAGACGACGTAGAAAAGACAAATTTCACTACCTCTTGGGAAGCTTATTGCTACAAAGTGATGCCAGTCAATCTGAAGAATGCTGGAGCTACCTATATTAGGGCAACGACCACAATGTTTCACGATCTGATGCACAAAGAGATCGAAGTATATGTGGATGACGTGATAATCAAGTCAAGAAATAGTTCAGAACATTTAGACAATCTGCGCAAGTTCTTCAATTGCTTACATAGATACAACTTGAAGTTGAACCTAAGAAAGTGTGCTTTCGGCGTCCCTATAGGGAAACTGTTAGGTTTCATAGTCAGTGGAAGAGGCATCGAGTTGGACCCAGCTAAGATCAAAGCTATCAGAGAGCTGCCACCACCGTAGAGCAAGAAAGAAGTCATGAGTTTCTTGGAGTGACTCAACTACATTAGTTGTTTCATAGCACAATCTACCGTCATCTGTGAGCTTATTATCAATTGGCTGAGAAAAGATGCAGTTATCAAGTGGACAGAAGACTGCTAGAAATCCTTAGACGAAATAAAGAAGTATTTGTCAAGCTCACCCATAGTGGTTCCAACCGAGCTGGTACGGCCTTTGATACTTTATCTGTCTGTTTTGGATCCAGCATTCGGGTGTGTACTAGGGCAGCATGATGCAACAGGGAGAAAAGAGCAAGCAATATACTATTTGAGTAAGAAATTCACTACTTACAAATCTAAGTACACATTGCAGAGTGCACCTGTAGTGCGTTAAGTTGGGTAGCACAAAAGTTGAGACATTATCTGACATCCTACGCAACTCTGCTAATCTCGAGGATGGACCCTCGCAAATACATTTTTCAGAAGCTTATGCCCACTTGAAAACTGGCTAAATGGAAAATGTTTCTCAATGAGTTTGACATCACTTTCGTAACTCAAAAGGTAGTAAAAGCTCAAGCACTAGCTGATCACATGCCCAAAATCCAGTTGATGATGATTCTGAACCTTTGCACACTCATTTTCCGGACGAAGAGGTCATGTTCGTAGGAGAAGAAATTACTGAAAAATATGATAGTTGGAGATTGTTCTTTGATGGAGTTGAGAAATTCAAAGGATTTGGCATTGGAGTGGTATTAGTTTGTAAAACAGGCCAATACTATATGGCCACGGCTAAGCTCGGATTTCCTTGCACCTACAACATAGCAAAATACGATGCTTGCATCCAGAGGCTCAGAATGGTAGTAGACATGAATATTTAAGAGTTGTTGGCAATTGGGGACTCTGATATATTGATTCATCAAGTACGAGGCGAGTGGGCAGCAAAGAACTCCAAAATATTGTCGTACCTGGAGTGTATAAAAGAATTAAGCAAAAGATTCACCAAGATAGAATGTCGGCATGTACCTAGACAGAACAAGGTTTTTGATGCTTTGGTGGTGCAATGCAAACCCGAAGGAGTTGCTTAGCACAAACACGGAAGATAAACAACAAAAGATAAAGATAGAAGCAAGACAAAACTTGCTTCTTTTGAAAGAAAAGTGAGGAACCTGTCTCAAAGCTCGATCAAAAGGGACACAAGAATCACCTAAACTATGCAACAATCCTCAAGAGAACATGCCTCTTGCAAACTGAATGATCAAAGAGGAATGTTCAATCGGATTAACCGAAAGCCACAAGTCCATAAAGCCCTCACAAGGGGTTGCTCACGACGGAGACAAGAAATGTGCTCGGCACTTTCATTAATAAATCAATATTCAAAAACTGGGTCCTTACAATGAAAGGAAACAAGGTTTATATAGGAAACACTAAGGGTAAACTAGTAAAAGGGTCACAGGCGACCAATAGAAATAAGCCACGCAGGGCTGAATTAAATTGTGTTCGGCAGACTTTGACTTCGGTAAGCCTTGGCTTCGGTTCTCGATTGTCTGCTCGAACACACTTGTTGCCTTCGGACGCTCAATTGTCTTCGAGCTCATTGTCCTCGGTCACTTTGCCTTCGGGCTCAAATCTGAAGATAATGCCTTCGATTCTTGACCTCGGCCACTCAGCTTCGGAGCAATTGTTTTCCTTCGGCCAGGCTAAGTGAACGTGCACATCGTGCAGCAGCTTGGCTTGGCTTCTTGTCATCGGTCACTTGATCAGCACGTGGTCGGGCTGCATCATCCTCCCCTTCTTGAGAAGATTTCATCCTCGAAATCAAGCCCTCCTCGTCCTCCGAAGTCCGACCTACAACACAAGGAACTAAGTCAGTAACATTAAAGGTGTTGGACACGTTATACTCACCAGGAAGGTCGATCACGTAAGCATTGTTGTTGATCTTGGTCAACACTTGAAATGGTCCATCCCCTCGAGGAGCCAACTTTCCTTTCCTTTGGTTCGGGAAGCGTTCCTTTCGGAAGTGAACCCAAACCCAGTCTCCTTTCTTTAATTCCAACTTTTTACGCCCCTTGTTTTTCTTTAAGGCAATCTTTGCATAGGCCTCCTCGAGGTTCTTCTTCACCTTTGCATGCAATTCGATCAAGGTAGCTGCTCGTCGAGTACCTTCAAAATCAAGAACAGAATCTCGAGGCAATGGGGTTAAATCAAGTGGAATCAAAGGATTAAAGCCATACACACACTCAAACGGGGTCATGTTGATCATTCGATGCACCGTTCGATTGTATGCGAACTCCATCATGGGCAAACGATCAGCCCAGTTTCCAACTTTCCCTTTGGTCATTGCCCGAAGCAAAGATCCCAAGGTTCGGTTAACTACCTCGGTCTGTCCATCAGTCTGAGGATGGTGAGACGTCGAGAATAGTAGCTTGGTGCCGAGGGCACCCCACAAACACTTCCAAAAATGACTCAAGAACTTCGAGTCTCGATCACTCACAATAGTACGAGGTACACCATGCAATTTTAACACGTTAGAAACAAACAATGTAGCTACATCCTGTGCATCATCACACTTTTTGCAAGGAATAAAGTGAGCCATTTTGGAAAAAAGGTCAACCACAACGAAGATGCTATCATGTCCTCCCCCCGACTTCGGTAACCCCAAGACAAAGTCCATGGATATATCAACCCAAGGTCGATCAGGCACAGGCAACGGGGTGTACAAACCATGAGGGTTGGACTTCGATTTTGCTTTCTTGCAAACGAGACAAGCGTTGCAAAGCTTTTCCACATCTCGTCGCATTTTGGGCCAATGGAACTGCTCGGTCAAGATACCAAGAGTTTTATCGACACCGAAGTGTCCCATCAGTCCACCTGAGTGAGCTTCTCGAACCAAGAGCTCTCTCCACGATGACACTGGCACACAAACCCTCCCATTTTTGAAGAGGTAGCCATCATGCCACTGATATTTCTCAACCCTTCGGCCACTCAAGATTGCGTCACGAACGCATTTCAGCTTGGGATCGTCATCGTACATTAGCTTGATGCTCTCGAATCCCATGAGCCTAGAGGCGAGAGTGGTCGCTAAGGTAAATTTCCTTGATAGCGCATCGGCCACAACATTGTCTTTTCCCTTTTTGTAATGAATTACATAGGGAAAGCTTTCAATAAATTCAACCCACTTGGCATGTCTTCGATTCAATTTCTCCTGACCTCGGAGATGCTTCAAGGACTCATGATCGCTTTTGATCACAAATTCTCGAGGCCACAAATAATGCTGCCAATGGGCGAGTGCTCGAACGAGGGCATACAATTCCTTGTCGTACGTAGAGTAGTTCAAGGTTGCACCCTTAAGCTTCTCGCTAAAGTAAGCGATCGGCTTCGAATCTTGCATCAGCACTCCTCCGATCCCAACTCCAGACGCATCACACTCGACTTCGAATGCTTTGCCGAAGTCAGGGAGTTGCAACAACGGGGCAGAACAAAGCCTCCGTTTCAACTCTTGGAAAGCCCTTTCTTGGGACTCTCCCCACACAAATGGATTGTCTTTCTTAACCAGCTTGGTTAAAGGAGCTGCCACGGTGCTAAAGTCACGAACAAACCTTCGGTAAAAGCTAGCTAAGCCATGGAAGCTACGAACTTGTGTTACCGAGGTTGGAGTTGGCCAATCTTTGATGGCTTCGACTTTTGATTCGTGGACTTCGACACCATTAGCACTGACAACGAATCCAAGAAAGACCACACGATCGACACCGAAGGCGCATTTCTTGAAGTTGGCATACAACTTCTCTTCTCGAAGCTTTTTGAGCACTTGCCTTAGGTGTTCGACATGTTCATCCACGGTTCTGCTATAAACAAGTATGTCATCGAAATAAACGACAACAAACTTATTTATGAACGGTTTGAGCACATGGTTCATCAGTCGCATGAATGTGCTCGGGGCATTGGATAAGCCAAAAGGCATCACCAACCATTCATAGAGACCGAACTTGGTCTTGAATGCGGTTTTCCACTCGTCTCTGGGTTTCATTCGGATCTGGTGGTAACCGGACCTGAGGTCTATCTTCGAAAAGCATGAAGAACCACTTAACTCATCTAGCATGTCATCTAATCGAGGGATAGGATGACGATACTTTACCGTTATTTTGTTGACTGCTCGACAGTCAACACACATTCGCCATGTTCCATCCTTCTTCGGGACAAGGATAACAGGAACGGCGCAAGGACTCAAGCTATCTCGAACGAGGCCCTTGTTCAGCAATTCATCAACCTGCCGTTGGAGCTCTTTGGTGTCTTCGAGATTACACCGGTATGCAGGTTTGTTAGGGATTTGAGACCCTGGCACGAAGTCAATTTGGTGCTCGATTCCCCTCAACGGAGGTAATCCACCTGGCATTTCCTCGGGAAACATGTCCTCGAAGTCTTGCAAAACTTTACGAACAAACAAAGGCAAAGGGTTATCATTAGAAATATCATCATTAGAGTTTAGAAAGATACCCTTGTGCACGAGGCAAATCATCATCTGACCGTGGTCGTTGCCTCGTAAGATCTCACCGGGTTGCATGATTGCACAAATTCCTTTCACTTCGGGCGGTGAGTTAGTCTCTTCGGGCCCCAATTTTGCTCCTATCGGAAGCTTAGCTTTGGCCGCTTCTTTCAATTCTTTCATTCGTTTATAGTCCTCGGTGACTTGTTCTGGAGACAAGGGTTTGAGTATGAAACTCTTCCCATCGAGCTTCACAGTGTAAGTGTTGGATCTGCCATTGTGAACAGCTGTTCGGTCATACTACCACGGTCGACCCAATAGCAAATGACAAGCTTGCATCGGAACCACATCGAATATCATTTCATCTTGATACTCTCCGATTTTGAACTTGATCCACACTTGTTTGACAACTCTCAATTCTCCACACTCGTTCAGCCATTGTAACTTGTAAGGGTGGGGATGCTTCATCGTAGGTAATCCCATTTGTGAAACCAAAGATTGGCTCACTACATTGGCACAACTACCGGAATCAATGATCATCGAACACACCTTTCCCCTCACTCGACATCGGGATTGAAAGAGGTTTTCTCTTTGGTTGTCCTCTTCTTCAAGAGTCATGCAGCTCAAATTCCTTCGAACCATAAGAAACATTTTCGGATGATCAGCTTCGGCAGCCTCATGATCATCATCAACTGCAGCTCGGTCAGTCTCCTCGATAAATTCCTCCTCGGTGTCACTCGCTTGCTCATGGACGGTTCCATCTTCGAGCAGAAGCATAACTTTGCGAGTTGGACACTCTTTTGCCATGTGACCATAACCTTTGCATTTGTGACACTGAATATTTGAAGCACTAGGAGAGTTGAGTTGAACTTTACCTCCCACTTCTCTCGACTGGTTAACGGTCACACCTCTTTCGAAGGGTCTCTTCGAATCTCGAACAGTGTTAGCACTTGTTTGGTTTGGACTCTTCCATTCTTTACCTCAGTTCAAATGAGTAGAAGTAGTGACTCCTCGATACCGGTTTGCCTTGTCGTCCTTCACCAATTTTTCAGCTTCGGTGGTAGCATCAAACAAATCTTCCAACGTGTGGTACACGTGGAGTCTCAACTGAGATGACACATCCCTAGCCAAGCCATTTTTGAATCTGATAATGGCTTGTTCTTCGTCTTCGACTAGATCAAGATTCAATCGAACCTTTTCGAACTCATCGTGGTACTGTTGGACTGACTTGGACCCTTGCTTTAACTCATAGAGTTTTTGCATTTGAGTCTGCCTGTACTTGGCACTCAAATACTTAGCATCCATTGCTCTCCTCAATTGCGGCCAGGTAGTGACTTCGGGATAGTCATTCCTTCGTCTATGCCTCTTGTCAGATTCCCACCACGTAGATGCATAAGCTTCGAACGAAGCAATGGCATGGGCACCTTTTCTCTCATCGGTCATCTCATTGGTTTCGAAAATGCGCTCCATTTTAAGCTTCCATTCAAGATACTCATCGGGATCACTAGTTCCTTTAAAGGGTGGAATAGTGATCTTGACACTGTTCAAATTTGAGTCTCGGACAGCACGAGCCTGTTCGGGGTACTCATCATCTCGATCATTAGCCTCACGCTCAATATTTCTTCCAACATTTGCGCCTCGGCCTCGACCTCGGAAATTTCCACGACCTCGGTGAGCTTGCCTTCGTTGAGCGAATGGCAGCTCATGCTCATATTCGTCCTCGGGAAATTCCTCTTCATCAACCTCCTCGGCAACGGCTCCAAGATCTCTTTGGGCCTTTGGAGGTGGTATTCTTTCTCCTCGGGGAATGCCCAAGTTTTGATAAGCAGCTTGGGGATTGCCCAAGTTAAGTTCTCTTCGAATTGCTTCACTTGTCAACTGATGCTGTCGTACAAGCTCAGCGTACAGCTCAGGCTTCATCGGAGTGGATTGGCTCGTTCCAGCGCCGGACCCATTCATGGCCACGGACGCGTTTCCCTGCTCGAGGAGAGTTACTCGAGCAGTTACTCCTCTTATTTCGGCACTAACGCCTTGTATCGCAGCCATGAGATCGGCTAACGACACCTCGGGCTTCTCAATGCTTTTGCCATCATTTCCAGCCATGGTACCTGCACAAGTCAAAGATCAAACAAGTGTTAGGGTTAGAAATCACCTCACACACTCCCTCACCTTTGATGGGTGGCACTCGGGTCCACTCAATTTATGGGTTCAGTTTTTGATCACTCAAGGACTTGTTAACAGTGGCTCGTCTGATTGATCTGTCCTCTAAGATCCTTCAAGTTCGACAATAGTCACTGCCTCTTCGGGAAGAGTGAAGTGATGTTCGACTCGATGGAACAGACGCTTTTAACTGAGCTCGGGGAGTCAAAAGAATTTCTACGAAAGTTGGGACTTCGGTCACCCCTTCGCACGAATTCCTATCAGCTCAAAAGAGTTAGTACGACCTCGAGTAGGACGATTACTCAAAAGATCCACCAACTAGAATTTTGACACGAAAGAAAGTGAGAACCTAGGAGAATCTACCCTTTGATTCCCTTTTGGAATCTTTTCGATCACACCCACTCCTGTCCGTACAAGAGTGGTCCCTCCTTGGTACGGATAGGGTTTTACCTTATCCACTTTCCTTTTTCAGCCGACAATTTTCACCTGGGGTTTTGATGTTAAAAATTTAACCCCTTTCTTCTTCAATGGAACAGTGACCTTTGCTGCGGCGTACGGACACAACAACTTCGGTTCACTGACCACGAAATTTAACAGATCTGGGTTGCTTTATCGACTCCGGTTTCAACAGCATCGGAGGAATTCAGTTCAAGTTCTTCGAGCTAAGAACCAGCTCGTTCGAGTCGTACACTGTTACGATTTTGTAACAAGTTTCTGGTGTACGGACTACGATTTAAACTCAGAACTTCGATTTTTAAGCAACAAACAAACCCAAATCACTCAAGAACCACCATTCTTCACCGGTTTCTTCCAAACACGATGGGGTTCGAGTTTTCAGTCACCATTAAAGCTCAAAACAGTCCAAAATTCACCAAGAAACCCTAGTCACGAAATTGGTACCTCGGGTACTCGTTGGATTCAGAACTCGATGGTGAACAAGAATCAATGGTTGTTTATCCCAAACAACCAACAATCAAACACAATTTTTGAATTTTCTTTTTAACACTTTTTTTTTTTTTTGTAAAATAACAACACCAACAGTAACAAAACCAAATCGAGAACACGAAACGGAAAACAAAGACACAACGCACGAAAATAAAGATACTTGAACAGGATTTGGGGTTGTAGAAACAAGCCCAAACCGTGCTCTGATACCAAGATGGTGCAATGCAAACTTGAAGGAGTTGCTTAGCACAAACGCGGAAGATAAACAACAAAAGATAAAGATAGAAGCAAGACAAAACTTGCTTCTTTTGAAAGAACAGTGAGGAACCTGTCTCAAAGCTCGATCAAAAGGGACACAAGAATCACCTAAACTATGCAACAATCATCAAGAGAACATGCCTCTTGCAAACTGAATGATCAAAGAGGAATGTTCAATCGGATTAACCGAAAGCCACAAGTCCATAAAGCCCTCACAAGGGGTTGCTCACGACGGAGACAAGAAATGTGCTCGGCACTTTCATTAATAAATCAATGTTCAAAAACTGGGTCCTTACAATGAAAGGAAACAAGGTTTATATAGGAAACACTAAGGGTAAACTAGTAAAAGGGTCACAGGCGACCAATAGAAATAAGCCACGCAGGGCTGAATTAAATTGTGTTCGGCAGACTTTGACTTCGGTAAGCCTTGGCTTCGGTTCTCGATTGTCTGCTCGGACACACTTGTTGCCTTCGGACGCTCAATTGTCTTCGAGCTCATTGTCCTCGGTCACTTTGCCTTCGGGCTCAAATCTGAAGATAATGCCTTCGATTCTTGAGCTCGGCCACTCAGCTTCGGAGCAATTATTTTCCTTCGGCCAGGCTAAGTGAACGTGCACATCGTGCAGCAGCTTGGCTTGGCTTCTTGTCATCGGTCTCCTCGGTGGATCGATCACTTGATCAGCACGTGGTCGGGCTGCATCATTTGGCCAAGGTGTCTTCTATGATTCATCACCAAGAGAAGAATTACCTTGATCATATACCTATAGCCCTGAAGGAGCAGCCAGTACATTGCTTTCATGTAGAAGAAGAACTAGATGAAGAGCCATGGTTCTATGATATCAAGAGGTTTCTAAAAGAAAGAACCTACCCAAAAGATGTTACAAGCCTTCAAAAGAAGATGTTAAGAAGACAGGTGATGCAGCCGTGTCCATGCTGATCAAGTGCAAGTGTTCAAGTCATCGAGACTACTCACACAGAGCCAAGCCAAGATTCTGCACTATGTGCACATTCATCTAGCGTGGCCGGGAGGAAGCAACTATTCCGAGAATGAGTGACCAAGATTAAGATTTGGAAGTTAGATTTGTAAGCTCGAGCTCGAGGCTGGAAGTGCCCGAACTCAGATAAATGACGCGGAGCATTAAAGCGACCGAAGGTCTACCAATGCGCCCGAGGAAGAAGAGCGTCCGAAATCAAATAATATATCGAGGCCAAAGAACGACCGAGCATTAAGAACGCCCGAGCACACAATTAGCTTAGGCCCTGTATGGCCTCGTTTAATTGGCCAGTTGTGACCGTTTACTGTTTTTCCCTTAGAGATTTCTATATAAACCTCATTCCATTTCATTTGTTAGACACCTGTTGTTGAATATTGAAACTAGCTATTTACTATTGAGTCTCCGTTGAGAGCACACCCCGTCGTGGGAACCTTTGTTAGTGGACTCGTGGCTTTTGGTGGATCTCTGATTGAATATTTCTCTTTCAGCATTCGATTTGCAAGAGGCAATGTTCTCTTGAGGATTGTTGCTTAGTGTAGGTGTCTTTTAACACTCTAACCTATAGGCTCCAAGACTAGTTCGTTGGTTTTCTTAGGTTGAGTTGAGATTACGTCTCACTTTATCCTTTACTTTCCGTTTGTTTTTATCTTTCGCGTGTGTGTTCGTGTTTAGCCTTGTTAGCTTGCACCATCTTGGTATCAGAGCATGGTTTGGGTATTGTTCTTACAAAGCCTAATCCTATTCTTTATTTTTATTTTTGTGTTTTGTGTCTTTGTTTTCTATTTCGTGTTCTTGTTATTGTGTTTTTTTGTTGTTGTTTGCTCTTATTAAAAAAAAAAAGTGGAAAGACGAAAAAAAATTAAATTTTTCTCTAGTTGTTGGTTGTTGGTTTATCGGGCTAAACAACCATAGATTCATTGTTATCTTCATTTGGACACTCAAAAAATAACCAGTCGTACATCGTATGTCGACTAGGGTTTCTACGTATTTTTGAACTGTCAAATGGTGGAGTTTGGTAGTCAGAGGCATGGTTGTTTGAGGTTGCTTGGAGTTTGTTCATTTTTGATTTTGGGACGTGATTTGCTTGAAAAACTTTGAAACTCAATCATGAAACACCGTCCGTACACTGGAAAAATTGTTACATTGTTAATAGTGTATGGACGAGTCGAAGTTGTCTTAGCTTGCTTGGAGCTTTAGTTTTCTTCTGTTCGTTGCTAAATTTAATGGAGAAGCGACTTTGAATTTGACCTTGATTTCTGGACTGTGAACAAAATTGAAAAGTGTTCATACGTCGGAATTGGAAGTTCACTGTTCCATTAAAGAAGAAAAGGGAAAGGGCATCGTTGTGTAAAACCCCAGGTGATAATTATCTGCAAGAAAAGTTGAAAGTAGATAAGGTTAAACCCTAATCCGTACCAAAAGAGGGACCACTTTTGTCCGTAGAAAGATGATATGTCTGAGGTTTCCAAAAGAGGAAATGGAGCGTAGATCTCCTAGGTTATCCTTCTTTCTTTGTATTTGGTGAATCTCGTTAGTAGATCTCTACAGTAAATTCTTCTACTCGAGGTCCTACTAATTTGTTTGATCTTATAGGAACTCGTGTGTGGGGAATTTATGTCCAACATTTTATAGTAAAATTCTTTGACGTCCCGTGCATAGTTAAATAGCATCCGTTCCATCGAGTCGAACATCAATTCACTCTTCCTGAAGACGACAGTGAAGCTTGTTGAACTCAGAGGATCCTAGAGGGAATTTTCAATCCGATGAAGCCATAGGTTATATGTTCTTGAGTGACCAAACCTACAAATTGAGTGGACCCGAGCTCCACCAACAACGTGAGGGAGTGAGTGAGGTGATTTCTAACTGAACACTTTCTTTGTCTTTGATTTGTGCAGGTACCATGGATGGAAACAGGGAGAAGGGTGTGGATGCGCCCGAGGTGTTCTTAGCCGATCTCATAGCTGTAATACAAGACCTCAGTGCCGAGGTGAGAGGAGTGAATGTTCGAGTTGCCAATCTCGAACATGACTGGGTCTTTAAGGCCTTACCAGGGTCCGAGGCTGGAACAAGCAATTCTACTCCTATGTTGTTTATGCCTAAAATTATACGTCTAGGTTAAACAATTAACTATAGTTGGCGTCACAAGCAATACAGTAATCACAACGGAAAAGTATGTAAATATAATGAAAGAAGTAATGAATAAAAAAGATGAAATAATTAATAGAAAGGCAGAGCAATTCTTATTCCTTGAGAATAGCCGGATTCCGTGGTGAATTGCATCATGTACTATACAATGTAAGGAGGGGTAATTATAGTAATGATACCCAGTCCTTAATATGGTAAAGTACAAAGACTAATAAGGCTATGGGCATATAACTCAAGGCGGTAGTATATACTAAACCCTAACTAGAAGACTGTAAATCCTAGGCGGCGGGATGTATACCCTACGTCATGTGGCCGTGTTGCCTAAACGGTCATTGGCTCTAGCAATGTATCCTCTGCACCCAGTGACTTGCAAGATAACTATAGTCTCGCCAGCTGGACTCGTATCCCCGTAATAGTAGGTGGCGTATTTTCGCCCACACGGTCAGTCCCCCCACATGCTGAGTGTTGATGCAAGCATTCAGGAAGTGAAAGCGGCGTGGATGTGAAAACATATCTTACTGACTCCTTGAGACTCGCAGTCTTTTTGACCAAAAATAATATTTATTTCTTCAAGAACTTCGCGTGCTTCCTTCTAATTGGCTGGTCCCGATCCCATGTACCTTTTAAGGAACTTCCATTGACTGCTCCGAATCATTTCATATCTCCAACAATAATGACGCTTGACCATTTTGTACTCCATCCTTATCCCTTTCTGCCTATAAATTGGGACTTCGTGATAGTGGAAAATTCACAAGCTCTTCTTCAGAAAATACTTCTCTTTTTTAGCAATTTCTAATGATAGCAAGAAATTGTTACGTGCACTAATTACGATGCTAACGATGTCCTTTCGAATATCTTCATTGTGTCACGTGCACTAATTATGATGCGCTCATCTTCTAGCACAGCAGTTGCTGTGATATTCTTATTGTCATGCGGGGTCAGGATGCTTAGCCCTTTAAGCTTCCGTGCGGCTTCTCCGCCAGGATATCTCCTGTGTCCAGGCTGCGCTTTCAATGGTACCGAGCTAGTGATCTACTGCTTGGCTCTATTTCATGGCATGCAAGAGGATTTATCTTCACAGTGGCAGGTAGCTAAGGTGTCACTAAGCTTCGAATTCCCCCGTGGTTCATTGCTTTCACCTTGGTTATCTGCATCAGCTGAACCGCTATTGTAATGCTTCATCGGCCGTTAGCAGTGGGATACCCGAGGGAAGAGGCTATCCTGTTGTAAGTTTGCAGCTCAAGCCTTTCCGCTCTCGGCTGTCTTTCGTTTGTGCTTGATGATCTGCGGGGGTATGCACGCCGGTATGACCAGTTGAGGTTGACTCGGATGGTCAAACTTTGCGGCAAATCTCCAATTTTCTCTTTAAGTTAAGCAGACGAGATGGGTGAAGGTCAGGCCTACACTCAGATGTTTCTAAGGTCCCTTGCTTTGGTCAAGCAGATGTGAAACGACCCCGGTTAGTCGTTTCGGAAGTTAGGACTCCGATTGGCGTGCCGAAAATTTTAAAATGTTCATAATATCCATTGGGACTTATATGTAAAATTTGAGCTAAATCAGGCCTCGTTTGGTAGGCATCGGAAGAAGGTTTCAGTTTTTATTGGCGATAAATATTAAAAAGAGATTTTCGAGCTCGGTTTTGCCGAATGAGCTCCGATTCGAAATCCGAAAGCGCCGTTGGGTTCGTATGATTATTTATGACCATTGTAAACTTTTGAAAGTGAATTTCGATGTTGTTCGGCAAGTTCCCGCTAAAATGCCGAAAGTTAAATAATTTGACTTCTTTTCATTTAAATTCGTATCTTGAGTTTCGGGAGTCTGATTTGAGATCCGCCTTCGCGAGTATGTTACATATATTTTGTATAACTTGTATGCAAAAGTTGGAATTATTTTGAATATCGTAGGGTACTATTTTAATTTTCGTTAAGAAAAAATATATAATTAAAAAAAAAAAGAGAAAAAGGACAAAATGGATTAATGAAGGGCGGTGGCATACATATATGCTATTGAGCATATCTGATTATGTATACAGTAAGAAGAAGAAGATTCAGAAACAGAGAGAATGACAAAACGCGGTAAGGAAAAAAAATGCCAGAAAATGAGAAAAGGGTCCGGAAAAAAGTAGAATTTTCACCCTGAAACATTCAGGTAATGATCCTAATATAGTATTTGAGTTTATTACGTGTGTTTAAGTATATTTTGACGGTAGAAATTGAGATATTAGACATCGTTTTAATAAGTTCAATTAATAGTTTAAAGGGTCAAATGGACCCCGATAATGGAATTGATTATATATTCGTACTCAGTGAGTTATGGGCAACTTATAAATATAATTTATTTGGGATTTGGTTATGTGGCCTTAAACCCTGTATATAGGCCTGGCCTGCGTATTGCGTATGTGAATAGGGTATCAGGTTCCTACCTGGATTGCCCTAAGATGTGAGGAATGAAGTCTTTAGCCTAATGTGATATGTTTTTCTGCTTATTGATCACAGTGGGATCGTTTGGCAATGAATTCAAAAAATAACGCGGTTGTTGGTCGCAATGCTAACTTTTGAGAGAGGTAAGTGTTTATATCCATTTCTTTGGAGGCACCTGGCCTCGTGGATTTTCTACCACGTATTCCTTACGTGTGTAGCTGCCGATAGGCGTACTCATTACGCCTTAGCTTTGGATTTATATTGTATATTATATGTTATGTCCTGTTATTGGTATTGCATTGAGAATCTGAGTATTGTACTTTGGCTTTGAGTTGGCATCTACTTCCCGGCTGTCGATGAGAGTCCCGCGCCGGTGAAGGGTTATTGTTGCATCACATTGCATTCATATGCATTACATTGCATATCATATTGGGTGCAGGAGTATTCCGCCCCAGGAGCATGAGGATTCCGCTCCATTGTATCATACTGAGGGTAGGAGGATTCCGCCCCAAGAGCAGGAGTATTCCGCTCTTATGTCAGATATTGAGTGCAGGAGTATTCCGCCTCTGGTTTATATTATATCGGGTGCAGGAGTATTCCGCCTCTGGTTTATATTATATCGGGTGCAGGAGTATTCCGCCCCAGGAGAGTGCAGGAGTATTCCGCCTCTGGTTTATATTATATCGGGTGCAGGAGTATTCCGCCCCAGGAGCAGGAGTATTCCGCTCCAGTTGGTTATCAGATTGGATTCCCCTCGAATGCAGGAGTATTCCGCTTCGGGATGGGATTACGGGCACATGTGACCCTTTGCATCATATTTCATTTCATTTCATCTCATTTTATTTCATTCCATTCCATTTCATTTCATTTCATTTCATACCATTGTGTAGACTTGTGGTACATAACTGATGTTCAGCTTCTACGTGCATTGCTTATTTGCCTATATATTTCTGGCTTGTATTCTGAGCTGCGAGGATCGGGTTGCACACCGCTACAGTATAAATATATGAATTGGGTTGCACGTCGCAACGGTATAAATATATGGGTCGGGTTGCACGTTGCAACGGTATAAATATTTGGATCGGGTTGCATGTTGCAGCGGTATAAATATATGGATTGGGTTGCACGCCGCAACAGGATGAATATATGGATCGGGTTGCACGACGCAACAGGATGTATTTCTGATTGCTGATGTGTTCGGGATAACTATATGTTTTGGTTATCTTACGTTCCTGATTGTTGATGAGTTTATGGTTTCATACATGTTTTCGGTTGTTATCTGGCTCTGCCTTTTCATAATTTAAATAAAAGGAATTTTGTTTATCTATTTCCTTTCTCCCTGGCTGGTTATCCTATTCTTTGAGGTGGCTAGTCTGCCCCACTTATTGAGTCCTTTTGACTCACCCTTGTTTGTTGTTTGTTTCTTGTCTATCTATTTCGTTTCGGCAGGTTCGCTCCAGGATTGAGTTCGCCACGATGTGTAGGAGCAAAGACGACTTCAGCTGTCAGGGTGAGCCAGCTTTTATTCCGGATGGCCACCAGTATATTGGTTATTATTTCAGTTGCATTTTGCTCCCTTTAGGAGGTATCTGTCTTCTTTTGTACTCTTAGATGTCTAGTCTGGATAGCCCTAAACCTAGTATGTTGGGTAGTCAGCTGTAATTTCTTTTGTATAGCTTAGAGGTATCAGTATGTCTGCGCTTTTTCTAAGTCTTGTTTTTATTTATGAATTGGATTATATTTATTTTCCTAATTTAATTGATAAGGGTTCGCCCGACGGGTCTAGGGGAAAATGTCGGGTGCCCGCATGGCCTAGCCGGATTCCGGGTCGTGTCAGTTGGTATCAGAGCCTTGTTTAGAGTCTATCCAGACTAAGACAGTGTCTAGTAGAGTCTCGCTGATGGGTACGTAGACGTCCGTACTTATCTACGAGGGGCTATGATGGCATTTAGGAAGTTTCACTTCCTTCTTTTCTGATCGTGCGTCAGTCTAGGATACAAAAGTATTTTCGTTAATTCCTTCGTGGTAATTGTGAAACCCTCGTGCGATAAATCAGCAAATGGTATGAGTTCAGGACGAAGCAGTCTGGCCTGGGGTTAGCACTGACGAAGCCCCAAGAGTTTTTGATCATGCTGACGACCTAGTTACGTAGGTTCCAGCTGTACGAGCTAGCGATGGGCAAAGGAGCAGGGCTTGTGGTTCCCTTGGCCCTCTACGATATTTTCACGAGAATCTTGGTGATGCAGATACCGTAAGAACCTATTATTTGCTAGGGTGCTTATCAGGTTGTCGCAGATGCAGATGTTCAGTCTCAGGGAGCCCCTGTTCCATTCCCTGATGTTGCCCCAGTAAATTATGTTGTAGAAGCAACATGTGTTGCGTCACCAATTGTTCTGGCTGGTTAGCCAGCCGAGGTAATAGTTCGGTCCGAGTGTCCAAAGAGATTATATTCTTTTACGCGGTTGAACCTTCCGATATTCTTAAGCAATATATCAGATAAACCTCGTGATTCTTTTTAAAATAAAATGATGTCAGCGTATCCTTCAGGTTCTTGATTATATCGAGCGGTATGGTGTTGATTATTCTTCTTTCCAGTTCCAGGGTCCAGCCTTGAATTGGTGGGCCACTCTCTTATTAGCTAACTTGGTTCAGTTTTTCTTCTAGATTCGTGAAAAGTTCCTTTTGAGTAGCGAGCGAGATGAAAAGTGTTGCCAGTTTGAGTGGATTAGACAAGGTAGCCTGTCGGTTAGCCTGTTGCTTTCAGAATATGAGATTAAATTCTATAAAATGGCTGAATATGCATTTGAACTAGTCTATGAGCCTTTCGAGAGATTCAAAGATTTATTGATGACCTTCATTTTTCCATGAGATCCCAGATGGCCCGAGAGATAGAGGTCGGGACTTCATTTGATGTCATTGTTGATATTGTTCGAAGGTACGAGGCATACCATAAGTTAGAGCAGGAAAAGTTAGAGCGGGAGAGCAAGTGATCCCGTGGCCCTAGTGGGCAACCATGGTACCTTATTTGGAGGTAAGAGTTCTGATTATTTTGGGAGGTCACCTGCCCGTTATCTCAGCTTGTAGAGTGTAATTCTCAAAGTGCGCAGGTAGTTCGTCAAGATCAGAGTCAGTTTTCTCTTTGTAGCTATCAATAATCTGTCCAGTTTCCATTTTCAGGGAAAAGGGTATTATCACTGTCATGAGTCTGGTTATCCTTTGAGGAGTTTTTTCCTTACTCCAGCAAGTGGACAATCGTCCTTCTTCTTGCCCTCAGGCACCTGCACAGTCGCAGGAATTTCATTTAAATTTTAATTAATCAGAAAAATGCCACCATCCAGTAGAGGTCGAGAGCGCAGTGGTAGTGGTTCTTCTAGAAGTAATTATCAGTGTAGCGGCTTAGTTCAGCCGCAAAGGCAGTTTTATGAACTGCCAGTCTGGTAGGATGCTGAGGCATCCGATGTAGTAGACCCGAGTATTTCTCCTTCTCTTAAATGTGAATAAGATTTGACTCTTCCGATCGATCTGAAGATTGTCTGTCATCTCATGTTTCGACGGTTTCCTTGGAAATTGTCGTAATTAAGAATCGGTTGCGGTGGAGGGGTAAGTTTTTGATACGATTTATTCCTGGCATTTATGAGCCCCTATTAATTTATCTGGTCTAAACATAAGAAATTTGACAGTGAGTGTCGCTATTGTTTACTTAGCATCCTATTGTGCCACCTTCTATTATAATGTCAAGTAAGTCTACCTCTCTTTTCGGAATTCCGTATTGGTTGGATGATGGGATTCTAGTTCATCATCATAAGAGAGTGTCATGGTTTCTTCCGGTGTAAACTGATAAGTAATATTCAATCTACCTGTCTCCTCTTGGTTCGAAACGCTAGTAAAGTCATGTTATTCCATGAGCTTGTCTCGGCATAAAAGGATTTTCTGATAAATTGTCGGAGTTTCCTTTTTATGGGAAGGTTAAATTGACATAGATTTTGTTCCATAAAGCTCATTTAGGGTCTATATATTCAATTGCGATTCTTTGGCTAGCCTGACTTAGAAATAGTTTAGCTCTGGTAGCCAAGCAAATAAGAAGAAGAGCTTCCTAAAGCTCTTATTATTTCTATTCTCAGTCTGTTGCCATCTCTTCTTTGTTCGGCACTGGTGAGCTTAGGCGGTCAGTAGCCTCTTGTGATGTTCCCTGTGTTGAGCCAGAGTGCGTGTCAAGGTGGCGGGGTAAGCACATTGTTATTTTTCAAGGCTACTAACGGTAATGAGAGGCGTCATTTGACCTTTGATTTGATCCATCAGGCGGTGGTGCTTATAGAAAATGTATGGAGTTGTGAACTCGAGAGTTGCAGCTGCTTGGCAACTCGAGAGAGTAATTTGGTAGCTCGGGTCTGACCCGCGTTCTCTATTTAGCGAAGTCTTCCTTAATCCAGCAGGTTGTGCGAGGATGACTATTTTTATTCAACTTAGCTGTATGAGCTGAAGCTCTAAGTGGAGGAGTCTTCCTCCAATAGTGAATATAAATATTAAATCTCTAAGGCGTTGTGAGAGCGTAAGTTAATTCTTAGTTCCATCGACCTATTCTATATCGAGAAGTATATCGAAGAGGTGATTATCGGCTGAATCATGTTAACCCATTCAAAGTTCCATGTATCTTTGCTTCGAAAATGTAGAACTCTCTTCTCGTAATCGAGGAAGGATCAGCTTAGTCAGAATAAGCTGTGTAATGGTATTATCATATTATCCAAATATATTTTATTCCAAAAGTTCGGTATGCGTGTTATAATTCTGATCCTGTAATCAAGAAATAATGCCCGTGCAGTAGTTTATGAAGGTCATGCAAGTTCTCTTGCTATCTATATGAATTTTTCTTTAGACTTAGGCTCGTTCGAGGACGAACGAGAGTTTAAGTGGAGGAGAATGAAACGACCCCGGTTAGTCGTTTCGGAAGTTAGGACTCCGATTGGCGTGCCGAAAATTTTAAAATGTTCATAATATCCATTGGGACTTATATGTAAAATTTGAGCTAAATCAGGCCTCGTTTGGTAGGCATCGGAAGAAGGTTTCAGTTTTTATTGGCGATAAATATTAAAAAGAGATTTTCGAGCTCGGTTTTGCCGAATGAGCTCCGATTCGAAATTCGAAAGCGCCGTTGGGTTCGTATGATTATTTATGACCATTGTAAACTTTCGAAAGTGAATTTCGATGTTGTTCGGCAAGTTCCCGCTAAAATGCCGAAAGTTAAATAATTTGACTTCTTTTCATTTAAATTCGTATCTTGAGTTTCGGGAGTCTGATTTGAGATCCGCCTTCGCGAGTATGTTACATATATTTTGTATAACTTGTATGCAAAAGTTGGAATTATTTCGAATATCGTAGGGTACTATTTTAATTTTCGTTAAGAAAAAATATATAATTAAAAAAAAAAAGAGAAAAAGGACAAAATGGATTAATGAAGGGCGGTGGCATACATATATGCTATTGAGCATATCTGATTATGTATACAGTAAGAAGAAGAAGATTCAGAAACAGAGAGAATGACAAAACGCGGTAAGGAAAAAAAATGCCAGAAAATGAGAAAAGGGTCCGGAAAAAAGTAGAATTTTCACCCTGAAACATTCAGGTAATGATCCTAATATAGTATTTGAGTTTATTACGTGTGTTTAAGTATATTTTGACGGTAGAAATTGAGATATTAGACATCGTTTTAATAAGTTCAATTAATAGTTTAAAGGGTCAAATGGACCCCGATAATGGAATTGATTATATATTCGTACTCAGTGAGTTATGGGCAACTTATAAATATAATTTATTTGGGATTTGGTTATGTGGCCTTAAACCTTGTATATAGGCCTGGCCTGCGTATTGCGTATGTGAATAGGGTATCAGGTTCCTACCTGGATTGCCCTAAGATGTGAGGAATGAAGCCTTTAGCCTAATGTGATATGTTTTTCTGCTTATTGATCACAGTGGGATCGTTTGGCAATGAATTCAAAAAATAACGCGGTTGTTGGTCGCAATGCTAACTTTTGAGAGAGGTAAGTGTTTATATCCATTTCTTTGGAGGCACCTGGCCTCGTGGATTTTCTACCACGTATTCCTTACGTGTGTAGCTGCCGATAGGCGTACTCATTACGCCTTAGCTTTGGATTTATATTGTATATTATATGTTATGTCCTGTTATTGGTATTGCATTGAGAATCTGAGTATTGTACTTTGGCTTTGAGTTGGCATCTACTTCCCGGCTGTCGATGAGAATCCCGCGCCGGTGAAGGGTTATTGTTGCATCACATTGCATTCATATGCATTACATTGCATATCATATTGGGTGCAGGAGTATTCCGCCCCAGGAGCATGAGGATTCCGCTCCATTGTATCATACTGAGGGTAGGAGGATTCCGCCCCAAGAGCAGGAGTATTCCGCTCTTATGTCAGATATTGAGTGCAGGAGTATTCCGCCTCTGGTTTATATTATATCGGGTGCAGGAGTATTCCGCCCCAGGAGAGTGCAGGAGTATTCCGCCTCTGGTTTATATTATATCGGGTGCAGGAGTATTCCGCCCCAGGAGCAGGAGTATTCCGCTCCAGTTGGTTATCAGATTGGATTCCCCTCGAATGCAGGAGTATGCCGCTTCGGGATGGGATTACGGGCACATGTGACCCTTTGCATCATATTTCATTTCATTTCATCTCATTTTATTTCATTCCATTCCATTTCATTTCATACCATTGTGTAGACTTGTGGTACATAACAGATGTTCAGCTTCTACGTGCATTGCTTATTTGCCTATATATTTCTGGCTTGTATTCTGAGCTGCGAGGATCGGGTTGCACACCGCTACAGTATAAATATATGAATTGGGTTGCACGTCGCAACGGTATAAATATATGGATCGGATTGCACGTCGCAACGGTATAAATATTTGGATCGGGTTGCACGTTGCAGTGGTATAAATATATGGATTGGGTTGCACGCCGCAACAGGATGAATATATGGATCGGGTTGCACGACGCAACAGGATGTATTTCTGATTGCTGATGTGTTCGGGATACCTATATGTTTTGGTTATCTTACGTTCCTGGTTGTTGATGAGTTTATGGTTTCATACATGTTTTCGGTTGTTATCTGGCTCTGCCTTTTCATAATTTAAATAAAAGGAATTTTGTTTATCTATTTCCTTTCTCCCTGGCTGGTTATCCTATTCTTTGAGGTGGCTAGTCTGCCCCACTTATTGAGTCCTTTTGACTCACCCTTGTTTGTTGTTTGTTTCTTGTCTATCTATTTCGTTTCGGCAGGTTCGCTCCAGGATTGAGTTCGCCACGATGTGTAGGAGCGAAGACGACTTCAGCTGTCAGGGTGAGCCAGCTTTTATTCCGGATGGCCACCAGTATATTGGTTATTATTTCAGTTGCATTTTGCTCCCTTCAGGAGGTATCTGTCTTCTTTTGTACTCTTAGATGTCTAGTCTGGATAGCCCTAAACCTAGTATGTTGGGTAGTCAGCTGTAATTTCTTTTGTATAGCTTAGAGGTATCAGTATGTCTGCGCTTTTTCTAAGTCTTGTTTTTATTTATGAATTGGATTATATTTATTTTCCTAATTTAATTGATAAGGGTTCGCCCGACGGGTCTAGGGGAAAATGTCGGGTGCCCGCATGGCCTAGCCGGATTTCGGGTCGTGTCAGTTGGTATCAGAGCCTGGTTTAGAGTCTATCCAGACTAAGACAGTGTCTAGTAGAGTCTCGCTGATGGGTACGTAGACGTCCGTACTTATCTACGAGGGGCTATGATGGCATTTAGGAAGTTTCACTTCCTTCTTTTCTGATCGTGCGTCAGTCTAGGATACAAAAGTATTTTCGTTAATTCCTTCGTGGTAATTGTGAAACCCTCGTGCGATAAATCAGCAAATGGTATGAGTTCAGGACGAAGCAGTCTGGCCTGGGGTTAGCACTGACGAAGCCCCAAGAGTTTTTGATCATGCTGACGACCTAGTTACGTAGGTTCCAGCTGTACGAGCTAGCGATGGGCAAAGGAGCAGGGCTTGTGGTTCCCTTGGCCCTCTACGATATTTTCACGAGAATCTTGGTGATGCAGATACCGTAAGAACCTATTATTTGCTAGGGTGCTTATCAGGTTGTCGCAGATGCAGATGTTCAGTCTCAGGGAGCCCCTGTTCCATTCCCTGATGTTGCCCCAGTAAATTATGTTGTAGAAGCAACATGTGTTGCGTCACCAATTGTTCTGGCTGGTTAGCCAGCCGAGGTAACAGTTCGGTCCGAGTGTCCAAAGAGATTATATTCTTTTACGCGGTTGAACCTTCCGATATTCTTAAGCAATATATCAGATAAACCTCGTGATTCTTTTTAAAATAAAATGATGTCAGCGTATCCTTCAGGTTCTTGATTATATCGAGCGGTATGGTGTTGATTATTCTTCTTTCCAGTTCCAGGGTCCAGCCTTGAATTGGTGGGCCGCTCTCTTATTAGCTAACTTGGTTCAGTTTTTCTTCTAGATTCGTGAAAAGTTCCTTTTGAGTAGCGAGCGAGATGAAAAGTGTTGCCAGTTTGAGTGGATTAGACAAGGTAGCCTGTCGGTTAGCCTGTTGCTTTCAGAATATGAGATTAAATTCTATAAAATGGCTGAATATGCATTTGAACTAGTCTATGAGCCTTTCGAGAGATTCAAAGATTTATTGATGACCTTCATTTTTCCATGAGATCCCAGATGGCCCGAGAGATGGAGGTCGGGACTTCATTTGATGTCATTGTTGATATTGTTCGAAGGTACGAGGCATACCATAAGTTAGAGCAGGAAAAGTTAGAGCGGGAGAGCAAGTGATCCCGTGGCCCTAGTGGGCAACCATGGTACCTTATTTGGAGGTAAGAGTTCTGATTATTTTGGGAGGTCACCTGCCCGTTATCTCAGCTTGTAGAGTGTAATTCTCAAAGTGCGCAGGTAGTTCGTCAAGATCAGAGTCAGTTTTCTCTTTGTAGCTATCAATAATCTGTCCAGTTTCCATTTTCAGGGAAAAGGGTATTATCACTGTCATGAGTCTGGTTATCCTTTGAGGAGTTTTTTCCTTACTCCAGCAAGTGGACAATCGTCCTTCTTCTTGCCCTCAGGCACCTGCACAGTCGCAGGAATTTCATTTAAATTTTAATTAATCAGAAAAATGCCACCATCCAGTAGAGGTCGAGAGCGCAGTGGTAGTGGTTCTTCTAGAAGTAATTATCAGTGTAGCGGCTTAGTTCAGCCGCAAAGGCAGTTTTATGAACTGCCAGTCTGGTAGGATGCTGAGGCATCCGATGTAGTAGACCCGAGTATTTCTCCTTCTCTTAAATGTGAATAAGATTTGACTCTTCCGATCGATCTGAAGATTGTCTGTCATCTCATGTTTCGACGGTTTCCTTGGAAATTGTCGTAATTAAGAATCGGTTGCGGTGGAGGGGTAAGTTTTTGATACGATTTATTCCTGGCATTTATGAGCCCCTATTAATTTATCTGGTCTAAACATAAGAAATTTGACAGTGAGTGTCGCTATTGTTTACTTAGCATCCTATTGTGCCACCTTCTATTATAATGTCAAGTCAGTCTACCTCTCTTTTTGGAATTCTGTATTGGTTGGATGATGGGATTCTAGTTCATCACCATAAGAGAGTGTCATGGTTTCTTCCGGTGTAAACTGATAAGTAATATTCAATCTACCTGTCTCCTCTTGGTTCGAAACGCTAGTAAAGTCATGTTATTCCATGAGCTTGTCTCGGCATAAAAGGATTTTCTGATAAATTGTCGGAGTTTCCTTTTTATGGGAAGGTTAAATTGACATAGATATTGTTCCATAAAGCTCATTTAGGGCCTATATATTCAATTGCGATTCTTTGGCTAGCCTGACTTAGAAATAGTTTAGCTCTGGTAGCCAAGCAAATAAGAAGAAGAGCTTCCTAAAGCTCTAATTATTTCTATTCTCAGTCTGTTGCCATCTCTTCTTTGTTCGGCACTGGTGAGCTTAGGCGGTCAGTAGCCTCTTGTGATGTTCCCTGTGTTGAGCCAGAGTGCGTGTCAAGGTGGCGGGGTAAGCACATTGTTATTTTTCAAGGCTACTAACGGTAATGAGAGGCGTCATTTGACCTTTGATTTGATCCATCAGGCGGTGGTGCTTATAGAAAATGTATGGAGTTGTGAACTCGAGAGTTGCAGCTGCTTGGCAACTCGAGAGAGTAATTTGGTAGCTCGGGTCTGACCCGCGTTCTCTATTTAGCGAAGTCTTCCTTAATCCAGCAGGTTGTGCGAGGATGACTATTTTTATTCAACTTAGCTGTATGAGCTGAAGCTCTAAGTGGAGGAGTCTTCCTCCAATAGTGAATATAAATATTAAATCTCTAAGGCGTTGTGAGAGCGTAAGTTAATTCTTAGTTCCATCGACCTATTCTATATCGAGAAGTATATCGAAGAGGTGATTATCAGCTGAATCATGTTAACCCATTCAAAGTTCCATGTATCTTTGCTTCGAAAATGTAGAACTCTCTTCTCGTAATCGAGGAAGGATCAGCTTAGTCAGAATAAGCTGTGTAATGGTATTATCATATTATCCAAATATATTTTATTCCAAAAGTTCGGTATGCGTGTTATAATTCTGATCCTGTAATCAAGAAATAATGCCCGTGCAGTAGTTTATGAAGGTCATGCAAGTTCTCTTGCTATCTATATGAATTTTTCTTTAGACTTAGGCTCGTTCGAGGACGAACGAGAGTTTAAGTGGAGGAGAATGAAACGACCCCGGTTAGTCGTTTCGGAAGTTAGGACTCCGATTGGCGTGCCAAAAATTTTAAAATGTTCATAATATCCATTGGGACTTATATGTAAAATTTGAGCTAAATCAGGCCTCGTTTGGTAGGCATCGGAAGAAGGTTTCAGTTTTTATTGGCGATAAATATTAAAAAGAGATTTTCGAGCTCGGTTTTGCCGAATGAGCTCCGATTCGAAATCCGAAAGCGCCGTTGGGTTCGTATGATTATTTATGACCATTGTAAACTTTCGAAAGTGAATTTCGATGTTGTTCGGCAAGTTCCCGCTAAAATGCCGAAAGTTAAATAATTTGACTTCTTTTCATTTAAATTCGTATCTTGAGTTTCGGGAGTCTGATTTGAGATCCGCCTTCGCGAGTATGTTACATATATTTTGTATAACTTGTATGCAAAAGTTGGAATTATTTCGAATATCGTAGGGTACTATTTTAATTTTCGTTAAGAAAAAATATATAATTAAAAAAAAAAAGAGAAAAAGGACAAAATGGATTAATGAAGGGCGGTGGCATACATATATGCTATTGAGCATATCTGATTATGTATACAGTAAGAAGAAGAAGATTCAGAAACAGAGAGAATGACAAAACGCGGTAAGGAAAAAAAATGCCAGAAAATGAGAAAAGGGTCCGGAAAAAAGTAGAATTTTCACCCTGAAACATTCAGGTAATGATCCTAATATAGTATTTGAGTTTATTACGTGTGTTTAAGTATATTTTGACGGTAGAAATTGAGATATTAGACATCGTTTTAATAAGTTCAATTAATAGTTTAAAGGGTCAAATGGACCCCGATAATGGAATTGATTATATATTCGTACTCAGTGAGTTATGGGCAACTTATAAATATAATTTATTTGGGATTTGGTTATGTGGCCTTAAACCTTGTATATAGGCCTGGCCTGCGTATTGCGTATGTGAATAGGGTATCAGGTTCCTACCTGGATTGCCCTAAGATGTGAGGAATGAAGCCTTTAGCCTAATATGATATGTTTTTCTGCTTATTGATCACAGTGGGATCGTTTGGCAATGAATTCAAAAAATAACGCGGTTGTTGGTCGCAATGCTAACTTTTGAGAGAGGTAAGTGTTTATATCCATTTCTTTGGAGGCACCTGGCCTCGTGGATTTTCTACCACGTATTCCTTACGTGTGTAGCTGCCGATAGGCGTACTCATTACGCCTTAGCTTTGGATTTATATTGTATATTATATGTTATGTCCTGTTATTGGTATTGCATTGAGAATCTGAGTATTGTACTTTGGCTTTGAGTTGGCATCTACTTCCCGGCTGTCGATGAGAGTCCCGCGCCGGTGAAGGGTTATTGTTGCATCACATTGCATTCATATGCATTACATTGCATATCATATTGGGTGCAGGAGTATTCCGCCCCAGGAGCATGAGGATTCCGCTCCATTGTATCATACTGAGGGTAGGAGGATTCCGCCCCAAGAGCAGGAGTATTCCGCTCTTATGTCAGATATTGAGTGCAGGAGTATTCCGCCTCTGGTTTATATTATATCGGGTGCAGGAGTATTCCGCCCCAGGAGAGTGCAGGAGTATTCCGCCTCTGGTTTATATTATATCGGGTGCAGGAGTATTCCGCCCCAGGAGCAGGAGTATTCCGCTCCAGTTGGTTATCAGATTGGATTCCCCTCGAATGCAGGAGTATGCCGCTTCGGGATGGGATTACGGGCACATGTGACCCTTTGCATCATATTTCATTTCATTTCATCTCATTTTATTTCATTCCATTCCATTTCATTTCATACCATTGTGTAGACTTGTGGTACATAACAGATGTTCAGCTTCTACGTGCATTGCTTATTTGCCTATATATTTCTGGCTTGTATTCTGAGCTGCGAGGATCGGGTTGCACACCGCTACAGTATAAATATATGAATTGGGTTGCACGTCGCAACGGTATAAATATATGGATCGGGTTGCACGTCGCAACGGTATAAATATTTGGATCGGGTTGCACGTTGCAGCGGTATAAATATATGGATTGGGTTGCACGCCGCAACAGGATGAATATATGGATCGGGTTGCACGACGCAACAGGATGTATTTCTGATTGCTGATGTGTTCGGGATACCTATATGTTTTGGTTATCTTACGTTCCTGGTTGTTGATGAGTTTATGGTTTCATACATGTTTTCGGTTGTTATCTGGCTCTGCCTTTTCATAATTTAAATAAAAGGAATTTTGTTTATCTATTTCCTTTCTCCCTGGCTGGTTATCCTATTCTTTGAGGTGGCTAGTCTGCCCCACTTATTGAGTCCTTTTGACTCACCCTTGTTTGTTGTTTGTTTCTTGTCTATCTATTTCGTTTCGGCAGGTTCGCTCCAGGATTGAGTTCGCCACGATGTGTAGGAGCGAAGACGACTTCAGCTGTCAGGGTGAGCCAGCTTTTATTCCGGATGGCCACCAGTATATTGCTTATTATTTCAGTTGCATTTTGCTCCCTTCAGGAGGTATCTGTCTTCTTTTGTACTCTTAGATGTCTAGTCTGGATAGCCCTAAACCTAGTATGTTGGGTAGTCAGCTGTAATTTCTTTTGTATAGCTTAGAGGTATCAGTATGTCTGCGCTTTTTCTAAGTCTTGTTTTTATTTATGAATTGGATTATATTTATTTTCCTAATTTAATTGATAAGGGTTCGCCCGACGGGTCTAGGGGAAAATGTCGGGTGCCCGCACGGCCTAGCCGGATTCCGGGTCGTGTCAAGATGGGCCATGGCTGTACCAACAGCAGTATACTTTGAAGGAATGCTCGGGCCGACATATCTCAAGCTGCAAAAAGAAAAGAAGAATTCCAAACTGTTTACCGCTTGTAGCTACAATCAAGATGAAGGATCTTCAACCATGTTAATCCAGAGGAGTTCTTTGTTTTTAGTCTTCCCTCCTTTTTTTCTAAAATTGTTATAAACAAATGTTGCATTCAGGAAGAACTAAATGTATATTATGAGCCTATGGGTTGTTTGTTAGTAATGAAATGGTCGGTCATCAAATCTCTTATACGTACTTGTGTTATTACACGTTTTGTAATGTATAGTCAAGAAATATGTTTGTGCACCTAAGGATTAGATGGCTTCGAGTCGTCCTGAATGTCCTAATATTTAGGACGTTATTAGTGTGACTACATTAGGCAATTACGTCCGTTGTGCACCAATATTATGCGACTAGGTTGCATCTGTAGGAGATGGTTGTTTGCCCCCATAATGGGACGACCTTAGCCGGTGTGATAACAGGCACTTTAGCGTCCGACTTCAAACGTCTCTGCTTAGTTACTCGAGTATTTAAGACTTTCTGGCACTGCGCGAACATGCATCTCCATCGGCAAGTTGGTGCAGTTGTTGAATTAACGAGTTCAACTTACGAATAATGCCTGGTGGCTGAGCTAGATGTGGTCTAGCTCTAAGCGAGTAGTGTACCCTTCTTTTTGTAGCGAAAAGTGAGTGTATTACTTTAACTTAGATCTGGTCAGGGCTATGAATAAATAAGTAAAACTAACTAAAAGTAGTAGTTTTATTGATAAAAGGGGCACGAAGCCTAAGATGTTGTAGGTGAAAACTCGTAACATGATTGATGAGTATAAAAATACTGCGATCAAAGTTAAAAAGAATTAAAACATAATAAAATGCCTTTAAGATACTTCATGCTCGACCCTCAGAAGGTTCGTGGGCATGTGCTTGGACTTCCCTACTCAAGGGTGTTGAGCCTGGATATGTTACCTCTGGGCCGTTAACGACCCGATGGTATAATTCTGTGCCAACAAAATAATAATGAATGACTTGTTTTCGCAGTAGTCTACTTTCTGACTTGTCTTCAAGCAGGATTCCTTTGCTCAGGTAGTTGATCAGCGCGTAACGCTTCCCTATGATGGATCTTGTGTCTGCACTTCAAGGTTCATCAGGTCCACGAGGGTTAACTTAACCACTATCTTCGGATCGTACAAATCTTCGGACGCTTCGCCACTGTTTGAACTCTCCTCTCGATAGACAAACTCCCATCCCTGAAAGTTTTTGAGGAGTGCCTTCATTCTCTCCTGCCGATCCAGTGTGCAGATGCCCTCTGCGGTGAAAACTTCTTTTAACTTGATCGACGATCAATTAAGAGCTGCTCAAGAGGGTAACCTCCCTCTCCCCTATTATGTAGGATAAGTCGAGAGCTTGAATTATGGCTTCATATTCTGCTTCGCCGATTTGAGCTTTGGCGGTCTTGTAAAATGCCATCCCAAGAGGTGTCGTAACCCACAGATCGAGATCGGCTTCATCCTTTCCGAAGTCAGCTTCAATGCTGACCTCCCAACATCCGGTCTCGATCGTTTCTTCATTTCTAATTGACTCCTCTGCCTTTGGCTTCAGCTCCTCCACAAAGTCTGAGTTGAAGCCCTCTAGTTCCTACGACTCGGAGGCTGCCCGGTGTTGGTAGATAATGTCATACTCTCCCAATATCTCGGCCCATTGTGCCATCTCCTCCGAGAATCCGGGTTTAGACAATATGATCTGTACCGATATGGAGGAGATCATGCTGACCGTATGGTCAAGGAAATACGTGTGCAGCTCCTAGGTTGCCATGATCACGGCCGCGATAAACTAAAAAAGTAAAGGTAAAAACCTGTTCCGGCACGAGGTTCCTTTGCGGGCATATTTTATGTGAATTCGTCTCCCATCCTATTTTTTTTATAAGGACCGCATTTTATTCTATTTATGAAATCGAGACATACAATAGTAATGCTCACCTGGTTTTGGCTCAGTTATCACCAGAAGATGTAGGAGCTGCATATTAGTCTGGGCTATGGTTAGGTAACTCTATATCAACAATAGGGGCCCCCATTATCTTTACAGCACCTCAAAAAGCTGACATACCAATTATGTGGCCTTGCGGACTAGCTAATCCATCACCGGCACCCGATCCTGAAGTTCCCTGATCTCTTCTCTGACTTCTCGCTCCGTGGAATCAAACTCGATGGACTCTTCTTTGGCCATTTGGCTACCAGCCGTGCAGCAAGATCCTTGCCATAGGTAGGTCGATACTCTCCAAGCAAAGACCACTCACCTCCTAAGTCAACAATCCCGCACGAGGTTGGATATTTGAAAACTTGATGAAGTGTTAAGGGTACTCCCTTGACAATGTGTATCCACGGCCATCCCAAGATGACGTCCTATGGTAGATTGCAATTCAATACCTGGAAGGAGGTTATGCTTGTCACGCCCGATATATGAACCGGTAGAGCTAATTCTCTGACAGGCTCTTCTCGCGATCCATTGAAACTAATTATCTTCCGGGTGTTTGAGGCTACTTGACGGCACAAGCCATTTTTCTGCAGTACCTCCCTCTCAAATAATGTTCATGCTACTTCCCAGATCGACCATGTCTCACTGGATGAAAAATTCAGATATTTCCACAGGTACGATGAGGTCGCCTTGATGTTCTGCCTCTTCCTCATAACTAAAGAGGATTGGACCTTTCAATTCCCATGGCACCGTAATCCCCCATGTGATATTGGGTTCCATAGTTGATAAGATTTTGTTGATAGTCTTCAAGTTTTCAGAGTCTTGTGCTTTGGAACGTCGTGGTCCTTCTTCTATCAGATCTTTGAGGTACCCTTTTTTCAACACATGCTCGATTTCAATTATCAAAGCTTTACAGTCAACTGTGGCATGACTGCCGCTGTAATGTTCCTTCCCATAGCTCCTTTCACAGTGGGTGGCCATCAGACCCTTGGACCTAATCTACCAAAGTGATTGGCGACTAGATCCACGGCGTTGAATCGCAAACCAAAACCTTGAAGTTACAAGGTTCCATCCGCTTCTCTTGAGATCCTGATGCTCGGGAGTTGTTATGCCTTCCGGCTCCTGATTGGTTCTGAGCCTTTGGCTTCAGCCTTCTTCTGTTCTCTTCCCTTTCTAAAGAAGGGCTCCAAGGTCTCATCCTTTGCTCGTCTTCAGGGTTATGAGAGTTGTCTGGTTCTAAGCAAAGGTTTTCAGTATACCTTTAATACAACCCGCTCCATGTGTTAACTGGGTGCTCGGTTAAACTCCACTGCAACTACCTGGTGGTCAACGATCCCTTTGAATTCGAACTCTTGCCAATGGCTACCATAGTGATGTTGTTAGGGACTGGAAGAAGCTTCATGCATTCCTTCTAAAATCTATCAAGGTAGTCCTCTAGAAGCTCGTTGTCCCATTTTTGTATCTCGAATATATCTTCCATGCGCTTCTCCCGCTTGTGCGCACCAGAATGCGCTTTAGATAGTTCCCATAAGTAGCGATTGTACCAATCAAGGGCCTCTTTAGTAAGGGTCGAGCCAAACCTCTTCACTAGAGCAGACTGGATTTCTTCCTCGCAAATCTCGTTGCTCTTCATGGCTGTGTAATACATGGCAATATGCTCATCAAGGTCACTTGTTCTATCATACTTCAAGTAATTCGGCAAGCGGAAGTGCTTTGGTATGCGAACCGGTGTGGAACTTTCCTTGTAAGCATGTTTATAAAACTTTTGCTCATCTACCGTGATAACTTGGGGTGCAGTACCCAACACATTACCAATTCGGTCGTGGATGGCCTTCATCTCCTTTATGAGGTCCTTAATTATAGGAGCTCCCTTGAGGTCTTACTTGTTGGTTGTTGACGAGCCTCCAGGGGTGGCATCCATGTTAAGCCTTCGATTAGGAGCTGATTACGGTGAATTGTTCGTAGGTGCTGGTCCTCATGGGGATGCTGGCCTCTGAGACGACTCGGAGAACATCGCACATAACTTCTAGGAAATCCCTTCGACTACATTATTCGACTTCTATTCAGACGCAGTTTTGAAGAGATTAAGAAGGAAACCTCTACATTCAGAATTGCCTCCCACAGGTTAATCGCCTTCCTCGTCGCTGGTAACAAGGATCGATTCCTGAGAGGTGTCTTTCGGCTGCTCAACGGGATTCTTAGGTTGTATGCTGGGATCATTAAGATCCTTCACGGACTCGTTTACTACGTGTGTAGTGTTTCCTTGTACATTGCTACCGTCGTCAGACATAATTGCGCTTTGTCCTTCATAGAATACCTATAATTGCCTAGGCCCCACGGTGGGCGCCAAATTGTTTAAGCCAAAAATTGTACGTCTAGGTTAAACAATTAATTATAGTTGGGGTCACAAGCAATACAATAATCATAACGGAAAAGTATGTAAATATAATGAAAGCAGTAATGAATAAACAAGATGAAATAATTAATAGAAAGATTAATTCTTATTCCTTGAGAATAGCCCGATTCCATGGTGAATCATATCATGTATAATAAAATGTAAGGAGGATTATTTATAGTAGAGATATCCAGTCCTAAATAAGGTAAAATACAATGACTGATAAGGCTATGAGCCTATAACTTAAGGTGGTGATATATACTAAACCCTAACTAGGAGACTCTAAACCCTAGGCTGCGGGATGTATACCCTATGTCCTGTTTTCCCTTGCACCTAGTGACTTGCAAGATAAGTCTAGTCTCGCCAGCTAGACTCATATCCCCGTAATATCTGGCGGCTTCTTTTGCCTACACATATGCAACCAATGCAATTCGCTGAGTTGGCCCGATGCCAACAAGTGAGAGCTGAAGCTGCTCGAAATGAGCAAAACTTAGGCATTCTCCAATCTGATTTACCACCACCTCAAAGACCCCAAGGAAATTTAGTTTTCATTTCTTGGAACAAGCAAACTCAAGGGAGAGCTAAACACGAAGAAGACGCGGAAGAAAACAAGAATTATAAGATAGAAGCAAGACAAATCTTGTTACGATTCAAAAGAACAGTGAGGAACCTGTCTCAAAGCTCGATCGAATGAAGGTCAAGATGCACCTATGCTATGCAACAATCCTCAAGAAGAACAAGCTTCTTGCAAACTGAATGACCAAAAATAAAATGTTCAATCGAAGACACCGAATGACACAAGTTCTTTGAAATCTCACGTCGGAGTTTGGCTCCATCGGAGACTCACAACAGCACTTGCTATGTTTGATCAGTTAACAACAACTAAAAACTGTCTTTACAAATGAACCTAAAGGAGTATATGTAGACTATGCTAGGGATAAAGCAGTAATTCATGACAGGCGACAAATAAAAACAAGCCACCCAGGGCTGAGTTAATGTATGTGTTCGGCAGCCTTGACTTCGGTGCTTGGTTGCTTGCTCGAAAACATTTGTCATCGGGCACTCACTTGACTTCGAACACAATTTGTGGTGTTCGGTTCTGTGCTGCTCGGTGCCAACAGTTGGTGTTCGGTCACTTTGTCCTCGGGCTCAAATTTGAAGATGTAGCCTTCGGTTCTTGAGCTCGGCCACTCAGCTTCGGAGTAGTTGTTTTCCTTCAGCCAAGCCAAGTGAATGTGAACATCGTGCAGCAGCTTGGCTTGGCTTCGTGTCATCGTCCTTGGTGGATCGAACACTTGATCAGCACGTGTTCGGGCTGCATCATCCTCCCCTTCTTGAGAAGATTTCGTCCTCGAAATCGAGCCCACTTCATCCTCCGAAGGTTGACCTACAACACAAGGAACTAAGTCAGCAACATTAAAGATGTTGGACACGTTATACTCACCAGGGTGGTCAATCACATAATTGTTGTTGTTGATCTTGCTCAGCACTTGGAATGGACCATCCCCTCGAGGAGCCAACTTTCCTTTCCTTTTGTTCGGGAAGCGTTACTTTCTGAAGTGAACCCAAATCCAATCTCCTTTCTTTAATTCCAACTTTTTACGCCCCTTGTCTTTCTTCGATGCGACCTTTGCATAAGCTTCCTCGAGGTTCTTCTTCACCTTTGCATGCAACTCGATCAAAGCTTTGGCTCGGTGAGTACTTTCAAAATCAATAACAATATCTCGAGGCAATGGGGTTAAATCAAGTGGAATTTAAGGGTTAAAACCATACATATATTCGAACGGGGTCATATTTATCATTCGATGCACCGTTCGATTGTATGCAAATTCCATCATGGGCAAATGATCAACCCAGTTTCTGACCTTGCCTTTGGTCATTGCACGAAGCAAAGATCCCAAGGTTCGGTTAACTATCTCGGTCGGTCCATCAGTCTGAGGATGGTGAGACGTCGAGAATAGTAATTTGGTGCCGAGGGTACCCCACAAACATTTCCAAAAATGACTCAAGAACGTTGAATCTCGATCACTAACAATAGTACGAGGCACGACATGCAATTTTAACACATTAGAAGTAACCAATGTAGCTACATATTGTGCATCATCACACTTTTTGCAAGGAATAAAGTGAGCCATTTTAATAAACGGTCGACTACGACAAAGATGCTATCATGTCCACCCCTCGACCTCGGTAACCCCATAACTAAATCCATGGATATATGAACCCAAGGTCGATCTGGTACAGGCAACGGGGTATACAAACCATGAGGGTTGGACTTCGATTTAGCTTTCCTACAAACGAGACAAGCGTTGCAAAGCTTTTCCACATCTCATCGCATTTTTGGCCAATGGAACTGCTCGGTTAGGATACCAAGAGTTTTGTCAACACCTAAGTGTCCCATCAAGACTCCGGAGTGAGCTTCTCGAACTAAGAGCTCTCTCCACGATGACACTGGCATACAAACCCTCCCATTCTTGAAGAGGTAGCCATCGTGCCATTGATATTTCTCAACCTTTCGGCCACTCAAGATTGCGTTACGAACACATTTAAGCTTGGGATCGTCTTCGTACATCAACTTGATGCTTTCAAATCCCATGAGCCTAGAGGCGAGAGTGGTCGCTAGAGCAAATTTCCTTGATAGTGCATCGGCCACGACATTGTCCTTTCCCTTTTTGTAATGAATTACATAGGGAAAACTCTCAATGAATTCAACCCATTTGGCATGCCTTCGGTTTAATATCTCCTGACCTCGGAGATGTTTCAAAGATTCATGCTCACTTTTAATCACAAACTCTCGAGGCCACAAATAATGCTGCCAATGGGCGAGTGCTCGAACGAGGCCATACAACTCCTTGTCATACATAGAGTAGATCAAGGTTGCACCCTTAAGCTTTTCGCTAAAGTAAGAGATTGGCTTCGATTCTTGCATAAGCACTCCTCCAATCCCAACTCCGAACGCATCACACTCGACTTTGAATGTTTTGCCGAAGTCAGGGAGTTGCAACAATGGGGCAGAGCAAAGCCTTCATTTCAATTCTTGGAAAGCCCTCTCTTGGGGCTCTCCCCACATAAATGGATGGTCTTTCTTAACCAGCTCGGTTAAAGGAGCCGCCACGGTGCTAAAGTCACGAACAAACCTTCGGTAAAAGCTAGCTAAGCCATGGAAGCTACGAACTTGTGATACCGAGGTTGGAGTTGGCCAATCTTTGATGGCTTAGACTTTGGACTCGTCGACTTCGACACCATTAGCACTGACAATGAATCCTAGACTACACGTTCGACACAAAAGGCACATTTCTTGAAGTTAGCATATAACTTCTCTTCTCTAAGCTTATCAAGCACTAGCCTTAGGTGTTCGACATGTTCATCCACAGTTTTACTATAAACAAGTATGTCATCGAAGTAAACGATGACAAACTTATTTATGAACGGTTTGAGCACATGGTTCATCAGTCGCATGAATGCGCTCGGTGCATTGGATAAGCCAAAAGGCATCACCAACCATTCATAGAGACCGAACTTGGTCTTGAATGCGGTTTTCCACTAGTCTCCGGGTTTCATTCGGATTTGGTGGTAACCGGACCTGAGTTCTATCTTCGTAAAGCATGAAGAACCACTTAACTCATCTAGCATGTCATCTAATCGAGGGATAGAATGACGAAACTTTACCATTATTTTGTTTACTGCTCGGCAATCAATGCACATTCGCCATGTTCCATCTTTCTTCGGGACAATGATAACAGGAACAGTGCAAGGACTCAAGCTCTCTCGAACGAGACCCTTGTTCAACAACTCATCAACCTGCCTTTGGAGATATTTGGTGTCTTCGAGATTACACCGGTATGCAGGTTTGTTGGGGATTTGAGACCCCAGTACGAAGTCAATTGGTGCTCGATTCCCCTCAACGGAGGTAATCCACCTGGCATTTCTTCGGGAAACATGTCTCCGAAGTCCTGCAAAACACTTTGTACAGCACTAGGCAAAGGGTTATCATTAGAAAAATCATCATTAGAGTTTAGAAAGATACCCTTGTGCACGAGGCAAATCATCATCTGACCGTTGTCGTTGCCTCGTAGATACTTACCCGGTTGCATGATTGCACATATACTTCTTACTTCGGGCGGTGAGTTTGTGTCTTCGTTCACAATTCTTGCTCCCATCGGAAGCTTAGCTTTGGCCGCTTCTTTCAATTCTTTCATTGTTTATAGTCCTCAGTGACTTGTTTTGGAGACAAGGGTTTGAATATGAAACTCGTCCCTTCGAACTTTGCAATGTAAGTGTTGGATCTTCCACTGTGAACAACTGATCGGTCATACTGCCAGGGTCGACCCAATAGCATATGACAAGCTTGCATCGGTACCACATCGAACATCATCTCGTCTTGATATTCTCCAATTCTAAATTTGATCCACACTTGTTTGACAACCCTCAATTCTCCACACTCATTCAACCATTGTAATTTGTATGGGTGGGGATGTTTCAAAGTAGGTAGTCCCATTTGTGAAACCAAGGTTTGGCTCACCACATTTGCACAACTACCTGAGTCAATGATCATCGAACAGACTTTCCCCCTCGCTCGACATAGGGAATGGAAAATATTTTCTCTTTGGTTGTCCTTTTCTTCAAGAGTCATGCAGCTCAAATTCCTTCGAACTACAAGAAACATTTCCGGATGATCAGCTTCGGCAACTTCAAGACCATCATCATCGTCAGCTCGGTCAATCTCCTCAAATTTTTCCTCCTCGGTGTTACTCACTTTCTCAAAAACTTCTCCATTGTCGAGTACAAGCATAACCTTGCGAGTTGGACACTCTTTTGCCATGTGATCACAACCTTTGCATTTATGACACTGAATATTTGAAGCAGTAGGAGAGTTAAGTTGAACTTTACCTCCCACTTCTCTTGGTTGGTTAACGGTCATACCCCTTTCGAAGGGTTTCTTCGAATCTCGAACAGTGTTAGCACTTGTTGGATTATGACTCTTCCATTCTTTTCCTCTGTTCAAAGGAGTCGAAGTAGTAACTCCTCGGTACCGGTTTGCTTTATCGTCCTTAAATCTTCCAACGTGTGGTACACGTGTAGCCTCAATAGAGATGACACATCCCGAGCCAAGCCATTTTTGAACCGAATAGTGGCTTGCTCTTCATCTTCTTCCAGATGAAGATTCAATCGAATTCTCAAAGTCATCATGATACTCTTGAACTGACTTGGACTCTTGCTTTAACTCATAGAGCTTTTGAAATTGAGTTTGCCTATACTTGGCACTCAAATACTTAGAATCCATTGCTCTCTTCAACTGTGCCCAAGTAGTGACTTTGGGATAGACATTTCTTTGTCTAAGCCTCTTGTCAGCCTCCCAAACGTAGATGCATACGCTTCGAACGAAGCAATGGCATGGGCAGCTTTCCTCTCTTCGGTCATCTCATTAGTTTCGAAGATTCGTTCTATTTTAAGCTTCCATTCAAGATATTCGTCCGGATCACAAGTTCCTTTAAAGGGTGGAATAGTGATCTTGACACTGTTCAAGTTTGAATCTCGAGTACCTCGAATCGGTTCGGGATACTCATCATAGTAGTCTTCAGCCTCACGCTCAATATTTCGATCAAAATTTGTGCCTCGGCCTCGACCTCGGAAACTTCCATGACCTCGTTGAGCTTGCCTTTGTTGAACGAACGGTGGCTCATATTCATGTTCGGCATCAAGAAATTCTCCAACTACCTCTTCATCAACGACCTCAATTTGTCTTCGGGCCATTGGAAATGGTACTCTTTGATGCAATATAAAATGGCGTAGTTCCCAACCATCAAAAGCCAAGCTCGAGAGCACAAGGGATACGAGTCAAGGCATCCAGAAATATCTTGAAGATCATGCATTAGAGCGCCAAAATAGGGCAGGAAACAGGTCAGCCCAAAACAGGGCAAAATAGGGCAGCACACTGGGAGCTTACTGCCTGCCGAAGGACATTTATTCTTCGCGATCGTAACACTACCTGCGCGATCGCGAAGAGGTCTTGGATGCTCTGTGCAATGGCATGCCTTGAGCGCGATCGCGATGTGGCTTGCTTTGCACTGCGTGATCGCAAGCCATCCTGGCGCGATCGCGATGTAGAAAGGTTGATCAGCGAACCAGAAACAGCTGCAGGGGCAATTTTGTCCATTTATCATTGTAAATGTATAAATAGCACATTACCTCTTCATTTTCATTAGTTTTACCTTGTAAGAACATTTGAGAGTAGAGAGAATTGAGAGAAGGTCGAGCCTTTCTTGTCGAAGCCCGAGGCTACATGTATCTCGTCGACTTGGAATCTATGGAGATTCACCACTGGCGTGAATTCCTTGTAAGGTTCGAGTTTCATTCTCCCTTTTGGATAATTAAATTCATGTCTTGTGTTCCAATTATCCGTTCTTTCTTCTCGTTTCTTGACTCCTAATCCTTGTTTCCCGATAGCATTTATTTTATGTTTTTATCGCTTTCGCATATTTGTATCGTGTTTAGCTTTCGCTCGTTTTGGGTTGCATCAGTTGGTATCAGAGCACGGCTAGACTTCGTTCTTACGAATCCTCGGTCTTGTTCTTGTCGTTGTTGTGATTGTGTTGTTTGTTCTTGAAAATTGAAGAAAAACAAAAAAATTGAAAAACTTGAAAATTTCATAAAATTTGGTGGAACTTGTTGGAATCGAATCCCCGGGTGTTAAAAAGTAGTGGGGTTTGTTCCTTATTATATTCTCGTCGTTTTGATACCTATATCTCCCGTTTTGGTGTTACGATTCAAAAACTCGAAAATCATATCCAAAAGTTGAAAATTTCTTGAAAACGCTTCAAACTTGAATCGAAGCTTTGTTTTGTTTGTTAGAGTTTTTAGACCATTGGGAATTGGTTGTTATAGTTGAAAACACCATTGGGTATCGTTGGAACTGAGTAAAAGTCGAGTCGGGGTGGTTTTGTGTGCCAAAAATTGAAGTTGCAGTTGGAATTCTTGTTCTGCACTGCAGACCTGCGCGATCGCGCAGCTGCTCACGCGATAGCGCCTAGGGAAATTTAACCCTTCACGATCGCGAAGAGATAAACTCTGACAGCGAAGAAAAAATTAAATTTTTGAAAATTTGTTCTTCGAAATAGCGTTGTGTCGCACGCGATAGCAAAGAAGAAACAATTTTCTAGATTTCCAGTTTTGGGACAGAACGTTTGCAACGGCTTCCGAACAGTTTCCAAACATCATGACTCCAATTGGTTCATTAAATATGATGAGTTTCTAGATCACAAACAAAATTTCATCCAATTCCGAATCCGTTTGGTGCCAATTCGAGTCAAATCTTTTGTGTCCCGTTTTCTACCATACCTCTTGGTTAGTGTTTCTAAGGTAATTGGCCTACTTGAAAGGCACTAATCCTTTAGCGTATTAGGTATTCGTGCGTAGAGGAGATTAGAATTCAAAGAAGAGTCGTAGAACTCCTTTTGGCCTCAAGTGCGCACTTTAAATAGCCGTCCGTATATCGAGTCTCATTAATTCCATTCCAAACATTAACTTGGACATGCTAGTTGTGATTACCTTGGTTCCCAAGTTGATAAGGCCTCGTTCTTGAGTGTACATATATTGAGTGATACACGTGAGGGAGTGACTTTTGGGAGGTTTTGTTCTTTGGTGATTGCAACAATGTCGGATAATGATGATGGAGTAGATTATGGCTCATGTGGCGATGATGCGAGTTGCTATGACTCGTATGGTGACGATGGAGACTATGGTTCCTATGAGGGTGATGATGACCATTACTATGATGATAGAAACCATGGCTCCTATGTTGATGAAGCGGTTCACTATGATGGTCGTGAGATTGATGAAGACTATGAGGCTCATGATGAAGAATGTGTTGATGCCTATGCTTCTAGTCAAGAAATTGAAGATGGTGACACTTCAAGGTATATTGATCCTACTTACTCTACTTGTGATGAATTTGAGCATGATAGTGACATAGATAGAGTTGATGATGATGTTGAGTATATGAATTGTTCTTATGCATCTTCTCTTAGTGTTGCTAATGGAGTACAAGGGAGTAGTGGAGGACCTTCCATTAGTATGGGAGGTGGTGATGGTTGTTCCGTGGAAAAGAAGAAGCTTGCATCTTCTAGGTATGCTAAGCGACCTAATGCTTCTAATTCCCATGTGGAGGTTGGTATGATAGATGGTGTTGCTTTTGCTACAAAAGGGTTGTATGCCGTGAGGGGCGTAGATGGTTGTAGTAGGAGTAGTACTATGGGCTATGGAACCAAGGCGAGAGGCACTTATGGGTTCCATGGCAAGGTTCCTTCCTCGACTTCCAACAATATTTCTAATGTTGGGAGAGTGACGGGAAGTGGAGATTGTTCTAGTGGTGTTGCCACTAGTGGAGGTATAAGGAAGACCCAATTTGTTGGTGTTGACACTTGTGGACGTCCAAATTCTTATTTGGATGCCAATGTACAAGACTTGGGTAGACGAAGGTTCGTTGTTGAGGTAGATGGTATTGGAGGATACTTGCACAAGATTGGTGATACCGATGTCAATTGTATTAGCACCTCTTTGGTTGATAGGCTTAGGATACCATGCCATAAGCTAGAGCATCCTTATGAGTATGATGGAGTGTGGGTTTCTAAGGAGGCTCGGGTACTCATATCTCATAGGAATTATAAATTCTATGTATGGCGTGATGTGTATCCCATGCGTCATGTTGATGTGTGGATAGGTGAGCCGTGGTTGGAGGGGTAGAGGGTGCAATATAGTGTGGTGAAGGATGCATATCTTGTGGGCGTAGGGCAAAGAGTTTATGACTTTGTGCCTTACCGGGCGAAGAGCCAAGTGCCTACTAGTGCACCTTCTTTGGCTAAGCAAAAGAGCAAGGATCGAGAACTTCATTCCATGGGCAACAATGTGCAGACAAGAAGTCCTACAAACACAAGCAATGGTGGGACTAGTGCTACAAAAGAGTTGACAAATGTCAACAAGGTGAGCCCGAAGCCACTTCTAAGGCCGAGTGGTTCACCAAAGAAGAAGAATGAGACATCAAGTGATGATTCACCTAGTCCTAGATTCCGGGTTGACGTGAAAAGTCCACCTACTCCAGCTATGGGTATTCTTGGGCCTCGCCCCAATTTACCCAAATTTGAGAGTCAAAAGATAGAGAGGAGTAAGGGAGCTACCGGTGACAACTCTCGAGTGGAAAAAGGAGAGGTTGTGTTGAGTGATGTGAGTGGGTTGTCACCACCCGAATCTACACCCGACCTTGGAAAAAAATGAGGGAAAAGAAAGAGGGAAAAAGAAAAATTGAGAGTGAGGACACCCCTTTATTCTAACCTTAAACCTTTATCTCTTTCTTCTATGTGTTTGAGTTCTTGTTTAGGAATTCTTGAAGGCAAACCGATGGAGTCTCAACCATGTTCCGAGATGGAAAGACAAGGTGAAAGAGATGCCAAATGTGAGCTACAAGGTGAAGGAACTTCCCATGATGCTTCAAGTACATTGAGTGAGCCCGGATGCGACTCAAGTGTAAGTGTTAGTTCTTCTTCCCTTAAACATGAAACTTCCTTGTCTTGTGGACTTGTATGTGAAAACTTTATGCTAGTTGATGATTTGCATGAATACAATGTGTTTGCAACTAGTGCAGAACCTTTGGGTCAACTTGTGTGTGAAAATGAACCACTAGTTGAGAGGGTTGAAAAGCCACATCATGATGTGAGCTCGGTTTTCATTGAACCTCTCTTTAGTGAAAATGTTGAAGTTTACCTTGTGTGTGAACCTTGTTATGACACCCCACCCATATTTGATAAAGGTGAAGATGAATTGCATGATTATCCCATTCTTCCCTTTGATTGCTTACTTGCTAATGGTAGTATCTTGTGTCGTAGTGAGGATGGTTTTAACCTTGAGGAGTCTCTAGAGTGTGAGATGGATCGATTTATTTTCGATGACTCCTCGAGTGAGGGTGGAGGACCTAGTCTTGATACTATGCTCTTGTGTGACCATGAATTTGAGATGCATGCTTTTACATTTCTAATGTTTGAAGGCAATCTCATTTGTGGTGGTGAATTGTATCGGACTAGGGTCGGTAGTAGAGTCGAACCTCAATGGTTTGTAAAGTTAGGCTCTATGGATGATCCAACATTTGGAACTCCGAGTGAGGAGAGTGGTCTTGGTATTGGTCGTGTTGACCTATCTTCTAGTAGTCCTAGCCTTCGTTGTGTGGACTATAATGATGAAGGACCTATTTTGGAGACCTTCCTTTGGATTTTGTCCAATAAGGAGGACTGTCTTGGGGTTGATTTGGGAGGTGAGGAGGTACCTCTCGATGTGTGTAAGAATGCATTTAAGAAGGGGAGTGGAGTAGTCGATGTTAGTTGTGAATTGAACGATTTTACTTACTCCATCTCATATGTTGAGCACAGCTTGAGTGTCGAGCATGCCAAAGCCGATGTGTCACATTGTGATAAAATTGATTTGAAGGCTTGGTGTGTTGATAGTAAGCTTAGGGGTCATAGGACATTTGATTGCTACATGTTGCATGTCTTTGATCTCTTTGCTTGTTTTGAAAAGGAGTGCTTGTTCTTGTCGAGCCAAGACTTTGTTGTCTCCTTTGGTGACATAAGCTTTTTAATAGGTATTGATGCTTGGCTCTATCACAAGGGTGTGTTTTCCACACCACTTGAACTTATTCTTGCTAAGCTAACCTACTTGTGAAGTAGGAATTTTGGATGTGCTTGCTTTGATTGTAGGTTTTGATGGATCGATTTCGAGAACGAAATCCTTTCAAGAAGGGGAGGATGATGAAATATAAAATGGCGTAGTTCCCAACCATCAAAAGCCAAGCTCGAAAGCACAAGGGATACGAGTCAAGGCCTCCAGAAACGTCTTGAAGATCATGCATTGGAGCGCCAAAACAGGGCAGGAAACAGGGCAGCCCAAAACAGCACAAAACAGGGCAGCACACTGGGAGATTACTGCCTGCCGAAGGACATTTGTTCTTCGCGATCGCGACACTACCTGCGCGATCGCGAAGAGGTCTTGGATGCTCTACGCGATAGCGTGCCTTGAGCGTGATCGCGATGTGGCTTGCTTTGCTCTGCGCGATCGCGATGTAGAAAGGTTGATCAGCGAACCAGAAATAGCTGCAGGGGCAATTTTGTCCATTTATCATTGAAAATGTAGAAATAGCACATTAGCTCTTCATTTTCATTAGTTTTACCTTGTATGAACATTTGAGAGTAGAGAAAATTGAGAGAAGGCCGAGCCTTTCTTGTCGAAGCCCGAGGCTTCATGTATCTCGTCGTATTGGAATCTATGGAGATTCACCACTAGCGTAAATTCCTTGTAAGGTTCGAGTTTCATTCTCCTTTTTGGATAATTAAATTCATGTCTTGAATTCCAATTATCCATTCCAATTATCATGTCTTGTAATGTATCTCGTTTCTTGACTCCCCAATGCTTGTTTCCCGATATCATTGATATCATCTATCTTGTGTTTTTATAGCTTCCGAATATTTGTATCGTGTTTAGCTTCCGCTAGTTTTGGGTTGCATCACTCTTTCACCTCGGGGAATGCCCAAGTATTGATTCCCAGCTTGGGGATTGCCCAAGTTTTGTTGTGTTCGGGGATTGCCCAAAACTTCTTTTCGAATGGCGTCACTCTTCAACTGATGTTGTCGAACAAGCTCATCAAACAACTCTGGTTTCATCGGAGTGGAGTTGCTAGTTCCAGCGCCGGACCCAGGTAAGGCCATGGACACACTTCCTTGCTCGAGTTGAGCTACTCGAGGACTCACTCCTCTTACTTTGGCACTGATGCCTTGTATCGCAACCATGAGATCGGCTAACGACACTTCGGGCTTTTTAATGACTTTTCCATCGCCTCCATTCCCAGCCATGGTACCTGCACAAATCAAAGACTAATGAAAGTGTTAAGATTAGAAATCACCTCACACATTCCCTCACCTTGATAGGTGGCACTCGGGTCCATTCAATTTATGGGTTCGTTCTTGTTCACTCAAGAACTTGTAGCCAATGGCTTCCTCGGTTGATCAACTTCTCTCACTTCCTTCAAATTTGACAAGTTACAATGTCTCCTTCGGATGTGTGAATTGATATGACTCGATGGAACGGACGCTATTTACTTTGCACTTCGGGAGTCAAAGAATTTTCTACGAAATTTGGACTTCGATCACCCACGCACGAGTTCCAATAAACTCAATGAGTTAGTACGACCTCGAGTAGGAAGAATTACTCTAGAGATCCACTAACTAGATTTATCGAACACAAGAAAAGTGAAAACCTAGGAGAATCTACCCTTTGATTCCTCTTCGAAATCCCTTTCGAACACACCAACTCTTGTCCGTACAAGAGTGGTCCCTTCTTGGTATGGATAGCGTTTTACCTTATCCAATTCCCTTTTCTAGTCGATAGCCCTTTCACCTGGGGTTTTGATCTTTACACTTTACCCCTTTCTTCTTCAATGGAACAGTGAAGTTTTTTTTTAAACTCCGGTGTACGGACAACTTTAACTTCGTTCACTGGCCAAAAATTTTAACAGAATTTGGGTTGCTCTTTCAACTCCAGTAACAACAATAACGGAGGAAATCAGTTCAAAGTCCCTTGAGCTAAGAGCTCGCCTCTTCGTGTTCGTAAACTGTTACAATCGTAACAAATTTCCGGTGTACGGACGACGGTTCAAGTCTCAAAACTTCGAAATTTAAGCACAAAAAAAACCTAAATCAATCAAGAACCACCAGTCTTCATCGGTAACAACCAAAAACACACTGGGGTTCGAAATCTGTCACCACTAAGCTCAAAATAGTCTAAAATTTTATCGAGAAACCCTAGTCACAAACGTTGTACGTCGGGTACTCAAATTGATCCTTGGACAGTGGAGAACTCAAATCAATGGTCGTTTGATTAAAACAATCAACAATCAACCAAAAATTTTGAATTTTTCTTTTCTACATTTTTTTTTTGTAAATACCACAGCAACAACAATCAACAAGGAAGAAAGCTGAAACTAGAGACACAAAGCAAGAGATAGACGAATAGGATTTGAGTTTGTAGAAAGAAGCTCAAACCTTGCTCTGATACCAAGACGGTGCAAGGAAACCCGAGGGAGAGCTAAACACGAAGAAGACGCGGAAGAAAACAAGAATTAAAAGATAGTAGCAAGACAAATCTTGCTTCGATTCAAAAGAACAGTGAGGAACCTGTCTCAAAGCTCGATCGAATGAAGGTCAAGATGCACCTATTCTATGCAACAATCCTAAAAAAGAACAAGCTTCTTGCAAGCTGAATGACCAAGAATAAAATGTTCAATCGAAGACACCGAATGACACAAGTTCTTTAAAATCCCGTGTCGGAGTTTTGCTCTATCGGAGACTCACAATAGCACTTGGTATGTTTGATCATTCAACAACAACTAAAAACTGTCTTTACAAATGAAATGTAAAGGAGTATATATAGACTATTGTAGGGATAAAGCAGTAATTGGTCACAGGTGACCAATAAAAATAAGCCACGCAGTGCTGAGTTAATGTATGTGTTCGGTAGCCTTGACATCGGTGCTTGGTTGCTTGCTCGAACACATTTGTCATCGGGCGCTCACTTGACTTCGAACATAATTTGTGGTGTTTGGTTCTGTGCTGCTCGGCGCCAAGAGTTGGTGTTTGCTCACTTTGTCCTAGGGCTCAAATTTGAAGATATAGCCTTCGGTTCTTGAGTTCGGCCACTCAGCTTCGGAGTAGTTGTTTTCCTTCGGCCAAGCCAAGTGAATGTGAACATCGTGCAGCACCTTGGCTTCGCTTTGTGTCATCGGCCTCGGTGGTTCGAACACTTGATCAGCACGTGTTCGGGCTGCATCATTGCTGAAGAGGGTGATGTTCGAGATGAAAAGTATATTAGCTGAGTATGAGATCCCGTTCTATCCACGAGGTAAGGCTCACCGAGGCCGTGGGAACCCTCGAGGACCAGGAGCATATGTTGAAAGACATCTTGAATGTGAGGCTGATGATTATTATTATGATGATTATTCGGAACAAGCCCGAGGTGTTAGAGAAACAAACTTGAACAGTGTCAAGATCACTATTCTACCATTCAGAGGAACTAGTGATCCTGACCAATATCTCGATTAGAAGGTTTGACTGGAATGGATCTTGAGACAAATGAGATGACCGATGAGAGAAAATTTTCCTATGCAATTGCTTCATTCGAGGCATATGCTTCTACTTGGTGGGAATCTGAGAAGAGAATGAGAAGAAGGCATACTTTACCCGAGCAGCTTACTTGGGTTCAATTGAAGAGAGTGATGGACGCTAAGTATGTGACAGCTAAACATCTTCAAGAGCAACTTTGGAAGCTCTATGATTTGAAACAAGGATCTAAGCCAATCGAAGATTATTTTGATGATTTTGAAAATATTCATTTGGCTCTTGATATGGAAGAAGACGACGGAGCCAGCCATCATTCGGTTCAAAAGTGGGTCGAATCGAGATATATCATCTCAATTGAGATTGCATGTATACCATCCTTTGGATGAAGCTTTCCATGTGACCGTTGATGCTGAGAAGTGGGTTAAGGACGATAGAGCAAGTCGGTACCGAGGGGTTACAACTTCAACTTCTTTGAACCGAGGTAAAGATAGGATGAGTCTGAATCCTACCAATCCTAACATTGTCCGTGATCAGAAGAAACCCGTCGAGAAAGGAGTGACCAATTATAACTCTAAGGAGTTGTGAGGTAAAACTCAACTTAATACTCCTAGTGCTTTGTCAGAAATGCAGGGGTTATGGTCATAGCTAAGGAGTGTCCGGCTCGCAAAGTTATGATGTTGCTCGAATATGGAACCGTCCATGAGCAAGCGAGCGACTTCGACGAAGAAAAAAGATAAGGAACCAAAGCTGATCACAATTAAAACGGTCACGAAGCTACCGAAGCTGACCGTCTAGATATGTTTCTTGTGGTTCATAGGAACTTGAGCATATGAACATGGAAGAGGAGGATGACAATCAAAGGGAAAATCTTTTCCATGGGAGGTGTAGAGTTAGGGGAAAGGTGTGTTCGATGATCGTTGATTCAGGCAGCTGTGCTAATGTGGCAAGCCAATTATTGGTTTCACAATTGGGACTGCCTACCTTAAGACACCCCCATCCATATCGATTGTAATGGTTGAATGAATGTGGAGAACTGAGAGTTGCTAAGTAGGTGTTGATCAAATTCAGAGTTGGGACTTATCAAGATGAACTGATATTTGATGTTGTCCCAGTGAAAGCTTGTCATTTACTGCTAGGGCGACTGTGGCGGTATGATAGGTTTGTTGTCCACAACGGTCAAACCAATACTTACACTGCTAAGCTCGGAGGTGAGACTTCCATACTCAAGCCTTTGTCTCAAAAACAAGTCAGTGAGGACTACAAACAAATGAAAGACTTGAAAGAAGCTGCCAAAGCGAAGTCTCCGCAAGGACACAAATTGCTGGTCGAGGACAAAGAGACACCGCCCGTGGCAAGTAACATTAGTGCAATCATGCAACCAGGTGAGTGCCTCGGAGGCAATGATCAAAGCAAGTTGATGATTTGCCTCATGCACAAGGGTGTACTTCAGAACTCTAACAATGAATTCACTAACGATAACCCTTTGCATAGTGTTGTTCAAAGTGATTTGCAGAACTTCTAGGACATGTTTCCTGAAGAAATGTCAGGTGGATTGCCTCCGCTACGAGGAATCGAGCACCAAATTGACTTTATCCCGTGGTGTCAAATCCTCAACAAGCAAGCGTACCGGTTGATAGCTTTAAATTTTGTATAGATTTAGATACATATAAATTAAATAGTATTTATTTTCAAACTATAAAGTATTATTTTATTTTGTGTAAATACATAGAAAATTATTACAGGACCAGAAGTGGAGCCAAAGTGAAGAAAAGAGGACTAACAAAAAGCGAAGAAGAAAAACAGTACATGTGGCAAGTACCATAGATGTATCCGCGGATTCATACGGATGCATCAATGGAAAAGGAAAAAATTCAAAAATGTGTGGAAAAGGGTACCACGGATGCATCCGCGAATTCCTATGGATGCATCCGTAGAAAAAGAGCAAAAGAATTCAAGAATGGCAAGAAAAAGACACTTGGCGAAATTTGAAGATGGAATCACAAATGCATCCGCGGATTCTACGGACGCTTTCGTTGAACTTTATCTATAAATATGTCTTCCTTTTGCATGAAAAAGGGATCCCTTTTCAGAGATAATAGCTAGTCTTCCTCTTCCTTTCTCTTTTAGTTTTCAATTTCTTTTTTCCTTGGTAGGAATATTAATATTTTCTTTAATTTTTATCTTTTCTCCATAATGGAATAATTTTCTTTGGTTGGGATATTAGATGAAGCTTGATATAATATTATAATAGTTCTAATTTTATTATATTTTCATGTTGAAATTCTTTCTTGATCATCTTTATACACCAAGAATAATTTTTATCTTATTTCTTTCATTTCTAATTCTCACGGTGGAATTGACTCAAATAAGTTTATTGATTTAGTAAAAGCTAATCGAAAGAAGTTTTTAAACACTTGGCGTACTCAACTGAAATACTTCTTGTTTAAAGTCATTAGTTTAATCACTTAATAGTATAAAAGAAAGTGGTGCTATTAATGGGTTACTGTTTAATGTCACTAACTTCAATAGATTAATAGTATAAGCACAAGTGGTGCTATTATTAAATTGTTGTTAAGCGGAATGATTGAATTAGAAATAAACAATCATTTCATTACACAGAGAAATAAGTAATAATGTTTTGATTCTATTATAATAATTTTATTTTGCAGACTCAAAATATCCCAACTTCTATCCTTTATTTTAAAAATTCAAAAATACTTATTATTTTTATTTTCAATAATTAGAATTTATAATCAACTCTCCTTCCACCAACTTAATTCTCTTAAATAGTAACAAAGACAATATAAATTTGTAGACGAGGTGGTTCCAATCTCTATGAGTCGATATCTTAAACTATACTATAATTTGACAAAGCACGAGTAGGAAAAATCCTATATACATTTTTCTCGTCCAATTTTTAGCGCCGTTGCCGGGGATTGGTAAGCATCTACTTCAAATTAATTGTCTTATTATTACTTTGAGATTTTTTTTCATTTATTTCTTCAAGTATTTTGTTTTCTACTATCTGACAAGTGCTAAGGAACAAAACTTGACAAAAAAATTTAAAAAAAAAATCATGATTATGAACTCTCTTCGCATGTTTTGAAAATTAATTTCAACCAACCAAGTAAAAAACTTATTGAGTTGGTAGAAAAATACTGTCAGAAAGATATTATCTATGACTATTGTGATGGAAACCACCAAAGCTTTGAATGTCAAATAAGTAGCAGATTCGCCTATGCAGATTCTGGGAGAATCAAAGACCTTGAACAACTAATTAATAATATTAGTCATAGGTCTGTTGCTTGTGAATCTGGTGGAAATAACATCATTCATGAATGCCAAGCAGGTGATTCTTATTCTCTTGGTTCATCTCATCAATAACAATATGTTGTTTCTAGTTCGTACAGGTACATTGATTCTAATGAATATGATTACAATACATAGTGTAGCCAATATTCATTTGAAAATGGAAACATGTGTCAACCATTACAAAATGAGAATGTGAGCTTAAAAGAAACTGTATGATTTCATGAAAACTATTGATGAGAAATTTACACTGTTGAACCCTCCCAAAAATGCACAGAAGTATGCATCGGGAATTGATTTCAACAAAATGTGGACTCCAAAGGGTTTTCTTTGGAGTCGCCACCTAATTTAAAGATTATTAGGAACCTAAGCTAATTAAAGAGTGCAATTTTATTCCTTATTTAAAAGGAAATTATTAAAATCAGAGATTCTAGGTAAGTGGTTCTTGTATAACAGGAATGGTGCACGAACTCAAGCTCTCTCGAATCAATTATTTGTTCAGCATTTTATTCACCTACCGTTGGAGCTCCTTGGTGTCTTCGGGTTACACCGGTGATGAGGCAAATGTATATAGGATTTTTCCGACTCGTGCTTTGTCAAATTATAGTATAGTTTAAGATATCGTCCCAAAGAGATTGGAACCACCTAGGCTACTGATTTATATTGTCTTTGTTACTGTTTAAGAGGATTAAGTTGGTGGAAGCAGAGTTGATTATAAGTTCTAACTATTAAAAATAAAAATAATAAGTATTTTTGAATTTTTAAATAAAGGTTGGGATATTTTGAGTTTGCTTCTACACCGATCAGAACCATACTAACTCCATATTACACCTACTAAAGTCGTTTCAAAATTGGTCGTCCTGTCAACGTCTTTGCCAAAAGACTCTTTAATCATACCGGGCTTTCAACATCCATAAAGGACGGTTTACCAGGCTACACAACTAGTAAACTGGATCCAGTACTTCGACAAAGAAGGGCATGATGTACTCAATTTTATCCGTCCTTTATTTCAACATTTTAGATGGCCATATTTTGAGTTAAAACTACCTGACTTTTACTGCATTAAACATATTGTCAAGCCATTTTACTTATATTTTTTTACATGATTATATTAACTACCTACTTATAATATTTTTGGCAAAAGAGCTATTTTCCAATTGCATACCCCCAACTTTAGATTATTTGCGCAATTATTGATATTAATGCATAAGGTGCACTATTTATTTTTAGTTACAATTAATTATATTTGATTACCATTTCTGGCCAGTCAAAATATTCCAAGTCATTGATCATGTCCACCTAAGGGACCACGTGGACTCATCTTAGCCATCCCTCACCTAATCCAACGGCTGAAATCATTCTTTCCTTTTTTTATCCAACGACCCCCAAAACCCTACATTCAAAAATCATTTCCCTCTTTATACAAACAAACACCTGTCGCACCTTCTCTTTCTCTCTCCCATATCTCATACTAAAACCCTAACAGCTTGTTTGGATGGTTGTAACCCATGGTACGGTATTGTATTATTATCATGGGTACGACGTTTGTTTTGATTATTTCTCTAATTAAATTATATATATCGTTAAACCCATGGTTATGTAACCATGAAAACTGTCACTTTATGTAACGACCGATTTGGTGAGATCGCGTCGTTACCTATTTTTCTTACCCATCATGCCCCCACTTATTATTTAATAATCTCATTTTACCCTTTATCTTATTTTCAATTATTAAACCACGGTAAAAAATACAGTCTATCCGAACATTGTACAACACAATACGATACAGTAACAACTATCCAAATGAAGTGTAATGCCTCTGTTGTCAACGACTGTTTCGGGCCATTCCCACCCGCTAAATGACCAACAAAATACATATTTGGAATCCTCTCAACGTCCGCTATAAAACCCCATGAAATAAGAAAGGTTTTAGTTCACCGGAGAAATGGAGGATTCAAGTGAAAACTTTGCAAGACCTAAGCATACTGGCACCGTCGTAAGGACTTTGCAAAGACACATTCAAACGAGGTCAAAGAAAATGGGCCAAAGATGACCCAATTCAACAAACACGGGTACCCTCTTTTATTTATATTTTTATTTAACTTTTCTATGTTTCATCTGATTTTTTGTGAAATATGAAGTCGTGTATGTTTTCATTACCTCATGGTTAATCGAATTTGGAAAGCTTGCATTTAGTAATTAAATGATTGAAGGCCTAGACAGTTAAAATTGATAGTCCTTTCATATTTGTGGAGTAATTTAGTATCATCAAGATTCTTTGTTAGAATAACAATTTCTTCGATTCTTTGCAGTATTATTTGACCTAGTTAGATTAGTTAACTGAGAAATCCCTACTGCTATATATATTTAAATGATTTATGAGAAGGAAGATCACACTTAGACCATCTAAAAAAATAGTGTTCTTGCTTATGTGTGAAGTGAATAATATATGCTTGATTTATGAGATTTTTCTGGAATTTGGTGCGTAGGAAAAAATACTGTTGTTTGAAAATAGTGAGTTGCAGGGGTGGTATGTTTAGAATGAGAATTCGTAATTCCTTGTGATTATTCGGTATGTGAAAGTTATTTTTGAAAGGGCAATATTCTCTTAAATGTTGATTGAAACTCCTAATTTCTATCTTTTCTTATACAAGTTTACTGGCTACTTTTTTTCCTTAATTCATACTTGGTAAATTAGAATCAAAACCCCTACATTACTACTATAAAAGCACCCCTTCCGTCACCCTTATACACACGCACAGAATACATAAAAAAGCAGTAACATCTTCTTCTCTAAAAGGCTCTCTTCCACTCTAATTTTTGGTACTTGAATTGGTCTTGTGGCCTTGAACTGTTCCAATCTTCTGCTCCTCTCGCTTGTCACCTACAAAGGTATAACATGTGGAAAGAAAACTTGAATCATGCATCATTGATACGTCTGCATATGCCTATGTGTGAGTGTTTTTTGCTTGGCATGTCTGGACCTTTTTTGCCGTTACTAATCCACTTTGTAAATGTGTTGGATAGTCCAAATAGGGCTATACCATATGTACTTGTTGGAAAGAGGGTTCGGGCACCCATGTGGGTCAACCAATGATGCCGGGCAAACCCCCACAAGACCCTTTGTTGACACCCGATTTTGTCTCGAATTTTTTCAAATTTAATAAATTATGGCAATGTTTTATAACTGAGGTTAATTTGAAAATTAAATAAAAATAATGACAATAAAAGATGATCAAGTGAAGTTTCAAAGAAAAGTGCTAAATTTGCAAAATCCCACCAATTTCAACCCATTTACTTTTTTAATTAATTCTAAAATTGTGGCCAAATCCGTTCTCCCCTTAAAATCTAGCCTATTTGTGCAAATCCTCTACCCCTATATATACATACTTATCTATAACCCTAGCCTCTCACACTCCCACTCATTTTTTACCCCCACCCTCACATTACACACTAATTTTTTTCATCATCTTCCCACTCACAAAAAACCCTCATTATTATTCATCATTTACACCATGACAACAAAACAAAAATCAGATCCACATATACGCACGACACCCACCGATCTGAAATGACATAGAGGGAACCTTCAATGGAGTCCACAATATTGCTGACATCACCATTGGGATTTTCTCCCAAAACACCACCCACTTGTTTACTTTCTCAGCTCCATATTACCCATTTCCCCTCCGCTAGTCCTAGTTACTTACTGCCGAGTCAACTCCGTCACCTCTCTGTTTGCTCTGTTTGATTGGCCGTTTTCTCCACTGTGCTATTATTACGGAGATCGGGATCATTCTCTGTCCCATTGTTGTTCTGGATTGTTTAAGTTGATTTATGTTGTTGCTAGCGATGCCATAGCGGGCAGTTCGTTTGGATACATTTTTGCTATTATTTTGGATTAACCCCCTTTTACTTTGACTGGTTTTTTTGTTCGTGCGGTGGTCATTTGGTTATGCCTTTCTGCTTCTATTGACTTTGTTTTTTTTTTGGTAAAATTATGGTCCTTTAAACATAGTTTTTGGCAGATGTTGCTGATATCGTGGTTTTTCTTCTCCTCTGATTTGTTTGATTTGCAGTGAAAATTCAAAGTAGGGGTGGAGGGGATTGCAGCGCCACCGCCGCAGTGGAGCAGGCAGTCGCTCTCCTTTCGTCTCACCGTTGCCCCAGTTTTGCTAATCGCCGGGATTTTGCTGGGTTTTGACTAGCGTTCTTGTTTCTTTATTTAATTGAAGTCTCTTATGACTTTGATAACTTTGACTTGATTTTGATTAAAGCTTGTATTTACTTTACCTAATTGCGTTGCCTACTTACTGGTTCGCTTTTGCAGACATTCCCATGTGATAATGATTTTGTCTATCGGCCTAATTTTGTCACTAATGTTTAGTCACTGGTTTTCTGATTTGGAACAAATGCAGATACTACACACTGTGGGCCCTTGTGATTGTTCAGTTATGTTACTGATTTCATTCTAAAATGCGAGGCCAATGAAAATAGTTGACAAGGAATCGATGATATATAACGAATTGACGGATACTATACGTTAGAATTGACGGACTGATATTGAACCGATACGACACTGGCCAATAAAAAATACAGATACACGTATTGAGGCCTCGGGATTGATTTGGACATGATACTACACATGAACAGTCCCGTCCCCGTGTCCCTAAAGCAAAAAAAGCTATGATGAATGTATGAATTTAATGCAAAGCAAGTCAGATAGAGTGGTGGGTTTGGTACCTGGCATGGCAACACGACTGGCTCCGTGTTTGCAGCCGTATCAATATCTCGAACCTCTACATGACGCGCCATACAAATCTGAGCCTAAATTTTGCAAAAACAAAACCCCTCACTATTATTATTATTATTATTATTATTATTATTATTATTATTATTATTATTATTATTATTATTATTATTATTATTATTATATATTTTATTATTATTATTATTATTATTATTATTACTTTATTACTTTATTATTATTATTATTTTATTTTCATAAATTATTACACTTTATTATCGTACTAATCCAATTTCATTTTGTTTGTTTTGCGAAGATTTTGGTACGAATAATTCGCGGACTAACTTATAAATATGGATAGTTCATTGCATTGGAGTCGTTTGGGCTTAAATTCGAACTCAAGCAGTCAAGGCATAAGACCTTAGAAAATTTAAAAAATTCAAGGCTCCCGCGAGTTGATCAATATCCCGGGTTCTATCTTTAACTTTGCATTCCTTTCCTTAGATATTTATGTAAATAAAATATGTGAATTATTTTATTTATCAATAATATTTGATTGTTTGTATATTGCTTTACTTTATGTTCATTGCCTTTTATTGCGAAGTCGTTATTTAATTTATTACAAATTGGGGCCGTCTTAGCAAATGCGGCAAGTAAAAGAATATTTTGCAAATAAGCTTTTATTCGATTAATTATTCTTATTATTATTATTACTATTTTTAAATAACTCTTTTGAAAGAAAAGCGCACTTGTAAATATTTGGAAATCTGTCGATTAACCGTATTTTACGGAATTTTGGAAGTGCCTTAAAAACCTTCTTCCGAAATTAATAAAACCTCTTACTTAGAATCTCTGAAAGAAAGACCGTATTTTTATAAAAACGGAGTTTTGCACGCATTTGTTATTTGGTTCCCTGTTTTCCTTAAATTGGGTGGCGACTCTAAAAAGTCAAAAAGAGTTAGTCCATCCTATTGATATTCCGGAATTTATCCTTTTCAGGATAATTTTTGGGGTTCAACCGCATGGCGACTCCGCTGGGGAGCAATGAAGGTTTTGACCATAAAGGTTTCCAATTATTTGCAACTAGTATGCTTAATTTCTTTCGCTTTGTTATGCCTGTTTGTTTGTATGTCACGAAAAGCATGTCACTACACTCTTATTTTCACACATATAAACTGACATTCCGTTCATACTTCCCCCACTCCTGGGAATCTCTTGCATTTTCACCCCAAATATCTGTGAGGTACGCTCATGCGTACCCGCACTTTCTTCCACTAAAGAACCCTGTGACGAGTTGGTACACCGGCGGTTGTCGTGGGAGTAATTCGACTCCGAGGCCGCTTGCCACTCACTTGTTAGCCTCAACCGTTAACCCACTCTTAGACGGAGCTTTTAGGAGCATGCATGCACTTACACCTTAGTCTTGACCCGGTCCTTGGTACCGCCTCCATAGTTAGGAAACCGCCCTTATGTCAACGGGTTCTTGAAACCCAACGACAATGCATATTATGTGCTGTGTGATGATGAATCCTCAGTCCTAATCATGTTTTGAGCAAAACCAGATTTGGAATTTTATCTCCTATGTTGTCATTTAGGTCAGAAAATGGAAGAATTTAGCGGAATTGAGATCATAGAAAGAATTGCAGTCCGGGGGAGGTTAGGCAGATTTGGTTGGTTTGTGTTTTGGAAATGGCCTGGTGTAGTGAGATCTAAGAGGCGAAGCCTCTGGTGTCTTTAAAAGGATCAGTGGGTCCTTCTCATGAACGGCTTTGCATGTGTGCAGGCCTATGTTTATTATCCAGCTGCAACTTTATACAAATTGAAGTATGCTTGTCGCATACTAGGAGAGCGAAGCCCCCGTGTCTTTGAATGACCAGTGGAGTCCCTCCTTGAAGACCAGTACGGTCTTGGCTACCTAGGAAACTGAGAAGCTTGATTAAAGCCGAGGACCAGTAAGGAGCCCTATGAACAAGGTCGGTGAGCCTTGCAAAACCTAGGAAGCTGAGAGGCTTGTCTAAGCCGAGGACCAGTGAGGTTTTATTTTGAAAGGCCAATTGGCGCCTTTCGTGATTTTCAGTCTGGTATTGTGGAGGCAGTTGGAAATTTCTCCCTGGATATTCTAAAACAATTGGGAATCGTGCTTGGAGGAGTGTGGATGTGTGCAAAAGCTATGGAGGATTGTTTCGGGTTTTAGGCATTTGGGTTTAGAATTTTGTGCAGAGACTGTGGAGAGCATGAGCTGTGTTAAAATGTTAATTGCATGCCTTGCTTTATTTGCTCAAAATGCGTTAAATACTAGGTGTTGCTTGCTTGTATGTAATCCTATGAATGACATGCACACTATCTTATTTACCCTTTGTGAGGTTTCTTTTGTTTTGTTTACTTCTCTAGCAAATTTTGGATTTATGAAGTGGCTGACCATTTTACCATGCAAAGGTTTCGAGATATGATTGATGGTAGACGCTCTAGCTCGTGAACGATGCAGTACCAGAAGCTAATGGCATTGCTTGAAAGAACTTGGCGATTGAACTTAGTAGCACTATTTTCAATTTTAATTCAGATTGAGGCCCTGAATCGCATTGTACTTTAAAGCTTATGTTAATCTGAATCAACTCATTTTGAATTTATGAATGTTGAAATAAAATTCATCGCATTCTTATTATGTTATTTACGCTTGCGTTTGTTTCCATTGCAAAATTAAAATTGATAAACCTGCCAAAGCTTTGCTTGTAACGTATGGCAAAACAACTGAACAATTTAAACCGACGCACTGAAAAGTTGATGTATGCGCTCTTTGGATATCGCACTATCTGTTAGAATTTCAACTGGGGCAGCTTTTGTTTGTTGGTATATGGCATTGAAGCAGTGATGCAGAACTACACACGGTCTGATTCCCAAGGAGGGATACCTAGGATCGGGTTCGACCCTTTAGCATTTAAATTTTTATTTTTTCCCCAAGAAGGACAACTGGGGCAATTTTGCAAAGCGAGTTGGAGATTCGAAAGATAATAACTGGGGCAGAATTTTGCAAGAAGCAGCGTTGGTTGTTGAAGATGAGTTGGCAAGAACTCTATAATTGGTTAAGCAAACAGTGCAAAGTCTAAGCCAAAGGACGTTCAGTTTGTTTTAAAATATGTTACAAGTTTAAATCGAGGGAAAATTTTCGAAATGCATCTTTGACTTCATTTGCATGCTTATTTCACTCGCTATATTGCATTAAAATATTTTATCTTGCCACTATTTTTCAAAATCTATGCTATTTGAGTTCATGAGCCAAGTTTCTGAAAGCAATTCGCAAATCCAAGTCCAATGAAGACAAGAAAGCAGCAGAAGCGGCAAGATCAGGATGAAGTCTGCACAAATCAAACGTTTTCCCCTCCCTTCTCAAAACTAACAACTTTTCTTTGAGAGCAGGGACATTAAGACCCGCAACTGAAGATATACATCTTAGCAAGTCAATCTCCAAGATTCTCATCGCTAGGATTGCAATGATATTGGGATAAAGCTCGTGCTTCACGGCCCGACGCTTTTTCCAATTTGCCGAAAGGCGGCATTTCTATTTCCCATAACTCTTGCAAATTATCAAGAATATCTATTTCATTTCCTTTCCCTTTATGAGAACACTTACTAACGTTTCATTTCTTTTATAGATATGGCTAATCCTGGGGGCTTACTTTATTTTGTAGTCAAGACCATTCCTCCGTGGAAGAGTTCAAAGAGTATCACGTATTCACGCGATAAGCATCTTTACATTCTCACGCTTTCGAAAAACGTCTTTATATTTCAAGCTTTCCTCTAAGGCATTAGTTTTATCGCCCCAGAGGCGTATCTATGTCACCTCGAAGGTGTTAATTATTTTAATGCCTCGAAGGCGTAATTTTGTTGCCCCGGAGGCGTATTTGTGTCACCTCGAAGGTGTTAATTATTTGAATACCTCGAACGCGTAATATTGTTGCCCCGGAGGCGTATTTGTGTCACCTCGAAGGTGTTAGTTATTTGAATGCCTCGAAGGCATAATTTTGTTTCCCCGGAGGCGTATTTATGTCACCTCAAAGGTGTTAATTATTTAAATGCCTCGAAGGCGTAATTTTGTTGCCCCAGAGGCGTATTTATGTCACCTCGAAGGTGTTAGTTATTTGAATGCCTCTAAGGCGTAATTTTATTGCCTCAAAGGCGTATTTCTGTCACCTCGAAGGTGTTAATTATTTAAATTCCTCTAAAGAGTAATCTTTTATGGTCTCGATAGACGTTTAATATTAGCACACTTTCTTGAGCACATTTTGTAGCCTCCTGAGGCGTTTATACATTTTCTATACATATTTTAATAGCCTTACGTTGCTAATAAGTTTGTTAAGACATACAGGATAATGTGAATATTCCGGACGGATTACAATCTGAGATTGCATTCAAATTGACTCCTCATAACTTAAAGCATTATGCTTTGTCATGAGTTTTGGCCGAACAGGCGGCTTTTCTACCCCTGTGACTTTCATTCCTAACAGGCGACAAAGCCGAGGGTTGTTTTGTGTTTTCAAAACTAAGCCAAGTAGGACATCGCTTTGTTTCAGGTGATAATCCGTACAAGGCCATCCTTGCCGGATTGTCTCGCCAATTGATTTATCAATGGCTATCGCACTGACTACATTTCCGCACTACTTTGCTTTGCACTTGCTTTTAAAATTAAAGCCTTTTTTTACTCATTTAGGTTGACCATCAGCTATGAGGGTTCCCTTTGTTGGATTATCTCGCCTATTGATTCGCCAAATGGCTCTTGCATTGCTCTACATTCCCGCATTGCTTTTCTTTGCACTTGCTATAAATTATGTTGTTGAACTTGCTTTAAATTATGCCTTCGCATTTTCTTTGTATTACGTCTTGTTTTACTTTTCAGGTTAACAGGCCAGTCCCGAGACCCTCCTAGCTTCATGCCGGACCGGTTCGCCAGCTGATTTGTTCGACAATCAACCCCAAGACCCTCCTTGCTGCGTGCCCGACCGGCTTGCCAGTTTATTTGTTAAGATTGTTAAAAATGCTTTGCACTATGCCTTCGCATTTGCTTTATTGCTTCCCCAGTGAATGGGAAGACAATTTATCAAAGATATTGCAGCTTGCACTTACAAATTACGCCATGCCTACCGTAAGCAATCGGGGGCCTTATTATCAAGTCTATCGTGAGCAAGCGAAGACTTCATTAGCATTGAAACCTACCATAAGCAATTGGAGGCATTATTCGGAAGCCTATCACAAGCAATTGAAGTCTCTTTTGTTATTGATCCTACCGTAAGCAATCGGGGGTCTTATTATCAAGTCTATCATAAGCAAGCGAAGACATCATTATCATTTGAAGCCTACCATAAGCAATTGGAGGCATTATTCTGAAGCCTATCATAGGCAATTGAAAGCTCTTTTGTTATTCACCCTACCATAAGCAATCGGAGGTCTTATTATCAAGTCTATTGTGAGCAAGCGAGGACATCATTATCATTTGAAGCCTATCATAAGCAATTGGAGGCATTATTCGGAAGCCTATTATAGAAAATCAAAGGGCGCTATTGTTATGGAGCCCACTGTAGGCTCGACTATGAGTTATTGCCGAACAGGCGGCATTTCTACCTCTATGATTTTCATTCCCAAATAAGCAATGAAGCCGAGGCATGCATTATGTTTTCAAATCATGCTAAAATAAGCATTGCCTTATTTAAATTGACAATCTGCTGAAGACCATCATTGCCTGATTGTCTCGCCAATTGATTTATCAAAAGGCTATTGCACTGATTACATTCCCGCGCTGCTTTGCTTTGCTTTGCACTTGCTTTAAATTCTGCCTTTATATTGGTTTTAAATTAATGCTTCGCTTTACTTTTTCAGGTCAACCATCAGTTTCTCAGAGATTATTCGCCTTGTCGCATATGCAGCGCAAATCTATTTCTTTCTTTTTCATTATAGACTTTGCTTTATTATACTCTCGTTTTCCAACGCATTTACGTTAAATTTGCAGGAATTGAACATCAGATTCAATAAGAACTGAAGGGAGCATTCAACACTTTGCACCACTATCCATACAAGCAACACCAATCGAATGGACGGCGCATATGATTCTGCTTGACAGATCATTCAAATTTACTCTTGCGGCATTTAAGCATTACATTTGACTATTGCTGAAAAGGCGGCACTTTTCTTTTCTCAAAATCTTAACATCGTGATAGAATTTACCTCGCGATAGTGAGTTGACAAGTCAACTTTGAGAAACCATGTGCGGTGTGTCTTGCCGGTTGGTTGTCCTGCAAAGCATTATGTTATATACATGTTTAGAGTAGAATAGACAAGTCAACCTTGAGACACCATGAGCGGTGTGTCTCGCCGGTTGGTTGTCCTGCAAAAGCCTTATATTATGCACTTGCTTTAAATTATGAGTTGACAAGTCAACTTTGAGACACCATGAGCTGTGTGTCTCGCCGGTTGGTTGTCCTGCAAAAGTTTTATATTATGCACCTGCTTTAAATTATGAATTGACAAGTCAACTTTGAGACACCATGAGCGGTGTGTCTCACCGGTTGGTTGTCCTGCAAAAGCTTTATATTATGCACTTGTTTAAATTATGAATCGACAAGCCAACTACGGAACACCATGTGCGATGTGTCTCGCCGGTTGATTGTCCTGCAAAAGCATTATTTTATGTACTTGTTTAGAATAGAATCGACAAGTCAACTATGAGGCACCATAAGCGGTGTGTCTCGCCGGTTGGTTGTCCTGCAAAAGCATTATGTTTTATATCTGCACAGACTAAGATTTGGCAAAGCAACTTGAGGCATTATATCTGGTTAGTCGATTTATTTTGTTTATTGTTCTGCAATTCGTACCCGCTTTACTTATTGTCTTGCTTTACTGTTTCAGAATAAGGATCAGCTTAGAGGTTCTCCGGGCGGAGTACTTTGTCAATTGATCGAAGGAAGAACTTATCGATGATACCGCAACACGCATTTACAATTTTATAACTTTATCTATTTCTTATTCCAATTTTTACAGTTTATTAGCAGTTGCACGCTTACCGCTTATTGAGATTATTACAGGATTTTTAGCAGCACCGCAGCAGCATTTGGAGCATAACATGGAGCTTTTCTTAGCAATGAACCGAGGAAATCGTTGATATGAGCTAGACTCGTCAACAAAGACATGAAGAATCGCACCCGCATAAGTCATCCACCCCAGAGGTAAGTCTCTTGTTAACCTTAGAGTCTGAGGTTTGAGATTGAAGACAAGATGGCTCGGTTATCAAGGTGTAGTGGAAGCTATGTCCATGTAAACCCCTCTTTATGGGTGTGTCGTCGACCATATTTTCATAACTTGGGTGATTACAAGCCTCTTTTCCTGCGCTTGAGTAGTCGTTACTATCTCGTCTTTGATTTTCAAATCGCGTCGAACTACATATGACCTGATTCTCTTTCAGCCCGAGATATATAGGCAACTCGGAAACCGGAGCTCGGCCATGTCCATAAGCCTCGTATTTTGATCCCAGGAATCGGAGTCTTGGCTTTACCGTGACAAAATTGGGTTTCACGACAACTTCTTTACCCTGGAAACTCTTTCATCCTTTCCGGATAAAGAGGGGCAGTTGTTGACACCCAATTTTGTCCCGAATTTTTTCAAATTTAATAAATTATGGTAATATTTTATAATTGAGGTTAATTTAAAAATTAAATAAAAATAATGACATTAAAAGATGATCAATTGAAGTTTCAAAGAAAAGTGCTAAATTTGCAAAATCCCACCAATTTCAACCCATTCATTTTTTTAATTAATTCTAAAATTGTGGCCAAATCCGCTCCCCCCTTAAAATCTAGCCTATTCGTGCAAATCCTATACCCCTATATATACATACTTATCTATAACCCTAGCCTCTCACACTCCCACTCATTTTTTACCCCCACCCTCACATTACACACTAATTTTTTTCATCATCTTCCCACTCACAAAAAACCCTCATTATTATTCATCATTTACACCATGACAACAAAACAAAAATCAGATCCACATATACGCACGACACCCACAGATCTGAAATGACATAGAAGGAACCTTCAATGAAGTCCACAATATTGCTGACATCACCATTGGGATTTTCTCCCAAAACACCACCCACTTGTTTACTCTCTCAGCTCCATATTACCCATTTCCCCTCCGCTAGTCCCAGTTACTTACTGCCGAGTCAACTCCGTCACCTCTCTATTTGCTCTGTTTGATTGGTCGTTTTCTCCACTGTGCTATTGTTACTGAGATCGGGATCATTCTCTGTCCCATTGTTGTTATGGATTGTTTAAGTTGATTTATGTTGTTGCTAGCGATGCCACAGCGGGGAGTTCGTTTGGATACATTTTTGCTATTATTTTGGATTAACCCCCTTTTACTTTGACTGGTTTTTTTGTTCGTGCAGTGGTCATTTGGTTATGCTTTTCTGCTTCTATTGACTTTGTTTTTTATTGGCAAAATTATGCCCTTTAAACATAGTTTATGGCAGATGTTGCTGATATCGTGGTTTTTCTTCTCCTCTGATTTGTTTGATTTGCAGTGAAAATTCAAAGTAGGGGTGGAGGGGATTGCAGCGACGCCGCCGCAGTGGAGCAGGCAGTCGCTCTCCTTTCGTCTCACCGTTGCCCCAGTTTCGCTAATCGCCGGGATTTTGCTGGGTTTTGACTAGCTTTCTTGTTTCTTTATTTAATTGAAGTCTCTTATGACTTTGTTAACTTTGACTTGCTTTTGATTAAAGCTTGTGTTTACTTTACCTAATTGTGTTGCCTACTTACTGGTTCGCTTTTGCAGACATTCTCATGTGATAATGATTTTGTCTATCGGCCTAATTTTGTCACTAACTGTAATGTTCCTCAAATTTCTAAGTTTTAGGACTTCGTCGATATGGAAAATAATTTAACTAAACTCGTTTTCTATGTCTGAAGTAGTGGTGAAAGTATATTACATATTTATCATGAATGAGATAAAAGTATTTATTTATGTTTAAAGTAGAAGAAGAAATCGCAAGAGGGCCAAAAAACTAAAACTTCTTGGCTGGCCAAAAATTTAAATGGAATTTAGTTGGCCAAGACTTGAATGGTAATAGCTAAAAATCAAAAAGAGTCCTGGCGACTCTTATCCCAAGCCCATAAGAGGGATAACTTTGGCCCATTATACATATATATTATCACTGGTTCTAAAGGGTTTTTAAAAGAAAAAAAAAAGAAATAAAAGGAATGAAAAGAACGTAGGAGGAAAGAAAAGGTCAGCAAATACATATTCCCTTGGTTATTCAGAGAGCCATAAGGATTAAAGTATTCCTCATTAAACCATTAGCATATTTCAAAGCGGGGAGAAGCAACAGAGCACATAATTCACGTTCCAATAAGCTTTTGCCAAAACCTACATTCAATCCATATCAAGGTAAATTTCTTTTATGAAATTGAGGAGTGACAATATCATTAGACACAAGAACCTTGCGTTGTAATAGATTATGCTCGTTTGGGAAGTTTTTCAAAAACCTAGAAAAGTTAGAATATGAACTAGTCTTGAATTGAGATTGAAATTTGAAACTTTGGTATTGATTATACGAATTGATGATTGTCGTAGTCGTTGGGTGACGTGAAGTGCGTTGATTGGAGCTACGTTTTGGCTGAAGGAGTAATCGAGGTGAGTTGATATAACCCTTTACTAAAGAGGTTTTACACACAAAAGCCCGCATATAAAGTATTTGATAAAATACCTTAAAGAGCTAATATGTGCTTAATTGGAGCGAGAGAGTGCATATTAGCTAAACCTTATTCTAGTTATCGTTCAAGAGGTTATCCCTGAAATATACACATTGAGTTTCATATTTTGTTATGTTAAATTATGTGATATTATATGTCAAGTTTTTATGGATTAAAGAATTACTTGAATTATATTAAATAACTCCCTTCATATATTCATGTCATGTTTTACTCAAGAGTATTATGGTTTATATTCATGGATTATGTTCAAAGAATTTATTGGAGCTTAAAGTGGTCAAGTAAAGTTTTATAGAAATATTTTGGGAGTTACCTTGAGATTCTGAGAAGGGTTTCATGACCTTTAGTGGTTAATGTTGACCTCGAAACTACTCGTGCCAGAGGAGGAGTTTATTATAAGATTTGCCTGACACGGCCAACGCACAAAATGCGCAGCATGCTATCACCTGGAACTGTGTGGCGCCACAGTGAAGGGGCCTATTCGATCAGGCGGGGATCGAGCCCGTGCCGCACACGGTGACTTTATGGAATCATGTTATGTCAGAGTTAATTGGTACTCCCTAGAAAAGAAAATAAACTATATTTATATATAATTAATGATCAGAATTCTATTGTTTCAAGTTATTTCAGTTTTCTTTAAATGTTTTATGTTCTCATGGTTTTAAAGAATGATGTGCATATAATGTTTCTTTTAAATATCTCGTTCCCGCTTTAGTGGAGGGTCGTTGAGACTCACTGAGTACCGCCGTGGTGTACTGACGTTCTCTTCATGGGAACCTACATTGACCGATGTCAATGTAGGCACATGTTTTGCAGGCAAGAAGACTATGAGCTAGGATATCCTCCCATTACTCAGTTGATTGGTGAGCTCCGCATTTGTTCGTGGAGATATTTTGTATTCCACTAGTGTCATGTATAAAATTCTTAGAGGCTTCATAGATCGTCTAGCAGTTGGGTGTGGTTGTCCATTTTGCATAATCTTGCACTACAAAATAAAGTTATTTATTTTATAAATACATTTTCATAATGAGGTTTTGTTGAAGTTTTGTTTTAAAGACTATGTCATTTTCATAGCATGACAGAGTTAGAAATATCACAGTCAAGTTTAAAGGGTTCGCTCGGTCAGGTTCAGGTACCGAGTGCCGGTCGCAGCTCGTTCAGAAAACGGGTCGTGACAAACTTGGTATCAAAGCATCAGGTTTAGAGAGTCCTAGGGGTCTATGAAGCCGTGTCAGTAGAGTCTCATTTATCGGTATGAGGGCCCCATATCTATAAATGAGGGACTACAGACATTTAGGAAAAGTTTCTCACTCTTTCATATCTAGATCGTGCGTTAAAGTCCATAGTAAAAATCAAGACTCATATTCTCATCGATCAACGAAACGACTGTCATACGCTGCATGATCAAAGAATTTAAGAGTTAATGCTAGCTTAATGTCATAGCTACCCGAGATATATCGTGTAAGGTGTTAGTTTATCCTGATATGGGAATGAAGGCTAAGTTCGAGAATAAACTGAGACAAATATGGTCAAAGGATAAATTGGATTACTCGGGGCCGATCTAAAGTGAGACGGCAAAAGATTATAACGGTTAGAAGTGTGCCAAAGACTTATTATAGAGGTGGTGGAGTGGCAATATCGCAAATATTGTCAAAGTTATAATTGGATTCATGAGAATATATTACTAATGGGATAAGTTAGAGAACATCAAATAGCTACGATTCCAAGCCATGTTCAAAATTAACTTGGATACTTGAACAACCAGTGGCAAGGATAACTAAAGAAAATATAGAGATCAAAGTAAGGTCAAAGTTTACTCATGAGTTGGGATCATAGGTTTGCTTGAAAAAAAAAGGGTTGTAAAGTTAACCGTAAGGCAAGGAGAAGTAGCTAATAGTCAGAAAGAAAGTGCATACCTCCTAGTTCCTATGGTGAAACTTGAACGACGAGCAAGGACTGGTTGGTCAAGAACGTGAAATGACGAACATCATAATGCATATCTTACGACTCTTGTTGAAGTCTTAAATGATGAAGGCAGTAATAATGAAATTGATAGTTTATTTTATGTGTAAGTCACTATAGGATTGATGCAAATAGACCCGTCTGAGTGAATGAATGTGGTACTAAAGCGTTAAGAGCATGAGGATGCATAAGGTAAAATAAATTGTTCAGAGAGGCAAATCATTACATAGTTGCAATGCCAAGCTTTCATAAGTTATATGTGCCCACTTATGGGTAATGATATTTTGGTAAGAAGATAAGAGTGCAAGTATATATTCTATGACATTCTTGTGAAGGCCAGGCAGAATTGAAGAACTTAGAAGAACCTAAGCCTCGTGTTATGTTATAGAGAAGATTGTGACAAAAAGTTAATGATATGTTTTGAAGCTTGGGAAGGTACGAAAAATACAGAGATACACAATGAGGCGGCTCTATTCTTAAGTATGTTATGTTTAGGTTTTCGCTGGTGGTGCCCCACAACATACCCAAGTAATCTTAAGAATAATCGTATGTTTGCCAGTTAAGTCTTGACGTTAGTACTCAAGCATATAAATAGTGGATGCATGATGCATATGTCGACCCAACCAAAGGTATCATAGTAGACCAAAGAAATCGAAAAAGCCACGCGCCAAAGGGGAAAGATAGTAGAAAGTTAGCTTGCAGGCAAGGGATATAACTTTAAGGAAAACAAAAAAAGATTTCTTGAATGCGTTAAAAAAAATCTTTAATGCATGCAAATACTTATATTAATGTAAAGTGGTTTTGGGTTAGTACTCAACGGAGATACGAGCTCTTTCAGGATGCCTTACTTTCTCCAGTTCAGTTGAGAGTTACTTAGAAATAAAGCAATTTAAGAGAGTTGTAAGAAATGGTACCAAGAAGTTTTGGCTTTAAAGGAAACAATCTACCACAATGAGTGTGACACTGAATAATGTGCTAATATAAAATTACCGTTTTGAAGTTTCGTACATTTCAGACATAATGAAAACAAAGGGAGGCCATGTAGATCAAGCCAATCCTACTTAACTATCAGGTGCTAAAATGATACGAGAACAGGAGGTACTGCTTCAAGGGAAAGGGAACTCGAGATAAAGCCACTAGTCGTAATAATGACTATACCAGTAATGGTAAGAGGAGTAAGTAATGAGTTAGGAGAGATTCAACTATAAGTTATGACTCAAGGCAGTCTAGAATATTATGGGAAGCTTGAGGAAGTGTGAAATGTATCTAAGAAATGTTGTCAACCGGAGGGGACATCTATGTCCCAAAAGGAAAAAAAAAATTCGTAACTTGAAAATAATCAAGGCACGTGTCAAAGCGAGTGAAAAGAACTTTGCTTGGAGATGAGCAATACATCGAGTAACTCTTGGGTTATTAATACATTAAATGATCACCATGACATCAATAGGATGTAATTGCGGCCAAGGAAGGATGAAGTGCAAGAAAATGTTAAGAATGCACCTATCTCTTATTAAATGAGAGATTGATAAGTGAGATCAATTTGAGGTGTTGATCCATCGATAAATACAAGATTTTTTTTTATCTATTTGGGAAAGGGAAAAAAAAAGGAAGAGCAATAGAAATTTCTACTAAAATGATTAAGGGAGTGTGTGGAAAAAAAAAAATTTATTTTGAACTTAGACAAAGTGAGGATGAGCACTTGCGTTAGGTCAACTATGCTTACAATGACATTGTTAAGCTAAAGTCTAAATAATGTCTTCTGTGACTACGATATGGTAATGGAACCTATAAATGATTCAAACCAGATAAGATAAGAGCCAAGAAAATATAAGGAAAAATGAAGGTGTTCTAAAAAGATCCAGCAAGACACAAATTTTTCAAGAGCCCTAAAGGTTCAATGGTATTATGGAACTGTTGTCAGTGAAGGAGGTTCTTGAAAGTTGCACAAGAGAAATAGAACAAACCCTTCGAATCCTTGAAAATTGTGACCACTACAACAAAAATAAAGAAGACATCTAAAGGATGCGCTAAGTTTCAAGATTATTTTCCTAGTTTACTTAATGCACTACATGTCAAGTTAAAAGGAAAATAATTCGAACCTTGTGGTGTTACCCCTTAGCATAATAACAATCCTTGAGAGGAATTTTTAAGAAAGAGTCTTTGATCATGAATCGTGGTTACAAGTACGAAAACCTTCAAGGAAAAAAAAGTCGAGTTATTTCTAATTATGTCTATATATGTAATGGTTTCAATATACACGTAATAGGGTAAGTATGTGTGATTACAAAAGGACGTATGACGTCCATGGTATATGAAGTTAATTTTTTTTCGAGCATTACAAGGGAGGTAAATTCCATGGAAAGTTCCAATATTATTCATTCCTTGCACCAACTCGCATGAATACTAATTTCTTTGGAAAAAAAAAAAAAGAAAACTCTTCTGTATAATATGGGAAAGTAGCATCATGCAAGCTTGATGTTTTTCATATGAATGCATATAGTTTGCAAAGTTTAGAATAAAAGCAATCATAAAACTCTTTCCTGGGAAGCATTGCAACTTAGACTTTCAGAGTATGAAACTTAAAGAGCAGAGTGAAGATGATTTCTAATACTATACATATTTGCTTTAATTGGACAATCTTTAAAGGAAATTGAGAACGTCCCAAATATTCGTGATTACTAGTTTCTAGCTAATGTCCATAAGAGTTGGGACTATTATTAGCTACCCAAAAGATATTATTGTCAGTCAGTTGGGTTGAGTATAATTTTTACTCGTAAATTATTTCGGTGGAGGTATAGTTTTGCTTCTTTTCCATTTATGTCCAAGGAGTAATATTATTTGTTCGTTCTAGAACTTCAAGATCTCATGATCTCACTTGTAGAACTAGCAACTATTTGAAGTACATAAACAAGGCTACTGTGACATGGTCTGGATTGGATGGTGGCATGCGCACATTGATAATATGTTTTTGGAGAGGCTTGATGATTCTTCGAGTTGGACAACTCTATGTGCATATTGTTGGTTGTACTGGGACAAGTTAATGTCCTTAGTATGGTCTTATTTATAGAGAGACTTTGTTGAAGTAAGAAGCTAGAAAAGTATTGGGTGCTCGCAGATAAATAAATTGGGCAAGGATGTCAATGTTTCCTTTAGCTTAAGAACGGCTTTTGGTTTGATAATAAAGGCACATGTGACATTCAATGACGAATGTTCTCAAGTAGGGAAGAATGTGAAGCCCCATAAATATTTTTTTTGTTAATTTGAAGCGAGAATAAAAGTATATGTAAGGTCTTGTGGCGTATTCATAACTCAAAAGAGGCTATGTTGGAAGCTGAGGAAGCCATGAAGATTGGGTATCTCATCCATTTGAGAAGAACTTCAAAGGTTTAGCTATCTATACTTTTCTTGTTAATTAATAGTTATCATGTGATTTAGTTCCTTTCCGGAGTATATCTAATTCCTTAGTGTGGTTTAGCTCCTTGTTGGAGTGTGGTTGATACATAATTGAGATTTAGCTCCTTGTCGGAGCATATTTCATTTATTATTGAGATTTGTCTCCTTATCGAAGTGGTAGTGATTATTTTGGAGCTATTATTGGTGCATATGCATAGCCGCTTATGGTATATTGGTTGTTGCTGGTGTAATGGTGGTATCTATTACATGGATATTTTTTTGGATTGTCAAGTTACAGGGAAGACTCTGTCGAAATTTTTAAGAATTTCAATACTCAACCAAATTTTGGAATATTTGACAAGTTGATATAATAATAAAAAGTCTAGGACTAAGGAATAAGCATCATTCGAGGACGAATGATCTTAAAGGGGGAAAGAATGTAATGTTCCTCAAATTTCTAAGTTTTAGGACTTCGTCGATATGGAAAATAATTTAACTAAACTCGTTTTCTATGTCTGAAGTAGTGGTGAAAGTATATTACATATTTATCATGAATGAGATAAAAGTATTTATTTATGTTTAAAGTAGAAGAAGAAATCGCAAGAGGGCCAAAAAACTAAAACTTCTTGGCTGGCCAAAAATTTAAATGGAATTTAGTTGGCCAAGACTTGAATGGTAATAGCTAAAAATCAAAAGAGTCCTGGCGACTCTTATCCCAAGCCCATAAGAGGGATAACTTTGGCCCATTATACATATATATTATCACTGGTTCTAAAGGGTTTTTAAAAGAAAAAAAAAAGAAATAAAAGGAATGAAAAGAACGTAGGAGGAAAGAAAAGGTCAGCAAATACATATTCCCTTGGTTATTCAGAGAGCCATAAGGATTAAAGTATTCCTCATTAAACCATTAGCATATTTCAAAGCGGGGAGAAGCAACAGAGCACATAATTCACGTTCCAATAAGCTTTTGCCAAAACCTACATTCAATCCATATCAAGGTAAATTTCTTTTATGAAATTGAGGAGTGACAATATCATTAGACACAAGAACCTTGCGTTGTAATAGATTATGCTCGTTTGGGAAGTTTTTCAAAAACCTAGAAAAGTTAGAATATGAACTAGTCTTGAATTGAGATTGAAATTTGAAACTTTGGTATTGATTATACGAATTGATGATTGTCGTAGTCGTTGGGTGACGTGAAGTGCGTTGATTGGAGCTACGTTTTGGCTGAAGGAGTAATCGAGGTAAGTTGATATAACCCTTTACTAAAGAGGTTTTACACACAAAAGCCCGCATATAAAGTATTTGATAAAATACCTTAAAGAGCTAATATGTGCTTAATTGGAGCGAGAGAGTGCATATTAGCTAAACCTTATTCTAGTTATCGTTCAAGAGGTTATCCCTGAAATATACACATTGAGTTTCATATTTTGTTATGTTAAATTATGTGATATTATATGTCAAGTTTTTATGGATTAAAGAATTACTTGAATTATATTAAATAACTCCCTTCATATATTCATGTCATGTTTTACTCAAGAGTATTATGGTTTATATTCATGGATTATGTTCAAAGAATTTATTGGAGCTTAAAGTGGTCAAGTAAAGTTTTATAGAAATATTTTGGGAGTTACCTTGAGATTCTGAGAAGGGTTTCATGACCTTTAGTGGTTAATGTTGACCTCGAAACTACTCGTGCCAGAGGAGGAGTTTATTATAAGATTTGCCTGACACGGCCAAGGCACAAAATGCGCAGCATGCTATCACCTGGAACTGTGTGGCGCCACAGTGAAGGGGCCTATTCGATCAGGCGGGGATCGAGCCCGTGCCGATCACACGGTGACTTTATGGAATCATGTTATGTCAGAGTTAATTGGTACTCCCTAGAAAAGAAAATAAACTATATTTATATATAATTAATGATCAGAATTCTATTGTTTCAAGTTATTTCAGTTTTCTTTAAATGTTTTATGTTCTCATGGTTTTAAAGAATGATGTGCATATAATGTTTCTTTTAAATATCTCGTTCCCGCTTTAGTGGAGGGTCGTTGAGACTCACTGAGTACCGCCGTGGTGTACTGACGTTCTCTTCATGGGAACCTACATTGACCGATGTCAATGTAGGCACATGTTTTGCAGGCAAGAAGACTATGAGCTAGGATATCCTCCCATTACTCAGTTGATTGGTGAGCTCCGCATTTGTTCGTGGAGATATTTTGTATTCCACTAGTGTCATGTATAAAATTCTTAGAGGCTTCATAGATCGTCTAGCAGTTGGGTGTGGTTGTCCATTTTGCATAATCTTGCACTACAAAATAAAGTTATTTATTTTATAAATACATTTTCATAATGAGGTTTTGTTGAAGTTTTGTTTTAAAGACTATGTCATTTGCATAGCATGACAGAGTTAGAAATATCACAGTCAAGTTTAAAGGGTTCGCTCGGTCAGGTTCAGGTACCGAGTGCCGGTCGCAGCTCGTTCAGAAAACGGGTCGTGACACTAACGTTTAGTCACTGGTTTTCTGCTTTGGAACAAATGCAGATACTACACACTGTGGGCCCTTGTGATTGTTCAGTTATGCTACTGATTTAATTCTAAAATGCGAGGCCAATGAAAATAGTTGACAAGGAATCGATGGATATATAACGAATTGACGGATACTATACGTTAGAATTGACGGACTGATATTGAACCGATACTACACTGGCCAATGAAAAATACATATACACGTATGGAGACCTCGGGATTGATTTGGACATGATACTACACTTGAACAGTCCCGTCCCCGTGTCTCTAAAGCAAAAAAGCTATGATGAATGTATGAATTTAATGCAAAGCAAGTCGGATAGAGTGGTGGGTTTGGTACCTGGCATGGCAACACGACCGGCTCCGTGTTTGCAGCCGTATCAATATCCCTAGCCTCTACATGACGCGCCATACAAATCTGAGCCTAAATTTTGCAAAAACAAAACCCCTCACTATTATTATTATTATTATTATTATTATTATTATTATTATTATTATTATTATTATTATTATTATTATTATTATTATTATTATTATCATCATCATCATCATCATCATCATTATATATTTTATTATTATTATTATTATTATTATTATTATTATTATTACTTTATTACTTTATTATTATTATTATTATTATTTTATTTTCATAAATTATTACACTTTATTATCGTACTAATCCAATTTCATTTTGTTTGTTTTGCGAGGAACATTTTGGTACGAATAATTCGCGGACTAACTTACAAATGTGGATAGTTCATTGCATTGGAGTCGTTTGGGCTTAAATTCGAACTCAAGCAGTCAAGTCATAAGACCTTAGAAAATTTAGAAAATTCAAGGCTCCCGCGAGTTGATCAATATCCCGGGTTCTATCTTTAACTTTGCATTCCTTTCCTTAGATATTTATGTAAATAAAATGTGTGCATTATTTTATTTATCAATAATATTTGATTGTTTGTATATTGCTTTACTTTATTTTCATTGCCTTTTATTGCGAAGTCGTTATTTAATTTATTACAAATTGGGGCCGTCTTAGCAAATGCGGCAAGTAAAAGAATATTTTGCAAATAAGCTTTTATTCGATTAATTATTATTATTACTATTTTTAAATAACTCTTTTGAAAGAAAAGCGCACTTGTAAATATTTGGAAACCTGTCGGATTAACCGTATTTTACGGAATTTTGGAAGTGCTTTAAAAACCTTCTTCCAAAATTAATAAAACCTCTTACTTAGAATCTCTGAAAGAAAGACCGTCTTTTTATAAAAACGGAGTTTTGCACGCATTTGTTATTTGGTTCCCTGTTTTCCTTAAATTGGGTGGCGACTCTAAAAACTCAAAAAGAGTTAGTCCATCCTGTTGATATTCCGGAATTTATCCTTTTCGGGATAATTTTTGGGGTTCAACCGCATGGCGACTCCGCTGGGGAGCAATAAAGGTTTTGACCATAAAGGTTTCGAATTATTTACAACAAGTATGCTTAATTTATTTTGCTTTGTTATGCCTGTTTGTTTGGATGTCACGAAAAGCATGTCACTACACTCTTATTTGCGCACATATAAACTGACATTCCGTTCATACTTCCCCCACTCCTGGGAATCTCTTGCATTTTCACCCCAAATAACCGTGAGGTACGCTCATGCGTACCCGCACTTTCTTCCACTAAAGAACCCTGTGACGAGTTGGTACACCGGCGGTTGTCGTGGGAGTAATTCGACTGCAAGGCCGCTTGCCACTCACTTGTTAGCCTCAACCGTTAACCCACTCTTAGACGGAGCTTTTGGGAGCATGCATGCATTTACACCTTAGTCTGGACCTGGTCCTTGGTACCGCCTCCATAGTTAGGAAACCGCCTTTATGTCAACGGGTTCTTGAAACCCAACGACAATGCATATTATGTGCTGTGTGATGACGAATTCTCAGTCCTAACCATGTTTTGAGCAAAATCAGATTTGGAATTTTATCTCCTATGTCGTCTTTTAGGTCAGAAAATGGAAGAATTTAGCGGAATTAAGATCATAGAAAGAATTGCTGTCCGGGGGAAGTTAGGCAGATTTCGTTGGTTTGTGTTTTGGAGATGGCCTGGTGTAGTGAGATCTAAGAGGCGAAGCCCCTGGTGTCTTTAAAAGGATCAGTAAGGTCCCTCTCATGAACGGCTTTGCGTGTGTGCAGGCCTATGTTGATTATCCAGCTGCAACTTTATAAAAATTGAAGTATGCTTGTCGCATACTAGGAGAGCGAAGCCCCCGTGTCTTTGAATGACTACTGGGGTCCCTCCTTGAAGACCAGTGCGGTCTTGGCTACCTAGGAAACTGAGAGGCTTGATTAAAGCCGAGGACCAGTGAGGAGCCCTATGAACAAGGTCGGTGAGCCTTGCCAAACCTAGAAAGCTGAGAGGCTTGTCTAAGCCGAGGACCAGTGAGGTTTTATTTTGAAAGGCTAATTGGCGCCTTTTGTGATTTGCAGTCTGGTATTGTGGAGGCAGTTTGGTGCAATGCAATTCCCGAAGGGGTTGCTAAGCACAAACGCGGAAGAAGAACAAATAAAGAAGAAGATAGAAGCAAGACAAAACTTGCTTCTTTCGAAAGAACAGTGAGGAACCTGTCTCAAAGCTCAATCGAAAGGGACACAAGAATCACCCTAGCTATGCAACAATCCTCAAGAGAACATTGCCTCTTGCAAACTGAATGATCAAGAGGAATGTTCAATCGGATTAACCGAAAGCCACAAGTCCATAAAAGCCCTCACCGGGGTTTGCTCACGACGGAGACAAGAAATGTGCTCGGCACTTTCATTCAATTTCAATATCCAAAAACTAGCTGCTTACAGTGTAAGGGAATAAGGTTTATATAGGGACTACTAAGGGTAAACTAGTAAAAGGGTCACAAGCGACCAATAGAAATAAGCCACGCAGGGCTGAACTAAAATGTGTTCGGCAGCTTTGACTTCGGTCAGCCTTGGCTTCGATTCTCGATTGTCTGCTCGAACACACACCTCTTCGGGCGCTGACTTAGCATCGAACACATGTTGTTGTGTTCGGCTCTATGCTGCCCGGGGCCAAGAGCTGCTGTTCGGTAACCTTGTCCTCGGGCTCAATTTTGAAGATGTGGCCCTTGGTTTCAACACCTTGCAATTCCCTCTCCGAACACATGCTACTTCCCATCATGGTCAGCTGTACGTGCATGTCATGGAGCAGCTTAGCTTGGCTTCGAGTGATTCGTCTCCCCGGTAGATCAGTCATCGCCTTCGGTGGAGATCTCCTCGGTTGATTGTCATCGGGTCCTTGATCAGCACTTTGAGCTGCATCATCCATCTCTTCTTGAGAGGATTTCGTCCTCGAAATCGAGTCATCCTCTATCTCCGATACTGGACCTACAGCACAAGGAGCTAAATCAGCAACATTGAAAGTGTTGGACACGGTATACTCACCTGGGAGGTCGATAATATAAGCATTGTTGTTTATTTTGCTCAGGACTTGAAATGGACCATCCCCTCGAGGAGCCAACTTCCCTTTCCTTAGGTTCGGGAAACGTTCCTTTCGGAAGTGAACCCAAACCCAATCTCCCTTCTTTAATTCCAGCTTTTTACGCCCCTTGTTTTTCTTCAAGGCAACCTTTGCATAAGCGTCCTCGAGGTTCTTCTTCACCTTTGCATGCAACTCGATCAAGGCAGCTGCTCGTTGAGTACCTTCAAAATCAAGAACAGAATCTCGAGGCAATGGGGTTAAATCAAGTGGAATCAAAGGATTAAAGCCATACACACATTCAAACGGGGTCATGTTGATCATTCTATGCACCGTTCGATTGTACGCGAACTCCATCATGGGCAAACGATCAGCCCAGTTTCCAACCTTCCCTTTGGTCATTGCCCGAAGCAAAGATCCCAAGGTTCGGTTAACTACCTCGGTCTGTCCATCAGTCTGTGGATGGTGAGACGTCGAGAAGAGTAGTTTGGTGCCGAGGGCACCCCATAGACACTTCCAAAAATGACTCAAGAATTTTGTGTCTCGATCACTCACAATAGTACGAGGTACACCATGCAATTTCAACACATTAGAAACAAACAATGTAGCTACATGCTGTGCATCATCACACTTCTTGCAAGGAATAAAGTGAGCCATTTTCGAAAATCGATCAACCACAACGAAGATGCTATCATGTCCTCCCCCCGACCTCGGTAACCCCAAGACAAAGTCCATTGATATATCAACCCACGGTCGATCAGGCACAGGTAACGGGGTGTACAAACCATGAGGGTTGGACTTCGATTTAGCTTTCTTGCAAACGAGACAAGCGTTGCAAAGCTTTTCCACATCTCGTCGCATTTTGGGCCAATGGAACTGCTCGGTCAAGATACCAAGAGTTTTGTCGACACCGAAGTGCCCCATCAGTCCACCGGAGTGAGCTTCCCGAACAAGGTGCTCTCTCCACGATGACACTGGCACACAAACCCTCCCATTCTTGAAGAGGTAGCCATCGTGCCACTGATACTTCTCAACCCTTCGGCCACTCAAGATTGCGTCACGAACGCATTTCAGCTTGGGATCGTCATCGTACATTAGCTTGATGCTTTCGAATCCCATGAGCCTCGAGGCGAGAGTGGTCGCTAAGGCAAATTTCCTTGATAGCGCATCGGCCACAACATTATCTTTTCCCTTTTTGTAATGAATTACATAGGGAAAGCTTTCAATGAATTCAACCCACTTGGCATGTCTTCGATTCAATTTCTCCTGACCTCGGAGATGTTTCAAAGACTCATGATCACTTTTGATCACAAACTCTCGAGGCCACAAATAATGCTGCCAATGGGCGAGTGCTCGAACGAGGGCATACAACTCCTTGTCGTACGTAGAGTAGTTCAAGGTTGCACCCTTAAGCTTTTCGCTAAAGTAAGCGATCGGCTTCGATTCTTGCATCAGCACTCCTCCGATCCCAACTCCAGACGCATCACACTCGACTTCGAATGCTTTGCCGAAGTCAGGGAGTTGCAACAACGGGGCAGAACAAAGCCTCCGCTTCAACTCTTGGAAAGCCCTCTCTTGGGACTCTCCCCACACAAATGGATTGTCTTTCTTCACCAGCTCGGTTAAAGGAGCTGCCACGGTGCTAAAGTCACGAACAAACCTTCGGTAAAAGCTAGCTAAGCCATGGAAGCTACGAACTTGTGATACCGAGGTTGGAGTTGGCCAATCTTTGATGGCTTCGACTTTAGAGTCGTCGACTTCGACACCATTAGCACTGACAACAAATCCAAGAAAGACTACACGATCGACACCAAAGGCGCATTTCTTGAAGTTGGCATACAACTTCTCTTCTCGAAGCTTTTCAAGTACTTGCCTTAGGTGGTCGACATGTTCATCCACGGTTCTACTGTAAACAAGTATGTCATCGAAATAAACGACAACAAACTTATTTATGAACGGTTTGAGCACATGGTTCATCAGTCGCATGAATGTGCTCGGTGCATTGGATAAGCCAAAAGGCATCACCAACCATTCATAGAGACCGAATTTGGTCTTGAATGCGGTTTTCCACTCGTCCCCGGGTTTCATTCGGATCTGATGGTAACCGGACCTGAGGTCTATCTTCGAAAAGCATGAAGAACCACTTAACTCATCTAGCATGTCATCTAATCGAGGGATAGGATGACGATACTTTACCGTTATTTTGTTGACTGCTCGACAGTCAACACACATTCGCCATGTTCCATCCTTCTTCGGAACAAGGATAACAGGAACGGCGCAAGGACTCAAGCTCTCACGAACGAGGCCCTTGTTCAGCAATTCATCAACCTGCCGTTGGAGCTCTTTGGTGTCTTCGGGATTACACCGGTATGCAGGTTTGTTAGGGATTTGAGACCCTGGTACGAAGTCAATTTGGTGCTCGATTCCTCTCAACGGAGGCAATCCACCTGGCATTTCCTCGGGAAACATGTCCTCGAAGTCCTGCAAAACTTTTTGAACAAACAAAGGCAAAGGGTTATCATTAGAAAAATCATCATTAGAGTTTAGAAAGATACCCTTGTGCACGAGGCAAATCATCATCTGACCGTGGTCGTTGCCTCGGAAGATCTCACCGGGTTGCATGATTGCACAAATTCCTTTCACTTCGGTCGGTGAGGTTTATCTCTTCGGGCCCCAATTTTGCTCCCATCGGAAGCTTAGCTTTGGCCGCTTCTTTCAATTCTTTCATTCGTTTATAGTCCTCGGTGACTTGTTTTGGAGACAAGGGTTTGAGTACAAAACTCTTCCCATCAAGCTTCACAGTATAAGTGTTGGATCTGCCATTGTGAACAGCGGTTCGGTCATACTGCCACGGTCGACCCAATAGCAAATGACAAGCTTGCATCGGAACCACATCAAATATCATTTCATCTTGATACTCTCCGATTTTGAACTTGATCCACACTTGTTTGACAACTCTCAATTCTCCACACTCATTCAGCCATTGTAACTTGTAAGGGTGGGGATGCTTCATCGTAGGTAATCCCATTTGTGAAACCAAAGTTTGGCTCACTACATTGGCACAACTACCGGAATCAATGATCATCGAACACACCTTTCCCCTCACTCGACATCGGGCATGAAAGAGGTTTTCTCTTTGGTTGTCCTCTTCTTCAAGAGTCATGCAGCTCAAATTCCTTCGAACCACAAGAAACATTTCCGGATGATCAGCTTCGGCAGCCTCATGATCATCATCAACTTCAGCTCGATCAGTCTCCTCGATAATTTCCTCCTCGGTGTCACTCGCATGCTCATGGACGGTTCCATCTTCGAGCAGAAGCATAACCTTGCGAGTTGGACACTCCTTTGCCATGTGACCATAACCTTTGCATTTGTGACACTGAATATTTGAAGCACTAGGAGAGTTGAGTTGAACTTTACCTCCCACTTCTCTTGGTTGGTTAACGGTCACACCTCTTTCGAAGGGTCTCTTCGAATCTCGAACAGTGTTAGCACTTGTTTGGTTTGGACTCTTCCATTCTTTACCTCGGTTCAAAGGAGTAGAAGTAGTGACTCCTCGATACCGGTTTGCCTTATCGTCCTTCACCAATTTTTCAGCTTCGGTGGCAGCATCGAACAGATCTTCCACGTGTGGTACACGTGGAGTCTCAACTGAGATGACACATCCCTAGCCAAGCCATTTTTAAATCTGATAATGGCTTGCTCTTCGTCTTCGACCAGATCAAGATTCAATCGAACCTTTTCAAACTCATCGTGGTACTCTTGGACGGACTTAGACCCTTTCTTTAACTCATAGAGCTTTGCATTGAGTCTGCCTGTACTTGGCACTCAAATACTTACCATCCATCGCTCTCATCAACTGTGGCCATGTATTGACTACTGGATAGTCATTTCTTCTTCTATGCCTCTTGTCAGATTCCCACCATGTTGATGCAAAAGCTTCGACACGAAGCAATGGCATGGGCATCTTTTCTCTCATCGGTCATCTCATTTGTTTCAAAGATGCGCTCCATTTTAAGCTTCCATTCAAGATACTCGTCGGGATCACTAGTTCCTTTAAAGGGTGGAATAGTGATCTTGACACTGTTCAAGTTTGAGTCTCGAACAGCTCTAGCCTGTTCGGGAAACTCATCTTCTCGATCATCAGCCTCACGCCCAATATTTCTTTCAACATTTGCGCCTCGACCTCGACCTCGGAAATTTCCACGTCCTCGGTGAGCTTGCCTTCGTTGAGCGAATGGCGGCTCACGCTCATATTCGTCCTCGGGAAATTCCTCTTCATCAACCTCTTCGGTTACAGCTCCAAGATCTCTTCGGGTCCTTGGAAGTGGTAACCTCTCTCCTCGGGGAATGCCCAAGTTTTGATTTCCAGCTTGGGGATTGCCCAAGTTAAGCTGTGCTTGGGGGTTGCCCAAGTTAAGCTCTCTTCGAATTGCTTCACTTGTCAACTGATGTTGTCGTACAAGCTCAGCATACAGCTCAGGTTTCATCGGAGTGGATTGGCTCGTTCCCACGCCGGACCCATTCATGGCCACGGACGCGTTTCCCTGCTCGAGGTTAGCTACTCGAGCACTCACTCCTCTTACTTCGCACTGATGCCTTGTATCGCAGCCATGAGATCGGGCTAACGACAATTCAGGCTTTTCAATGCTTTTGCCATCGTTTCCAGCCATTGTACCTGCACAAGTCAAAGATCAAACAATGTTAGGGTTAGAAATCACCTCACACACTCCCTCACCTTTGATGGGTGGCACTCGGGTCCACTCAATTTATGGGTTCGGTTTTTGATCACTCAAAGACTTGTTAACAGTGGCTCGTCCAATTGATCGGTCCTCTAAGATCCTTCAAGTTCGACAATAGTCACTGCCTCTTCGGGAAGAGTGAAGTGATGTTCGACTCGATGGAACGGACGCTTTTTAACTGAGCTCGGGGAGTCAAAGAATTTCTACGAAAGTTTGGACTTCGGTCACCCCTTCGCACGAGTTCCTATCAGCTTAAAAGAGTTAGTACGACCTTGAGTAGGACAATTACTCAAAAGATCCACCAACCAGAATTAGACACGAAAGAAAGTGAAAACCTAGGAGAATCTACCCTTTTGGATTCCCTTTAGAATCTTTTTTCGATCACACCCACTTCTGTCCGTACAAAAGTGGTACCCTCCTTGGTACGGATAGGGTTTTACCTTATCCACTTTCCTTTTCAGCCGACAATTTTCACCTGGGGCTTTGATGTTTAAATTTTTAACCCCTTTCTTCTTCAATGGAACAGTGACCTTGCTCCGGCGTACGACACAACAACTTCGATTCACTGACCACGAAATTCAACAGATCTGAGTTGCTCTTTCAACTCCGGTTCCAACAACATCGGAGGAAATCAATCGAAGTTCTTCGAGCTAAGATCCAGCTCGCTCGAGTCGTACACTGTTACGATTTTGTAACAAATTTCCGGTGTACGGACAACGTTTCCAACTTAAGAACTTCGATTTTAAGCAATAAACAAACCCAAATCACTCAAGAACCACCAACCTTCATCGGTTTTCTTCCAAACACAGTGGGGTTCGAGTTTTCAGTCACCATTAAAGCTCAAAACAGTCCAAAAATTCACCAAGAAACCCTAGTCACGAAATCAGTACGTCGGGTATTCGTTGGAATCAGAACTCGATGGTGAACAAGAATCCAAGATTGTGTTTCCCAAACAACCAACAATCAAACACAATTTTTGAATTTTCTTTTAACACTTTTTTTTTTTTTTTTTTTTGTAAAATAACAACACCAACAGTAACAAAACCAAATCAAGAACACGAAAAGGAAAACAAAGACACAAACGCACGAAGATAATGAACAGGATTGAGGTTGTAAGAACAAACTCAACCGTGCTCTGATACCAAGATGGTGCAATGCAATTCCCGAAGGGGTTGCTAAGCACAAACGCGAAGAAGAACAAATAAAGAAGAAGATAGAAGCAAGACAAAACTTGCTTCTTTCGAAAGAACAGTGAGGAACCTGTCTCAAAGCTCAATCGAAAGGGACACAAGAATCACCCTAGCTATGCAACAATCCTCAAGAGAACATTGCCTCTTGCAAACTGAATGATCAAGAGGAATGTTCAATCGGATTAACCGAAAGCCACAAGTCCATAAAAGCCCTCACCGGGGTTTGCTCACGACGGAGACAAGAAATGTGCCTCGGCACTTTCATTCAATTTCAATATCCAAAAACTAGCTGCTTACAGTGTAAGGGAATAAGGTTTATATAGGGACTACTAAGGGTAAACTAGTAAAAGGGTCACAAGCGACCAATAGAAATAAGCCACCGCAGGGCTGAACTAAAATGTGTTCGGCAGCTTTGACTTCGGTCAGCCTTGGCTTCGATTCTCGATTGTCTGCTCGAACACACACCTCTTCGGGCGCTGACTTAGCATCGAACACATGTTGTTGTGGTTCGGCTCTATGCTGCCCGGGCCAAGAGCTGCTGTTCGGTAACCTTGTCCTCGGGCTCAATTTTTGAAGATGTGGCCCTTGGTTTCAACACCTTGCAATTCCCTCTCCGAACACATGCTACTTCCATCATGGTCAGCTGTACGTGCATGTCATGGAGCAGCTTAGCTTGGCTTCGAGTGATTCGTCTCCCCGGTAGATCAGTCATTGCCTTCGGTGGAGATCTCCTCGTTGATTGTCATCGGGTCCTTGATCAGCACTTTGAGCTGCATCACAGTTGGAAATTTCTCCCTGGATATTGTAAAACAATTGGGAATCGTGCTTGGAGGAGTGTGGATGTTTGCAAAAGCTATGGAGGATTGTTTCGGGTTTTAGGCATTTGGGTTTAGAATTTTGTGCAGAGGCTGTGGAGAGCATGAACTGTGTTAAAATGTTAATTGCCTGCCTTGCTTTATTTGCTCAAAATGCGTGAAATACTGGGTGTTGCTTGCTTGTATGCAATCCTATGAATGACATGCACACTATCTTATTTACCCTTTGTGAGGTTTCTTTTGTTTTGTTTACTTCTCTAGCAAATTTTGGATTTATGAAGTGGCTGACCATTTTACCATGCAAAGGTTTCGAGATATGATTGATGGTAGACGCTCTAGCTCGTGAACGATGCAGTACCAGAAGCTAATGGCATTGCTTGAAAGAACTTGGCGATTGAACTTAGTAGCACTATTTTCAATTTAATTCAGATTGAGGCCCTGAATCGCATTGTACTTTAAAGCTTATGTTAATCTGAATCAACTCATTTTGAATTTATGAATGTTGAAATAAAATTCATCGCATTCTTATTATGTTATTTACGCTTGCGTTTGTTTCCATTGCAAATTAAAATTGATAAACCTGCCAAAGCTTTGCTTGTAACGTATGGCAAAACTACTGAACAATTTAAACCGACGCACTGAAAAGTTGATGTATGCGCTCTTTGGATATCGCACTATCTGTTAGAATTTCAACTGGGGCAGCTTTTGTTTGTTGGTATATGGCATTGAAGCAGTGATGCAGAACTACACACGGTCTGATTCCCAAGGAGGGATACGTAGGATCGGGTTCGACCCTTTAGCATTTAAATTTTCATTTTTTCCCCAAGAAGGACAACTGGGGCAATTTTGCAAAGCGAGTTGGAGATTCGAAAGATAATAACTGGGGCAGAATTTTGCAAGAAGCAGCGTTGGTTGTTGAAGATGAGTTGCAAGAACTCTATAATTGGTTAAGCAAACAGTGCAAAGTCTAAGCCAAAGGACGTTCAGTTTGTTTTAAAATATGTTACAATTTAAATCGAGGGGAAAATTTTCGAAATGCATCTTTGACTTCATTTGCATGCTTATTTCACTCGCTATATTGCATTAAAATATTTTATCTTGCCACTATTTTTCAAAATCTATGCTATTTGAGTTCATGAGCCAAGTTTCTGAAAGCAATTCGGCAAATCCAAGTCCAATGAAGACAAGAAAGCAGCAGAAGCGGCAAGATCAGGATGAAGTCTGCACAAATCAAACGTTTTCCCCCTCCCTTCTCAAAACTAACAACTTTTCTTTGAGAGCAGGGACATTAAGACCCGCAACTGAAGATATACATCTTAGCAAGTCAATCTCCAAGATTCTCATCGCTATGATTGCAATGATATTGGGATAAAGCTCGTGCTTCACGGCCCGACGCTTTTTCCAATTTGCTGAAAGGCGGCATTTCTATTTCCCATAACTCTTGCAAATTATCAAGAATATCTATTTCATTTCCTTTCCCTTTATGAGAACACTTACTAACGTTTCATTTCTTTTATAGATATGGCTAATCCCTGGGGGCTTACTTTATTTTGTAGTCAAGACCATTCCTCCGTGGAAGAGTTCAAAGAGTATCACGTATTCACGCTTTCGATAAGCGTCTTTACATTCTCACGCTTTTGAAAAACGTCTTTATATTTCAAGCTTTCCTCTAAGGCATTAGTTTTATCGCCCCAGAGGCGTATTTATGTCACCTCGAAGCTGTTAATTATTTTAATGCCTCGAAGGTGTAATTTTGTTGCCCCGGAGGCGTATTTGTGTCACCTCAAAGGTGTTAATTATTTGAATACCTCGAACGCGTAATATTGTTGCCCCGGAGGCGTATTTGTGTCATCTCGAAGGTGTTAGTTATTTGAATGCCTCGAAGGCGTAATTTTTGTTGCCCCGGAGGCGTATTTATGTCACCACGAAGGTGTTAATTATTTAAATGCCTCGAAGGCGTAATTTTTTTGCCCCGGAGGCGTATTTATGTCACCTCGAAGGTGTTAATTATTTGAATGCCTCTAAGGCGTAATTTTATTGCCTCAAAGGCGTATTTCTGTCACCTCGAAGGTGTTAATTATTTAAATTCCTCTAAGGAGTAATCTTTTATGGTCTCGATAGACGTTTAATATTAGCACACTTTCTTGAGCACATTTTGTAGCCTCCTGAGGCGTTTTATACATTTTCTATACATATTTTAATAGCCTTGCGTTGCCTAATAAGTTTGTTAAGACATACAGGATAATGTGAATATTCCGGACGGATTACAATCTGAGATTGCATTCCAATTGACTCCTCATAACTTAAAGCATTATGCTTTGTCATGAGTTTTGGCCGAACAGGCGGCTTTTCTACCCTTGTGACTTTCATTCCTAACAGGCGACAAAGCCGAGGTTGTTTTGTGTTTTCAAAACTAAGCCAAGTAGGACATCGCTTTGTTTCAGGTGATAATCCGCACAAGGCCATCCTTGCCGGATGGTCTCACCAATTGATTTATCAATGGCTATCGCACTGACTACATTTCCGCACTACTTTGCTTTGCACTTGCTTTTAAAATTAATGCCTTGTTTTACTCTTTCAGGTTGACCATCAGCTATGGAGGGTTCCATTTGTTGGATTATCTCGCCTACTGATACGCCAAACGGCTTCTTGCATTGCTCTACATTCTCGCATTGCTTTTCTTTGCACTTGCTTTAAATTATGTTTTTGGAACTTGCTTTAAATTATGCCTTCGCATTTTCTTTGTATTACGTCTTGTTTACTTTTCAGGTTAACAGGCTAGTCCTAAGACCCTCCTTGCTTCATGCCGGACCGGTTCGCCAGCTGATTTGTTCGACAATCAACCCAAGACCCTCGTTGCTGCGTGCCCGACCGGCTTGCCAGTTGATTTGTCAAGATTGTTAAAATGCTTTGCACTGTGGCTTCGCATTTGCTTTATTGCTTCCCCAGTGAATAGAAAGACAATTTATCAAAGATATTGCTGCTTGCACTTACAAACTACGTCATGCCTACCGTAAGCAATTGGGGGCCTTATTATCAAGTCTACCGTGAGCAAGCGAAGACTTCATTAGCGTTGAAGCCTACCATAAGCAATTGGAGGCATTATTCGGAAGCCTATCATAAGCAATTGAAGGCTTTTTTGTTATTGATCCTACCGTAAGCAATCGGGGGTCTTATTATCAAAGTCTATCGTAAGCAACCGAAGACATCATTATCATTTGAAGCCTACCATAAGCAATTGGAGGCATTATTCTGAAGCCTATCATAGGCAATTGAAGGCTCTTTTGTTATTGTCCCTACCATAAGCAATCGGAGGTCTTATTATCAAGTCTATCGTGAGCAAGCGAGGACATCATTATCATTTGAAGCCTACCATAAGCAATTGGAGCCATTATTCGGAAGCCTATCATAGACAATCAAAGGGCGCTATTGTTATGGAGCCCACTGTAGGCTCGACTATGAGTTATTTCCGAACAGGCGGCATTTCTACCTCTATGATTTTCATTCCCAGATAACCAATGAAGCCGAGGCATGCGTTATATTTTCAAATCACGCTAAATAAGCATTGCCTTATTTTTAATTGACAATCTGCTGAAGACCATCATTGCCTGATTGTCTCGCAAATTGATTTATCAAAAGGCTATTGCACTGATTACATTCCCGCACTGTTTTGCTTTGCACTTGCTTTAAATTCTGCCTTTATATTGGTTTTAAATTAATTCTTCGCTTTTACTTTTTCAGGTCAACCATCAGTTTCTCTGTGATTATTCGCCTTGTCGCATATGCAGCACAAATCTATTTCCTTCTTTTTCATTATAGACTTTGCTTTATTATACTCTCGTTTTCCAACGCATTTACGTTAAATTTGCAGGAATTGAACATCAGATTCAATAAGAACTGAAGGGAGGCATTCAACACTTTACACCACTATCCATACAAGCAACCACCAATCGAATGGACGGCACATATGATTCTGCTTGACAGATCATTCAAATTTACTCTTGCGGCATTTAAGCATTACATTTGACTATTGCCGAAAAGGCGCACTTTTTTTTTCTCAAAATCTTAACATCGTGATAGAATTTACCTCGCGATAGTGAGTTGACAAGTCAACTTCGAGACACCATGTGCGGTGTGTCTCGCCGGTTGGTTGTCCTGCAATGCATTATATTATATACTTGTTTAGAGTTGAATAGACAAGTCAACCTTGAGACACCATGAGCAGTGTGTCTCGCCGGTTGGTTGTCCTGCAAAAGCCTTATATTATGCACTTGCTTTAAATTATGAGTTGACAAGTCAACTTTGAGACACCATGAGCGGTGTGTCTCGCCGGTTGGTTGTCCTGCAAAAGTTTTATATTATGAACCTGCTTTAAATTATGAATTGACAAGTCAACTTTGAGACACCATGAGCGATGTGTCTCACCGGTTGGTTGTCCTGCAAAGCTTTATATTATGCACTTGTTTAAATTATGAATCGACAAGCCAACTATGGAACACCATGTGCGGTGTGTCTCGCCGGTTGGTTGTCCTGCAGGTTTTTGCCAGGCGCTCCACCCTACTCTATTGGGGCACTCCGCCTGACCCCCTGAATCTTGGGAATTGGGTAGTTTGTTCTAGGTTT